>CM038670.1:36905283-37524880 GCA_021605145.1 Aegilops bicornis
GATCCACATTTCCACCAATCACTTTCTCCTCTATGTGAGGGGAACCCCTTGGATCTAGATCTTGGAGTTCTTGGTGTTCTCCTTCTTGTTCTTCCTCTAATTTTCTTCCCTAGCATTAGTTGCTTCGGTGGGATTTGAGAGAGAAGGACTTGGGCACTCCGTGTGCCCTTGCCATTGCATTTGGTGCATCGGTTTGAGTTCTCCACGGTGATACGTGGAAGTTACAAGTTGAGAAGCTTATTACTCTTGGGTGCTTGGTGCCCTTGAGCTTGTTCCTCTTGGGTGCTTGGGCGCCCTAGGCAGTTGGTGGTGTTCGAGCTCAATCATTGTGGTGTAAAGCTCAGGCAAGCGTCGGGTCTCCAATTAGGTTGTGGAGATCGCTTGAGCAATTTGTGGTACGGTGACCGCCCCAAGGGTTGCCAAAGTGTCTGGGTTCGGTGACCGCCCCAAGGGTTGCCATTTATGCAGGTTCGGTGACCGCCCTCAAGGGTCCCTTAGTGGAATCACGGCATCTTGCATTGTGCGAGGGCGTGAGGAGATTACGGTGGCCCTAGTGGCTTCTTGGGGAGCATTTTGCCTCCACACCGCTCCAAACGGAGATTAGCATCCGCAAGGGTGTGAACTTCGGGATACATCGTCATCGCTGCGTGCCTCGGTTATCTCTTATCCGAGCCCTTTACTTATGCACTTTACTTTGTGATAGCCATATTGTTTCTTGTCATATATCTTGCTATCACCTAAGTAGTTTTTCTTGCTTAGCATAAGTTGTTGGTTCACATAGGTGAGCCTAGTTGTTGTAGGTTTTGTGCTTGACAAATTAACCGCTAGGTTTATTCCGCATTTGTTCAAGCCTCAACCGTAATTATTTTAAAGCGCCTATTCACCCCCCTCTAGGCGACATCCACAATCTTTCACCTCCAGTCTTGATTTTCTCCTACATTGAATATTTCATTAGTGGCCGAAACGGTGTGCTCCGGTTCGGCCTCCCCTATGTTGGAAAGACTAGACATCGGCTTTTCAGAAATATGAAACATGCCACGATCAACATGATAGTCGGATGCTTGTTATGCCAAATCATTTGCTTTCCAATTGTCATGTCTAGATATATGAGCAATGCTAAATTAATCCAAAGTAGAAATTATATCTAGACATTTATCAAGATAAACATTAAGTGATTCGTCAAAGCATTGAAAGACTTTGGATATTTGTTGTACTACTAATAACAAATCACCATAAGCCTCAATATGTGTAACACCTATAGCAAGTAACATCTCTAGGCCGAATAATAATGCTTCATATTCGGCTTGATTGTTCGTACAAAAATATTCTAAGTGGCATGAGGCTTCAAAAACAACACCATGAGGAGATATGTAAACAATACCAACACCTTGGCCATTGCTACAAACTAAACCATCAAAATATAATCTCCACGGTACTAGTGAGACAAGGTTTATATCAACATCATGCTTGTCATCAATCCGATGTTCAACAATAAAATTAGCAACGATTTGGCCTTTCATGGATTTTAGAGATTCATAAGCCAAATCATATTCAATCAAAGCATAAGCCCACTTACCAATTCTACCACTAAGAATTGGTCTATGCAACATGTATTTAATGACATCGGTCTGACAAGCTACTATGCAAGCACTCGATACTAAATAATGTCTCAATTTTGTGCAAGCATAATATAAACATAGACATAATTTTTCAATAAATGTATACCTTGTCTCGGCGTCCAATAAGCGCCTGCTCAAATATGTAATAGCATGTTCTTTTCCTTCGGTTTCTTGAGTCAAAACATCACCAATAACACCTTCTTCTGCTGCAATATAAAGCTTGAAGGGCTCTCTATGCTTGGGTGCTTTCATTACCGGAGGAGTGCACAGATAATTCTTGATCATATCAAATGCTTCTTGCTGTTTTGCCCCCCAAGTGAAATCAACGTCATTCTTGAACCGAAGGATAGGAGTAAATGCATCAACTTTCCCTGACAGATTAGCTATGAACCTTCTCAAATAATTGACCTTGCCAAGGAACTTTTGCATATCTCTCTTACATGTTGGAGCCTCCACTTTCTGTATGGCCTCTATCTTTTTGGGATCAATCTCTATGCCATCTTCATGAATAATGAAACCCAAAAACTTGCCAGCTGACACACCGAATGCACACTTTAAAGGATTCATCTTCAGTCCATACTTTTTCATCCTTTCATCCTTTCAAAAGCTAAACGCAAATCGACCAAGTGAGATTCAAAAGCATCCGATTTAACAACAATATCATCAATATAAACTTCAAGTATGACACCAAGTAAATCATGAAAAATCAAATTCATAGCCCTTTGATACGTGGCTCCAGCATTTTTTAATCTGAATGTCATCACAGTCCACTCGAATAAACCAAGGAAACCAGGACATCGGAAAGCCGTTTTGTACATGTCCTCTTCGGCCATAAAAATTTGATTGTATCCGGCATTACCATCTAGAAAGCTAATAACCTTATGTCCAGAAGCATCATTAATAAGCATATCGGCTATTGGCATGGGATACTCATCTTTGGGTGTAGCCCTATTCAAATCTCTGAAGTCACTGCAAACCCTCAACTTGCCAGATCCTTTCTTCTCCACTGGGACAATGTTAGAAATCCACTCGGCATACCTGCAAGGTCGAATGAAATTAGCTTCAAGCAAACGACCGATCTCTTCCTTGATCTGGTCATATGTTTTTGGATTAAATTTTCTGGCCGATTGCTTGTAAGGTCTAAAATCAGCCTTTATAGGTAACCGATGCTCCACTAGCTCTCGGCTTAAACCTGGCATCTCATGATATTCCCACGCAAAGCAACAAACATATTCTTTCAATAGCTCGGTTAACTTAGCTTTACAATCGGCTTTCAGATTTTTGTTTACAAACTTCGGTCGAGTGACTGAACCATCTCCAATATCTACCTCCTCTAATGGATCGGCCGATGTAAAACCTTGTCCAAGTTTATCCATGTCATCCAACTCCTCTATAGACTCATACATATCATTCTCGCTGGACCGATATTTTACAAGACGTTTTTGTAACCACTCGGAGCTAGAATCCATTTAAACATATCATACCTTGGAGCCGATTGCATTCAGTCGGCTTTAAAGAGACGGGTACGAAACCATTCTTGGTCGCGCTGAGAAAATCAAACTCTGACAAGTCACGCCCCATCAAGCAAGTAGCATTGGGGTGTTGCCAATCCACCGATGCATCGGCCGAAGCAACACAAGTCGAGTTATCCGCATGAATGACTTCCACTTCATCATCAACCTTTGGATCAAAACCGATTGCATAGTGGATGGCACGACCTTTGGTTTGCATGAACCCAATCACGGCCTAGTATGACGTTGTAATTACCTTGCACCTCAGCAACAAAGAATGCAGTAGCCAAAGTTTTGCTTCCGACTGTAAGATCCACATACATCACACCTTTGGCTTCAGTTTTCTCTTTGCCTTCAAATCCATTGAGCACCATATTGGTTTTGATTAATTCTTCATCAGGCAACCCAATTTCTTGAAGACCGAATAAGGCATAAGATTTACCATAGCACCACCATCAACAAGCATCCGAGTGAGCGGTGATCCATTGATATGACCTCTGAGATATAACGGTTTCAGATGCGTTACTGGTTCTTTTTGCTTCTAGAATATTGCATTTTTAGGGCCAAAATCCAGCTGAGCCACCTCTCCTCCCTCATCTACAGCACGAAACTCAGCAGGTAAGTAATACACCATATTGATATCCATACCTTCATGAACCGGCGTAGACTCATAGTCCAACATATCAGCCTCCTCCTCAAGTGAATCTACTGATTCAGAAATCTGTCCGAGTGAAGGAGAATTAAGAAGTGTCGCAGACGATGTAATAACTGTCGCATCGTCCTCCTTGGGTGGTGTAGGTACTTCTATGATAGATGTAGAAGCTGATGTATCTTGTATTTGTTTAGGCCTCCACACTTGTTTTGCTGGAACAATGGGCCGAGTGTCATTGAACAACTTATCCCTTTGCTTCTCGGCCTCCTGTGCCATCTCTTGACTCCTTAACCTCTGTAGTTTCCTCTTATGTGCCTTTGTTAGCCCTGGAGGACACCACTTTGGTCGAGTGTATTTAGGATCTCTCACCTTTACTTGGCTGGTGCTTGCTTCATGGTCATTAGCCGAGTGTTTTGGCGCGATAATAAGTATCGACTCAGTCAAGCAGTTATGCACAATCGGCTGCTGTATGGGGAATGTTTCGGCGCCCAAGACAAGTGAGTCGGCATCCATTTTCCCCTTGCCTTTTCCCGAATCAACTGCTGCAACACTTGGTGATTTAACACGCCATTCTTTTCGACTTTCCAGATGCATGAAATTTCCACTCGGGCGCACCTTTTTACTCTGATGGAATCCACTTGGATGGATGTCATTCGGATGGAATCCACTTGGATGGAATTCAGTCGGATGGAATCTACTTGGCCACATTTTTTCACTCGGATAGCTTCCACCTGGGTGCATTCTTACACTCGGATAATTTCCATCCGGTCGCATATTTTGACCAGCCGACTGATAGTTACCGATGTTCAGTCGGTCATTATAGGAGTATTCAAGTTGGTCCCAAACAGTTTGTCTCTGCTCTTCTGGAAATAGCACCTTTGGTCCACTTGGTTTCATATACTGACTGAACATATCATCTGAAGGTGTCCTTGGTCGCTTCAAGTATGATGGCCGGTTAGAGCTGGAACCAGCCGACTGATTAACATATTTGGACAACAACATATCAAAAGTTGGTTTGATCCGCTTGCGATGTACTTTAACTTCATTCCTTTTCCACTTGCCAACTTCTGGACTCTTGGGCTTGACAAATCTCACACGAGCATTTTCTTTCACTTGTAGTTGCCCCCCGAGTGTAGTATTCTTGATAGTAATATTGATCACTTCCTTGCCATCGGGTTGCTTACCAAGCACAACCTGTCTCCCCAAGACCTTGTTGTCCTCCTTGTCTTTCCTGGGCTCCCCAACAATGACATTAGCTTTATTAGCAGCTTGGCTACTTCGGCGAATGAGTAGCTTCTTCCTCCAAATCCATGGTATTCATTGGAAAAGGTTGTTTATCAACTTGCATCTCAGAAAAGTTCAATCGTCCGTCATTAATGGCCGATTGTATATGTCGTCAAAAAACGTTGCAATCGTTAGTAGCATGAGAAAAAGAATTACGATACTTGCAATAAGCACGCCGTTTTAGCTCTTCAAACGGTGGTAAAGTATGAGATATTCTAATAATTTTAGCCTGCAGCAAAGCATCAAATATTCTATCACACTTAGCAATGTTAAAAGTAAACTTCATCTCTTCATCATGATTCTTATGAATCGGTTTCAGATCATTGCAAGTAAAGGGTTTGGCCTTAGATGGCCAAACAAATCCAGTAGCAAACACATCACCCTCATCATCCGAGTGATCACTATCATATTCCACCATATTCATCTTTGGACGATCGGCTTTGTATCTATGCAATTCTTTGAGATCTTTGCTTCGCTTTCTGAGCCAAATCCCTTTGTAAGACTTGATTGATATTTAAGAACTCATAGCCTTCTAGCTTTTCTCTAATGGGAGTTCTCAAACCACTTAGCACTAGGTCTGCCAAATCTCTCTCGGTTATCACCAAACTAAAACACCGTTTTTTTGTTTCTCTGAATCTCTTGACGTAATCGGAGACCGATTCATCATGCTTACATTTAACCGATGTTAGATGTGACAACTTGAGTTCATTGTCGCCGCTATAAAAATGATCATGAAATTTCTGCTCTAGCTGCGACCAAACTCGAATAGAACCATGTGGTAAAGAAGAAAACCATGAAAATGCAGTACCAGTCAATGACAAAGGAAATAAACGCACTTTCAATTCATTTAATGAGCCTGCCTCACCCAATTGTGCTAAGTACTGACTAACATGCTCCCATGTGGTTTTTGTGCCTTCTCCATTAAACTTAACAAAATCTGGAATTTTATATCACGGAGGCCTTTGGATGGCATCAAAGTACTCAAAGTGCGGCTTTTGGTAAATCCGGTTCCGAGGTAACTCGACTCCAAAATTCTCTCGAAGCATCTTAGCCATCTCCTCTCTAAGATTAGCTAGACCATCATCCATAGTAGACGATGCAGCTTGTGGCAGTGGCATAGGCGGAGTAAAATTGCGGCATGTATGCCGAGCCATAATTTGCTAGTGGTCGAGTGGTTGTAGCTGTAGGTAGGGTTGGGTTCGGCGTTGCCACCGAACTGGCATGCTTATAACAGGATTAAGGGGTGCAGCCACAATATGATTTGTTTGGGTAGGATAATAAGTCATCGGCACGGGAGGCGCCGATGAAATAGGTAAAGCCAGATTAGGGTTTTGCACACTAGCAGCTACACCATCATTACCACTAGACGATTGAGAAATATTCTTACGAGCATTAGTATTTTCTATGAAAGTTTGATAGACTAGATTGTTACCATCAGCAATACGACTTTCAATCTCAGCCCACTGCTCAGGAGAAAAAGTAGTACTCACAGAGGGTTTAACCTTCTCAGCATGAAGAGGAGGGAACTTGATTTCTTCAATCGGAGTGATGTTGCCTTGGCGATCCTTCTTGAACTTTGCAAGGAACTCCTGCAAATCCTTCTCCTCGCGCGCCTTCTTGTACTCCTCATAGACTTGGCGATGATCGGCCGATATCTCATCAAGACTGGGCTTGATGATGTTATCGGCGTCTACCTCGGATGGCTTGGGAAGATCGGACATGGTGGATGATGACGATTGATCTTCGAGTCCCCAGCGGAGTCGCCAAAAAGTGTGGTACCCTCGACGCCGGGGGTGATGCACCGCAGCTCACGTGGAAGGAGACCCGACCGGCTTAGCGATCGCGGAGACGGTCGGGCGCTTTTGCAGACCCGAAAACCCCACACCCCCGGGAGGGACCCCGTCAGGGAGTGCGGCGGCTATGGGATGCCCTAGGTCGATTCGCTCGCCCCTAGAGCCTCGAGATTCGCAGCTCTCAAACACGACGAACAGCGAAGAATAAGAGAGAAAAACGGTGAAGAGATAAAACGTAGATGAAAAAGTAGTATATTGATTTGTTCGATCGTGTGTTGTTTCAATCGGCCGTCACCCCCAACATATATAAGAGGCGGCTGGACTTCCCGTACAAGAAAATGATTCATCTAGGCTTTCCTTACAAAAAATTGCATCAATTCACGTCCAAAACCCTAGTCAAATTCGGACTGGTTTTATCCGAACTTTCCAAAACTGATCGGTTTAAACTGACTGTACCTTGCGGGTCTTTTTTGTGATGGCAAACAACCTCGGATGGAAACGAGCCCAAAAGTAATATTGACCGTTTCGACGAGATGAACATTTGTCATGTTGAACGTTTTTTCATTAGAGGTCATCCCAAGGGTCAAATCTCTCGTGCAAAACAGCAAATTATTCACGCATCTCATCAAACACACTCACATATGTGTCTGGTTCCGGGCGTCATATTTTGCTCGCTGGAGGGTCTCGTTGTACGGGCTCTAACTTTTGCATACGACCTCGGATTGCAACGATATTTATATCAAAATTGATCGTTTCGACGAGACGAAGACAATTCATGTAGATAATTATTTCATACGAGGCCGTCTTGGGTGGCGTAATCAGCCAAACAGTGTTCTGAATACAAAATCCAGTACTTTGAGCACAACTTCGGCCTTAGAGATGCGGTCGGATGGCTATGACTTAAACATCAAAGTTGTTCCTCTCGGCGATGTGAAACTTTCCATGCTGAAAACCCTTTCACTCGAAGCCATCTCATTTTCTTTTTATGTCATGCCAAAATCTGGTGTCAACAGGTGTGCATCCAACTTGCTTGCTCACGAAGAGCTAGGGCATTTGAGAAAGCCCATCGTAGGAATATACAAGCCAAGTTCTATAATGAAAAATTCCCACTAGTATGAAAAAGACAACTTATGAGACTCTCTATCATGAAGATCATGGTGCTACTTTGAAGCACAAGTGTGGAAAAAGAGATAGTAGTATTGTCCCTTCTCTCTTTTTCTCTCATTTTATTTTCTTCCTTTTTTTTCTTCTTTTCGCTTGTTTTCATTTTTTTTCATTTTTTCTTATTTTTTTCTTCTTTTCTCATTTTCCCTTTTTTTAAAAGTCCGAAGTCTCATCCCGACTTGTGGGGGAATCATAGCCTTCATCATCCTTTCCTCACTAGGACAATGCTCTAATAATGAAGATCATCACACTTTTATGGATTTACAACATATGAATTACAACTCGAAACTAGAACAAGATATGACTCTATATGAATGCCTCCGGCGGTGTACCGGGATGGTGCAATGAATCAAGAGTGACATGTATGAAAAATAATGCATGGTGGCTTTGCCACAAATACGATGTCAACTACATGATCATGCAATGGCAATATGAAAAAAGTAAAGTATGTCATGATGATGATGAACGGAACGGTGGAAAGTTGCATGGAAATATATCTCGGAATGACTATGAAAATGCCATAATAGGTAGGTATGGTGGCTGTTTTGAGGAAGATATAGGGAGGTTTATGTGTGATAGAGCGTATCGTATCACGGGGTTTGGATGCACCGTGAAGTTTGCACCAACTCTCAAGGTGAGAAAAGGCAATGCACGGTATCGAAGAGGCTAGCAAAGGCGGAAAGGTAAAAGTGCGTATAATCCATGGACTCAACATTAGTCAAAAGAACTCATATACTTATTGCAAAAATTTAGAAGTCATCAAAAATTCAAGTACTACGCACATGCTCCTAGGGGGATAGATTGGTAGGAAAAGACCATCGCTCATCCCGACCGCCACTCATAAGGATGCACAAGCCAGGTACACTTCATGTTTCAAATTTGTTACACAACTTTAACCATACGTGCATGCTACGGGACTTGCTAACTTCTACACAAGCA
The DNA here is from genome assembly GCA_021605145.1 of Aegilops bicornis. Lineage (NCBI taxonomy): Eukaryota > Viridiplantae > Streptophyta > Magnoliopsida > Poales > Poaceae > Aegilops > Aegilops bicornis. Next base: position 36,914,246 of record CM038670.1, read on the forward strand.
TTCTTTAAATTCATAATCACCCAACTAGCATGGCTTTAATATCACTACCTCCATACCTCAAAACAATTATCAAGTATCAAGTTGATCATAGCATCCAATTCACTTTATATGATAGTTTTTATTATACCCAACTTGGATGCTCATCATTCTAGGACCAACTTTATGACCATAGCAAATACCATGCTGCTCTAAAAGACTCTCAAAATAATATAAGTGAAGCATAAGAGACTAGCAATTTCTTCAAAATTAAGACACCACCGTGCTCTAAAAGATGTAAGTGAAGCACTAGAGCAAAAACTATCAAGCTCAAAAGATATAAGTGAAGCACATAAAGTATTCTAGCAAATTCTAATCAAATAGGCTTCTCCCAAAGGTGTGTACAGCAAGGATGATTGTGGTAAGCTAAAAGCAAAGACTAATATAATACACGATGCTCCAAGCAAAACACATATCATGTGGCGAATAAAAATATAGCTCAAGTAAAGTTACCAATGAGCGAAGGCGAAGAGGGATGCCTTCCGGGGCATCCCCAAGCTTATGCTTTTGGCTATTCTTGAATATCTTGGGGTGCCATAAGCATCCCCAAGATTAGGCTCTTGCCACCCTTTATTCCATAGTCCATAAAAGCTTTACCCAAAACTTGAAAACTTCACAACACAAAACTCAACAAGAAATCTTATAAGCTCTGATAGTGAAAGAAAGCAAAACCACCACATAAGGTACTGCAATGAACTCATTATTTATTTAATTTGCTGTTAAACCTACTGTATTCCAACTTCTCTATGGATTATAAACTATTTTATTGGCCATAGATGCATCAAAAATAAGCAAACAACACACGAAAAACAGAATCTATCAAAAGCAGAATAGTCTGTAGTAATCTAACTAACGCAAACTTCTGGAACTCAAAAAATTCAGCCAAAATAGGAAGACCTAGGCTATTTCTTTATTGATCCTCAGCAATTGGAATCACTATTTTATCACGTTCTGGTGATTTTTAACAATTATTTTCGTGAACCGAAAGTTTCTGGAAATTACAGCAAGATCAGATAACTATCATCCAAGAAGATCCTATAGGTTTAACTTGGCACAAACACTAATTAAAAGATAAAACCACATCTAAATAGAAGGTAGATGGATTATTTATTCCTAAACAGAAACAAAAACAAAAAAAGTAAAAATAAAATTGGGTTGCCTCCCAACAAGCGCTATCGTTTAACGCCCCTAGCTAGGCATAAAAGCAAGGATAGATCTAACGAGTGCCATCTTTGGCACTAGGAGAGGAGGATCTCCTCTCTATAGCATTCATTCTTCTATTTAAGGTAAGCACATGGCCATTAATGGAAGAAGTAAGATTAAGCACATTACGGAAGTTTGCCTCTAAACTAGACTTCATCTCTTTAATAATTTCATTTTGACAAAAGCACAAGAGAGTAGTTGATTCAACCTTATCATTCATAGGGTGCCCAAATATGGTTTTCATTTTTTCATAAGTATCTAAAGCATCCCTTTCAAGAAAACTTCCTTCAAAAATAGAATCTAAAACTTGTTTAAAAGAAGCGGGCAAGCCAACATAAAAACTTTTTAAGTAATCTTCAATTCGATATTGTGGCACATAGCTAGCCCGAATCCTTAATAACCTATCCCAAGCATCTTTTAAAGACTCATCAAGTAAATAGCTAAAAATTCCAGAGTCATCCTCATCAAAATTATTCAAGCTTACATTGGAGACCCCGGTGGGACTTTCTATAGCGTCATTATTCCTGAGCTTAGCAAGGATAGAGGGGTTATCCAAGGTACCAGAACCTAGGAAAGGGCCTTAGTTCTTTTTGATTCGGCCATGGCAACGGGAAGGCAAACAAAAAAAGAGAGGAGGAGAATGGGAAAGAGAGGGCGAATAAAACGGCAAGGGTGAAGTGGGGGAGAGGAAAACGAGAGGCAAATGGCAAATAATGTAAATGCGAGGGAGATAGGTTTGTGATGGGTACTTGGTATGTCTTGACTTGAGCGAAGACCTCTCCGGCAACGGCGCCAGAAATGAGCTTAGTTGACGGGGTGTGAGTGAGTGCCCTTTACCTAGCCTCCCCGGCAACGGCGCCAGAAATCCTTCTTGCTACGTCTTGAGCTTGCATTGGTTTTCCTCGAAGAGGAGAGGGTGATGCAGCAAGTGTAGCGTAAGTATTTCCCTCAGTTTTGAGAACCAAGGTATCAATCCAGTAGGAGGATCCTCTAAAGACCCATGCACCTACACAAACAAACTGAGAACTCGCAACCAACGCAATAAAGGGGTTGTCAATCCCTTCACGGCCACTTGCGAAAGTGAGATCTAATAAAGATAGTAAGATAAGATAAATATATTTTTGGTATTTTATAATATAGATGCAAAAAGTAAAGATGCAAGTAAAAGTAGATTGAAAGCAAATATGATACGAGATAGACCCGAGGGCCATAGGTTTCGCTAGTGGCTTCTCTCAAGATAGCATAAGTATTACGGTGGGTGAACAAATTACTGTCGAGCAATTGATAGAAAAGCGCATAGTTATGAGATTATCTAGGCATGATCATGTATATAGGCATCACGTCCATAACAAGTAGACCGACTCCCTTTGCATCTACTACTATTACTCCACACATCGACCGACTCCTTCACGCATCCAGAGTATTAAGTTCATAAGAACAGAGTAACGCATTAAGCAAGATGACATGATATAGAGGGATAAACTCATGCAATATGATATAAACCCCATCTTGTTATCCTCGATGGCAACAATACAATACGTGCCTTGCAACCCTTTACATCCTTTGGGTAAGGACCTTTGAAAGATTGAACCCATAGCTAACCACTTCTCCCATGGCAAAAAAGACCAATCTAGTAGGCCAAACTAAACTGATAATTCGAAGAGACTTGCAAAGATAACTCAATCATACATAAAAGAATTCAGAAAAGATTCAAATATTATTCATAGATAAACTTGATCATAAACCCACAATTCATCGGATCTCGACAAACGCCTTTGCAAAAGAGTTTACATCGAATAGATCTCCACAAGAGAGGGGAGAACATTGTATTGAGATCCAAAAAGAGAAGAAGCCATCTAGCTAATAACTATGGACCCGTAGGTCTGTGGTAAACTACTCACAACTCATCGGAGGGGCAAGGATGTTGATGTAGAGGCCCTCCGTGGTTGATTCCCCTCGCAGAAAGTGCGTGAAGGCTCCAAGATGAGATCTCGCGGATCTGAGAAGGTTCTGGTGATTGGAAATTGTGTTTCGTGGTGCCCCTAGATGTTTTCGAGGTACATAGGTATATATAGGAGGAAGAAGTACGTCGGTGGCCGCCCGAGGGGCCCACGAGACAGGGGGCGCGCCCTACAAGGGGGGGGGGCTCCTATCTCGTGGCTTCCTCGGAAGCTTCTTGACTTGCACTCCAAGCTCTCCGGATCACGTTCGTTCCAAAAATCACGCTCCCGAAGGTTTCATTCCGTTTGGAATCTATTTGATATTCCTTTTCTTTGAAATACTGAAATAGGCAAAAAACAGCAATATGGACTGGGCCTCCGGTTAGTAGGTTAGCCCCAAAATGATATAAATGTGTAAAATAAAGCCCATAAACATCCAAAAGGGGTAATATAATAGCATGGAACAATAAAAAAATTATAGATACATTGGAGACGTATCACCCGGCCGGGCCGGGCTCGGGCCTAGATTTTGAGCCCGAAGGTCGGGCCGGGCCGTGCCCGGGCCCGTCGTTTTTGCGTTTTTCTGAAGGTCGGGCCGGGCCGGGCCCGAGCCCGATGGGCTTTTATGTGTTCGGGCCGGGCCCGGGCCTGGGGTTTTTGCGGCGGGCTTGGCTAGGCCCGGCCCGGAGCCCGGCCCGGCCCGAGGTATGGCCAGGTATACCCGGGGGCCATAGGTTTCACTAGTGGCTTCTCTCAAGATAGCATGTATTACGGTGGGTGAACAAATTACTGCCGAGCCACTAGTACAACGAGCTCCTAAACAAACGGTTTTTAACCCCTTTCCGCGACGGCATTTGGAACCATCGCCAAGTGAGTGTGGGCGATAGGGTGTCCTTCACACACGACCCAGAAACCGTCGGGGATATGCCCTCCTGGCACACACGTTCGGCAAAATGAGGTCGTGTGCGACCGGCGAGCGCTCAAATATGGAAATACATATAGTAGAGATAAAAAATACAATTATACGGTGAAATTGTTTCCGGTCGCAAGTACATCCCACACAATCAGTCCCCGCTAAATGTTTCCGTTCACAGGTACATCACACATAATTTTTTCCCGTTAAATCGCTTGCGTTGTTGAATATATCACACATGGTCCGTGGAAGAAACTGTGTGGCAAAGGTTCTCCATCACACACAGTTTTCATGTGGTAAACGTTTGCACAAGGTGGCCTAACGCAAACAGTTTTCAAGAGAAAGTCATGTGTGATTGTTCATTGATCCAACATGGTTTATTCCTAGAAACTGTGTGCGTTGCCTGTCGCCCACAGTATTTTTTCAACAACCGTTTGCAATAGCAAAACCCAATTAGTAGGCTAATTCGCCACTAGCAGGCTAATTATCCGATTATTCACAATCCATTTATTAATCTAATTGACAGTTCATATTAAGCAGACAATATGTTTAATTTTAATAATTGAAATACATCAGAGTACAACATCATATAGCTTCAACACTCAGCTACCCCATTACACAAATACACCAGGACCAAGTTTCACATGCAACATCTATAACCTTTCGAAGTTAGCATCATAGATGGTACATAGACAGATGTATCTCATCTGGAAAACTGCTGAAGCAGAAGGCGAATATTGAGCCTTCATTGATGTTGAAGGTCTTTGTAACTTTAGGCGGTGCATGTGGATGATTGACTGTCCATCCTTCCGTCCTCTTCAGGAACACTTCAATATTGAACCGTGGGTGTTGTATGAATACCTTCCTCGCCTCCTGACCATACAGGTGGTTTGAGAGGTAATCATCAGTGAACTGCTTTGGAAAGGCCTGAAAACAAGGATGTGCATAAATATCTTCTCTATATTGGAAATGGGGCAAAGGAATTAAAAAGGCAAGGTTAATAGTTAGTACCATCCTGTAGCAAACTGATGTCTTCTTCATTGAGCAGACAAAGATCTTGTTGTTTTTTGTCGCTAATTTCTTTATCCTAACAATCTTTCTGAGTCTCTTGACTTGACTGATATTCATGGACAACTCATTTCCCCATATGCAAAAAGGGTCGAACAATGGGTCAAAACCTCTGATAACAGGACCTACATGTGCAAGACCAAATTGTTAAGAACCTAAATATTAGAATGGTTCCTGCAATTGCACAATAATGTGCTATTAGACAACGGACCATGCACGTGCTAACCTCGATTGTAAACCTCAGTACTTCCCATTGTTTCCCTGCAACACATATAAGGTAGTTAGTCATCAGGTTAAGTAAGGGTTCGTATGTTGTCAGTAAAATATGTTGATGAAAAATAATCGCATTGCAGATTCATCAGATTAATTCAAGCCACAGGGAAAACCCATTTAGCCCAACCAAGCATGATTAAGAACTAGGAAAGATAGCACTTGTATATATTTCTCATGTATTAAGTGCAGCCAAATTCGATTTATTCCTCACATGCACAACAATACAAAATTCTACCCACGACAATTGGACATCGCATTGCAGAATTGAACCAAGAAGTTAACTAAACACCACAACAAATGAACCAAACATTATGTGAGCACCACATTGCACAATATAACATTGAACCAAGCAGTTAACTAAACACCACAACAAATGAACCAAACATTAACTAAGCACCACATTGCACAATATAACATACTCCTAATAGAAGATGATATGTTAACCAAACAGTTAACTACAACCAATTGTAGCGATTGTATTTGTTTCTCATGTATTTACTACAGCCAAATTCAATTTATTCCTCACATGGTATACAATAACAGAATGCACCCACAATTTTGTAAAGATAAATTCGATTTATTTCTCACATGGAAGACAATACAAAATTGCAGCTGAGGAATTGAACATCACATTTGCAGAATTGAACCAAACAGTTAACTGAAGACGACAACTAATTAACAAAACAGTTAATAAGTGAGCACCACACTGCACGACATATAGAACATATACACTAGAGCAACAGATTGCATGGTAAAATTAGATAGCACAATTCACTAGAATTTGTGAAGGAAAGGCCGGAGCAGCACATGCAACGGGTAAACCAAGCATGCTTAACCGGCATAGCTAGCAAATGGCAAGGTGCTCCTTCAAGATCTGGGGGTCGGCACGAATGGCAGCCATTGCGACCTCATCCGCTTGCGTCTTGACGCGATTTGCTTCTCATTGCCAAATGCTCCTTGAGGTCCTGGCTATCTGCGTGCACCATGGCTTAGGTCGGCGCTTATTTGGTGGAGGGTCGGTGATTTGGGTGGAAGGTGTCGGCCTTCGCGCCTGATAGGGGCATGTGGGATGTGGAAGGAGGAGGAGGATGGGGGTCGGGTGTGGATTACCTGCCTGGATAGGCGAGACCGAGGAGCGTGAAGGAGGTTCGCTGGCGAGGAGGCGGCGGTGCTGCAAGCAAGGAGTGAAGGTTTAAACTTGTAAAGGAAGGCGGAAAGAGGGGAAATGTGGCTTTTGGTAAGGGGAGGGGGCGGGGAGATAGATATTTCCGCGGAAGCCGAAGATTTGGAATCGCTTCAGCCAAAAAACTGGCGTGCAAGGTGTCATCAGACACGGTCCCTTATTCAGAACTGTGTACGATATGTGAACATCACAAACGATTCAGATAGGTTAACCCCTGTGTGTTGAGTTTGAACGTCAAAAATTTTGGTTCTAATTTCCCTAGTTACAGTGGTCATCCACGTCATTGCATAATAAACTGTGTGCGATCTACTTGATTTATCGTCTTGATCATTTGAATTACGTAATGGGGTCACAGCTACAAAGGATGGTGTTTGAATTGTTAGAACTTCTATCTGCAGTGAACATGCAACTATAGATGTGTCGTCAAAAAATTGGAATTATTCAGGGTTCGTTTGTACATTTTTATACATTAACTGGGTTTTCCAGGCATTTTATGCGCATAATTCAAATTTGAACTACATGCACATGCTCCAGTGCATATAAACTTATTGAAAAAATCAAATATGTGTCCTTGGTTGCATGCTTAGGTCCCACGCAAGAAATGGGAATGAATTTCAAACACCCTGCCACCGTCACTCGGCCGCAAACATTGAGATACCTGGTTTTTAAATTCTAGTAAATCCAAAACTCGTCTGAAATTCATGAAACTTGCCATGCTATCATGTAGCGGCATCAAAATGCCATGGTAAAATTTTTGTCCCATTTGGGGCATGTTTGGGTATAAGCTTCTCACAAACCAGAGCTTCTCACAACAAGCGTGATGGTTTCGGTAGGGAACGTGCCACCTTTGGGGACGAAACGATATCCGTTGCCTCTTATTGCGTTGAATTTTTTTTCTCGTGTCAACATAGAACAACATGAGTGTTGTGTGAATTTTTGTGATTTTTCGGGGTTCTTCATTTGGACGCTTTATGCATTAACTGAGTTTTTAATGCATTTATGTGCATAATTCAAATTTGAACTACATGCACATGCTCCAGTGCATATAAATTGGTTGAAAAATCAAATCTGTGTCCTTGGGTGCATGCTCAGGTCCCATGCAAGAAACGGGAATGAATTTCGAACACCAGGGCACTGTTGATTGCCGGCAAAACATTGAGATGCCTGGTTTTTAAATTCTAGTAAATCCAAAACTCGTCTGAAATTCATGAAACTTGGCATGCTATCATGTAGCAGCATCAACATGCCGTGGTACAAGTTTTGTCCCATTTGGGGCAGGTTTGGGTATATGCTTCTCACAAACCGGAGCTTCTCACAACAAGCATATGGTTTTCGGTAGGGAACGTGCCACCTTTGGGGACGAAACGATATACGTTGCCTCATTGCTTTCAAATTTTTTCTCGTGTCAACATAGATCTACAGGAGTGTTGTGTGAATTTTTGTGTTTTTTCGGGGTTCGTTTGGACATTTTTATGCATTAACTGTGTTTTCAATGCATTTATGTGCATAATTCAAATTTGAACTACATGCACATGCTCCAGTGCATATAAATTGGTTGAAAAATCAAATCTGTGTCCTTGGGTGCATGCTTAGGTCCCATGCAAGAAATGGGAATGAAATTCGAGCACCAGGCACCGTTGATTCCGCAAAACATTGAGATGCCTGGTTTTTAAATTATAGTAAATCCAAAACTCGTCTGAAATTCATGAAACTTGGCATGCTATCATGGAGCGGCATCAACATGCCGTGGTAAATTTTTTATCCCATTTGGGGCAGGTTTGGGTATATGCTTCTCACAAACCGGAGCTTCTCACAACAAGCATGATGGTTTTCGGTAGGGAACGTCTCACCTTTGGGGACGAGACAATATCCATTGCGGAAAATTCGAATCTGAGCCCGAGCTCATCTGCACCTGCGCTCACGGAAAAAATCAAAATAAATACTAGAAAAATTCAAAAAATTCCAAAAAAGATTTGGGTGGTGGACAATTTGATGCGTGAGGTACGCTCCAATTTTCAAAACATTTGGACTTACATGCAGCTCTCGGCAAAAAGACAAATCGGAGGTGCAGAAAATGTGTATTGTTCATATACTGTTCTAGTATGATTTGTCTTTTTTGCTGAGAGCTGCACTGAAGTCCAAATGTTTTGAAAATTGGAGCGTACCTCGCGCATCAAATTGTCTACCACCCAAATGTTTTTTGGAATTTTTTGAATTTTTCTGAATTTTTTATGATTTTTTTTGATCGGGTGCAGATGCACCCGGGCACCGAAACGCCGTTCTCATTCATTGCCTCTTATTGCTTTCAAATATTTTTCTCGTGTCAACATAGAACAACATGAGTGTTGTGTGAATTTTTGTAATTTTTCAGGGTTCGTTTGGACATTTTTATGTATTAACTGAGTTTTCAATGCATTTATGTGCATAATTCAAATTTGAACTACATGCACATGCTCCAGTGCAGATAAATTGGTTGAAAAATCAAATCTGTGTCCTTGGGTGCATGCTTAGGTCCCATGCAAGAAATGGGAATGAATTTCGAACACCAGGGCACCGTTGATTGCCGGCAAAACATTGAGATGCCTGGTTTTTAAATTTTAGTAAATCCAAAACTTGTCTGAAATTCATGATACTTGGCATGCTATCATGGAGCGGCATCAACATGCCGTGGTACAAATTTTGTCCCATTTGGGGCAGGTTTGGGTATATGCTTCTCACAAACCAGAGCTTCTCACAACAAGCATGATGGTTTCGGTGAGGAGCGTCCCACCTTTGGGGACGAAACGATATCCATTGCCTCTTATTGCTTTCAATTTTTTTCTCGTGTCAACATAGAACAACATGAGTGTTGTGTGAATTTTTGTGATTTTTCGGGGTTCGTTTGTACATTTTTATGCATTAACTGAGTTTTCAATGCATTTATGTGCATAACTCAAATTCGAACTACATGCACATGCTCCAGTGCATATAAATTGGTTGAAAATCAAATATGTGTCCTTGGGTGCATGCTTAGGTCCCATGCAAGAAATGGGAATGAATTTCAAACACCAGGGCACCGTTGATTGCCGGCAAAACATTGAGATGCCTGTTTTAAATTTTAGCAAATCCGAAACTCGTCTGAAATTCATGAAACTTGGCATGCTATCATGGAGTGGCATCAACATGTCGTGGTACAAATTTTGTACCATTTGGGGCAGGTTTGGGTATATGCTTCTCTGGCTGGAGCTTCTCACAACAAGCATGATGGTTTTTGGTAGGGAACGTCCCACCTTTGGGGACGAAACGATATCCATTGCCTCTTATCGCTTTCAATTTTTTTCTTGTGTCAACATAGAACAATGATGTCTACTACACAACCTTCTTCTTGTAGACGTTGTTGGGCCTCCAAGTGCGGAGGTTTGTAGGACAGTAGCAAATTTCCCTCAAGTGGATGACCTAAGGTTTATCAATCCATGCGAGGCGTAGGATGAAGATGGTCTCTCTCAAACAACCCTGCAACCAAATAACAAAGAGTCTCTTGTGTCCCCAACACACCCAATACAATGGTAAATTGTATATGTGCACTAGTTCGGCGAAGAGATGGTGATACAAGTGCAATATGGATGGTAGATATGGGTATTTGTAATCTGAAAATATAAAAACAGCAAGGTAACAAGCGATAAAAGTGAGCGTAAACGGTATTGCAATGCTAGGAAACAAGGCCTAGGGTTCATACTTTCACTAGTGCAAGTTCTCTCAACAATAATAACATAATTGGATCATATAACTATCCCTCAACATGTAACAAAGAGTCACTCCAAAGTCACTAATAGTGGAGAACAAACGAAGAGATTATGATAGGGTACGAAACCACCTTAAAATTATTCTTTCCAATCAATCTGTTGGGCTATTGCTATAAGTGTCACAAAAAGCCCTAGAGTTCGTACTAGAATAACACCTTAAGACACAAATCAACCAAAACTCTAATGTCACCTAGATACTCCAATGTCATCTCAAGTATCCATGGGTATGATTATACGATATGCATCACACAATCTCAGATTCATCTATTCAACCAACACATAGAACCTCAAAGAGTGCCCCAAAGTTTCTACCGGAGAATCGCGAAGAAAACGTGTGCCAACCCCTATGCATAGGTTCATGGGCGGAACCCATAAGTTGATCACCAAAACATACATCAAGTGAATCACGTGATATCCCATTGTCACCACAGATACGCATCGCAAGACATACATCAAGTGTTCTCAAATCTTTAAAGACTCAATCCGATAAGATTACTTCAAGGGAAAACTCAATTCATTACAAGAGAGTAGAGGGGAGAAGAAACATAAGATCCAACTATAATAGCAAAGCTTGCGATACATCAAGATCGTGCCAAATCAAGAACACGAGAGAGAGAGATCAAACACATAGCTCTTTGGTACATACCCTCAGCCCCGAGGGTGAACTACTCCCTCCTTGTCATGGAGAGTGCCGGGATGATGAAGATGGCCACCGGTGAGGGTTCCCCCCTCCGGCAGGGTGCCGGAACAGGGTCCCGATTGGTTTTTGGTGGCTCTGGAGGTTTTTCTACGGCGGAACTCCCGATCTATTCTCTGTTCTGGAAGTTTTAGGGTACGTGGAGTTATATAGGCGGAAGAAGCACGTCGGGGAGCCATGAGGGCCCCACGAGGCGGGAGGCGCGCCCTAGGGGTGGCGCCCCCACCCTCGTGGCTTCCTCGTTCCTTCCTTGACATGGGGTCCAAGTTCATCGGGTAGCTTTCGTTCCAAAAATAACTTCTCTAGTTGATTTTGTTCCGTTTCGACTCCGTCTGATATTCCTTTTCTTCGAAATACTGAAATAGGCAAAAAACAACAAATCTGGGTTGGGCCTCTGGTTAATAGGTTAGTCCCAAAAGTAATATAAAAGTGATAAATAAAGCCCAATATTGCCCAAAACGGTAGATAATATAGCATGAAGCAATCAAAAATTATAGATACGTTGGAGACGTATCAAGCATCCAAGCTTAATTCCTGCTCGTCCTCGAGTAGGTAAATGATAAAAAAGATAATTTTTGATGTGGAATGCTAGTTGGCATAGTTTCATTGTAATTCTTCTTAATTGTGATATGAATATTCAGACCCAAAAGATTCAATACAAAAGTTCATATTGACATAAAAATAATAATACTTCAAGCATACTAACTAAGCAATTATGTCCTCTCAAAATAACATGGCCAAAGAAAGTTCAACCCTACAAAATCATATAGTTTAGTCATGCTCCATTTTCATCACATAAGAATGCTCTCATCATGCACAACCCCGATGACAAGCCAAGCAATTGTTTCATACTTTAGAAATCTCAAACTTATAAACCCTCACGCAATACATGAGCGCGAGCCATGGACATAACACTATGGGTGGAATAGAATATGATGATGGGGGTTATGTGGAGAAGACAAAAAAGGAGAAGATCTCACATCAACGAGGCTAATCAATGGGCTATGGAGATGCCCATCGATTGATGTTAATGCAAGGAGTAGGGATTGCCATGTAATGGATGCACTAGAGCTAAAAATGTATGAAAGCTCAACAAAAGAAAACTAAGTGGGTGTGCATCCAACTTGCTTGCTCATGAAGACCTAGGGCACTTGAGGAGGCCCATCGTTGGAATATACAAGCCAAGTTCTATAATGAAAAATTCCCACTAGTATATGAAAGTGACTAAACAAGAGACTCTCTATCATGAAGATTATGGTGCTACTTTGAAGCACAAGTGTGGTAAAAGGATAGTAACATTGTCCCTTCTCTCTTTTTCTCTCATTTTTTGGGGCCTTTTCTTTTTTCTATGGCCTTTCTCTTTTTTGGGCCTTCTCTTTCTTTTATGGCCTTACTCTTTTTTTATTCCTCACTTGGGACAATGCTCTAGAAAATGATGATCATCACACTTCTATTTATTTACAACTCAATGATTACAACTCGATACTAGAACAAAGTATGACTCTATATGAATGTCATGGTGATGTGCAGGATATGCAATGAATCAAGAGTGACATGTATGAAAGAATTATGAACGGTGGCTTTGCCACAAATACTATGTCAACTACATGATCATGCTAGCAATATGACAATGATGAATGTGTCATGATAAACTGGATGGTGGAAAGTTGCATGGCAATATATCTCGGAATGGCTATGGAAATGCCATAATAGGTAGGTATGGTGGCTGTTTTGAGGAATATATAAAGAGGTTTATGTGTGAAAGAGCGTATCATATCATGGGGTTTGGATGCACCGGCGAAGTTTGCTCCAACTCTCAATGTGAGAAAGGGCAATGCACGGTACCGAAGAGGCTAGCAATGATGGAAGTGTGAGAGTGCGTATAATCCATGGACTCAACATTAGTCATAAAGAACTGACATACTTATTGCAAAAATCTACAAGCCATCAAAAACCAAAGCACTACGCGCATGCTCCTAGGGGATAGATTGGTAGGAAAAGACCATCGCTCGTCCCCGACTGCCACTCATAAGGAGGACAATCAAATAACACCTCATGTTTCAAATTTGTTACATAACGTTTACCATACGTGCATGCTACGGGACTTGCAAACTTCAACACAAGCATTTCTCAAATTCACAACTACTCAACTAGCATGACTTTGATATTATCACCTCCATATCTCAAAACAATTATCAAGCATCAAACTTTTCTTAGTATTCAACACACTCATAAGAAAGTTTTTACTATTTTTGTATACCTAGCATATTAGGATTGTTTAAGCAAATTACCATGCTATTTAAGATTCTCAAAATAATCTAAGTGAAGCATGAGAGGTCAATAGTTTCTTTAAAAGAAATCCACCACCGTGCTCTAAAAGATATAAATGAAGCGCTAGAGCAAAACTATATAGCTCAAAAGATACAAGTGAAGCACATAGAGTATTCTAACAAATTCCAATTCATGTATTGCTCTCTCAAAAGGTGTGTAAAGCAAGGATGATTGTGGTAAACTAAAAAGCAAAGACGCAAATAATACAAGACGATCCACGCAAAACACATATCATGTAGTGAATAAAAATATAGCTCCAAGTAAAGTTACCGATGTAAGTGGACGAAAGAGGGGATGCCTTCCGGGGCATCCCCAAGCTTTGACTTTTTGGTGTCCTTGGATTACATTGGGGGTGCCATGGGCATCCCCAAGCTTAGGCTCTTGCCACTCCTTGTTCCATAATCCATCCAAATATTTCACCCAAAACTTGAAAACTTCACAACACAAAACTCAACAGAAATCTCGTGAGCTCCGTTAGCGAAAGAAAACAAAACACCACTTCAAGGTACTGTAATGAACTCATTCTTTATTTATATTGGTGTTAAACCTACTGTATTACAACTTCTCTATGATTTATAAACTATTTTACTAGCCATAGATTCATCAAAATAAGCAAGCAACACAATGAAAACAGAATCTGTCAAAAACAGAACAGTCTGTAGTAATCTGTAACTAACGCAAACTTCTGGAACTCCAAAAATTCTAAAATAAATTGGTGGACCTGAGGAATTTGTATAGTAATAATCTTCAAAAAGAATCAACTAAATATCACTCCCCAGTAAAAAGTTTAAGCTAATCTCGTGAGTGCTAAAGTTTCTGTTTTTTACAGCATGATCATAAAGACTTCACCCAAGTTTTCCCAAAGGTTCTACTTGGCACAAACACTAATTAAAACATAAAACCACATCTAAACAGAAGCTAGATGGATTATTTATTACTAAACAGAACCAAAAAGTAAGAAACTAAAATAAAATTGGGTTGCCTCCCAACAAGCGCTATCGTTTAACGCCCCTAGCTAGGCATTATGATTTCAATGATGCTCACATAAAAGATAAGAACTGAAACATAAAGGGTGCATCAAGAAGAATATGACTAGCACATTTAAGTCTAGGCCACTTCCTATGCATAGGAATTTTGTGAGAAAACAACTTAGGGAACAAGAATCAACTTGCATAGGAAGGTAAAACAAGCATAACTTCAAAACTTTAAGCACATAGAGAGGAAACTTGATATTATTGCAATATGTAGAAGCATATGTTCCTCCCTCATAATAATTTTCAGTAGCATCATGAATGAATTCAACAATATAATCAGCACCTAAAGTATTCTTTTCATGATCTCTTGCATAGAAAATTTACTACTCTCCACATAAGCAAAATTCTTCTCATTCGGAATAGTGGGAGTATCATAAGAGACTTGAATACTATAAATTGTTTCCACATTAAAAGAGTAATGTTCAGAAAAAGGGTAATCATAATCATGACAAGTTTTATAAATATAATCATCACTACTTTTTATAGCATAAGTTTCATCACAATAATCATCATAAGTAGCAACTTTGTTCTCATCATAATCGATTGAAACCTCTTCCAAGATAGTGGATACATCACTAAATAAAGTCATGACCTCTCCAAATCCACTTTCATAAATATTATAAGATTCAACATCCTCCAAAATAGTGGGATCACTACTTACTAAAGTTGACACTCTTCCAAACCCACATTCATCAATATAATCATCATAAGTAGAAGGCATGCTATCATCGTAACTACTTTGTATATCAAAACTTGGGAGGCTAAAAATATCATCATTATCAAACATAGCATCCCCAAGCTTGGGACAAACATTAATTGCAGCAAATATATTCTCAACTATGTCATCCTCATCAAACATAGCTTCCCCAAGCTTGGGCCTTTTCACATCATAAGCATAATGACTCTCATCATTAATAGTATGGATAGCACCAATAGTATAGCAATTATTATATTCTTCCAAGCAAGTGCCAAAAAGATTTTCAAGATCATAAGAAGTATCATTATCTTCCCAATCATAATCATCACAAAAAGCAATAGGCATAACAAGATCATCATCAAGTGTATCATCTTCATTTTCATGAGGCACAACAATAATAGGAGCAACTTTATTCGGGAGAGATACCTTTTTACCTCTCTTCCTTTTTCTTTTCTTCTTCTTCACCACATCATGTGTGGGTTCAATCTTCTTTTTGGAGATCCTTATTAATGAGATTGGTTGAATAGAAGTCTCCTCCTCATTACCTAATTCATCATAAGAAATAATAGGAGGATATTGGCAAGTCTCTTCCCTTTCATTAGCATTCTCTTCATCTTCTATTTATTTTCTTTTCCTTATGTAATTGGAAATATAAGGATTTTCAATACAATTCACCGCACAATACATATAAATTTTCTCTAGATCAAAATGAAGAACTTTATCAAGGGAAAATTTTGGAATATCCTTAGTTATACGTTTAATTTCTTCATAACCCAAGAGCAAACTAAGTTCATTATGATGTGCAAGGGAAATCAAGTCATCACAATTTTTGGACACGATACAATCATGAAACAATTTGCATTGGGTACTAAAATGATCACGTTCATTGCAAAGTTCACAAGTATGGCTAAGAAAAAATAATTTTTCCGCACATTCATCTAGCTCTTCTTGCAACAATTTGGTTTCTAAGTACTTATGCCTCTTGCAATATCTATCTTCCCTATTTGGTGTGTACTTACAAACCCAATGCACTCCACAAAAATTGACATGTTTATAGGAGGCATTTTCATCATAACTAGTGCAATCATCATTAGTACTATGGATATTCAAGGAGTTCATACTAATAACATTGCAATAGTGCTCATCATTCAAAGATTTAGTGCCAAAAAATTTAATGCATTCTTCTTCTAACACTTTGGCACAATTTTCTTTTCCATCATACTCATGAAAGATATTAAAAGGATGAAGCGTATGAGGCAAAATCAATTCATTTTTTTAAAAATAAATCGTTTATAAAGTAAACTAGTGCTAAAACAAGAAACAAAAAGACTCGATTGCAAGATCTAAAGATATACCTTCAAGCACTCACCTCCCCGGCAACGGTGCTAGAAAAGAGCTTAGTTGACGGGTGTGAGTGCCGCTTCTAACCTCCCGGAAACGGCACCAGAAAAGAGCTTGATGTCTACTACACAACCTTCTTCTTGTAGACGTTGTTGGGCCTCCAAGTCCATAGGTTTGTAGGACAGTAGAAAATTTCCCTCAAGTGGATGACCTAAGGTTTATCAATCCGTGGGAGGCGTAGGATGAAGATGGTCTCTCTCAAACAACCCTGCAACCAAATAACAAAGAGTCTCTTGTGTCCCCAACACACCCAATACAATGGTAAATTGTATAGGTGCACTAGTTGGCGAAGAGATGGTGATACAAGTGCAATATGGATGGTAGATATGGGTATTTGTAATCTGAAAATATAAAAACAGCAAGGTAACAAGCGATAAAAGTGAGCGTAAACGGTATTGCAATGCTAGGAAACAAGGCCTAGGGTTCATACTTTCACTAGTGCAAGTTCTCTCAACAATAATAACATAATTGGATCATATAACTATCCCTCAACATGCAACAAAGAGTCACTCCAAAGTCACTAATAGTGGAGAACAAATGAAGAGATTATGGTAGGGTACGAAACCACCTTAAAGTTATTCTTTCCAATCAATCCGTTGGGCTATTCCTATAAGTGTCACAAAAAGCCCTAGAGTTCGTACTAGAATAACACCTTAAGACACAAATCAACCAAAACCCTAATGTCACCTAGATACTCCAATGTCACCTCAAGTATCCGTGGGTATGATTATACGATATGCATCACACAATCTCAGATTCATCTATTCAACCAACACATAGAACCTCAAAGAGTGCCCCAAAGTTTCTACCGGAGAATCACGGCGAAAATGTGTGCCAACCCCTATGCATAGGTTCATGGGCGGAACCCATAAGTTGATCACCAAAACATACATCAAGTGAATCACGTGATATCCCATTGTCACCACAGATCATACGACAAGACATAGATCAAGTGTTCTCAAATCTTTAAAGACTCAATCCGATAAGATTACTTCAAGGGGAAAACTCAATTCATCACTAGAGAGTAGAGGGGGAGAAGAAACATAAGATCCAACTATAATAGCAAAGCTCGCGATACATCAAGATCGTGCCAAATCAAGAACACGAGAGAGAGAGAGAGATCAAACACATAGCTACTGATACATACCCTCAGCCCCGAGGGTGAACTACTCCCTCCTTGTCATGGAGAGCGCCGGGATGATGAAGATGGCCACCGGTGAGGGTTCCCCCCTCCGGCAGGGTGCCGGAACAGGGTCCCGATTGGGTTTTGGTGGCTCTGGAGGTTTTGCGGTGGCGGAACTCCCGATCTATTCTCTGTTCTGGAAGTTTTAGGAGTGCGTGGAGTTATATAGGCGGAAGAAGCACGTCGGGGGAGCCACGAGGGCCCCACGAGGCGGGCGCCCTAGGGGGTGGGCGCCTCCCACCCTCGTGGCTTCCTCGTTCCTTCCTTGACGTGGGGTCCAAGTCCATCGGGTAGCTTCGTTCCAAAAAATAACTTCTCTAGTTGATTTCGTTCGTTTCGACTCCATCCGATATTCCTTTTCTTGAAATCTTGAAATAGGCAAAAACAACAAATCTGGGCTGGGCCTCCGGTTAATAGGTTAGTCCCAAAAGTAATATAAAAGTGGAAAATAAAGCCCAATATTGCCCAAAACAGTAGATAATATAGCATGGAGCAATCAAAAATTATAGATACGTTGGAGACGTATCAAACAACAGGAGTGTTGTGTGAATTTTTGTGATTTTTCGGGGTTCGTTTAGACATTTTTATGCATTAACTGAGTTTTTAATGCATTTATGTGCATAATTCAAATTTGAACTACATGCACATGCTCCAGTGCATATAAATTGGTT
Source organism: Aegilops bicornis (assembly GCA_021605145.1). Lineage (NCBI taxonomy): Eukaryota > Viridiplantae > Streptophyta > Magnoliopsida > Poales > Poaceae > Aegilops > Aegilops bicornis. Next base: position 36,932,658 of record CM038670.1, read on the forward strand.
GAAAAATCAAATCTGTGTCCTTGGGTGCATGCTTAGGTCCCATGCAAGAAATGAGAATGAATTTCAAACACTAGGGCACCGTTGATTGCCGGCAAAACATTGAGATGCCTGGTTTTTTAATTCTAGTAAATCCAAAATTTTGTTAACCATTCACGTGACGCCACGTGTCTTCATTTTAATGGCTGTAGGAGGTGTCATGCGGAAAGCTGCTTGACCTTGACTAAACGGGAGGCGTGCGAGCGCCGTCCGGTGCGCAGGCTGACCGAGAGGCGTGCAAGCTGTCCTCGAGTGTGCAGGCTCACCGGGAAGCGTGCGAGATGCACGCTGCGCATGCTCACTGGGAAGCGAGCCCTTTGACTTCCATGGTCGCCCGCCTTGCTCGCGTCCTCTCCATTAATGGCGCCCATGCCGCAGTTTAATTCGCTTTTTAAATATAAAACATTCATCGCAAACGTTTTAGTTAGAACACCCGTATGCAAACCGACATCTTCCCCGGGAAGTCAAGAGAAAATGTGCCGAGCAGGATTTCTGCAGCTCTTGATCGTTAACGTTTTAGATAGAACACCCGTATGCAAAGTGAGAGCCGCGCAGGATTTGTGCATCCCTTCAACGCAAACGGCTGTTTTGGATGACCCATGTGCAACCACGTACAAACAATTTGGTAAGATTTGTTAATCCTTGTAACACTGTTATTTGTCAAAATTCAGTAATTAAGCATATATTTCATTCATAGATTAAACAGTCATTCTTAATTTATACAAACAGTTCAACTCGACAGCTGAATCGACCAAACTTCTCCCCAATTATTGCCAACCACCACTACAAAAAAAAGATACATCCATGACATTTTGGGCCGAACGAATTTTTTTCCTGTCATACATATGACACTTCTATGACGATAATTGTGACAGAACCCGGTATCATCATAGATGTGGTGGGCTCCTACTTCTATGACAAAAAATCATGACAGAAAATGGGCTTTTCGTCCTGGGCGGGCGGAGAAGCTTAGCTGCATGACATTCTTTGGGCCGTCCATGACGGAAAAACCGTGGTAGAAGCGAGGGGAGGAAAATTTCGGGAGTTGCGGTTACGGTGGGAGGTCGGGGGAAGCGATGCGCTGCTTTCTCGTACACACGTCTGCGGCGTGTGTAGGGCGTTGGCTCTAATCGAACCCAGCGAGGCGTTGGGATCTAATCGAACCCGGCGATTGCAATGCAGGCCACGTTATCGAACCCGAGCGATCGATCGATGGTTGTTAATCGAACCCGATCGAGCGATTCTTCGCCATCTGCTGCTAATCTGAAGCCGATCGATTGGTTGAACAATGAGTGTTGCGGGGGGGTTGGAGGAGCGATGACGGTGGCGTTGCCTCTGGATGAACAGGGACCCGTGGTGTGGAGGGCTGGATGAGCGATGAGCGATGGAGGGGTGGCCGTGGAGGGGTGGTTGAACAGGACCCCGTGGTATGGAGGGCTGGATTAACAATAGACGGTGGAGGGATGGTTGAACAGGACCCCGTGGTGTGTAGGGCTGGATGAACAATAGACGGTGGAGGGGTGCCCGTGGAGGGGTGGTTGAACAGTAGCCGATGGAGTAACGCACGGTGGAGGCTGGATGAACAGGAGCCCGTGGAGGCTGGAGGAGGTCGACGGTGGAGATGAACAGTATCCCGTGGAGTCCCGTTTTGCGGTACGCCACACCCCTCCCGATGAACAGGACCCCCGTTTCGACCGTAGGAGGTCCGTTTCGTCCGTTTTGCGGTACGCCACACCCCTTCCGATCAACATGACCCCCATTTCGAACGTAGGAGGTCCGTTTCGTCCGTTTTACGGTACGCCACACCCCTCCCGATCAACATGACCCCCGTTTCGACCGTAGGAGGTCCGTTTCCTCCGTTTTGCGGTATGCCACACCCCTCCCGATCAACAGGACCCCATTTTGAAGGTGGCCGGTCGAACATAAGGTCGTTTCCTCCGTTCTGCGGTACGTCAGGCCTCGTTTCCATCGCCTGTTCTGTCCAAGCCGGTTGGCTCCCACGCGTTCCGTTGCCTCCCGATGAACATGACGCATTCCGTTGCCTCCCCATGAACACGACGCACTCCGTTGCCTCCCCATGAACACGACGACGACGTTGTTTCTCCGTTCCGACCCAGCCATGTACACGAGCCCTCGCCGTACGTATGCATGAGTAGGCGTTCGAGACCCTGCCCGTATGTATGTACGTGGCCGTATTTTCTTTCTTGCACCCTGGCGCATGCGTGCGTGTACATGCTACGTGCGGCGCCTCTACTACGACGCGTGCGGCGCCTCTGGCGACCGGTATGTACGTACACCTTCGACCAGAATGACAACGTTACGCACGCTTCGACCAGGTGGGTCCCGACTGTCAGGCACTTCCTTGCGTGCGAAAATGTAGCTGGTGGGTCCCAGCAGTCAGAGGGGCGAATCGTTTTTTTTGCCCGGACGCACTTCCTTTGCGTGCGAAGATGTAGCTGGTGGGTCCCAGCAGTCAGGGGGCGAATCATTTTTTTTGCCCGGACGCACTTCCTTGCGTGCGAAGATGTAGCTGGTGGGTCCCAGCAGTCAGGGGGTAATTGTTTTTTGCGGACGCACTTCCTTGCGTGCGAAGATGTAGCTGGTGGGTCCCAGTAGTCAGGGGGAAACATTTTTTTCGCAAAATACGGTGGCCCGTCCGATGGGTCCCCGCTGTCAGGTGGAGGAATCATTATTTTGTGCGTAATAAGGAGGCACTTCCTTGCTGCGGCCGTGGACCCAGCTGTCAGCCTCTCCACGTCTGATCCACGTCCGATGGAAGTTCCTTGACAACGTTGACCACGCCTGGCGCCGAGAGCACCACGGCGGTGGACGACGGCGAGTCCTAGGAAGGGGACGACTTCGAGCCGGGAAGGCGTGGCGATGGATGCCCACGCGAAGAGGAGTCTGAGGTTCACTGGTTCGGCTGCGGTGTGAGGCTCTTTGTCATCGCAGAATAACAGGGGTGTGGGTGAGTAGAGGGATGGCACGGCCAGCGGTGGGAGTAGTAGGGGCGGTGAGGCCTCCGCGGCATCACAACCGCCACGGAGGCAGGAGCACGCGGCACGACCGGCGCTGGTTTGGGCGGCTGGAGCAAGAAGACCAGAGGTTGAAGAAGCACTACGGCCGTTGGATGAACATCGTACGGTAACAGGAGCTAGAGTCGTTCATATTGACTAAGTTGACAAAGCCCACCCTCCCCCTCAACATTGTAGGCCCACAAGTCAGCCTCCCACTATGCTGGGTTCCAGCTGGCAGGGGGAGTATTCATTTTTTTGTGCGTAATAAGGAGGCACTTCCTTGCGTGCGAAGATAGCTAGTGGGTCCAACATGTCAGCGGGGGGCACGTTTTTTTCGCGAAATACAGAGGCCCTTCCGGTGGGTTCCAGATGTCAGGTGGAGGAATCATTATTTTGCGCATAATAAGGAGGCATTTCCTTGTGTGCGGCCGTGTACCCAGCTGTCAGCGTCTCCACGCACAGTCTACTTTCGATGGTGTCGTTCGTTGACCACATTAACCACGCCGCGCCGAGCGCATCCAAGGTGGTGGACGATGGCGAGGCCCCGGACAGCAACCAGCCGGAGATGGGAAGACGCGGGAGTAGAGTCGCAGACGGAGAGGTGTCTGAGGTTAAGCGGTTCTAGTGCAGTGTGGTTCGGTAGTCGGTGGAGAAGAATAGGAGGTGTGGAGGGATGGAGGGATGGCCTAGCCAACGGTGGAGTAGCGCTTCATAGCGAAGCGTGCTAAGCAGAGCTGCTAGCAGCAGGAGGCGGGAGGTGGTCCCGGCGGCGCTGGAGGAAGAAGGCGAGAGATCGAAGATGGATGCCGGTCGTTGGATGTAAATCCAACGACTAACATGTCAGAATCATTTGTTGACTAAATTGACAACGACTTGCATTGGCTTCAACCTATTGGCCCACATTTCAGCCTCCAAAAATGTGGCACGTATTCAACCCATATTTTCAGAATTTATAATCTTTTTTTTGCGCGGTAGAATTTACAGTCAATTTGATATTTTTTTTGAATTACAGCCATTAGCTGGGCTGGGTGAACAAATAATGTAGCGTCTATGCGGCCCATTTATTTTATTTCCTAAAAAATTGCAGGCCATTTGCACTTTCTCGAAATACACGATTTTGCTAGGCTGATTCTAATTATAATGTTGGGTTGGGCCAGCAATGTTATCAAAAAATAAAAAGGGCCGAGCATTTTGTTATAAATATATTTAAATAATAAGTGATATTATTACATTCGTCCTTAAATCTTACCAAGCTTTTGTACACAATCACTAGGATTTTCGTGCCAAAACAATCTAGGACTTTATTTGTTAAGAAATTATTTTTATAAGTTAATTAGATGTGGGATATTGTTTTCTTACATATGTAAGTATCTGTTAAATATATGATGACAATAAAAATAATATATAATAACATATAAAATAATTTAAATATATATAATATAGTTAGAAGAGAAACATAAGTTGGACCTGGCGTTCCTATTCTTATATAGAAAAATAGAACAGACCTCTGCGTTTTCTTCAAAAAAAATACATAAATTGGGCTGCCAAAAAAAACCTCGGATGGGAGGTCCATAGGCCGGTCGATACATGACGGCCCTAAGAAAATAAAAATGGGCCTATGGACCTCCCATCCGAGGTCGTGGGATGCGCATGTTAAAAATGAAAGCATAGACGGGGCAGCCCAAAACCACGTCCAACACTTGCCAAAACTTCGTCCCTCGTTTTCTACGTGTTTACTTTCGACATTGTGTGGGAATTTTGACTGCATCATATGAAGATGTGCTATGCATGAATGTTGATCAGCATGATGTTAAACGGCTGGTAGTTCCATTTTCGACCATGAATAAAACTTCCAACATGATGTTAACCCTGTTTGAAAAGGCCGTGTTAATATAAATGCTCTGCCTCTGAAAGTTGCAGTTTCTTATCTGAAACTGAACTTGCAGTTATCTGAAACTGAAACTAGCAGTTTCTTCTCTGAGAATCACATTGTCTGCACTTTTTTATACTCCTATGAAACTAAATTCTTTTAAGTGCTAAAAATAGATCTCTAGAATTCATAAAATACTTCATATGCTCAATACTGCAAATATGAAATTCAAAAGACATTCATATCTGAAAGTACTCTCAAAATACACAACACAAAACACAATTCACAACCTGCAAATACTGACAACCCTAAACTCCTCCTGACAATTCACAACCTGCCCGACTTTTGGGCTGGGGGGGCAGCCCCCTCCTATTCCTCGGCGGCAGACAGTCGCCCTGTGAGACGATGTGAACGGCGAGGGAGACGATGGCGGGGAAGCGTCATCGGGCCAACTGCTTTTCTCCTCTTATAGTTGGGTTCGGTTGACGAAGACTCCACCGGCTCGCTCTGGCAGGACACCCTCACAAACGGCACCCTATAGATGCTCGATCCTTCAATCTCTGGTGGATGCTCCATCTAGGAACGATACTCCCACCACCGCTCCCTCATGATCGGATTCGGTGAATCTGTTTGCTCCATGGCCCAGAGGAGTAGCTCTATGTACTCTGGCGCGACTCCCTCCGGGAGTATCGCCGCCTTTTCGCTCTGTTGCAGATATTTGACCATCGATGTCGCCGTCGCTAGTTGGTCCTTGTTGTCAAACCAAGACTGTATCTCCAACATCCTAGCTAGCTTCACAGGGTCACCGTCTGCGATCCTCACGTATCAGTTGTACTCCTCCATCGATCTACTTCTCCACAGCACCTTCACTCGCCGGCGGTGGTTTTTGAATGGAAGAGGAGAGGAGCAGCGCTGGTTTTGGATTAGAACGGGAGAGGAGCGACTGGTTTAATTTGGAGCAGGAGAGGAGGGCGGTGGTTTTGAAATGGACGAGGAAAGGAGCGGGCGCTGGATTTAGATTGGAACAGGAGAGGAGCGGCGGTGGTTTAAGAGGAGAAGAGCGAAAGAGCGGCGCTGGTCTTGGAAGTATTTTTTTGTTGTTTTGCATATTTTGGGTCAAAGTTTGACCACGTACTGTATTTGACAAGCAAAATGTGAATGCATGTCACCAAAAGTTGTATCATTTGGTTCGTATCTGAATGTACTTTCATATTATATTATTTTTGCAACGTATAACATATATTTTATGTGCGAAAATCATGGTCAATTATGACCCAGAATAAAAGGGAGACTAGTTAATGTGGGGTCGCTTTCTTATTTGAAGGGTAAATTGATTTTGATTTTGATCCAGTCACAGCGCGCCGGCCCTCTCGCCCAATCCTAAATCGTTGCCGCACACTCCTCTCCCTCTTTTCCATTGCAAAACCACCTCCTCTCCTCTCCATCATCTCCATTCCAAAACCACCGTCTCGCCTCTCCCTCTTCTGATCTTCTCCATTGCAAAACCACCTCCTCTCCTCTCCATCATCTCCATTCCAAAACCACCGTCTTGCCTCTCCCTCTTCTGATCTTCTCCATTGCAAAACCACCTCCTCTCCTCTCCATCATCTCCATTCAAAAACCACCATCTCGCCTCTCCCTCTTCTCTATTGCAAGACCACCATCTCTCCTCCCATCTTCCAAAGCTAGCACCGGACCACTCAGAAGGACATCTATGGAGAGGATGTAGCAGTGAATCGGGCAGATCGCTGGCGGCGACCAGGCAAAGTTAGCCAGGTTGAAGGAGATCCTTAGTTGGTTTGACAATGAGTGGGAGATTTCGAGGCAGTGCGGGGCCATGTGGCAATGTATGCGAAAGAGCGAGATGACGGCGATGAGGGCGGCGATGTACATGTACTCCTCGGCGGCAGTCACGCCGCAGTCCTCCGAGTTCATCAAGTATCTCCTCTGGGCGATGGAGCAGACAGATTCGCCCGAGGCGACAGTCAAGCGGAGGTGGTGGGCGTACAGGTCGAAGGTCGAGCATCCAGAGGATAACAAATCGATCGAGTATGGTGTGCCGTTCGTGAGGGTGCAGAGCCAGCCGGAGCCACATGAGTATTCGTTCTCCCACCGCAAGAGGAGGCCGGATGGCGCGACATTGCTTCCCCACCGTTCTCCACGGTTCCCTCGACGCTCGCCTCGTTTCAACGGCGGCGGTAGGGTTTAAGGTAAGCTTCGCACTAACCTAATCTTCCACCTGCTCATGCTTACAATCAGTGTGACAGCTAATGAAAATCATGCTTACAATCAGTCTCCGAGTACTACACCAATCACCCTAAAATAGCTCTGGACCTTTGGGTCAAAGTTGTAACACAATGTACAAATAAAGAAAAATAGATTGGTGCTTCTTTCAGAAAAGAGTACTCCCTAGAAAACTGCCAATATAAGCTACTAGTATTTGGTTAGAGGATTTGCTGCCGAGAAAGTTCCGTCCACAGAGAGTGCCACACATCCCACTGGTGGTGGTGGATGCCAATGCGTGCATGCAGCATGGTTGGTGTCGGTAATTTTTATTTGGAACACCTTGCGCTCTGCATATATGCCGGTTCCATACGTACATTTGTGTAGTTCCACCAAGATGCAGCTGAATAACCCTGTTTGCACAGATAATGAAAAAGCGTGATTACATTATAGTGTCACTAGTTGATGAAACACACAAAATAAATAGAAGAAAATATTGCGATAGTATCATAGTATGCCATGCTGCGAGGGCGAGATGGGCCGTGCGATGCCTCATACAGTACGCCTCATACTGGACATCGTCCCAAGTCTCCTGTGATACACCTTTCCGCGTTGATGAACATCAGTGTACAGCGGTAGTACAAGGAGGCGCCTTGAGACATTCAAATCTCTATTTTTGTACATATCAACTAAAATTAAGCACCCCAGTTTGCAGAAACGCTTAAACATTAACAATGGGACTAGTTGATGAAACATACTTTAACAAAGAGAAGCACTTTCTTTATCTACATTGGAAATGAAATGATAGAGATGACACTCGCTCTATTTTAACTGTATTATTACTTCATTTTATCAGTGACACTAGGGTCGAGCAGGTGGCAAACAAGGTGTACCGTGTGTCGCAAGGATGGAGGCCGGGGGTGCTTAGACTGGGATGCTGAAGCTGGCTCTTTCAGTCACCAACATGGATGATTCAATTCATGGGACCTTTTGGTGCAGTTCACCTAAAATGAAGCAATGGCCCGTGAGCTAGCAGCTTCTTCTTCAATTTTTTTTAAGAAAAGGGCTCCATCCCCGGTTCCATTTCCATCAGAAAACGAAACCCACAGAGCTTCTTCTTCATTAGTTGCAATAAAATTGAGCAACATCAAGGTTGGTTGTGAAGCTCCTGGAATGCTCAACTATAATTTGGATATCACTAGTCATCAACCCGTGCAGCTGCACGGGCTAGAATTTCAAATGTACAAAAAACTAAAAATTAACTACATCCATTGTACATGAATATTTTATGAATTCAAAATATATCGAAATGTCGAAAAGTAGTATGAAAAACTACCACTAAGTCTTTGCATTAGTATTTTCATATGGAAAAAGAAAAATGCATTCATTGGGTTTAATAGATAGTTCGGTGATCCTTGTAATCTTAGGTAACATCAAGTATAGATGAAATTAATAGGTTATGTGAAATAGCTAATAATAGGTTTTATGTTCCTTCAGAGTGACAAACAATATTCGAAGTCAACAAAGTGGAAATGACCATATGATGGTTTACATTATTTAAGATAGTACTGGTTCAGGTGTTAATGCATATATGTTTATAGTTGCTTTTAAAGAAAATTAAACTATGATGACTTAAGCATAAAGGTGAATAAAATCATTTGCCATTATAAACCAAGGGCTCTATTTCCCATCAAAGTGAAAAAAAAATTAAAAACATGGTCAGCTTCTTATTTCGACAGATTTGGCAAACATATCTTTTGTGTACTAAATATGCCCCATAGTTCTAGTAACTACACATTTAAGGTACTAAACTCTATGAGAGGGATGAATTTTTTTTGAAGGAAGAACACAACGCTAACATTCTTGAATCCGACCCCAAAAAGGCAATTATTAGTACGATCAGAGTGCTGGTTAGTCCAGTGTCTCACCAAAAAAATATAGTAATGTAAGAAAACAGAACCTGTCTAACTACAAACATAAACTTAGAAAAAATTTCATCACTAAATTTGTTTGGAAGTAAAATATGACTAAGAATTATTAGCATAAATAAATTTTAATGGCACCTTTTGTAGTGGAGTATGTAGATCCAAGGGTTACCATACATATACACCGTAAACAATTCCAATCTGAGGACTTTATCAACCTATGGAACAAACTAATATTAATGAAGTGTTTCTCAAGAATAACTCCATAAAATTCGAGTGGTGTCAAGTTCAACAAAAATATAGTCCATTATATATTCGTGTGAAAACTGATATCATGGAGCCATTCTTTTGTAGCCATGTATGTAGAACATCCTATATACCTTCCAACGCATGTAATTGTGTTTCTTTTCTAACACCGAGTAGCATGGTATTAGCAAATTAAATAAAAGTAGAGAAACAATCATTAGATTATTCTTTCCGAAGAGCCAGATGTGCTTTTCGTTTTTTTTGGAACTTCGATATGGATCTGTTTTTCATTGGTTGAAACATGGGGCTGAGAACCTTTTTTTTGTACGTGATTGTTTTCATTTGTATTTGCTGGAACTTGGCCATGGGTGTGGAGGACTCTTTTTTGTACATGTACGTGGTGTCTTTTTTCTTCAACTATTGGACGTGGGTGCTGAGGATTTTTTTTTACGTGATGAATTACTTTTTTTTGTACGTGATCGATTTTATTTTTATTTGGTGGAACTTGAAAGTGGGTGTGGAGGACTCTTTTGTACATGTACGCATGTTTTTTTTTCAAGTAATGGGCGTGGGTGCTGAGGACTTTTTTTTACATGATGGATTTGAATTTTTTTCCTGGAACTTAGAGCGTGGGTGTGGAGGACTCCTTGTTTTCCATGTACGTGGGTGTCTTTTTCCAAGGGAAGACGTGGGTGATGAGGACTTCTTTTTATTTATGTGATGGATTTCCTTTTTCTTTTTGGTCAAACTTTTTGCTGGAGGACATGGTGCTTTTCTTTTCCTTTTTTAACGGGTAGATCTATTTCCTTTTATTGTTTGTATGTGTACATGATGTTTTTTTAACAGACATGATGATTTTCTTTACAAATAAATAAGTAGTGTTATTTTAATAGATCATAACCATTAAATTTTTAATCTAACGGCTAAATTAATCTAGATGATGTGGATTAACGTGGAAGCTCTTATGGTGCCTTCAATTAGTAAATATAAGATTTGTGCAGTTCAACTAAGATCGAGCGTGAAATGTATATCTCTGTTTGCACAAAAAAGGTGGAAAGGAGGGTGACTAACAAGTGATGAAACATGCATCAAATGAAAAGAAGCATGTTCCTTATCTGAATGGCAATCTTACAAGGACAGTAGCAATTTTTAAAGCAGTGGCATTGCTAGATATTAGTGTGGGCATTAGGATTAACCATGACAACCGTTAAATACGACATTACATTGGGCACGGGAGAGTAGGCGGATCAGGACAGTTGCATTTCTAACGAAAAGAACCAACTTATCTTAATGGGAAATTTTAGCAGGACATGTAAAGAAGTGCCATTGATTCATATTACTGGAGGCATTACATTGAAAACAACATTGGTTTAACGTGTCCTTACTTTTAACAGTGCGACTGCTACATTTTACCAGTGGCATTACATAAGAGTGGCTCGGGGCAACAAACATCAGAACAGGATATCTGGGTTGGTCCCATTTTTGTTCGGTATAGCCACCTTATACTGTGTTAGGCTAGCAAATCTAGTGCTGGACTTACTCTGTTGACTTGTTCCCTAGTCCCCACTTTCTTTCCTTTTTTAACCAATAGATCGGGTTTATATTGAGTTTGTACTGCGTTTCCCTTTATTTCCCTATTAGACCTAGAGACCAGTTGGATAGCCAGTCTCTGCTACTTTTCACGCCATTATTTCCTCTTTCGACCAAGTCCTAGATTCAGGTAACAAATCCTCCCCCACCCCCACCCCCTTTCTTCCTTGTTTGAACCAAGTAGTACTAGATTCGAGTGCATGAACTAGTTTTACCTCTTAAACGTAAAACAATTAGGTGGTTTTTGAACAGCCGATCGATCCTATCTACGAGGGGGCCTGAGAAATAGTAAAAGATGTTGGGGAACGTAGTAATTTCAAAAAAATTCCTACGCACACGCAAGATCATGGTGGTGCATAGCAACGAGAGGGGAGAGTGTGTCCACGTACCCTCGTAGACCGAAAGCGGAAGCGTTATGACAACGCGGTTGATGTAGTCAGACGTCTTCACGATCCGACCGATCCAAGTACCGAACGTCACGGTACCTCCGAGTTCAGCACACGTTCAGCTCGATGGCGATCCCGGACTCGATCCGGCAAAGTGTCGGGGATGAGTTCCGTCGACTGACGGCGTGGTGGCGATCTTGATGTTCTACTGTCGCAGGCTTCGCCTAAGCACCGATACAATATTATCGAGGAGAACTATGGTGGAGGGGGGCACCGCACACTGCTAAGAGATCTCAAGGATCAATTGTTGTGTCTATGGGATGCCCCCTGCCCCCGTATATAAAGGAGTGGAGGAGGGGGGGGCAGCCCTCTCTATGGGGCGCCCTAGGGGAGTCCTACTCCCACCGGGAGTAGGATTCCCCTTTTCCTAGTAGAACTAGGACCCTTCCAAGTAGTAGGAGTAGGAGGGAAGGAAAGGGAAGGGAAAAGGAGAAGGAAGGAAGGCGCCCCTCCTAGTCCAATTCGGACTAGTCAAGGGAGGGTGCGGCCACCCTTTGGGGCCTTTCTCTCCTTTCCCGTATGGCCCATTAAGGCCCAATACGAATTCCCGTAACTCTCCGGTACTCGAAAAATACCGAATCACTCGGAACCTTTCCGATGTCCGAATATAGTCGTCCAATATATCGATCTTTACGTCTCGACCATTTCGAGACTCCTCGTCATGTCCCCGATCTCATCCGGGACTCCGAACTCCTTCGGTACATCAAAACTCATAAACTCATAATATAACTGTCATCGAAGCCTTAAGCGTGCGGACCCTACGGGTTCGAGAACTATGTAGACATGACCGAGACACGTTTCCGGTCAATAACCAATAGCGGAACCTGGATGCTCATATTGGCTCCTACATATTCTACGAAGATCTTTATCGGTCAAACCGCATAACAACATACATTGTTCCCTTTGTCATCGGTATGTTACTTGCCCGAGATTCGATCATCGGTATCTTAATACCTAGTTCAATCTCGTTACCGGCAAGTCTCTATGCTCGTTCCATAATACATCATCTCGCAACTAACTCATTAGTTGCATTGCTTGCAAGGCTTAAGTGATGTGCATTACCGAGAGGGCCGGAGATACCTCTCCAGGCAATCGGAGTGACAAATCCCAATCTCGAAATACGCCAACCCAACATGTACCTTCGGAGACACCTGTAGAGCACCTTTATAATCACCCAATTACGTTGTGACGTTTGGTAGCACACAAAGTGTTCCTCCGATAAACGGGAGTTGCATAATCTCATAGTCATAGGAACATGTATAAGTCATGAAGAAAGCAATAGCAGAATACTAAACGATCGTGTGCTAAGCTAACGGAATGGGTCATGTCAATCACATCATTCTCCTAATGATGTGATCCCGTTAATCAAATGACAACTCATGTCTATGGTTAGGAAACATAACCATCTTTGATCAACAAGCTAGTCAAGTAGAGGCATACTAGTGGCACTCTGTTTGTCTATGTATTCACACATGTATTATGTTTCCGGTTAATACAATTCTAGCATGAATAATAAACATTTATCATGATATAAGGAAATAAATAATAACTTTATTATTGCCTCTAGGGCATATTTCCTTGAGTCTCCCACTTGCACTAGAGTCAATAATCTAGTTCACATCGCCATGTGATTTAACACCAATAGTTCACATCACCATGTGATTAACACCCATAGTTCACATCGTCATGTGATCAACACCCAAAGGGTTTACTAGAGTCAGTAATCTAGTTCACATCGCTATGTGATTAGCACCCAAAGAGTACTAAGGTGTGATCATGTTTTTCTTGTGAGATAATTTTAGTCAACGGGTCTGTCACATTCAGACCCGTATGTATTTTGCAAATTTCTATGTCTACAATGCTCTGCACGGAGCTACTTTAGCTAATTGCTCCCACTTTCAATATGTATCCAGATGAAGACTAAGAGTCATCTGGATCAGTGCAAAAACTTGCATCAACGTAACCCTTTACGACGAACCTTTTTGTCACCTCCATAATTGAGAAATATATCCTTATTTCACTAAGGATAATTTTGACCACTGTCCAGTGATCTACTCCTAGATCACTATTGTACTCCCTTGCTAAACACAGTGTAGGGTATACAATAGTTCTGGTACATAGCATGGCATACTTTATAGAACCTTTGACTGAGGCATAGGGAATGACTTTCATTCTCTTTCTATCTTCTGCCGTGGTCGGGCTTTGAGTCTTTACTCAACTTCACACCTTGTAACATAGGCAAGAACTCTTTCTTTGACTATTCCATTTTGAACTACTTCAAAATCTTGTCAAGGTATGTACTCATTGAAAAAACTTATCAAGCGTTTTGATCTATCTCTATAGATCTTGATGCTCAATATGTAAGCAGCTTCACCGAGGTCTTTCTTTGAAAAACTCCTTTCAAACACTCCTTTATGCTTTGCAGAATAATTCTACATTATTTCCGATCAACAATATGTCATTCACATATACTTATCAGAAATGTTGTAGTGCTCCCACTCACTTTCTTGTAAATACAGGCTTCACCGCAAGTCTGTATAAAACTATATGCTTTGATCAATTTATCAAAGCGTATATTCCAACTCCGAGATGCTTGCACCAGTCCATAGATGGATCATTTGGAGCTTGCACATTTTGTTAACACCTTTAGGATCGACAAAACCTTCTGGTTGCATCACATACAACTCTTCTTTAATAACTCCATTAAGGAATGCAGTTTTGTTTATCCATTTGCCAGATTTCATAAAATGCGGCAATTGCTAACATGATTCGGACAGACTTTAAGCATCGCTACGAGTGAGAAAATCTCATCATAGTCAACACCTTGAACTTTGTCAAAACCATTTTTGACAAGTTTAGCTTTGTAGATAGTAACACTACTATCAGCGTCAGTCTTCCTCTTGTAGATCCATTTATTCTCAATGGCTTGCCAATCATTGGGCAAGTCAATCAAAGTCCATACTTTGTTCTCATACATGGATCCCATCTCAGATTTCATGGCTTTAAACCATTTTGCGGAATCTGGGCTCATCATCGCTTCCTCATAGTTCGTAGGTTCGTCATGGTCAATTAACATGACCTCCAGAACAGGATTACCGTACCACTCTGGTGCGGATCTCACTCTGGTTTGCCTACGAGGTTCGGTAGTAACTTGATCTGAAGTTACATGATCATCATCATTAGCTTCCTCGTTAATTGGTGTAGTAGTCACAGGAACAGATTTCTGTGATGAACTACTTTCCAATAAGGGAGCAGGTACAGTTACCTCATCAAGTTCTACTTTCCTCCCACTCACTTCTTTCGAAAGAAACTCCTTCTCTAGAAAGGATCCATTCTAAGCAACGAATGTCTTGCCTTCGGATCTGTGATAGAAGGTGTACCCAACTGTCTCCTTTGGGTATCCTATGAAGACACATTTCTCCGATTTGGGTTTGAGCTTATCAGGATGAAACTTTTTCACATAAGCATTGTAGCCCCAAACTTTAAGAAACGACAACTTTTGTTTGTTGCCAAACCACAGTTCTTACGGCGTCGTCTCAACGGATTTAGATGGTGCCCTATTTAACGTGAATGCAGCTGTCTCTAATGCATAACCCCAAAACGATAGTGGTAGATCTGTAAGAGACATCATAGATCGCAGCATATCTAATAAAGTACGGTTATGACGGTTGGAAAAAGCGGTAGGCGTAAGCGAGGCGGTTGGCCTTTGCCTAGTGCCTAGGCGGTGCATAAGCGCCCTAGGCGCAGCCTATGCGGTAATATAGTTTTTACTCGTAGTGTATTTGTGATTATTATATGGGTGTTGATATTAGTTTAGGGCATATAAATAAGTTAATTACCACCTATTTCCATTGGAATATAACCCGTTTGGCATATCGATGTAGTATGTGGCATGATTTCTTGCTTGGGTAGGCAATTCCTTGCTTGCCCTGCCTAGACATCCATTTATGCCCTAGGCGAGGCGTTTGGCCATTGCCCTAGCGCCTAGGCGTGCCTAAGCGCCTTCTAGGAACTGCCTTTTCCAACAGAGGACTTATGACGTTCGGACACACCATTACACTGTGGTGTTCCAGGTGGCGTGAGTAGTGAAACTATTTCACATTGTTTTAACTGAAGGCCAAACTCGTAACTCAAATATTTTACCTCTGTGATCATATCGTAGAAACTTTTATTTTCTTGTTACGATGATTCTCCACTTTACTCTGAAATTCTTTGAACTTTTCAAATGTTTCAGACTTGTGTTTCATCAAGTAGATATACCCATATCTGCTCAAATCATCTGTGAAGGTCAGAAAATAACGATACTTGCCGTGAGCCTTAATACTCATTGGACCACATACATCAGTATGTATGATTTCCAACAAATCTGTTGCTCGCTCCATTGTTAGGAGAACGGAGTCTTAGTCATCTTGCCCATGAGGCATGGTTCGCAAGCATCAAGTGATTCATAATCAAGTGATTCCAAAATCCCATCGGCATGGAGTTTCTTCATGTGCTTTACACCAATATGACCTAAACGGCGGTGCCACAAATAAGTTGCACTATCATTATTAACTTTGCATCTTTTGGTTTCAATATTATGAATATGTGTATCACTACGATCGAGATCCAACGAACCATTTTCATTGGGTGTGTAACCAT
The DNA here is from genome assembly GCA_021605145.1 of Aegilops bicornis. Classification (NCBI taxonomy): domain Eukaryota; kingdom Viridiplantae; phylum Streptophyta; class Magnoliopsida; order Poales; family Poaceae; genus Aegilops; species Aegilops bicornis. Next base: position 36,948,652 of record CM038670.1, read on the forward strand.
ATAAGGTTTTATTCATGTAAACAGAACAATAATTATTCTCTAACTTAAATGAATAACTGTTTTGCAATAAACATGATCAAATCATATTCATGCTCAACGCAAACACCAAATAACACTTATTTAGGTTCAACACTAATCCCGAAAGTATAGGTAGTATGCGATGATGATCATATCAATCTTGAAAACTATTTCCAACACACATCGTCACTTCACCCTTAACTAGTTTATGTTCATTCTGCAACTCCCGTTTCGAGTTACTACTCTTAGCAACTGAACTAGTATCAAATACTAAGGGGTTGCTATAAACACTAGTAAAGTACACATCAATAACATGTATATCAAATATGGGGTAGTTCCGCTTCTAGTGACCAGTCCCTTTGCAGTAGAAGCACTTAGTCTCAGGCTTAGGACCAGACTTGGGCTTCTTCCGGGAGTGACAACTTGCTTATCATTCTACTTGAAGTTCCCTTTCTTTCCCTTTGCCCTTTTCTGAAAACTAGTGGTCTTGTCAATCATCAACACTTGATGCTCTTTCTTGATTTCTACCTTCGTCGATTTCAACATCACGAAGAGCTCGGGAATCATTTTCGTCATCCCTTGCATACTATAGTTCATCATGAAGTTCTAGTAACTTGGTGATGGTGACTAGAGAACTCTGTCAATCACTATCTTATCTGGAAGATTAACTCCCACTTGATTCAAGCGATTGTAGTACCTGCACAATCTGAGCACATGCTCACTAGTTGAGCGATTCTCCTCCATCTTTTAGCTATAGAACTTGTTGGAGATTTCCTATCTCTCAACTCGGTATTTGCTTGAAATATTAACTTCAATTCCTGGAACATTTCATATGGTCCATGACGTTCAAAACGTCTTTGAAGTCCCGATTCTAAACCGTTAAGCATGGTGCACTAAACTATCAAGTAGTCATCATATTGAGCTAGCCAAACGTTCATAACGTCTGGATCTGCTCCTGCAATAGGTCATCACCTAGCGGTGCATTAAGGACATAATTCTTACGTGCAGCAATGAGGATAAACCTCGGATCACGGATCCAATCCGCATCATTGCTACTAACATCTTTCAACACAATTTTCTCTAGGAACATATCAAAATAAACATATGAAAGCAACAACGTGAGCTATTGATCTACAACATAATTTGCAAAATACTACCAGGACTACGTTCATAATAAATTTAAGTTCAATTAATCATATTACTTAAGAACTCCCACTTAGATAGACATCCCTCTAATCCTCTAAGTGATCGCATGATCCAAATCAACTAAACCATGTCCGATCATCACGTGAGATGGAGTAGTTTCAATGGTGAACATCAGTATGTTGATCATATCTACTATATGATTCACGCTCGACCTTTCGGTCTCCGTGTTCCGAGGCCATATACATTATATGCTAGGCTCGTCAAGTTAAACTCGAGTATTACTGCGTGTGCAACTGTTTTGCACCCGTTGTATTTGAACGTAGAGCCTATCACACCCGATCATCACGTGGTGTCTCAAAGACGAAGAACTTTCGCATAGCGGTGCATACTCGGGAGAACACTTCTTGATAATTTTAATGAGAGATCATCTTAAAATGCTACCGTCAATCAAAGCAAGATAAGATGCATAAAGGATAAACATCACATGCAGTCAATATAAGTGATATGATATGGCCATCATCATCTTGTGCTTGTGATCTCCATCTTCGAAGCACCGTCATGATCACCATCGTCACCGGCGCGACACCTTGATCACCATCGTAGCATCGTTGTCGTCTCGCCAATCTTATGCTTCTACGACTATCGCTACCGCTTAGTGATAAAGTAAAACATTACTGATGCGATTGCATTGCATACAATAAGCGACAACCATATGGCTCCTGCCAATTGCCGATAACTCGGTTACAAAACATGATCATCTCATACAATAAAATTTAGCATCATGTCTTGACCATATCACATCACAACATGCCCTGCAAAAACAAGTTAGACGTCCTCTACTTTGTTGTTGCAAATTTTACGTGGCTGCTACGGGCTTAGAAAGAACCAATCTTACCTACGCATCAAAACCACAACGATAGTTTGTCAAGTTGGTGTTGTTTTAACCTTCGCAAGGACCGGGCGTAGCCACACTAGGTTCAACTAAAGTTGGAGAAACTGACACCCGCCAGCCACACGTGTGCAAAGCACGGCGGTAGAACCAGATCTCGCATAAGCGTCACGCATAATGTCGGTCCGGCCGCTTCATCCAACAATACCGCCGAACCAAAGTATGACATGCTTTGGTAAGCGGTATGACTTATATCGCCCACAACTCACTTGTATTCTACTCGTGCATATAACATCAACACATAAAACCTGGCTCGATGCCTTTGTTGGGGAACGTAGTAATTTCAAAAAATTCCTACGCACACGCAAGATCATGGTGATGCATAGCGAGAGGGGAGAGTGTGTCCACGTACCCTCGTGAGACCGAAAGCGGAAGCGTTATGACAACGCCGGTTGATGTAGTCATACGTCTTCGCGATCCGACCGATCCATGTACCGAACGTCACGGCACCTCCGAGTTCAGACACGCTCAGCTCGATGACGATCCGGGACTCGATCCAGCAAAGTGTCGGGGATGAGTTCCGTCGGACGACGGCTTAGTGATGATCTTGATGTTCTACCGTCGCAGGGCTTCGCCTAAGCACCACTACAATATTATCGAGGAGAACTATGGTGGAGGGGGGCACCGCACACGGCTAAGAGATCACAAGGATCAATTGTTGTGTCTATGGGGTGCCCCCTGCCCCCGTATATAAAGGAGTGGAGGAGGGGGAGGGCCGGCCCTCTCTATGGCGCACCCTAGGGAAGTCCTACTCCCACCGGGAGTAGGATTCCCCTTTTCCTAGTAGAACTAGGACCCTTCCAAGTAGTAGGAGTAGGAGGGAAGGAAAGGGAAGGGAAAAGGAGAAGGAAGGAAGGGCGCCCCCCTCCTAGTCCAATTTGGACTAGTCAATGGGGAGGTGCGGCTACCCTTTGGGGCCTTTCTCTCCTTTCCCGTATGGCCCATTAAGGCCCAATACGAATTCCGTAACTCTCGGTACTCGAAAAATACCGAATCACTCGGAACATTTTCGATGTCCGAATATAGTCGTCCAATATATCGATCTTTACGTCTCGACCATTTCGAGACTCCTCGTCATGTCCCCGATCTCATACGGGACTCGAACTCCTTCGGTACATCAAAACTCATAAACTCATAATATAGCATCGCCGAAACCTTAAGCGTGCGGACCCTACGGGTTCGAGAACTATGTAGACATGACCGAGACACGTTTCCGGTCAATAACCAATAGCGAAACCTGGATGCTCATATTGGCTCCTACATATTCTACGAAGATCTTTATCGGTCAAACCGCATAACAACATACATTGTTCCCTTTGTCATCGGTATGTTACTTGCCCGAGATTCGATCATCGGTATCTTAATACCTAGTTCAATCTCGTTACCGGCAAGTCTCTATGCTCGTTCCATAATACATCATCTCGCAACTAACTCATTAGTTGCATTGCTTGCAAGGCTTAAGTGATGTGCATTACCGAGAGGGCCCAGAGATACCTCTCCGACAATCGCAGTGACAAATCCCAATCTCGAAATACGCCAACCCAACATGTACCTTTGGAGACACCAGAGAGCACCTTTATAATCACCCGATTCACGTTGTGACGTTTGGTAGCACACAAAGTGTTCCTCCGATGGCAGGAGTTGCATAATCTCATAGTCATAGGAACATGTGTAAGTCATGAAGAAAGCAATAGCAGAATACTAAACGATCGTGTGCTAAGCTAACGGAATGGGTCATGTCAATCACATCATTCTCCTAATGATGTGATCCCGTTAATCAAATGACAACTCATGTCTATGGCTAGGAAACATAACCATCTTTGATCAACAAGCTAGTCAAGTAGAGGCATACTAGTGACACTCTGTTTGTCTATGTATTCACACATGTATTATGTTTCCGGTTAATACAATTCTAGCATGAATAATAAACATTTATCATGATATAAGGAAATAAATAATAACTTTATTATTGCCTCTAGGGCATATTTCCTTCAAATGATACAAATGCAGCGACGTCAGGAGCTCGGGAAGTAGAGCAAGTCCGGTTTCGAAGGAAGTTATACCTGATGGTCGCCGGGATGTCGCTAGGTGGGCGGCGGGAGGCCGGATCTGCCCACACTTGCAGAAAACAGCAACTGGCACTTGGCACTATGTCAATAGGTTAGTACCAAAAAATGATATAAAATGATTATAAAACATCCAAGATTGATAATAAAACAGCATGGAACAATCAAAAATTATAGATACGTTGGAGACGTATCACTACACCGGTTCCGGAATCCTCAGCCACCGGGGAGACGGTGGTTGACGACTAACCGTCCACCTCTGAAGCCCCCACCTCGAGCAGATACTTGAGGATCGGCGAGGACTTATTTGTCAGCATCCCGAGGACGGCAAGCACCGGGGCACCTGACGAGGGGGAGATCTTTGACAAAGAGGCCATTGCCGCCGCCGGGCTCCAAGTTGTTGACAGGCCAGGCGCCAGCAGAGGCAGTTCCAAGGAAGACCAGCTCCTACAAGCCATGAGCAGTAACTTCCAGAAGCTTCCGGCGCTTCACCGTGCCCGCAAGGAGAAGTTGGACTCCAAGATGGCGGTCGTTGACGCGACGGAGGAAGGTTTCCAAGAGCGCGTTGAGCAGATGCATGCCTGGTTCACGAAGGGCCGACAAAATTTGAAGACCAGCCAGGAGCAGCTGAGTCAGCGCTGGAACGAGCTCCTCCTGAAGCAGTCAGATATTGAGAAGGCCCAGGAGGAAGCCGTTGCGCAAATTGCCAAGGAGGACAGCGAGCTAAGGGAGCGCCGTGTCCTGCTCGATGCCCAAGAAGAAGACCTTGCCGCTCGTGAGGAGGCGCTTGCCGGCAAGCTCCGCGGCAAGGATGAAGAAATTGAGAGGTTGGTCGTGCATCGAACCCAGGAGATGGAGCAGAAGCACAAGGATGCACTCGATGCTCTGGTCCTGGACCATGCCGACAAGCTGAAGGAAGCCGTCGATGCAGCTGAAGCCGTAGAGGCCACCAAGAATGAGTTGTCCGGCAAGGTGGAGAAGCTGGAGGTGGAGCTAGAGAAGCACAGGGAGGAGGTCTTGACGCTCAAGAGCAATAGAGACAAAACCATCGACACCTTGGCAAGCTTGCAGGTCACCATATCTGATAAGAACAAGCTGCTCTCCGAAGCCAACGTCTCCATTGCCGATTTGAAGCTGAAGCTGACCACCCTGGAGGAGACCCTTACGAGCAGCAGGTCCCGCGAGAAGATCTTGACCAAGAACCTCCAGGATCAGAAGCTACTGCTCGAGAGCGCTGCTGTCGAGCACAACGACTTCGTAAAAGGAGTGGGGATCTAGACCGAGCGCCTTGTCGATGTCGCGGAGAGGCTCACCACGTAGCTGTCCACCATGGGCATGCCAAGCTTCAGGTTCTCTCATGATGAGAGAACAACTAAAAGCGTCAGGGTGACCATATTCTTCGAGGCCGTCCTTGACGCCTTGAAGCTACTCCACGACAACCGAGCGACCCACCTGGCCAACGAGTCCCGGAAGCTTTGCCGGGGTGCCCTCCTCAAGGTGCTCACCAAGGTGGCGTACAGGAACCCCGGCGTCGACCTCAACCAAGACAGCTTGCCGGCGGATGCGGATCGCAGGGCGCTCGCGGAGCTTGTCATGCCCATCGTCGGCATGGTTGATCAAGTCAAGAGGGTGGAAGGCCAGCGCCGGGACTAGGCGCTCCGCCCCTTCTTGCCATCATGAATCTGTGCCAAAAACAATTCCTCTTAAGTTAGAACTGCGGCAACTATTAATATAATATAACTTGCTATGTTTTGGATTGAATGCACGCTATCCTCCTTGAATGATTATTCTTTGTATGGTACACACCCTACGCGTGGCTAGGAAAAGGCTTGCTGGTGCGCGCACCCTTGCCGCGAGCGCTTAGAGGACGGATCCTTAGCAGACGCTGGGGATGCCGCTGCCAGCAAGACATTGTGCCGTTCTCAGTGCAGCCACCTGAACCGTTGAGCGGGCTCGAAACGGAACAAGGGCGCAACCGATCCCGACATGGTTCCTTTGCGTGCAAGTTTTTCATACAAGAATCAAAACCATTCGAGGAAAATAACCTTATATTTAATAGAAAAATCACTCAAGTTTTTGTGACTTAGCTTTTCGCCGCTGTATTCTTCTCCGCAAGGCGCCACCTCGAGCGTTGCCTGTTGGTCGCCTGTTGGCGCCCACACTCTCGATCCTTGGTGATCGAGGAAACGATGCGCTAACCGCTAGATCGGGTTTGCAAAACCTGCTCTCCCCTACCTGGCGCGCCAAAGATGTTGGGGAAAACGACACCTACGGGACCACGTGGATCCCTTCTACGGTTTGGCAGGGAAGAGGGGTAGAGCAAAGAGCAGATCTAATGATCAACACGACGGATTTTTACCCAGGTTCGGACCGCTCGGAAGCGTAAAACCCTAGTCCTGCTTGAGTGTGTATTTTGTGTTCTTGAGCTTCGGCTAGCCGCTATGCATGCGAGCTGGGTCGAGTGGTTCAAAAGTTCGAATCCTCTTCCAGTACGCCGCGGGCCTCCTTTTATATGTCAAAGGGGCTGCCGTAGTGGCATACAGGAGGTGTAAAGTAGCTACAGTATCTATGCTTCACTAGTGCAGAACCGGCTTTAGCACCGGTTCGTAAGGCCCTTTAGTGCCGGTTCTACAACCGGCAATAAAGTGTGGGGACTAAAGGCCCCCCCCCCCCGTTTAGTACCGGTTCAACACGAACCGCCACTAAAAGGCCACCACGTGGCATGAGGCACGCGGTGGTCTGGGGGACCTTTAGTCCCGGTTGGTAAATCATATGCGGCTTGCTACCGCGCATCACACTAACTTCCATCCTAACCGCCAGCTAGAAAGCAAGCGCAGGATCAATCCTTTTCGGTTCAAATAAGGAAAGGTTACAGTTAGACCGGGAACAATTCAGCAAAATTTGATCGATTCACGCGACTAGCTGTCAAATAGGGCCAAATTTATGAATCAGCAAATCAGTTAGAGGGGAAACGACGCTTACCCAGGTGTAATCCATGAATTATCTGCCGTCGATTCGACCCAATCCTCTCCACGGTCGATGGGCTTGAGAACCTGCTCCCCTGACATCGCTGCTTAATCCTGAGGGGGTGTGGGGGTAGATCTGGCGGAGGGCACGACGGCGGCGGAGGCGAAATGGGGTTAGTGGTTGGAGGGCATGACGGCGGTGGAGGCTGTAGACGGCCGCGGAGGGGGCGGAGTGGCGTGGTGTTGTAGTGGCTCGAGGTTCAGACAATGGGATCCCTCAGACAAGCTCATCTGACGTGTCTCAATGCGGCCCCATTCGTCAGGTCCAACGGGCGACACAGTCCAACGCGGCCCCACTCGTCAGAGTTAACGGTCAATGGTTTCGACATCCTCCGTTATGACCATTTATGAGGGTTTCGGACAAGGGAGTGGGGAAAAGTGAGCAAAAGTTAAGAGTGTGGGGATGAATGAGTAGAGCTAAAGAACCAAGGGCACAGAAATAAAAATCCCTATTACTTATTGTGTTACTATTTTTCTTTAAACTTAATACCTTGAGATGCATATTGGGTAGCGGTTTTGAGTTGGAGTAATAGTAGTAGATATAGTTGGATTATGGTCTACTTGTCATGGACATGATGCCTATGCAAGATTATGCCATGAATGATCTTAGTTAGATCGATGCTGCTTACCTGCCAATTTCCTAACAATAATTTGTTTACCATGCCACTACCTGCTTTGGAGAGAGAAGCCATTCGTGAACATATGGCCCCCGGGTTCATTCTCTATTAATACTCGTGTTGCTCTATTTCTCTTTTATTTACTTTTACTATTTTTTCATTTTTGCCATATTACTATCTATCACTATTTGCTTTTAACCTTGCAACTAGCAAGACGAGGGGATTGACAACCCCCTTGTCAAGTTGGGTGCAAGCATTTTTTGTTTGTGTCCATGTGTTGCTTATTTTGTTAGCTTGTAGACTCCTACTGGTTTGATTAAACTTTGTTCTTAACAGAGTGAAATACTTTCTGCTGCTATGCTACATCACTCTTTCTCTTCGAGAAAATCCAACAATTCCTACGGGAGAAGCACTTGTCACATCCACTCAGATAGCATTGAGCAACCGGTGGTAGTTGGTAGACCTTCCAATGTTTATAATGGGTAGATTTTGGACACGACTCTTGCCCAGGATATCTTCGCTCGGGTATTGAGGGACCTCCTATTTTCCACACCTATGCCCTAGATAGACAAGTAACACGTACCCCTGCAGGATTCGGGTCAGCCTAGTGCGGGGCGTGAATGCTTTTTTCTTTTTAATTTAGTTTTGTGTTTTATTTTTTTACAAAATTAGAAATTGCTCCCTGACTTAAATAACGTTCATGAATTCAAAAAGTGTTTGTAAATTTTGTAAAACCGCAAATTCAAAAAATTCATGAATTTCAAAATTAGAAGTGATTTACTTTTTGCAAATTTGAAAAGATGTTTTTAAATTCAAAAATATTCCTAGAATTGAAGAGACGTTCACAAATTTGAAAATATATTTGTGGAGTCTAAAAATGTTTGCAAATTAAAAACAAAATTACTTAAAAACTATTCACAATTTTGGGAAAAATATCAAATTAAAAAATGTTGACGTATTTGAAAAATGTTCCCAAAATGTGAAAATTATCATAAATTTTAAAAATGTTCAAAATTTAAGTAAAGTCACTAATTCGATTTTTTTTAAAATACAAAAAAGATAGTTAATTTGAAAAAAGTTCATGAATTCTAAAAAAACACAAGTTGGAAAAATATTTGGAAATTAAAATAATATCCATGGATTCAAAAAAAGTTCACAAATTTTAGAAGGTGTACATAAATGAAAAAGATTGAAATTTTAAATAATATTCATGAATTTAAAATGGGAAAACAAAAATAAACAAAGAAAGATGAAAAAGGTGAAAACAAAAAATTAAAAAAAATAGAAAAATACTTAAAACTAAAAGAAAACCAACAAAAAAGGGAAAGAAAGAAAAACAATACAAGGGTTTCTGGGTGTTGTTAGTTTGGGTTGTTTGGTGTTAGCATAGCGCCAGGCTGGTCCAGCGCGTACCGTTGCTAGGATATTAGTTTGATGGTTACCTTCACTCAATTGCATCGTTAGACACGACTACAGGATACTGCCAACGCGACACTACGATCAGAGACCCTTCGACGAACATGTGTGCGATGCAATAACCCTAAACGGTGGTGTAAAATAACCGTCAAAAAGGTGCAAAACGTTTGCGATGGAGGATGCATCAAACACGGTTCAGATTTTAGTTGCGTGTGCGATGCAGGGCATACGCTTCAGCTCAATTAACTATTTGTGATGAGGAACAAAAGAAATGGGCAGCCAGATGAAGGTGTGTGCGATATACAGCATACGGTTCACTCGGATGAACTGTTTGTGATTAGGCAACACAAAATAAATGGGCATCCAGATGAAGTGTGTGCGATATACAGCATGCGGTTCACTCGGATGAACTGTTTGCGTTGAGACAAGAGAACAGAAACGGTTCAATATAACAAGATGTGTGTGATACGCGGCAAACAGGTCTGTAATCAAAAATGTGTGCGAAGACCTATAATAACATAGACGATTGCTTCTAATAATACGTATGTGATATGCTCTGTCTACACAACATCTATTGGCCATTGGGGGACGGGCGGTCATCCGGATACATCATAAGGATGCGAAGAGGCATCCTATCAGCAAGGACTAGTTGTTCCACCAGTAGCTCATGTAAATAAACTCTCAAGTTAAGTGTGCTCAGGCTGGAGCAGCCATATGATGGGTGACTGGATGGGAAGTTGTGTTGATGTTAAATTAACTGATAAAATGTGTCATATCTGTCAAACTAAATGACTGATACAACCCATCCCATGAGTTAATTTAACCTCGAGGTCCTTATTTTGTTAACACATGTTAAAGAAGGTTGATACGTCTCCAACGTATCTATAATTTTTTTATTATTCCATGCTGTTATATTATCTATCTTGGATGTTTATGGGCTTTATTTTACACTTTTATATTATTTTTGGGACTAACCTATTGACCCAGAGCCCAGTTTCAGTTCCTGTTTTTCCCTTGTTTAAGTGTTTCGAAGAAAAGGAATATCAAACGGAGTCGAAACGGAATGAAACCTTCTGGAGAAGTTATTTTTGGAAGGAAAGCAACCAGGGAGACTTGGAGTCCACGTCAAAGAAGCAACGAGGAAGGCACGAGGTAGGGGGACGCGCCCACCCCCCAGGGCGCGCCCTCCACCCTCGTGGGCCCCTCGTGGCTCCCCTGACATACTTCTTCCTCCTATATATACCCATATACCCTAAAACGATCGGGGAATGAATAGATCGGGAGTTCCGCCGCAAGCCTCTCAGAGCCACCAAAACCAATCGGGACCTGCTCCAAGACTCACGGAGGGGGGGAACCCTCACCGTGGCCATCTTCATCATCCGGCGCTCTCCATGACGAGGAGGAGTAGTTCACCCTCGGGGCTGAGGGTATGTACCAAGAGCTATGTGTTTGATCTCTCTCGTGTTCTTGATTTGGCACGATCTTGATGTATCGCGAGCTTTGCTATTATAGTTGGATCTTATGTTCTTCTCCCCCTCTACTCTCTTGTAATGGATTGAGTTTTCCCTTTGAAGTAATCTTATCGGATTGAGTCTTTAATGACTTGAGAACACTTGATGTATGTCTTGCCGCGCGTATCTGTGGTGACAATGGGATATCACGTGATTCACTTGATGTATGTTTTGGTGATCAACTTACGGGTTCCGTCCATGAACCTATGCATAGGGGTTGGCACACGTTTTCGTCTTGATTCTCCGGTAGAAACTTTGGGGCACTCTTTGAGGTTCTATGTGTTGGTTGAATAAATGAATCTGAGATTGTGTGATACATATCGTATAATCATACCCACGGATACTTGAGGTGACATTGGAGTATCTAGGTGATATTAGGGTTTTGGTTGATTTGTGTCTTAAGGTGTTATTCTAGTACGAACTCTAGGGCTGTTTGTGGCACTTATAGGAATATCCCAACGGATTGATTGGAAAGAATAACTTTAAGGTGGCTTCGTACCCTACCATAATCTCTTCGTTTGTTCTCCGCTATTAGTGAGTATGGAGTGACTCTTTGTTGCATGTTGAGGGATAGTTATATGATCCAATTATGTTATTATTGTTGGGAGAACTTGCACTAGTGAAAGTATGAACCCTAGGCCTTGTTTCCTAGCATTGCTATACCGTTTACGCTCACTTTTATCCTTAGTTACCTTGCTGTTTTTATATTTTTAGATTACAAAAACCTATATCTACCATCCATATTGCACTTGTATCACCATCTTTTCCCGAACTAGTGCACCTATACAATTTACCATTGTATTGGGTGTGTTGGGGACACAAGAGACTCTTTGCTATTTGGTTGCAGGGTTGCTTGAGAGAGACCATCTTCATCCTACGCCTCCCACGGATTGATAAACCTTAGGTCATCCACTTGAGGGAAATTTGCTACTGTCCTACAAACCTCTGCACTTGGAGGCCCAACAGCGTCTACAAGAAGAAGGTTGCGTAATAGACATCAAAGATCTACCGCATTACTTTTTGACAATGTGCGATACATGGCATACAGTTGATCCATCTGACCTGTTTGTGATGGAATAGGCCGTGTGTGGTGTGAGCAAACGCTTGCTAGTATTCAACCGTTTTGGATTGATGAATTCATCACCGAGGGGTTCCCTAGTGTGGTCCGTGTTCATCTGATCATCATCTACTTCTTGTGCTAGCTCGATGTTCCTTCCATGCTAAGTTTCCATTAATTGATGGCGTTTTATGAACACACCACCGTTTCCCGCCATTTCCTTACCTTTTTCCCACCACCCAGCGATATTGCGCATAGGCGACGCGCGATGCACGGAGGCGACAAGCGAAGCCTGTAGCACATCCACCTTTTCCAAGCATGCCAACCCACCAAATCGCCGCCTCTGCCATCAACCTCGTCGACGAGGAAAACGAGCAGGCACCACGGCCCGTCGAGGCCGTGGCGCTCCCCGGCAACGCGATGGACGACACCGTGATGCGCGTCATCGCCAGGGTTGAGCAGACCTTTGGCGCATGGCGCTTGAGCGCCGCGGATCAAGATAGGCATGTCAGCGCCGCCGACAGCCGCATTCGCCGCACAACATGATCGATGGCGGCGCCCTTGAGCAAGCTAGGCGCGTCCGCGTCGATAGGCTGCGGCTCGTTGCACGGCGAGACCGTTGGAGCACCGCAGAGTGAGAGGCGCGGCGCACCGTACAGCAAGAGCAGATCCATCAGCGCTTGCCTGCTGTCGACACGGCGTCGCAGCTGGGTACACGTCCCGTCAGTACCCCCATTCCTTGCCAGGAGTGGGCAGAGGCCCTCGGCGTCAGATTTGCACCAGAGGCCGGCCAAGGCCAGATTTTTGCACCGGACGCCTGCCAGGTTGCTCGCAGATGGGTGCCGCCGTTCGCCTTGTCCGCGGTCCGCTGGGTGCCAACGCGCTGGTCCGTAGGCTCGACCGCCTCCTTGGCCTAGGTGTCCACATGGGCGCAGTATAGGAACATGGCCGAGGCATCCTCGAGCTGGTGATCTCCGATGAAGTAGCCAACTTGAAGCTCGAGATCGCGCTCTAGATGTACCGCGAGCGTGTCGACCGCTTGGACGAACGCCTGCATGAGTTTAGGCAGAGCCAAGAGCTACCATAGGCAAGGGCTGCTGGTCATGGTCTCATGGACGCATTTTATTTTGAAAAGTCGTTTCGACGTGGATAGCTATGTATTCACAGCAATCATAGTATTGCTCTGTTTATTGCTCTGTTTCAATGTGTGTACTCCCTTTTCCATTTTTATATGCTCTGTTTCAACCGGGTCGAGGCCATCCACGCCAAGATCGAGGATGCACACGCCAAGATATTTCAGGTCACCTCGGACTCCAGCATGCAACCCACGTCTGAAAAGGCGGCGGTGGCCATGGAGCACCTGCTTCCTCATGAGGTCGTCGAGCGGGAGCTGGAGATGCAGGAGGCGGAGGAGATCGAGGAGCGCCGGGAGGAGGAGTTGCGCGTGGCCGAGGTCGAGGTAGAGAAGAGTATGTCCGTCGAGGAATCGGCGGTGGAGTACCAACGCGAGCTCTGGCGCAGCCACTACTACAAGTACTACAACCTTGAGGGTGGCGCCGAGGACGAGGACGAGGACGCGGTCGACTTCAGAAGGGGGGACGCGGAGTCCACCAACGGTGGCATGTCGCCAGGACAAGTCATCGACGTCTCATCTCACACCGACGATGCATAGGCGGGCGCGGCGGCGGATATGTTAAAATTATGCGTACTTAAGTTTTGTTTTTAATGCTGGTCTTTTGTTAGAGCAATGTTTAGGTCAACTGGCTCTGTTTAATTACTAAAATTGCTCGATTCAATGAAGTGTGGTCATCTGCTGTATGCGGCTCTTTTGTGTGCCCAAATTAGCAAGCGATGTTAAATTATGCAATGACGTACCCGGGGAAATTTCCACCAAAATTTGAATTATCAAACTCATCCCATGCGTGTAAAGCAGAAGAGAATCGTCTGCGATGCACACAATCATTCAAAGTGAATGGTCCGGTGGCACCGCGGGCAAAGTGTCCCTCCACATTTCTAAAATTTTGGCCTACCGCCAAAATATCTGCCCCCCCGCCCCCCTTCCCCCCACCCCCACCCCCTTTTCTCCCCGACCCCAAGTCATATTTCCCCTGTTTCCTCCTTCCTTCCTTCCTTCCTTGCTAAGCTATAGCCGCTTCCTCGCTCTCGCCGTCTCGCATCCTACCGCCGGGGTCGCCATGGTCTTCTTCAAAGACCTCTCCAGCGGTTCCTCCTCCGGCGACTACTCCTTCACCACCCGGGTATGCCGAGGTAGCGCGGTAGCGGAAGCCCTTTCTAATTCAAGCAGTTCCAATTCCTATTCTGCTTCACCGCTTACACCACACTCTATTGGTTCGCCTTGTGGTGCCTTTCGATCAAGCTCTCTTCTCTCTCGGGCTATCACTTGGAATGAAGGATTTTTACCCGGCGGTCGATTTGAATCATTTCTTCCTCTTGTAGCTCCCTAGGACCATCAGTGGCAACAAATGGAGCGGGTGGCTGAAGATCTATCTGCTCATTGTCACCATCAATCTCCACAAGTGAAGCTAGTTGCGTTTGATTCTGTGGACAGTGGGAGGAAGTTTCTGGCATGTGCAGAGAAGGTTAGACCCTCTTTCGTTGTTACAAATCATTTGTTAGATGTGATTCACACACTGACATGGTCCCAACCTATTCATACCACACCTTCAACCAAACGCATCCTAAGACAGTGTCATAGTTTGTACCTAGTATCTTAAATTGTTGTCATCTCATCGGCGGTGCCATTAGAAAATTATTTGGCAGCCAACTTTGGTCCGCACATCCGAGCAGCCAAACAGTAAAATACTAAATCTTTATGGCACGAAAGAACTGGGCATCGGAGCAACTACGTTCTCCGGAGTCCGGGTCCCTGATTTTTTTCCGCTGCATCGGCTCGCCAAAGTGCAGGCACCAAAAGTAGATGTAGCAATAGTTGTCTTTACCCCAGTTTTGGCATACATAATGGACGGTCTTAGTGCTATTAGTTCTATGTTACTAAATTTGTGCATGTACACACCTGTTAGTATCAATTTGCTGTCATCCAAACACTGTCGCTATGCTGTTGCAGTTATATTTACCTTCCTCATAAAATATTCAATTTGTTATTTATTATACATGAGTAAGAACTTGTAGCGTCGTTGTAGTTAATTATAGCTTCTGATGTTCCAAAATTTGGTTGTTGTCGCAGTACCAATTATTTCATTTGCACATTGATCTTCTTGAGAAGATATGTCATAATTAACATGTTTCTTCAGTTTTTCAAAATAAGCATTGGTGATTTTCTATGTTGCTATAAACTCATTTCCCCTACAATTATTACTGATCTAGTTTTAAATATTATAGGATGAACGGAAGTGTTCTTACTTGGAGTGGGTTGATCAAAAGTGGCCACAGTCTTTAAAGATGTGCCTAGCGAAGCTCTGGAGCATGTATGAGGAAGAGAACAGACTTAGGCTTAGAGAAACTGTTGTCAACGCTCAAGAATATTTCAAGATGCGGGATAAAAAGTTGAAGGTGGAGAATGAGCTCAAATTTTTTAAATCATACTTTGCTAAGATGGTGTTGGCGAAGGAGGAAGCACTTTCCTAGTTGGCCCGTGCAAAACGGGTTCTTACTGAACCGAAAGCAGAGGTGGATAAGACAAGCCTGGATGATCTCGATTAGGGAAATGAATATATTGTTCTTATGAAGTTTAAATATCTATATGTTGTACTGTGTTGTTTTCATGTACTAGCTACCGTATTGTGTTGTTATAATATATTTATATGCCTGATATGAAATTGGCAAATAGCTGTTCGATATGAAATGTGAATTTGCATAATACTGAAATTATTAATTGTAAACTAATAAATCTGCTAAATGTGTCATGGACCTTTGCAAACGGTTCTAGCAGTAAAATCGCTTGCGATGGATAGCCCAATGCCACACAGTTTTCTTCATCAAATCGTGTGTGATGTAGTTGATAAAAGCAAACAGTTAACCAAGGCAGACCGTGTGTGATAGTTACATCTTTCACACACGATCCTACACATAAAACTGTGTGTGATGTACGTACGAACGGAAACGTTTTTCCTTGATTGACTGTGTGGAATGTACATAAGAACGGAAACGTATTCCTTGGATTGACTGTATGTGATATACATACGAACGGAAATGGTTTTCTGGGATTCATAGTGTGGGATGTACATACCTATGGAAATGATTTTCTGGGATTCACTGTGTGGGATGTACATACCTACGGAAATGATTGGGTTTCGATGCCTCGCACGATCGCACACGGCCCCAGCCTGGAACCCAGGAGGGCCTATCCCCGACGATTTTTGGGTCGTGTGAGAAGGACCCCCCTATCACTCACACTCACTTGGCGAGGGTTCCAAATGTTGGGGAACGTTGCAGAAAATTAAAATTTTCCTACGGTTTCACCAAGATCCATCTATGAGTTCATCTAGCAACGAGTATTCAGATTGGATAGCATCTACATACCACTTTGTAGATCGCAACGGAAGCGTCGGAGTGAACGTGGATGAGGTAGTCGTACTTGCCGCGATCCAATTCACCGATGATCTAGTGCCGAACGGACGGCACCTCCGCGTTCAACACACGTACGGTCAGCGTAACGTCTCCTTCTTCTTGATCCAGCAAGGTGAAGGAGAGGTTGAGGAAGATGGCTCCAGCAGCAGACGACGGCGTGGTGATGATGGAACTTGCAAGATTCTACAGGGCTTGGCCGTGCACTACGGAGGAGGAGGATGTGTTGGAGAGGGAGAGGAGGCGTCCAGGGCAAGGTGCTGCTGCCCCCTCCCCCTTTATATAGGTGCCAAGGAGGGGAGGGCGCAGCCTGCCCCTCCTCCAAGGGAGGGTGCGGCCAAGAGAGGAGGTGTCCACCTCCCCAAGGCACCTCGGAGGTGCCTTCCCCTCATGGACTCTCCCTTTTTTCACCCTAGGCGCATGGGCCCCTTGGGGCTGGTTCCCCTTGGCCCATGTGGGCCTAGGCGCACCACCTAGGGCCCATGTGGCCCCTCGGGCTGGTGGCCCCACTTGGTGGACCCGGGACCCCTCCGGTGGTCCCAGACAATACCGATATCACCAAACTTGTCCCGATGGTCAAACAGCACTTCCTATATATAATTCTTTACCTCGGACCATTCCGGAACTCCTCGTGACGTCCGGGATCTCATCCGGGACTCGAACAACATTCGGGTTACTGCACATACATATTCCTATAACCCTAGCGTTATCAACCTTAAGTGTAGACCCTACGGGTTCGGGAGACAAGCAGAACATGATGAGGCGGCTCTCGGGCAATAACCAACAGCGGGATCTGGATACCCATGTTGGCTCCCACATGTTCCACGATGATCTCATCGGATGAACCACGATGTCAAGGATTCAATTAATCCCGTGATACGATTCCCTTTGTCAATCGGTATTTTACTTGCCGAGATTCGATCGTCGGTATACCAATACCTCGTTCAATCTCGCATCGCAAGTCACTTTTCTCGTTACCGCAATGCATGATCCCGTGATCAAACACTTCGATCACATTGAGCTCATTGTGATGATGCATTACCGAGAGGGCCCGGTGATACCTCTCCGTCAAGCGGAGTGACAAATCCCGCCTCGATCCATGTCAACCCAATGACACTTTCGGAGATACCCGTAGCATACCTTTATAGTCACCCGATTACGTTGTGACGTTTGGCACACCCAAAGCACTCCTACGGTATCCGGGAGTTACACGATCTCATGGTCTAAGGAAAGGATACTTGACATTGGAAAACTCTAGCAAGCGAACTATGCGATCTTATGCTATGTTTAGGATTGGGTCTTGTCCATCACATCATTCTCCTAATGATGTGATCCCGTTATCGATGACATCCAATGTCCATAGTCAGAAACCATGACTATCTGTCGATCAACGAGCTAGTCAACTAGAGGCTCACTAGGGACATGTTGTTGTCTGTTATTCACACATGTATTACGATTTCCGGTTAACACAATTATAGCACGAATAAAGACAATTATCATGAATAAGGAAATATAATAATAATGCTTTTATTATTGCCTCTAGGGCATATTTCCAACAGTCTCCCACTTGCACTAGAGTCAATAATCTAGTTACATTGTGATGAATCGAACACCCATAGAGTTCGGTCGATCATGTTTTGCCTTAGGGAGAGGTTTAGTCAATGGATCTGCGACATTCGGATCCGTGTGCACTTTACAAATTTCTATGTCTCCATCTTGAACATTTTCACGAATGGAGTTGAAGCGACGCTTGATGTGCCTAGTCTTCTTGTGAAACCTGGGCTCCTTTGCAAGTGCAATAGCTCCGGTGTTGTCACAGAAGAGCTTGATTGGCCCCGACGCATTGGGTATGACTCGAGGTCGGTGATGAACTCCTTCACCCAAATTGCTTCATGTGCTGCCTCCGAGGCTGCCATGTACTCCGCTTCACATGTAGATCCCGCCACGACGCTTTGCTTGCAAATCGCACTACCATCGCCCCACCATTCAAAATATACACGTATCCGGTTTGTGACTTAGAGTCATCGGATGTGTCGAAGCTAGCGTCGACGTAACCTTTTCTGACGAGCTCTTCGTCACCTCCATAAACGAGAAACATTTCCTTAGTCCTTTTCGTGTACTTCAGGATATTCTTGACCGCTGTCCGGTGTTCCTTGCCGGGATTACTTTGGTACCTTCCTACCAAACTTACGGCAAGGTTTACATCAGTCTGGTACACTGATGGCATACATAATAGAACCTATGGTCGAGGCATAGGGGATGACACTCATCTCTTCTATATCATCTGCCGTGGTCGGACATTGAGCTGAGCTCAATTTCACACCTTGTAACATGTAAGAACCCCTTCTTAGATTGATCCATATTGAACTTCTTCAATATCTTATCAAGGTATGTGCTTTGTGAAAGACCTATGAGGCGTCTCGATCTATCTCTATAGATCTTGATGCCTAATATATAAGCAGCTTCTCCAAGGTCCTTCATTGAAAAACTTTTATTCAAATAGGCCTTAATGCTGTCCAAGAGTTCTATATCATTTCCCATCAAAAGTATGTCGTCTACATATAATATGAGAAATGCTACTGAGCTCCCACTCACTTTCTTGTAAACACAGGCTTCTCCATAAGTCATGTAGAACCCAAACGCTTTGATCATCTCATCAAAGCGAATGTTCCAACTCCGAGATGCTTGCACCAGCCCATAAATCGAAGCGTTGGAGCTTGCATACCTTGTCAAGCATTCTTAGGATCGACAAAACCTTCCGGCTGCATCATATACAATTCTTCCTTAAGGAAACCATTAAGGAATGCCGTTTTGACGTCCATTTGCCATATCTCATAATCATAGTATGCGGCAATTGCTAACATGATTCTCGACGGACTTCTTTTCGCTACGGTGAGAAAGTCTCATCGTAGTCAACCCCTTGAACTTGTCGATAACCCTTAGCGACAAGCCGAGCTTATAGATGGTCACATTACCATCCGCGTCATCTTCTTCTTAAAGATCCATTTATTTTCTATGGCTCGCCGTTCAACGGGCAAGTCGGTCAAAGTCCATACTTCGCTTTCATACATGGATCCTATTCGGATTTCATGGCTTCCAGCCATTTGTCGGAATCCGGGCCCGCCATTGCTTCCTCATAGTTCAAGGTTCACCGTTGTCTAACAACATGATTTCCAAGACAGGGTTCCCGTACCACTGCAGTGCGGAGCGTGTCCTTGTGGACCTTCAATTTCAAGAGGAGCTTGATCGAAGTATCTTGATCATAATCATTAATTTCCTCTCTAGTTGGTGCGGGCACCTCAGAACGATTTCTTGAGTTTCGCCATTTTCCGGTTCAAGAGGTAACACTTCATCAAGTTCTACTTTCCTCCCACTTACTTCTTTCGAGAGAAACTCTTTCTCCGTAAAGGATCCATTCTTGGCAACAAAGATCTTGCCTTCGGATTCGAGGTAGAAGGTATACCCAATAGTTTCTTTCGGGTATCCTATGAAGACGCATTTTCCGACTTGGGTTCGAGCTTCTCGGGTTGAAGTTTCTTGACATAAGCATCGCATCCCCAAACTTTTAGAAACGATACCTTAGGTTTCTTCCCAAACCATAATTCATACGGTGTCGTCTCAACGGATTTCGACGGAGCCCTATTTAAAGTGAATGCGGCAGTCTCTAAAGCATAGCCCCCAAAAGATAGCGGTAAATCGGTAAGAGACATCATAGATCGCACCATATCTAATAGAGTGCGACACGACGTTCGGACACACCATTACGCTGAGGTGTTCCAGCGGCGTGAGTTGTGAAACTATTCCACATTTTCTTAAGTGTGTGCCAAATTCGTGACTCAAGTATTCTCCTCCACGATCCGATCAGAGAAACTTGATCTTTCTATCACGTTGATTTTCAACCTCACTCTGAAATTCCTTGAACTTTTCAAAGGTCTCGGACTTGTGTTTCATTAAGTAGACATACCCATATCTACTCAAGTCATCGGTGAGGGTGAGAACATAACGATAGCCACCATGAGCCTCAACACTCATTGGACCGCACACATCGGTATGTATGATTTCCAATAAGTTGGTTGCTCGCTCCATTGTTCCCGAGAATGGAGTCTTGGTCATTTTACCCATGAGGCATGGTTCAGACGTGTCAAATGATTCATAATCAAGAGACTCTAAAAGTCCATCCGCATGGAGCTTCTTCATGCGTTTGACACCTATGTGACCAAGGCGGCAAGTGCCACAAATATGTGGGACTATTGTTATCAACTTTAACTCTTTTGGTACTCACACTATGAATATGTGTATCATCACGCATTTGAGATTCATTAAGAATAAACCATTAACCATCTGATCATGACCATAAAACATATCTCTCATATAAATAGAACAACCATTATTCTCGGATTTAAATGAGTAGCCATCTCGAATTAAACGAGATCCAGATACAATGTTCATGCTCAAACTTGGCACTAAATAACAATTATTGAGGTTTAAAACTAATCCCGTAGGTAAATGCAGAGGCAAGCAGCCGACGGCGATCACATCGACCTTGGAACCATTCCCGACACGCATCGTCACCTCGCCCTTCGCCAGCCTCCGTTTATTCCGCAGCTCTGCTTTGAGTTACAAATATGAGCAATCGCACCGGTATCAAATACCCAAGAGCTACTACTGATCTTGGTAAGGTACACATCAATTACATGTATATCACATATACCTTTGGTTTTGCCGGCCTTCTTGTCCGCTAAGTATTTGGGGCAGTTCCGCTTCAAAGGACCACTTCCCTTGCAATAAAAGCACTCGATTCGGCTTGGGTCCATTCTTTGGCTTCTTCCGGAAACTTGCTTATCGGGCGCCGCAACTTCCTTGCCGTCCTTCTTGAAGTTCTTTTACCCTTGCCCTTCTTGAACTTAGTGGTTTTATTCACCATCAACACTTGATGCTCCTTCTTGATTTCTACCTCTGCTGATTTCAAAGCATAGCATATACTTCAGGAATGGTCTTTACCATCCCACGCATATTGTAGTTCATCACAAAGCTCTTGTAGCTAGGTGGAAGCGATCGGAGGATTCTGTCAATGACCGCTTCTTCCGGAGATTAACTTCCGCTTGAGTCAAGCGGTTGTGCAACCACATTTTGAGTATGTGTTCACCGACAGAGCCATTTTCCTCCATCTTACTGACTAAAGAATTTATCGGAGACTTCATATCTCTCGACCGGGCATGAGCTTGGAAAACCATTTTCAGCTCTTGAACATCTCATATGCTCCATGTCTCTCAAAACGCTTTTGGAGTCCCGGCTCTAAGCTGTAAAGCATGCCGCGACCGAACGAGGGAGTAATCATCGCAGCGTGATCGCCAAGCGTTCATAACGTCTTGTTCTGCGGGGAGAATAGGTGCGCCACCCAGCGGTGCTCTTAGGACATAATCTTTCTTGGCAGCTATGAGGATAATCCTCAGGTTAGGACCCAGTCCGTATAGTTGCTACCATCGTCTTTCAGCTTGGTTTTCTCTAGGAACGCGTTGAAGTTGAGGACTACGTTGGCCATTTGATCTACAAGACATATTGTAAATATTTAGACTAAGTTCATGATAATAAAGTTCATTTAATCAAATTTAATGAACTCCCACTTAGATAGACATCCTCTACTAGTCATCTAAGTATTACATGATCCGAGTCAACTAGGCCGTGTCCGATCATCACGTGAGACGGACTAGTCAACATCGGTGAACATCTTCATGTTGATCGTATCTTCTATCGACTCATGCTCGACCTTTCGGTCTTCTCGTGTTCCGAGGCCATGTCCGTACATGCTAGGCTCGTCAAGTCAACCTAAGTGTTTTGCTTGTGTAAATCTCTCTTACACCCGTTGTATGCGAACGTAAGGACCTATCACACCCGATCATCACGTGGTGCTTCTGAACGACGAACCTTAGCAACGGTGCACAGTTAGGGTGAACACTTCTTGAAATTATTATGAGGGATCATCTTATTTACTACCGTCGTTCTAAGTAAACAAGATGCATAAAACATAATAAACATCACATGCAATTATATAAAGTAGTGACATGATATGGCCAATATCATATAGCTCCTTTGATCTTCATCTTCGGGCTCCATGATCATCTTGTCACCGCATGACACCATGATCTCCATCATCATGATCTCCATCATCGTGTCTTCATGAAGTTGTCACGCCAACGACTACTTCTACTTCTATGACTAACGTGTTTAGCAATAAAGTAAAGTAGTTTACATGGCGTTCTTCAATGACACGCAGTCATACAAAAAATAAAGACAACTCCTATGGCTCGCCGGTTGTCATACTCATCGACATGCAAGTCGTGATTCCTATTACAATAGCATGAACATCTCATACATCACATATAGATCATTCATCATTCATCACAACTTACGGCCATATCATATCACAAAGCACTTGTCGCAAAAACAAGTTAGGCGTCCTCTAATTGTTGTTGCAAATTTTACGTGGCTGAATTAGGGTTCTAGCAAGAACGTTTTCTTACCTACGTTCAAACCACAACGTGATTTGTCAATCTCTATTTACCCTTCATAAGGACCCTGTTCATCGAATTCGATCCAACTAAAGTAGGAGAGACAGACACCCGCCAGCCACCTTATGCAACTAGTGCATGTTAGTCGGTGGAACCGGTCTCACGTAAGCGCACGTGTAAGGTTGGTCCGGCCGCTTCATCCCACAATACCGCTGAATCAAGATTGACTAGTAACGGCAAGAAGAATTGACAACATCTACGCCCACAACAAATTGTGTTCTACTCACAAGAAGAAGAACTACGCATAGACCGGCTCATGATTCCACTTGTTGGGGAACGTTGCGAGAAAATTAAAATTTTCCTACGGTTTCACCAAGATCCATCTATGAGTTCATCTAGCAACGAGTATTCAGATTGGATAGCATCTACATACCACTTTGTAGATCGCAACGGAAGCGTCGGAGTGAACGTGGATGAGGTAGTCGTACTTGCCGCGATCCAATTCACCGATGATCTAGTGCCGAACGGACGGCACCTCCGCGTTCAACACACGTACGGTCACAGAACGTCTCCTTCTTCTTGATCCAGCAAGGTGAAGGAGAGGTTGAGGAAGATGGCTCCAGCAGCGACGACGGCGTGGTGATGGTGGAACTTGCAAGATTCTACAGGGCTTCGTGCACTACGGAGGAGGAGAGGATGTGTTGGAGAGGAGAGGGAGGCGTCCGGGCAAAGGTGCTGCTGCCCCCCCCCCTTTATATAGGTGCCAAGGAGGGGAGGGCGCAGCCTTGCCCCTCCTCCAAGGGAGGGTGCGGCCAAGAGAGGGAGGTGTCCACCTCCCCAAGGCACCTCGGAGGTGCCTTCCCTCATGGACTCTCCCTTTTTCACCCTAGGCGCATGGGCCCCTTGGGTCTGGTTCCCCTTGGCCCATGTGGGCCTAGGCGCACCACCTAGGGCCCATGTGGCCCCTCGGGCTGGTGGCCCCACTTGGTGGACCAGGACCCCTCCGGTGGTCCCAGACAATACCGATATCACCAAACTTGTCCCGATGGTCAAAACAGCACTTCCTATATATAATTCTTTACCTCCGGACCATTCCGAACTCCTCGTGACGTCCGGGATCTCATCCGGGACTCGAACAACATTCGGGTTACTGCACATACATATTCCTATAACCCTAAGCGTTCTAGAACCTTAAGTGTGTAGACCCTACGGGTTCGGGAGACAAGCGAACATGACCGAGACGGCTCTCGGCAATAACCAACAGCGGGATCTGGATACCCATGTTGGCTCCCACATGTTCATGATGATCTCATCGGATGAACCACGATGTCAAGGATTCAATTAATCCCGTATCACGATTCCCTTTGTCAATCGGTATTTTACTTGCCGAGATTCGATCGTCGGTATACCAATACCTCGTTCAATCTCGTATCGCAAGTCACTTTTCTCGTTACCGCAATGCATGATCCGTGATCAAACACTTCGATCACATTGAGCTCATTGTGATGATGCATTACCGAGAGGGCCCGGTGATACCTCTCCGTCAAGCGGAGTGACAAATCCCGCCTCGATCCATGTCAACCCAACAGACACTTTCAGAGATACCCGTAGCATACCTTTATAGTCACCCGATTACGTTGTGACGCTTTGGCACACCCAAAGCACTCCTACGGTATCCGGAGTTACACGATCTCATGGTCTAAGGAAAGGATACTTGACATTGGAAAACTCTAGCAAACGAACTATGCGATCTTATGCTATGTTTAGGATTGGGTCTTGTCCATCACATCATTCTCCTAATGATGTGATCCCGTTATCGATGACATCCAATGTCCATAGTCGAAACCATGACTATCTGTCGATCAACGAGCTAGTCAACTAGAGGCTCACTAGGGACATGTTGTTGTCTGTTATTCACACATGTATTACGATTTCCGGTTAACACAATTATAGCACGAATAAAGACAATTATCATGAATAAGGAAATATAATAATAATGCTTTTATTATTGCCTCTAGGGCATATTTCCAACACCAAATGCCGTCGCGGAAAGGGGTTAAAAACCGTTTGTTTATGACCGACGCGTACTAGTGAGAGCATCTATAACCGGAGCCCTCATATCCACCCCAAAAGTTTGGGCGGCCTGCCCAGACAGGAAAGTGCCATGCAACGCAAAATCCGGCCAAACGCCCGGGCTGACCGGCACTGCCCATACCATGCCCATATCTGGGCTGGATATGGGTTTGCCTGGATGTACTTGCCACATAGGATTGGCCCACGAGGGCCCGCCAATTCACTTGAAGACATCCTCCTTGTCCGACCAGTCTTGTTTTGTCTTCTCTTCCTCATTCGCACAACCGCCATCGTTGCTCCATGGACGTCCCCAACCCACAACTTCCCACCGTGAGGCTCGAACCCACATAGCCTCTGATCATGCCGCAACCAGCCAGGGACATTGTCCCGGTACGTCCAACTCCATAGGATATACACCTTGCACTCTATGTGTTCGATGACATGTCCAAGTAGGTTTTTTATTCTTTTGGTCATTTGTAGATCACCGATGGATCCAACGTGGAATGGTGGCTATGGAAACACGGATATCGACGAATTTGCATTCAATGAGTTCATTGATGCATCAAATTCAGACGATGAAGATGCTGGAATGATGATGATGATGATGATAAGCATCCAAGAGGAAATGGAGAAGGTAGAGGGGTATGCACTGAAGTTTAAGGGTTCCATAAAAGGGTCGAAGAGTTATTGCCTGGGATGGGATTGCCGGTGCACATTCTGCGCAAGGACTATTTCACGCCGGACTCAACATACCGTGAAGGTTTCTTTCGATGTCGCTTCTAGATGAGCAGAGATTTGTTCTTGTGTGTAGTGACTGCTCTAGAGAAGGTTGATGACAACTTCAGTTAATGAAGGATTGTTGCCAAAAACTTTCTTTCTATCCTCTACAGAAATGCACATCTTCTCTCAGGATATTTGCTTACAGTAAGGGCGCATATGCAATTGATACTAGAATTCGGATGGGAGAGACCATGGTCTTGAACACCTCGATGCAATTTGCATGCACTATGATGAAGGGGTTTAGAGCAGAGTAGCTGAGAGAGCCAACTGTGGAGGACACATGAAAAATGTTGGCAATTGGAGCATCAAGAGGATTCCCAAGTATGCTAGGTTCAGTTGATTGCATGCACTAGCAATGAAAGAACTGCCGAAAAGGTTTGCATGGGCAATACCAATGTCATGTCAAAGAAGCCACCGCCATACTTGATGCAGTGACATCGAAAGACTTGTGGATTTGGCATGCTTTCTTTTGGCGTGCCTGGTTCTAACAATGACATCAATATGGCCCAACGATCTCCTTTGTTCAAGAGACTTTGTGATGGGGAAGCTCGGCCGTGAAACTACACCATCAACAGTCACAACTACAACATATGGTACTACCTTGCCGATTTGTACAACTACAACATATGTTACTACCTTGCTGATTGTATCTATCCTCAGTGAGTGGCATTTGTGAAGACTATATCATATCCTCGTGGTAGGAAACAATGTCTCTTCGCACAAGCGCAAGAAGGTGCTGAGGATGTGGAGGGGGCATTCAGTGTACTCCAAGCTCATTCGGGTCTTGTTCGTGGAGCAACAATGGTGTGGGAAGCGGAGAGACTTTGGCAGCTCCTAACACGTTGTGTAATCTTGCACAATATAATTGTCGAGGATGAGGGTGAAGGGGCAGCCCACACACATAATTTTGAGAAGCGGTGTTCAGGTCCGCCTTTTGGAACAAGAGGCGGAGCATGTTGCCAACCTTCTAGAGATGCATCGACAATCGCGAGATCGACATGTGCATATGCAACTTCTCAATGACCCTGTGGAGCATATGTGGATCCACACTAGAAATCGGTAAACTTTTCTTTTAATGTTTCAGTTACACACTATGAACAATTTTTATGCTTTCACTATGTTCCGATTATGTTTTCTTAAGTACGAATAATTTGTATTTATGTGCACTACTCATTGTTTGGCCGTGATGATCGACGCCCATGTGTTTGCATGTATTTGATGTCTTGAAAATAGGAGTTATGGTTACAAATGAGGTCATTTGAGGGCCGGCCGGTCACTGTCCGTGGATGCATCCGGGCGTGTCCACGGATGTATATGTCCGGATTTGATAACTCTCGTTTGATACTTTTAGCTAGCTTAGGTTGATGCTACAATGAGATGTCTACGCGTCCACCAAAAGAGGGAAAAAGAGTAAAAAGGTAGTAGTGAATATCAATGGCTCACACATATTGGTTTTATATAAACAAACCATTACTTAAGACGTAGTAAAAGAACTTATTACATGTGCGAAGCTAACAAATATGGATATGTCTGAGACCCAGTGTGTCCATACCGAATACCGTATTCAATAATAGATTCGTGATATGTATCCAGATATTATGAATGATTAAACAAATACTAAAGAACTCTTTTGTTGGCGATACATGATGAATGCCTCCTCAATACTTTTTTTTATATGTCTCATGCCATGTTACCAAGCAAATCTATGCATCGAGTGTCTGACCTAGTTGGACACACCAGAGGTGCCCCTTTCAAGTGGCTTGCCTTCTTCGTGTTTGCTCCATGGGCACGTGCCGAGCAAACAACGAATCCGTGCCTTTTACGGCGGGCGCGGGTATTTTTTTCTCGTGGGAAACAACTGCACACATGGTCATCATGATACTCGAACGGGAATGTAAGATAGCATAAAATGGGAGGCAATTTTTCTTCTTCCCGGTTCAACACTTGTAGAAATTATTCTTCATCAAAACAAAGAAGTACTTATAGAAACACACGCCAAATCGCTACCGCAATTAGAGACAAGCGAGTCAACATGCATCCTGAAGGCTATGGATAAATAATCAGCAACCTGATCTGGTCGATGGATCAGTCCAACACTAGTCCGTGGCTTGACTTTAGGGCGCACACACACTACACAATACATAAAAAGAATTCAGAAAATACGATCATTAATGCCAAGTCTATGATTTAAACTATTAGTTGATCCAAAAAAGAATCTAACCATCTGAGCTACACCCAGCTCGCTACGTGGGTGCTTCAAGCTCAGAATTGTTTTTTCTGTTGACATCTCAACCTTAGTATTGTTGTTATCGTTTCGTACCACGTAAGCTGTATTTGTGGAAAATTTTTCCACAATACAGCTTTTTTCAGCTGTATTTGTGGATTTTTTTTAGATGTGGAATTATTTTTTTTTCAAGAAAAACGGAGATGTGGGAAGAAAAAAAGCTGGGGCTGGACTTGACGGATGCTCGCCACGTGTCTCTGGGGAGCACGTTCTATTCCCCCAAGCGAGCGGACGTCCCCAAGCCCAAGAGAGCGCCTCCCTCCCGAGCGAACCACCAGAGAGGGCCTCCTCCCCGAGCGCGACAGCTAGGGTTACTAGCCGCCGCCGACCGACCCACCGCCGGCCCTCCGCCGCGGCGCGCGTAGCCGGCCCAAGCCCCCGCTGCCCCGCCGCCAGTACAGGATCCCGGGCAGCGCCTCCCTCCCTCCGCCGAGCAGCGCCTCCCTCAATCCCTCCCTCCCTGGAGCAGCCGCCGCCCCGGAGCTACGCCGGCGACCAGTCCATCGGCAGGTAGCCACCACTCCCCCCTCCTTCTCCCCCTCCCCCCTCTCCCCTCAACCCCCCCTCCCCCTCCACTCGCATCCTCTGTCCGCTCAATTTTTTTTCCTGATTTTTGCATTGGACGAGCACCCGTGACTTCACTGCATCGGACTCGTCAACTGCAGTTGAAATTAGTTCTGATTTAGAGGTGACCATGTTCGTCCAGTGCGTATTATGCTGGTTAGTCTGTCTGACACAAGACGGCCTTTCTGCCACCTCTTATCAGGTGTCAGTTCCTGATGGTTATCTAGAGACAGATACATTGAAGGACCCTCAATGGATTTGAACGCATCGCCGTTGCCCGAGGACGATGACCATGAAGAGCCAGTTGAGCTTGATTTTGGACAGGACGATGAAGATCATGTCGAGTCTGCTGTTGAGATTATGAGAAGGGTAAATAAAATCATCTCTTCTGGCCATAAAATGTTTCATGCACATGCATCTGATCTGTATAGATGGGGCTTAGTGTCATCAGTTGATTGCTTTTGTACTTCGGTGGTGATAATCGTAAACTGCAAGATATGCATATATATAATATAATATAATTGATGGTGTATTTAGCAGCATTAGCTGAAGGTCCTCCTTGAGTCGAGGGCATGGTTTTGAACTCTGTCGTTTGTAACTATGCTACATGTGACTTTTACCTTTTAAGAGGTACTCCCTCCGTTCCGAATTACTCGTCGCAGGTATGGATGTATCTAGATGTATTTTAGTTCTAGATACATCTATTTCTGCGACGAGTAATTTGGAACGGAGGGAGTATGTTATTAGGCTATAATAACTCGCAGTGTAAGGATCATGGTATTGTCTCTTCTGAAGATAACTATGTCATCATGTCACTTCTATTGGTAGCCATGCGGCATTTGTTTTCATGCTTTTGGTTTATTTCAGCTTATGTAGTTCTGGGATCTGGTTGTGGCCTATGGCAAGAGAGAAGGTGTTCTTTCTATCACCTGTATACGGTCTCTAGGAACGGCACAGTCTGTCATATTTAATTTGACTACACATTCATGCATGTTAAGTGGAACAGCGTGTGGTCACGTCAAGTGGGGTGTCCAGTATTTTCTTGTTCTGTGTACCAGATGTCAACGTGTGTGTGTGTGTGTGTGTGTGTGTGTGTGTGCGTGTGTGTGTGTGTGGGGCGATCAGATGGTCTGAGTGGTGGTTGTCGGTTGTGTTGTATCTGTCCCTCTTTGTATTTTCCCTCAAAAATCTCAGCTGGCTCTATTTGTTACTCCCTCCGTAAACTAATATAAGAGCGTTTAGATCACTACTTTAGTTATCTGAACGCTCTTATATTAGTTTACAGAGGGAGTACTAATTTAAGCTGTTTGGCGTTCTATATAAAACAGCAAAGGTGCAAATTGGAATATAATTAATTATGGTCTTTCATTGGCACCTTTGTTTATGTTGCGCTTACCGGATTTCATAGGAACGAGAAGAACGACGCAGAAAGTTAAAGAGAGATCAACCAGATGATGGACCAAGGCCAAGACCACAACAGGTTAGGAATGATCATGCAACCCAAAACAAGATTGGCGGATACAAACGAGTTAAAGAGACACCTCAGGGTATGTGTTGTATCTGAAAGCCATATTCTTGTGAATCATATCGAATTGTCCCATGGCCATGTCTTGTTCTTGTATTCTTGTTTGTCGATTCTTAATTAAACTATTACTATCGTATATACTTACGCTAATTTCATCACAAAAAATACTTATGCTTAGCCTAAAAAAATAGATTTTTGATATTTTTCATCCTTGCCTCTGACATTGTCCTTATTTTCAGGTTGGATGGATTGCCCTGCATCTGGTCAACCAATAGACAAAATCATACCCTCTAAAGTTCCACTGGATGAAACATTCAATGAGTCGGTTCCTCCTGGAAAAAGATATTCTTCCAAACAAGTTGTTAATAAACAAAGAAAGGCTGGCAGGGACGTAAGTACAGTTTTCTACTCACACGACACTAATACATATTCCAATACTTATTATGTTATAGGCTGGATATTGTGCTTTTTCCTGTTATCTGGCCCTACTTTGAAGCATGCATATTTGAATGGAGTTATTTGTGACACAGAATACATGCATTTCTTTATCCATGCTCTGTTTGTACTCATGATTGTCGTTATTGCTGCCCGTTCTCTTGTATGAGTGTATGATGTTTGTGCTACTTCCCCCACTTATGCACTGATGGTCACATGTCACCTATTGCTTGAGTGAATTATATATATCTCAGTTCCATATTCATTTAGCATTTAGTTTGCTATGATAGTATGATCCATGATTAGCTGGCTTATATTAGGCCAGAGGGATTGCTAACTTGTTTCTCAAATATGCCGACTCCAAAAGCACACTTGAGGAGGTGATCTAAAGTATGGAAGTTTTGAAATACTTGTTG
This sequence comes from Aegilops bicornis, assembly GCA_021605145.1. Classification (NCBI taxonomy): domain Eukaryota; kingdom Viridiplantae; phylum Streptophyta; class Magnoliopsida; order Poales; family Poaceae; genus Aegilops; species Aegilops bicornis. The sequence goes on from CM038670.1 coordinate 36,979,589, forward strand.
AAGCAAAAATAAATCTTCTGAAAAGAGCATAGTATATGGCAGGGAACAAAGATAATATCGACATGCATCTTGTATGTCTTGATTGATTAGTTAGCAAGTACTGGAGCTAGAGAAAATATATTAAGCACTCTGTATGGTCCCTTACAGGTGAAAAGCTAAATAGCTTCTGGCAATGACGTTTTAGTGATATTTTAGACTTGTGTACCAGTTTCTCTGTAGTATGTGCTTTTGCTCAAATTCTTATTGCGATCCTGTGACCCCACTGCTATGCTATTCCGCTACCACTAGTTAGTTGTCATTTGCAATCATAACTGAACACAGGTAAATTGATTTTCTTGTTTCTTAAAATTGGAGGTGAATTAATTTTCAGTATAAACTTCAGTCCTTATCATTTGTGCCGAAAGGCCTGTCTTTTCTAGCCACAATAAAGATAAACTTATTAGATCATAAATGCAATTTACAGTACACTTGCACTCGTGTTGTTGTAACAGTTGCTTGAAGTATCTGAATTCTCAGTTGACATACTTTCTGCTGATTGTCTCTTTTCTTATCTTCTAGCTATTTGCTATTGAAGAGAGCTATACAATACTTGATTTGATAGCTTGTTGCTTGTATTAACTATTCCCCCCCTGCTATTTTATCAGATAGGTTTGGTGATTGACTTGACAAATACCTCTCGGTACTATTCGCCAGCAGAGTGGACGAAGCAAGGTACTAAACATGTCAAGGTGAGAGTGAGACCTCAGTTTACATAGTAATATGTATATTCCAGCATTAATAAAAAACAATTCCTGTGACATTTCTGTTCATTTCAGATTGCTTGCAGGGGGAGAGATGCTGTACCAGAAAATGAAGCTGTTAACACGTTTGTGTATGAGGTAACCTATATTCCTAGTTTGATGACCTTGCCACTATGCTTTTTTGATGTATTTTTGGTTAGACATGAATATGTAAACTTCAAATCTTCTTTTAATTTTCTGGGCAATTTTTTTAATTGTTGGTTACCAAAATGTACTGCTGGAAAAAAATGGTGAACACCTGTCGTCAAGGTTTTGAACATGGTGCTCTATACTGTAGTTGCTACATAACATATGTTGCGTATGTGTCGCACTTGATAGTTAGGTTAAATGCCTATGTGTTGTTAGTATAAAAGAACGGAAGTCTTATAAATTAATAATGATACCAGATCAAGTGCATGCTTGCACCTGCTGTTTTTCATTCAGCCATCTACAAATTGTTACATAACATATGTTGCGTATGTGTCACACTTGATAGTTAGGTTAAGTGCCTATGTGTTGTTAGTACAAAAGAATGGAAGTCTAATAATTAATAATGATGCCAGATGAAGTGTATGCTTGCACCTGCTGTTTTTCATTCAGCCATCCACAATTGTTGAAATACTAGTAACCGCACGTGAAAAGTGACTTTAGTTGAAACATGAAAAAAACTAGCTGTCTTAACATCTATAAGTATATTGTCTTATTTTTTGGATGCTTTCTTACATTCCATATTGTTGATGTGGAAGAAAACTATAAAAAACATGTAGTTCAGAAAACTTGTTTAGAAATACTAGTAGATATTAGATGGCAACATAGGACAGGCACAAAAGAAAATAAGTCCATATATATTGATCATTGTAATTATGTTGAATCAAAAGACATTGTTCAGAATTTTCGTAAGAGCAAAAACATGAAACTCATTTTTTTAAAGAAATATCTCATAAAGAACCAGTAAGCAAAAGTTCTTGTCCACATCCATTGGATCATTGTACTCGGAAGACCGTAAGTACGATATCTATATCCATACCAATATACATGAGTTGGTTGGGATACTTCTGATATGAGCCGTCCAAAAACTTTAATCTAATTTCAGAATTACCTATCCAATGGTTGTGGACATGTTATATATCCTCCCCTAATCACTTTGGACGGCTCAAATCATAAGTATCCCAACCAACTCGTGCATTTTAGAAATGCTAGTAGAGATAGATATTGTCTGAACTTATCAATGGCTTTTTATGTAGTTTGTAGAAATACTGATCTGTATGTGAAATTTTATAAGTGCTGTGCTGTGTTCCCTAGCCAAGAATGTGGCCATCACTCGTGTCAGGGGAACTAGTTAAGTTTTTAACGGTTTAAAAGTTCTCAAAAATCATGAAATAATACTGGAGCATCACGGCAATGATGTAAGATGATCCATGAGTTATTTTATTATATATATTTTGAGTATTCATACCGAAACAACTTTGTCAGGCTACACTCAGTGTGTACACTTGTAGTCTCTCCAGTTGGAACACGTAGACCAGAATATTGATAACCTAATTGCAGCAATTTCCTTTAAACAATCATGCTAAATTTCCTTTAACCTAATTTATTAGCTGATGAAGCTCTATCGATGCTAAATTTTAGGTGTTGGCGTTTCATGAGCGCCAGAAGCCATCAAGGAATCCCAAATACGTACTTGTTCACTGTACTCATGGGCATAACCGTACTGGCTTTATGATTGTTCATTACCTAATGCGCACACAATTGTCTAGTGTTACTGAGGTGAGACAACTTATGCTTCAAATGTAATTTATTGCAATATTTCTTTTTGTTTCCTTGGCTAAATCTTTTATTTGCTAGGCTTTAAATATATTTGCTCAAAGACGGCCTCCAGGAATATATAAAACCGACTACATTCAAGCACTGTATACATTTTATCATGAAATTCCTGAAAGTATCACATGTCCACCGACACCGGAATGGAAGAGGCCTTCTGATCTTGATTTGAATGGTGAAGCTAAGCAGGACGACGATGACGACAATGGCGAGCCTGCACCATCACCAGTAGGTGTTAATTCCAGTACATGTTTGGACAATTCTCTGTTAATGCCACTCAGGTCAACATCATAAGATGATTTGACAATCTACAGCTAATAAATTTGTTTTAAAAGAATAATTGCATGTGGGGCATGTAGTGTAAGGTGTAAACTAGCATTTGTATTCCTGTGAACTTTGCATGCAAAATTTAGAAAATGATCAAAACTGCTGGTTAGATATTTTCTACTCCCTCCGTCCCAGCAAAATTATGGGACGGAGGTTTGATTGTACTTTGGAGAAAGTAAGGCCCTTTCATGTACTGTTGTCTTTGACATGAAATATTACGGAAATGTTTACCAAGCAAAATAATACATTTCCCCCTACATCCACCAATCACTAACACATTTATTAGCCAATGAAACAGTATTTTAGGATGTTTTTAGAAGCTTGCGAAGTTTGCATGGGTCACATTGAATTTGGATTAACACCTACGTACATGGCATCGCATCTCATATGTTGTTTCCTTGTGAATCTATATATCTTTTTACTAGATAGGTCCAGGGTTTTACTAAAGTATCAATACTTCTGTACAACATTTTCTTATATTGCTAATGATTGTCAAAATATTCCTGCTTATTGTAGGATCCTGTAGATGACAAGGCCATTACTAATGATGATGTCCTAGGGGATGCTGTACCTTTCGACCAGCAAGATATCTTGCGTGGCATATGTTTCAAGTTGCTTGATTTTGTACCCAATGTAAGTTTTAAACCTGTCTTTTGCTCTTAGTCACATCTTTCACATACTCCTCAGTCTTCCCCACCCGTAAAATTGTTAATGACTTCCCTTTGCTCTATGCTGACAGAAAAATGTTATCAGCACTTCCATTTGTGTAGTTTGGGCTTGTCACTGTGCCACTATGTATGTACTCATAGCTATGTTGATTATACGATCACTAGTTTCATTTTCTCAAACCAGTTTACAAAGTTACGCTCTATTTTGATTACTATGGTACTATGGTTTCAAGAATCTTATTTGATCAAAATCTGAATTCAGTTAACTTGTTGCAAACACAGATGGTTAACTCGTCTCGTATCAAGTAATTTTTGAAGTTTGACATAGAAGAGTCTATGAACATCCATTTTTAATTTATTAGTGGCTGTAGCTTTGATGAATAGGTGTGACGATGAAAACTTCTTTTGCTGGTGTTGGAGATCATTTCACTGAAGCTTGTTTTTATGTGCACATCCATTGTGTTTCACTGTCTTGTTTTCTTTCGTATCCTTTTATTTTAACTGTAGCCATCCCTTTATTTTTAACTTACCACACTACCCCTGTATAATCGTTGTGCCCAAAGCAAGCTTCTTACAGTGTTCTGCTACCCTTTTGCTTTCCAGGGTAGAGCTAATGCTCAATTTCCAGGATCTCATCCAGTTTCCCTCAACAGGTATCACTTAATCCAATTTAGATGCTGTTTGTGCAAAGTGGTCTTGGTGTACAAAATGCATGTTCTCTTAGGGGGTTTCCTACCAAATAACCCCACTATATGCTAAATCATGTCGTACTGGAGATGAGCACACAATTAAGGGCAAGCGTATACCCCAAATTAAGGCATTAGCTTCTTATTATGTATGCAATTATGCATACGTTGGAGGTTGCATTTTACATAAATTTGTTCTACTTTGTTGTGGTCACTAATATTTCTTTGTACTTTGTAGAAGCCAATAGGCAATATGCCATGTGCATATAGTAACATTATATTATATACCAAGTAAGGGAGTTGCATGTTTGCGCCTGGAATAATTCTTATGAATAAAGCGACAGATGATTGCCATATAAGGAAGAACTATGTCTATGTGATAGCTGTAGAGTTTCCTTTAGCATGCAGTCGTTATTTTGCTTTGATGGGATAATAGGGTTACATGACTCTAACCCAATGCAGATGCTGTTTGTTCGTTTTGTCAAGCAATAAGAGTCAGTACTCACCTCATATTGAATTACCTAATTGCACCCTTCTGTGTGCTATTTATATAAGTAAACGTATAGATTGACACCCTTTGTCTTTTTAAGGTTCATAGAACAACATTTATATGTCTGGAATAATCTTGATGTTCATTTTGCTCCTTGAGACGTATCTTTTGTTTAGATATATCTCTCTGTCTCTTACCTCTCATCTGTCAAATTTGATTCGGGAAGTGGGATTAGTTGACCGGCTGTAGTTTGATGACAGAAGCATTGTTTGAGGAAATGTTTCCGCAGTCAAGAATGGTTGATGTGCCGAATAGATAGTAAAGAAAGAGAATGTAATTCTTTGTTTATTATACACAGTGCGCGTTCCAACTAGGGCATGCAAATCCTAAAGTATGGCACATGCAAGTATCGTTTGACCATAATGTAGCTCTAATTTATAAGCCTCCAAGGCTTTGTTGAACAAAAAACAGGTGAATGAAGCTAGAGGAAAGGATAGACATAATTAGAATCAGGAACCAAGTCCAACCTTTCACTGGAACTGGAGTATGGATAGTCCAGTATTATAGCCTCATATCCTTGGGTAAAACTTGCGTAAACTCCCTTCCTTTCTCATCAGCCCCTCCTACTATCCATTTTGTTTTCTTGCTATCTTATCTCCATATCTGCCATTCTCTGTCACCTAACAACCAAATGATGAGTTGATGACATGACACCCTTCTTAAGTTCCTTCCTGGTCCGGTCATGTTGCTTCATCCTTTTGTGCCGTGCACTCCTAATTTTTTTTTAATGCTTAGCCACCTCCTTTTGCTGCTCCGACTGGTACTTTGTCCATGTCCTCTTGTGGTATAGTTGATGCATTCTACTGCGTGTTTAATGTTGCCATTTTTGGTCCACATCTAGCATATGTGTCAGCATTCAAGAGAGTGCCTATGTCATCGAAATACATACAGACACCATGCATGCTTAATGTAATACCCTCCCTAAGCACTGAACGTTAGGTCTTACAATTGCCTGCTGCTGTTCCGCTCTATACTGTTATGACCAACTAGTTTGCCGTAATTGTATCTTTTTCTTTTTTTGCTTGAAAGTGAAAAATCGAGAAGAAAAATGTTACTCGTGCCGATGTAATTATAATAAAGAAAGGTTGGTCAGCCATCAACTAGTTTCAGCTAGGTTGAACGGAAGAAGTCATTCTTTAATTAGAAAATAATACAAGAGTCTCGCCCTTTAAGAAATAATAGCTGTTAATAGTGTTCTTGCTTCTGTTTTGGCCCTTCCTCTAACTTGTGTTCTTTTGTGTCTCAATTTAAAGTGAGAACCTGCAACTTCTGAGACAAAGATATTATTATGCTACGTGGAAAGCTGATGGAACACGATACATGATGCTTATAATGCGGGATGGCTGTTTCTTAATAGACCGGAACTTCTGCTTTAGAAGAGTTCAGATGCGTTTTCCTATTAGGAATGTTAACGATGTAAGACCTCACTTTTGGTTTGGATAACAGGCGTAGTGCATTTTCTTTTCTTTCATTATATTGCAGAATTTTACTTTACCTATGTTTTCATAACTCAAGGGTTTCCACAACTTTACATTGATCGATGGAGAAATGGTTGTAGACGCCATACCAGGTGGTGGATTGAAGCGGAGGTACTTAGCGTATGATCTAATGGCAATTAATTTCTCCTCCAAAGTCAAGGTAGAAACTTCAAATCTGTTATCAGTAACTTAAGTTGCCGTTTTATCACCTTCCCAATTGATGACGTGTATGCGCCTGTTTTTTCTTTCATCTAGTTTGGGGTTGTGCCATGAGTACCAGAGATCTCATTGACCTTTCACGGGAAATCATTGTTGTTGAGATAATAATACAGTATAGCGCACTACAAGTTCATCAGAAGTGATTGATAAGAATATAGTTATATTATTTTGATTGATAGAAGTAAGCTCTTTATTTTTGGATAATCACTGATGAAATATTTTGTGTGTAAATGATTTTAATCTACTTAGATATATGAATATATGGTGATTCTGAAGTTTAAGCATTTGCATTACTCTGTACTGTAGTAACCGCATTTTATTTAATCTTCGGATGCAGTTGCCCTTTTCTGACAGGTGGAAGCTACTTGAGGATGAAATAATTCGTCCACGCATCTATGAGAGAAAGCAGTTTGAAACTGGTCTGAAAGGCAATCCATCATACAGATATGACCTGGAACTTTTTTCGGTACCTAAATCTAGATGGATTATTTTGTTTATTTCATTGCAGTACGATGTTCAGTTGATAACCATAAACAGTTCTATGGTATTTGTTTTTTATCAGGTAAGGAGAAAGGATTTTTGGCTGCTTTCCACGGTGAAGAAATTACTCAAGGAGTTTATTCCAGCACTTTCACATGAATCTGATGGGCTTATATTTCAGGTAGGGTGGTCCTGTCGTTTCTGGCTTTGATACATGATGGTCGTCGTCCATGGAAATTGGAACATCGAAATGCTATACCCTATAACTCTAAGGCAGCAGAGAAAAAGTTAGACATGGTACTAAGAAGCACCGATACGGCGTTAGTTACGGACACGGGGATACGAGCACGGGGATACGGCATTTTCCAAAAGCAGCCATTCAGGGATTGGGCAGGGTATATAGGTACTTAGAAAAATAAACAGCATGCAATAAAGATTTAATGATAATTTTTAGATAAGAGATTTTTTTGTTAGTAGACTGGATATGTATTGCCTCATTTCTATTGGTAAAAGTCTTTGGGCAGTCCATACGAACCCTCTACTCAGGCCCATGTAGCTCTCCGCTCAGAGCCTATAAGACCCAGCTTCTGAAAACCCTAGACTAGTCAGCTCCTCCAACCATTCTCTTTTCCTCCAGCCGCCTGATAGCAGATGAAAAGACAGCGCTGCCGCCTGTATCTTCTTCCTCACTGGCGGCTGCAGTCCCCATCTTTCTCCCTGCCCAGAGCTTCTTCCTCGTCCTCGGATGCCTTGCCATCTTCCTCTCTGCCTGGATGTTCTTCGCCAGGGGGAGAGCTGGGCTTGGGGGAAACAGCGGCGGCGAGCCGGCAACTTGAGAAGCGAGTCCAGGCGGCAGCGGCGTCGAGTCTAGGCCACGCCAGCGCTGTCGCTGGAGGCTGGCTCCTAGTCCCCACTGTGTCCACACGCCTCTGCCTTATCCCAATTTGTTTCCCTTTTTCAATTCAGAAAATATGGGATGCTGCGGAATACCTGTATCCGCTGTATGTCTGTGGTCATCCGGCTCTTATCACTGGACTGGTTCTGGAAGTGGTCGTGTTCCAAGTTTAACTTCCTGCATACTAATAACAATGTTTCCGTGACATGGAAGTGACAAAGGACTCGATCTCTACTGAGAGCAATCATCCTTTATCATCCATATATAAATCTTGCCCTAAAGCATGCTAATGACATGCAGTTAGGAACACTTGTGCACTGAAAATAGCTGCAGTTCATTCAAGGGCATACCCCGCTCCAGCTCTGATTTCCATAACAAGACACTATGTTTGACTTTTTGACGAGTCACTAGTGACATATTGGCTAAGCTGAACTTTTGTGTCACTTGAGAAAACCTAGCTCAAGCTGCCTCCCTGCAGCTGTTATTTATCAGTTCATATATCTCTTCATGCATTTCAAGTTATACGCTTAACAGGCTTATTTTTTCCCTTCCATTTTCTTCATATGTTAAAAGTGTTTCTGTTATTCTTAATATAGGGCTGGGATGATCCATACGTGAATCGTACACACGAAGGTCTTTTAAAATGGAAGTACCCAGAGATGAATTCAGTTGACTTTTTGTTTGAGGTTTGTATATGCTTGTCATATTCTTGAATGTTAAATATTAAAATAGAACTACTTTTGGTGTGGAATCTGTTCATGTGGATGTGTGACTTGGTGAATTTTGTGTCCAATTTATCGCCGTTCTAATTTCTGAATGCTGCAGACTGGTAGTGAAAACCGTCAGCTTATTTTTCTGTACGAGAGAGGCAAAAAGAAACTTATGGATGGTACCCGGGTGGTATTTGCTGGTAAGGATGTGTTTGCAATATTTTTTCAACCATTCCCTGGCGCAGTTGTGCAGCTTTACTATATTTGTAATACGCTGATTAAGTGTTTCAAAATCTTGGCATACCTGGTAACTTTAAGTCTTGAACTATGGCCCTTGTATGATGTTGTCTTTAAATAGAATCTGCCACAACAGTTTTTTCTCGAGGCATCATGTTTCAATTCAGCCAATTTTGCTGTAATGTGATTTCATTTTGGACTAAATGTGGGTGTTGTGCTGGAACTTCTGCAGATGATGTAGATCCATCTTCAATATCAGGGAAAATTGTTGAGTGCTCTTGGAATAAACAGGAGGACTGCTGGTTCTGCATGCGAATCCGAGCAGATAAATCAACTCCTAATGATATCAATACTTACAGAAAGGCACTTCCCTTCTCCCCTCACTGTCTCCCTCCCTCTTTATGGCCCTGCTCGATTTCCTGAACCATATCATGCTGAAAACTAGTGTCGACATCCAGGTCATTCAGTATATGTTATGCACACCTACAAAATTCAGTATCTTGGTGATCCACAGTATAGAGAAATTGGACAAGTGGCGCAGGCTACATGCTCCGTATTGCACATGAATCATAGTTGTAGTACATTATCTTCATAATTCAACATGATCTCTTCTACTCTTAATGCCCCTTTTTTCCTAAACTGGCTAGTGACCATACCCAGTCCTGACTGTTGCTGGCTACATCCTAGCTGACAGATGTGATTGTGATTTTGCATTCATGAGAATCATGTCATTACTAAATTAATCAAGACGTATATTTTGTGTGGTGAGTTCATCTTTCATGGTCGCTTCATGGTTAGGTTGTCAATTTGCAATCAGATACACAATTTGTAAAGTTTAATAATAGTCAAATGATGTTGGCTTGCGATGGTTGATAAATTTTGAGCTCTCCAATTTAATACATTTATTATTGCCATTGCATTTTACTTTCTTCCTATTGCAGACCATCGCTATTCTTCATACACTGTAGACTTTACTGTGCAATTTTGCTCCATCTCCTGCTGTGTAGGCATCAAGAGTATGAGAAACAGAATCGCTATATACAATCTGACAATTTCCATTGTCTTGTCGTAATGGACAGGTGATGAGGAGCATCACAGATAACATTACTGAAGACAAGCTCCTGGGCGAGATGAGTGAGATCAGTAGCCTTCCGATGTACGCCGACAGGAAGGCCCATGCTGACAGGAAAGCCTACGCCGAGAAGATGGCTCACCAGCACAGAAGGAGGGGATAAGCCGAATAATCTTGGTCTTCTGAACTAGAATCAACAATGCCGGCTGGCCTCTGTAGCCTGTGTATTTAGCAATAATCAGTTTTTGACCTCAATTAAACAACAGCGGTCACTACACAAGTTTTTTTAATGCTTTGTCATATTGGCCATTGTACATGTATCGTTCCAGAGTCCTGTATATCTCTTATTGCGTGTCATCAATGCTTGATATCATTGTCGTTTGGTCTATGCTTCTGAATAGCTTTGTCGGCACTTTTCAATGTGGTGTGTTTTATTTGCCCTATCCTTATATGAACGTCATGTTCTTTAATAAAGTTAAGAACACACATCATAGTTGCATTGACTATCGCAAGTACGCAGTGGTGGGGAATGTGTTCAGAATGGTAACAGCATGGCCATGTAGAAATTGCAGTGGTTTAGCACTTGTTGAAGACGTCATAGAGCTTGTGAGGCAAGAGTTATTCATTATATTTTTGCTCAAGTACATAGTAACAAGCTATACATATGTAATGCCCTAAAAATGCATTTTTAAAAAGTTTTGCTAAAGCACATCTAGAAGTTCTCTAAGTATTGCACATCTAAGTCCTATGTCATTGATTTTATGTGAAGACTCGTGCGGGCATTTTCTTTGCCTTTTTCTTTTTCTTTTTAATTTGATCAAGTCACTTAGATGTTTAATAACTGCATCTAGCTAAGCTTTATTTGGTGTGTCTGTTCTTTATATTGTTATATGATGAATCATATATTAAAAGACATAATATTCATGATGTAATATTATGTGTAAAGAAATGTAATAGTACAAGTGAAAGAAAAAGGAATGAGGATCAACCCATTATTATACTTGTCCACGGGAGTTTCACACACACACACACAAAAAAAAAACGTTTTGAGGTCGTTATGCTTTGGTTTAGTACTAGGGGACGCGGTCGTATGTCGGTGCTGTACATCGGTGTGCTACTTGTTTTGACTCATCTACAGGAACATTGCCTTGTGTTATCACTTATCAGGTGAGATCAGTGTCAACTTTATGTCAATGAAAAATATGCGGGCCCTGCAATGGAAATGGACACAGCAACTAATGCTTGCCCCTGCAACACAAAAAACCCTAATGTTGTGCATTTCTTGACTCCTACTCCCTCCGTTCGGAATTACTTGTCTTGAAAATGGATATATCTAGAACTAAAATACGTCTAGATACATCTATTTCCGCGACAAGTAATTCGAGGGAGTACATTGCTTTTCTCCCCTGAGAGCGACATGCTCCCGGCCATGAACGAACGTACGTACCCCCGTCCGTCCGTCCATGTCTTGTGTGTGCAAAATCACTTGCTTTATCCAGGGTTTGGTGGTGATAAAGGAAATAAAGTTGAAGCGTAGTGTAGGTGCACCCTCTCCAACGGGGATCTCCCAACACACTCGGATAGTGGCGAGTAGCAAGGCAACCACCCTCACCAACAAAGCGTCCGCACCAGCCAGCCCGCCTGACCCCCGACCTAAGGCCCCATTACATATGCCCTCCTCTACCCAACACCACACCAGCTCGACCGACCTCGCTCCCGCATCACCATGAGCTACCTCCTCTCCTACATCTCCAAGATGCTCTGCATCAGGACGCCGCCGTCGTCGTCGGAGGAGGCGGCGAAGCACCCGGCGGCCGGCGAGGAGTGCTGCGTCTGCCTCTCGAGGATCCGCGCCGGCGAGGCCACGCGGCGGCTGCCCTGCGAGCACGCCTTCCACCGGGACTGCGTCGACCGGTGGCTCGCGCTCTGCAAGCGGACGTGCCCGCTCTGCCGGGTGTACGTCGCCGACGGCAACGGCGGCGGCAGGCAGGCGGCCGCCAAGCACGCCGGCGAGGGCGCCCTGGCCGACGACCTCGTCATCTGGTTCTCCACCATGCTCGTCCCGGGGTTCTGAGACGATCCACGATGATGTTTCTTTTCGCTCTTCGATCCTCGACCGTGTTTTCTCTACGGATGTAGCTAGGGCTGTAGGTACGTAGCAAACGTTTTCGCGTACGGATCGTCGGCGAATGGGTTGTTGCAAATTTTGTATTTGACGTTTGTCCCTCTACGAATGTGCGTATGCATGTATCAGCTCCTCCTTGTAAATAAGAAGCATGACCGATCTCCTACTAACCTTAATTTTGGATATATATGAATGCTATAGATGTGTATTACTCACTGCATGGAAGATTGGCAAAATATTTCAAACTGTATCTCTTGCTGTAAAGCTCAACGCCGCGACTAACGCGTTGCCTTTGCAGATAAAGAAACAGAAACTTTTGCACGTTCTTAATTTTTAGTCCCGTCTTTTGGAGCACAAAAAAGATATTAGCTAGCGGTGGTTAGCCCATGACCAATTCGACCATGCTTTAATCTTTCCGAAATTCATGAAAGAATTCATTTTATTGTAACGAGTACTTCGGTTTTTTTGCAGGGCTAAAAGAAGTTTTATTCGATAATCATAGAGTTATAGTTGAGAGGCAAAGGATCCTCAAGAAAAAAAATCACCTTTGTGACGGGTCATAATAAGAAAACGTAGTTTTTTTAACACAATACAATCAAAGTTGCTCACATACTCACCTCTACGAACGCACACACGCACCCTACCCTTATGGACACCTCGGAGAGACTGGGCCAGCACATCATTTTGAGATTGACGAAGTCGTCACAGATGCCTTCATAATTGACGAGAACGTCTCCTCCCACTGAACGCACATCGCCAGAAGGCCTGGAATGAAGCCACGAAAATGTGCGCACCAATGTCAAGTCTGGGATTTGAACTCCGTTGGGCAGGGAATACCACTGTCCTGCTAATCATCCAACCACAGGTTGGTTCGCAAGAGAGGACAAAAAAAAATGAAGCTTTACCTTGGGGTCGCGGGTGTGAAAAAAATTGGGGACATTTATGCCAAGAGAGTAACAACTTGCTTGTAATTTGGGACTATGTAACAAACTCTATTCTCTCTTAACTAATGAATGCGGTAAAATAATTGACTCAATTCTAAGAAAAATAAAAATGACACACTCATACACTTGCACCCCAAGCCAACTCCACGAAACAGCTCCATGTGAGGTCCGATGTGCTATTCTTTTTGAGCAACACAGTGATTTTATTTGATGTTCGCTCCGTCAATTTTTTTTAGACAATCTCACAAAGCTTTATTCAACCCGTTAAAATGTTTACAGGGATGAACAAAAGATCATCGAGGTGGCCTAACCAAACATGATGACCCACCCCTAACTGTAAAGCATGCTTCGCTAAATTGTGAGTCTCGAAATTCGAGCTCCTAAACTCATAGACCAAAATATAGATAATAAAAGAGCTACTATAGTCTATGGTTTCATGTATGATAGCTCCTTAGCTGGCCAAACTCTGCTGCTTGATGCCACCTCGCTCTGTCAAATTATCAACGCAAGGCCGAGGGAGACCGCACATGGACCGACTGGCCCATGTCTCAGTCCAAGTCAATGCCTTTTTTATTTTTATAAAATTATTTTCTAGGTTAAAAATATTGTCAAAAGGAAGTCTCAAGAAAGAGAGAACTGTACATTAGAAAAAAATATATTCACGTACTAGATGAGAAAAAGATGTAGGTGCAACAGAATGTTCACCATGTATTTGAACACAAAAATATTTTTTTTATAAAAAGTGTATATATTTTATTTTAAATATCTTCACATGTGTAAGAATGTATATTCATATTGTATAAAAAGAATGCCCTAGTCTAAAATTAAGAAAAACAAAAACATAAATCAAGGAAAGATCAAAAGATCGAACCAAAGTTGATTTTTTTTGAAATATAGAACTTAAGAGAAATACAACAAAATAAGCAAACAAGCAAAATAAGGGAAAGAAAACAAATGAAAATTTGACCTGGACGAATCGAAGTTGCGTGTGGGGATGTGTGTTACCACGATAGTTTAATGCCACATGGTCAAAATAGGGATTAACTAATTCACGTATCGATACTAATTTCCTATACTTCACTTATAATGAAGAATAGTATTCCTCCGATCCAGAATAATGGTCGTGGCTTTAGTTCAAATTTGAACTATAAACATGACACTTATTTTGGATCGGAGGGGGTTGTTTTCTTTTTTTGAGAATAGGGAGTAGATTTTTTGGGTACAAATGACACACCATGGCATCCTTTCGGCCTTGGCCCAATTATTTTTCCTCGGCTTCACGCCAGGCCATTTTTCTTCCGATTTTCATGCAATTTAGTATACATAACTTTTCTGTACTGTTTTTTCAACGTGTCGGTTGTTTTTCTTTTGATCTTAATTTAAGAGAAATACAACAAAATAAACAGACACTTTTATGGCTTTCTCTTTTATGTACCCTTTCTTTTTCTTCAGGGTTTTCATCCAATTTTCTATTCCTTTTTATTATTTTTCATTTTTTACTTTTATGGGAGATTTTTTGAAAATTTATCCATGAGAAGTTTTAAAATTCTTGACCGGCTTTAAATTTTCTAAAAATAAATAAGTTAGAGAACATTTTCTTTTGTGACAATACATGTTATATTCCGAAAAAAAAGGCAATTCGTTTTCTAAAGTTTCAAGAAGACCCTGTTAGCTGATCCCCCACCCCCACCCGGCTGTTGGTTTTCTTAGTCAGGAGTCAATGAGCGCACTTTGTTTTATTTTCATGTAATATTGGGAGCGGTAAGAAAATGAGCGAGAGTGTGATTTCCTACCTATGCATCGGCAGAAGACAAAGAATAAGCATGGTGCTATCTCTTGCTTATTAAGAGATAGAAGCGTCACTCGTGTATAGAGCTCGTTCTGATGGGTCATCCCAATATCATTGGTTCAGAAAGCGTCACATTGGTTTTACAAACTCTTCCCTAGATTTTAGGATTGTTTGGCTGTTTTTTTCTTCATATTTTCATCAACTTTTCCATTGGTTTTATTTTCTTTTTCCTATTTTTGTATTTTTACCCCCTTTTCTATTTCAAATATATACCTACTTTTTGAATAATCGTTGAACATTTTTTATATACAGGTTGAACTTTTTGAGATATATGTTTAAATTTTTTAATACATGTTAAGCATTTATCTGAATACGTGTGTAACTTTTTGAATGCACATTGATCATTTCTGAAAATACACGGTGAATATTTTGATACACACGTTGAAATTTTTTGAAAAATGTCACAAACTTTCTTTCAAAATATACGAACATTTGTTTGTGTTATGAATGTTTTTAATATCATAAAAATTTACTTATATCTTATAAACATGGTCGGAAAATTACACAAACAGTTTTTAAAATTGTATGAACATTTTTAGTAAGGCATTAAGGTATTTTAAAACACATAAACGTTTTCTAGATGTCATAAAAAATGTAAATGGAATGAATATCTTCGCAAATAATGTGATTTTGTTTTACATTTTCGTGAAAAATAATAATGTCATCAATATATTTGTAAATTGTTACAAACATGTTTTTGCAGTGCACAAACATTTTTTTGAAAACTGTGTGAACTATTTTTTTTACATTATGATATTTTTCAATGTGACGTGAATATTTTTTTAAACTAAGTAAATTTATTCTTTTTGTAATTTTCAAAAAATTAATTTACTTAATTTAAAAAATATTCACCGTGTATTGGAAAATTTTCTTGAAATGTTGAAATATTTACGTATGCACAATTGTATATTTTAAACAAGGAAGGATTTACCCAGGTTTAGGCTCTCACAAAGAGGTAAAACAATTCTTCATGCTCGGTTGAATTGATTATTTATAGGGGTTACAATGATCGAGGGATTGAGTATCAGATCCATGTTATGTATCTTGTCGACTAATCTATCCCCGAGTTATATTATACCCGGGGGGGGGGGGGGGGGGGGGTGGGGAGGGGGGTTCCAGGGTTACATGATGCTAGTTGGTGGGAGAATTCCTCTGTACGGCGGCCGCTTGGCGTCTATGCTATGCCCTCCGATCCCATCTTTTATGGGGCTATGGGTCGGGTTTGTCAGCCCAGGGCATAACCGACCTAGGGGACCCCAAGCCGGCCTACTTGGGTCGACTTCTGGCAAGGTGAGATACCCCTGCGTTTTAACATCACTAGCCTCGCTTTGCACGATGTTGTAGTGGGCCGGCCCTTTAATTGTTATTATCATTTTTTACTTTTTTTTTCATATTCCAAAAATATAAATATAAATACTCCAAAAGTACTTTGATAAAATATTTAATAGCGTTCATCACAAATTTAAAAAATGGTCATGCAGTGTAAAAATAATGTTTGTCCAGCTTTAAAAAATGTTGATAGCATTCAAAAACATTGTTTAGATAATGTAAGAAAATGTTTGCATAATTTTGAAAAAAATCATGCATTTCAAAAGAAGTTCTTCATATTAAAAGTAATCTTTATAGGACGTAAAAAATGTTTGCATTAATTTTACAAATGTTTCGTGCCATTTTAAAAAGGTTTGTGACATGTAAAAAAATGTGCACACATTCCAATAATATTGTGGTGACATATTTCAAAATGTTTGTAAAATGTAAATAATATCATGTAATTACAAAAAATGTTTCATACCATTGAAATAATATTCCTTGTGTATTTAAAAATATTGAATTTAGTTGAAGAAAAACTTCAAAGATCTATTTGAAAAAACATGAAATGTTCACGTGTATCAAAACTGTTACACATGTATATTAAAATGTACAATGTGTATTCAAGTTGTCAGCACATATTTGGAAAAAAGGAAAAAAGAAAACTCGAAGAAAACTAATACCAGGAACACAGGAAAAAGCGAACCAACCTGTGGTTGGATGGTTAGAATGACTGTGGTATCCCCAGCCCATCAGGGTTCAAATCCTGGTGCTCGCATTTATTCCTGGATTTATTTTAGGATTTTCGGCGATGCGCATTCAGTGGGAGGAGACGTTCCCGTCGACGACGAGGCGCCTACGGTGACTTCGTAAATCTCAAGATGATATGCCGGCTCAGTCTTTCGAAGATGCTCATAGGGGTAGGGTGTGCGTGTGTACGTTCATAGGGGCGAGTGTATGCACATGTATATGAGCGCTTGTGTCTGTACTGATGTTCAAAATAAAAGGAACACAAAAAAAAAAAGAAATTGAAAAACCCCCTCATTCGTCGGCGCACTAAGCCTTGAGCGCCCCAGTTCCAGAGGTGAGGCCACGTTAAGTCTTGCAGTAGGCGATATAGACAACGACGCCTTTCAACCTGCATCAATGGCCCATGGTGGCACATATGATGTGTTCTTCCTTTAGGCCCAGTGACTCGGGAGCGTTTGTTGGGAGCAACTAATTAACAAGCGCTTTTTCGGGAGCCTCGCAACGATCAGCGTCACTTGGCGCGTTCTCATCCATTCGTCATGTGTCGCGCTCTGGGCGCTTCTTTCAATTTTTTTTATTTTTCCGCACGCGTTTTCGGCTTTTTAAACGGTTTTTTCTGGGTTTTTTTAACGTGTTTGTTTTCTACCGGTCTTCCCTAGCTTTTCAACCAAAAATTTGTTTTCGAAAAAAATATTTTTTGCGCAAAAAACGCATTTTTTTCGCGAGAGTCACGGTTTTGTTTTCGCGAGAGGCACGGTTGTGCTTTCGCAAGAGACACGGCGGAAAAAAACATGTTTTCTGTTTTTTTTTTCTTTTGCAAGAGGCACGGTTTTGCTTCCGCGAGAGGCACGGTTGTGCTTTCACGAGAGGCACGGTTCAGAAAGGGAAAAAACGCGTTTTCTATTTTGTTTTCTTTCGCGAGAGGCACGGTTTTGCTTCCGCGAGAGGCACGGTTGTGCTTTCGCGAGAGGCACGGGTGTGCCTCTTTCGGAAAGGGAAAAAATGTGCTTTATGTTTTTTTTTCTTTCGCGAGAGGCATGGTTTTGCTTCCGTGAGAGGCACGGTTGTGCTTTCGCGAGAGGCACGGGCGTGCCTCTTTCGGAAGGGGAAAAACGTGTTTTTTGTTTTTTTTCTTTCGCGAGAGGCACGGTTTTGCTTCCGCGAGAGGCACGGGCGTGCCTTTTTCGAAAAGGAAAAAAATGCGTTTTCTGTTTTTTTTTCTTTCACGAGAGGCATGGTTTTGCTTCAGCGAGAGGCACGGTTGTGATTTCGTTAGAGGCACGGGCGTGCCTCTTTCGAAAAGGAAAAGAAACCCGTGTTCCCGGTTTGGCTTTTTCGTCGGTTTTTTCGTCCGGTTTTTTATGAAAAAAAGTTCGTCAAAATCTATCAACATGGGATCTAGTTTTGAAGATCTCGATGAGAGGAATCTAGCGGTGAAAGCGGTTCGAGATTTGGACGCACGGTATAAGAGATAAAATGTTTTGAATGAACGGATCTATGAAAAAAGGGAAACTCCCAGGTTGCGATAAGTGGCGCACATGCAGCGCCACTTGTCGCAACCTTGGGAAGTTAGAGTGATCTCTATAAGAAGTACTCCTTAATTAGTGATTTTGGCGTTTGTGTCTCGTCCGCTGCGACACAGAAGCATGTCTAGTCTCAAGGATCCCCAAAATCCACGGACCAACGTGGGAGGAGCGCTGGCTCCCTAGCCCATGTTTACTATTTTTTTATATTTTTGTAGTGGAAACATATTTTACTTAAAATTCTAAAAACATAATCACTCTTTAAAAAAATCATGCAATATAAAAAATGTACACAACGTTTAAAAATATTGAAAGCATTTAAAAATACGCGGGTTTCAAAAATATGTTTTGTGCATTTTAAGTTACTACAATGTAAAAATCACTGTTCACATAATATAGAAAAATGCTTGTACCCTGAGAAAAATGGTTACGCAATGGTAAAAAATGTTTGCATGATTTAAAATTATTTTCTGTATTTGTAAAAAAATTGTCACATTTAAAAAAATGTTTATACAATGTAAAAAATGTACACATATATTTTTTTAAATGTGTTATAAAATTGAAAAGAAATATTCATGCTATTTTATAAAGTTTTTACTACAATGCAAATAAGAATATTCACATAATTCTAAGAAAATGTCTCAAACCATTCAACAACATGGTTAAGCAATGTAAATAAATGTTTATACAAAGTAAAAATAAGTTCATATTTTTATAAAAATGGGTTTTAACCAGTTTTGCCACTAGTTTTGCCACACTGGTCTATTTTGCCACTAGAAGATTAAATTACTCAAAAATGTCATTCTTCTGTTAAGCGTATGCACTAAAATGCCACTCGGCACCGTTACCATTCGGTCAAAGGCCATTGACCCAGTTGAAGTGACCAAAATACGCCTATACCTACCTTGTTAGCACTCCCTTATAACCTGTGGGTCCTAGTTGTTAGCACACAGAGAACTAAATTAGAAGAAAAAATAACGACACACGGGGATTCGATCACCTTCTTTTGGAGTAATTGGGGGGACGCTGACAAGTGGGGTCAGGTATTTTGGTCACTTCTCCATCTGTAGAGAAGAATGAAATTTTCAGGCGCACATAGAAAAACCGCAAGCTCGGCCGGCCCATTCGCAGGATAGTTGAAGGCGAGAAAGACTCTTGTCTCGCAAACGGGCGAAATATATAGTTCTGGCGGTGCCTCGCATTGGTACAGAAAATCAGTCCTTGTAAGAAAAATATGCTGAGATGACTGATTCTCAAAAGAAAAGAAAAATGACGCCGACAAGTCCTATCTGTTAGCCGTGGTTGAATTGCATGAACCCACTCTGAAACCACAGGCTAGCATTGGCATGGGCAGCCCCTGCTTGTGCGCCCGAATGTTTTTTATTTCGGAAACAAAATAATTTAGGACCTCATTGAAATATGCGATATTTCAGAAATTATTTTGGATTTTGAGATTTTAAATTTGACTTAGTTTTAATAAATTTAAATATAATTTAAAATCATTTGGAAATCAGTTTGAATCTGCCTTGAAATTTCGGGGTTAAAATATTTCAGAGCCCACTGAAATATGCGAAATTTCCGAAATTTCACTGAAATTTCGTTGACCCTGGTGCGCCCTAGTGTCATGCGCGTATGCTCAAAATGCGTTCGTCTGAAACTCTGCGTGCAACTTCGCCCTCTGCCATTCACTTTTCTGCTGCAGTTTGCACTGCAACCCGGCCGGCGTGCAGACGTGTGGCCTCTACTGCATTTCAGCTGCAGTTCGAAATACTGTAAACCAGGCCGTTTACAGTTGGAGGGGACACTGACATCATGCATGTGGGGTGCAAAAGTATTCTATCCCCGTAAAATTCGGCCGTTAGCCGCCGGCCATGCTTTAGCATCGATCGGTGCGTCCAACTGCATGGACCGGAGGACCTCGGACCAGCCGATCGAGGAATCATTGAGCTCGATCCGATCCAAGAAAAAAGATTAACCAGCAAGTTGCGAGCACTAACAATCTTGTACTCCCTCTGTAAACTAATATAAGAGCGTTTAGACCACTACTTTAGTATTCTAAACGTTCTTATATTAGTTTACGGAGGGAGTACTCTATATAAGTAGCCTGGACGGCCCAATGCCTGGTCAGATAAGCAAGCAGAGTAACTGGAGTAGAGTGTGCAGTGTAGACGTGCAGCAGAGAAATAACTTGCTAGTGATCATGGAGGTGGAGGCGAGGAGTGTTGGCAGCAGCGCCAGCGAGGGCAGATGGTCGCAGTCTGGAACGTCGCTCCCCGTCAGGAACGTCCAGGCTCTGGCTGCGTCCGCCCGCGAGCTGACGGCCGACACCATCCAACGGTACATCCAGCCGGGCGTCGACGGGGACACGGTTCTCGTCGAGAACTCCGATGACGTTCCGGTGATCGACCTCGGCAAGCTCCTCGACGCCGAGTCCGTGGAGGCGGAGGCCGCCAAGCTCAGATTTGCCTGTGAGGACTGGGGCTTCTTCCAGGTGCGGTTTAGTAAACTTTTCGAATTTCAACAGTATACTTAATTTTCTAGATATTTATTACTAGACCCAGCCATTCCATTGCTAAAAACAGAAGTCCATGTGTAAAGCAAGACTACTTGTCTAACCTCTACAATCTACAGGTCGTAAATCATGGAATACCAATTGAGGTCATCGCGGGTATGAAGCACGACATTCAGAAGTTCTTTCAGCTCCCCCTCGAAGTTAAGAATGCATATGCGCAACGAGTAGGAGATCTTCAAGGTTATGGTCAAGCGTTTGTTCTGTCGGATGATCAAAAGCTAGATTGGTCAGACATGTTTGGCCTCTTTTCGCAGCCACCTCAGGCCCGTGATATGAGTTACTGGCCAAACCAGCCTCCTAATTTCAGGTTAGTTTGTTTGTGTTTGAAACATCATACAGTGGCAAATGATATCCCCTAAAAAATTAATGCCAAGTGAGGTCACTAAAAGTTTGTAAGTATTTAAATTTCTACAAATATCTAACAGTAACACATACATTATTATTGTTTTAATCCCAGGAATTCTATTGAAGAGTACTCTTCCGAGTTGATGAAACTCACTCATTCTCTTGCCACCTTCATTGCCAAAACAATAGATGTTGATCCTGAATTAATGGAAGACAAGCATGTGGGCCAATTTCTGAGAATGAACTACTACCCTCC
This sequence comes from Aegilops bicornis, assembly GCA_021605145.1. Lineage (NCBI taxonomy): Eukaryota > Viridiplantae > Streptophyta > Magnoliopsida > Poales > Poaceae > Aegilops > Aegilops bicornis. The sequence continues at coordinate 37,001,183 of CM038670.1, forward strand.
ATGCACAACCACGCCCGAAAAGGTTTTAGGTTTCTCACCGCATTCTGATGGATCTTTTCTAACTATCCTTCTAGAAGTGAATGCAGTTCAAGGCCTACAAATTAGAAGGCATGGTGCATGGATCCCAGTAAAACCACGGGGTGATGCATTATTGGTAAATGTGGGTGACTTTCTTGAGGTATGGTTTTAAACCTAATTTTGCATTCTAGTAATGAAACACAAACAATTTAGAATTGAGAATGTTTTATTGACCCGAGTGATAGTTGAGTAGTGTAGTGGGAGATGTTTCATAAACAGTATGAACATATTACACTAGTTTCAAACTATTTTCGCCTTATATAAGGGAGGAATCGTATTTTATTTAATTCAAATTAATTATTGCTTACAGATTATGACAAATGGGGAGTATAAGAGCATTGAGCATAGGGTCACCATAAATGCCCAGAAGGAGCGACTATCCATATCAGCATTTCAAGTTCCAAAGTACGATGGAATAATTTCACCAGTTTTGGGCAGTACCGAAGAGAAGGTCTTATACAAGACAATGAGAGTAGAAGAGTATGCAAGACTTTATTTGTCAAACAAACCAGATGGAAAGAGAACCCTTGATTATGCTAAGTTGTCCCAAATATAAGGCTTATGAACTCTAGTTCATCTACTAGATAATCTATCGTCAGATGAATTTTGATGCTTCCTTTACTCTTTTTAGGGAAGTTTGATCTTCAATGTAATAAGCAGATATATTTATCAGCACTGAGACATTTGTTACTTCATTTGAATATCTCCATTCATTTTTTCGTAATATATTGTATTATAAAATTATTCTACTACTTCAGTGCTGCTAGATGTCGCTGATGATTTTTCTTCTGAAGATTTGTTCATGATTATTTGCTTGCAAGTGAATCCCTTGAAATGAGAGGCGCAACCATATGTTAGTCGGCTAGTACTTCTAAACCTGTGTAGGCTAACAGTTTGTTGGCATGGTATTTGAAAGATAACAAAATTAGTGTGGATTCAAACTTCAATCATTGCCATGCAAGAGGATTTCTTCCACTGTTATATACCCTGAATAGGTGATTTTCATTCTATTGTGCTTTCCACCTCTGTTGTCCCCGTGCTCGAGTCATAACTCGCATCTTTCCTGGCTTGAGTTATTACTCACATCTTCATAAGTCACCTACGTTTCTCCCATTTCAGAGATATAATCTGGCTATTCCTTTTCCTGGTGGATATTTTTATCATAGCAACATGGGAACTTTGGGATTTTGGGTATAAAAAATGGCTGCATATGTTCACTGATGAACATGCTAATATGTTTTGGAATATACTTTAAACATAATAAAAACATGTATTTTTTGGGTATGGTCGCAACATGGGAAGTGTAAGTTGATAGACGGCCCACACATCATTGATTATTGGAGTTGCCCAACTCATTTCAATCTCAATTATTATTTTGCCTCACCTTTTTGGAAATTTTAATTTTTAAATGAAATTATAAAACTTTCAACAATTTAGTATAGGTTTGTGAATATATTGGGAATCACTTTGCCTAGCCATGGCACCGTTTGGGCTATTTTTGCAACTTTCAGCCAATTTTAGATAAAAACTTCAAACCAATTAATAACAGAGTTTCCACTAACCGATATTTCCACCATTCCCATCTCAACCCATGTGCTGCTCCCCTGGGATGACTTGGGCGATGCCCTAAAAAACCCAATGTTACCACTTCTTTCCCATCATCCTTGCTCCTGGAGAGTACTTGTTTGGTTTCTGTGGATGGTTGCGGCAAGGCTCTCTCCTCATCCAAATCATGAGTGAGTGTGTGGCACACTCGTGCTTGTTGATTAGTCATTTCGAAGACCGGTTGGTCTGACAACCTTTTGACGATGGGAAGCAATACCCTTGTGCTTCATCAAACAGATCTAGGGTGAATAGCTTGTGGTGGAGGCCACAACTGGTTGCGCATGGTGAGGTAGATGGGGGAGACGAGTGGCTTTGACTAGGGGTCTGGCCACTTCCCGCTGACATCGGCAGTTGGCTACTATTATAGACGTGATTTGCTTCTTATCCTCCGTCCACTTCTCCTAACCTAGCACCTATGCATTTTAAATATGAGTTGTGCTCATCCGGAGCTAGTCGGGTTTAAGATCTGGTCGAACTTCATGAAAATCCGGATCCTAGGGTTGGGCTTGTTAGCCAGTATGGTACCCCCAAGCCATAAGAATGTCTCTGCTTTCCTCAGGCCGTCTAGAACGAGGTAGTTTGGATGCAGGCTGGCATCCCTATTTGGTGGAAAGTTGCGATGCTTGTGGGCAGGATTTACAACTCAAGCGAGGGTCGACAACCATGACTGTGAAGGCGCGTGGTTGCTGGTGATTTGCATTCGGTGGTGGTTGCCCGGTGGTTATCTTGGCAGCCAACCATGCCAAGTCTGGAGGCAGATAACTCATGTCATTGTGAAAGCTAGTCCAACATCGATCTGTCTAACTGTGTGACGTTCACGGATGCCATTCCCTCTTTGAAGGCATCGTCATAACCGCTTTATGACCTCATTTGCGCTCCCGGTGAAAACACCTTATTTTTGGATTAAGGGGTGGTGACGCTCATCCTACCCATCTCGAGGGCACCGCCTTAGACTTCGGTTCCTTGTTATCCCGAATGTTGCTAGTTGGCAAATGTGGCTTTGTATGGTTGAGACCAGGCCCGATGAGGTAAGTGTTCTTCTTGGGTGATCATATCGCTGTCCGCATGACACGTTGAGTGAACTCCGGGATGCCAAAATCGATGTCTCTTCTCAGCACGAGACATGGTCCTGTTCGGTGACAAAGGTTGTTGGCAGGATGGTGTGTCCTTGTCGATTCAGTTGTTCCGTTCTTTGCATCAACGGCTCAGCCTTCTCGTACGGTGCTACTTCGTCCTTGTGTTTTCTTTGGCATGGCTTTCTCCTTATTCTGCATCCCTAGTCTAGTTGTTTAGGCTTGCTTGAAAAAGACTTTTGCCCCGCTTTATAAATAAAGCACCAACCCAAGTTCATATAGTAAGTCGTCCAAGTGCGTGTAGACCTTTGTGTAAGCCAGTTGTCATAATCTTGTCGCGGGTGTGTGGACCTTTGTGTAAGCAAGCCGTAGCACATTGTATTTTTTTCTGTTGTTTTAGGGGCATCATTAATCAATTTACCCGCAAAAGATGCATTATTAATGTCGGGCCTGAGCTTTCTTTCACATAATTAACATAAAGTTTGCCCTCGAGTGACAAGGATTATGGAGTCCCTATATGATGCATTAAGCGTCAAGTTGTCGGGCTCCAGCACAGGGGAGTGTCCGAACTAGGCCAACCCATTTTAGCGCGCACTATAGAGATCAGTTTAGCTGCTCGGTTGCCTGCAGTGGTTGGAACACTGTAGCAACCTGACACTATAGCAATCATCTTTTAAAATTTTGACAACAATTTTTGAAAACACCAACATTTGTTGAAAATTCAAATATTTTCTAAAGAAAATTTAATTTCTTTTGAAATTTTCAAACAACTTTTGGAAAAGCGAACAATTTTGGAATTTCTAACATCTCGTCAAAAGTGAGAATTTTTTATGAAAACTTTTTTAGCCGCCGGGGCATTCTTTTTAGCATCGATCGGTGCGTCCAAACACATGGATCAGAGGGCCCTCCGGACGAGCCCATCGAGGAATAATCATTCGCATCTTCTATGTATAACTCCTTCCATGTAACATGGCAGCGTAACTATCACTCCTCATCGCTGGCTGGATCCCTCTCTACAAATAACCAAGCAAAAGTAAGTTAACTAGCAAGAGCACCAAGACGTAGTGGACAACATTTCTATACTGATGGAGGTAGAGGCGGCGAGAGCGAGTGACAGCGTCAGCGAGAGCAGGTGGTCGAAGCTGGCTGTGACGCTTCCCGTCAGGAACGTCCAGGCTCTGGCGGCGTCCACCGGCGAGCTGACGGCCGAGGTGATCGAGCGGTACATACAGCCGGACATCGACGCTTTCGCTGTTCTCGACGAGCACTCCAACGAGGTTCCGGTGATCGACATCGGCAAGCTTTCTAGCCCCGAGTCCGTCGAGGCAGAGGCCGCTAAGCTCAAGTTTGCCTGCGCGGAGTGGGGATTTTTTCAGGTGCGTCGACACTCAAGTAATGAACTTAACCAGTTTAATTTATATATGTCCTCACTTGTACTCCGTATCATACATGAAAAAAAGTGTTCTTCTTTCTAACATTTCTGGTGATTTTTCTAGAATATTTCTAATTTTTTAATGTCTGCTTATTTATTTTATTTTCTGACTATTCAGATTTATTCGCACTTGCCAATATTATGAATTTCTTGCCTTGAATATTTTTTCTGTTTTTTAATATATTCGTTTCGGATTTATTCAGTTTTTGTGCAACTCAAATGCCACATGGGGGAAATCATCATGGCTTTATTTGTTATACCGCTTTGATTGTGGCCAGGGTACAAATTAGTCATGTTTCAAAAGTTTAAGGTCCGATATATTTGGTATTAGAGTTCAAGGACAAAATCTGGAACCAGTCTAGAGATACAAAATGTATACTTTTCTCTAAACATTAATGACTAGATTCAGTCATTCCTTCCTTCAAAAACTATGTTTGATAAAGCATGACTGTTTGTCCGACTTTTGAGTTTTGCAGGTTGTAAATCATGGAATACCAGATGAGGTCATCATGGGTATGAAGCATGACATTCAGAAGTTTTTTCAACTCCCCCTCGATGTTAAGAATTCATATGCTCAGCGGCAAGGGGATCTTCAAGGTTATGGTCAAGCGTTTGTTGTCTCCGATGATCAGAAGCTAGAATGGGCTGACATGTTTGCGCTCTTTGCCCAACCACCCGAAGCCCGTGATATGAGTTACTGGCCATGTGAACCACATACTTTCAGGTGAGACTTTAATTTGTATGTTTGAGATATCTATATGGATAAGAAAGGAAAATAAAAATGCCTTCCTCCTTTTTAAAGAATGAAGTTTAGCAGCTTACATAATTTGGCCCAACACCCGAGTTCAATGGTGATTAGATTTCTAGAATTTACAGGATTGACTTAGTTACACAATTTTTTTTATAAAATGCAAACATGTCAATTTTGAGGTAAGAGCATGTTTTTCACTGCTACAGTGCGCCATTTTTGTGAGTGTGACCTTTGAAACATGATTTTGACATTCTATACAATTTTGAGGTAAAAGCATGTTTTTCACTGCTACCATCTATTACATGTTCATTTCATGTAAAGCATTTATTAGCCTCATAACATAAACTCATAGGCCAAAGAGGAGTACCAAAAATTTATGTTGGCCTTACTCTTTTGTTATTTTTTATTGTTATGCATCTCGTCAATTCAACAGCAACGCAGACTGAGATGTTCGCTTCTTTGACCCTGAGTACCCTTTTACAATTCATATAGACAACACTTTATACTCCTAACTATGCTAAGGACTCAAAGTAAAGTAGTAAACTTCTAAGATATTTTCTTTATATCTGAACATTGGTATATAAATGACACCAACCCTACCAAATTAATTTAGACATTGCCACAACAACCTACAAATAATTTGTTGCCTTTATCGTTGATGTCCCACCTAGCCCTGAATTTTTTTTGTTGAATCCAAAAAATGTTATTTATGAAACTTTTATATTGTAAAAGTCATAAATCTATAAGTCTTAAAGAGGAACTAACAAATATTAAGTATTCTGGCAAAACAAAATTGATTTTGAGTCTTTCAGGGTAATATTTTCATCATAAATAGCTAGCAAGAGGGTCTTTTTATGGTGCATGGCAACACATAACAAAAAGTCAGGCCGGGGTGTATACAAGCAACAAAATATTTGGGGATAGGGGGGGGGGGGGTAGCTTTTAGTTTGTACTTGGAACTAACACAGGCTAAGTCCGGTCATATAAAGCCCAAAATATTTCAATATCTACCAATGGCATCAATAACATAGAAACATTATTGTTCTTTTGATCCCAGGAATTTTATTGAAAAGTACTCTTTGGAGGTGATGAAAGTTGCTCATTCTCTTGGCTTCTTCGTTGCAAAAACACTAGATCTTAATCCCGAATTGGTTGTAGACAAACATGTGGCGCAATTTCTCAGGATGGGCTACTACCCTCCATGCACGCCAATGCCAGAAAAGGTTCTAGGCTTCACATCGCATTCTGATATGTCATTTCTAACTATTCTACTGGAAGTTAATTCAGTTCAAGGCTTACAAATTAGAAGGCATGGTGCATGGATACCTGTGAAACCATGTCGCGATGCACTATTGGTGAATGTGGGTGACCTTCTTGAGGTATGCTTCTTGCGACATGTTAAGTTAGTCATAAAACATCTCAAACTATAAAATAGGGTAATCATGTTTTTAGAATCCTTATACGTGCCTAGTGAAGAGAAAACTTCAACTCCATCAGTTTTTCGACTGACAAACTTTAACACGCCCAAGCACATTGACCCAATAAAAGCGGTTATATTTGGCTTGCCATCGGGTATTAAGTTTTTCAGCTACCCGAGTTAGTAAAGTACTTCTCAGTTCATTTATCACATGTTACATTATTAATTGTAGCACACTGTATGCCACTCCAAAAAAATAACCCTGATTTTGGGTTAGATTTGTTTCTAAATAATTTTGAAGTTAGAGAGCAAAAAAGTAGAATGTCCACCCAACCAAACAAGTGACGCATCGACCCACCTTTGTCGCTCTCGCCCAGTATCAAGCCAACATTGCGAATGAAGCACATTACTGGCCATAGAAAAGACTCATTCTAGTTTCTCTTTCATCAAGCTACTTGAATACTATTGTTCCTTTTCTCTTATTGTCATTCAAATCATTTTACAATAAATGAAAAATAGTTTGCTAATGTTCAATAATTTCCGTACTACTTCTTTATATTTATCAATTCCAAGAATCTTGATCAAATAAGTCAAAGGTACCTTTTTTTCTAGAGAATAGGGGTGAATTGAGAAAAAGGGCTCCCCCGCTTTGTATTACAAAGCAACCAACCGATACAACCGACGATAGGGGCTGGGGCGGAAGCAGCACAAACACGCCCAAAAGAAAGGAAAGAGAAAAAAGAAAAGAAACAAATGCCGATAACGGCGGATCGACAAAAACGACGAAGCCTCGTGACCGCTGCGTCCACCGGAGATCGCCCACCAAGCTCCGAGACTCCGAAGTGCCGGTACCCAACAACACCTCCAAGAAGGGTCGCGACGATGACGACGCTGCTGCCAAGGGTTTCCCCCGGTACACGGCGAGGAGAGAGGAAGGGTAGCCCCGACGCCCTCTAGGAAGGTCCGGCGGCACCCTCAGGCGCCACCGCGTCGGTGTCGGCCAAGCCAACAGAGATTTCTCCCGATCCTAGCCTCTACCTCAGGTACTCCGGAGCTCGCCACCATACCGACCACCACCCTGCGCCAACACGGACACGAAGCTTCCCACCACGGCACCGTGAAGATGGTCTGCACAACGGAGAAGAGGAGCCGGGACTAGGGCAACAACACCGTCGGCATACGGGAGGGCCCCACCTCCACCGTCCACGACGGTAGCCGACCGGACGCCATGGCAGGAGCCTACCGGGCCCGTGGCCCCACAGGCCCGGCCGGGCCCTCAAAGGCCCGGACAGCTCCCGCCTCCGCGCAGCAGCTGGTACGCCGTCGGCGTCGCTGTCCCAGTCCAAGCCGCTCCCCTGCCTCCCCATACAGAGAGCGTCGCGGTCGCGCCGGAGCCGACCCGCAAGGACCCAGAAGGGACCCTACGGGCCCAGATCTGGGCCGGGGACGCGCCCCCGGCCGGCCAGCACCATCGGACCACCCCGCCGCCAAGAGGCGGCACCACCACGGCGAGCACCGTCGGCCTCCACACCAGGACCCCGGACCGCCACCGGCCGAGGCGCACCGCCGCCGGCCATCACCGCCCGAGCAGGGGAGGACCGCGTGCGGGGAAGGGCAAGCCCACCGCCGCCAGCATCACGTGACCGAGAATCGGCGGGAGGAGGGATGGGCGCGGCGAGGGGCTGGAGGCGCGCGGAGGAAGGGCCCCCGGCCACCTCGCTCGGGGAGGCGGCGCGGGGCACGGGGCGGAGGAGGGTGGGGAGAGGGGAACGGGGGAGGAGGGGCTGGCGGCTCAGCGAGCTCCGGCACAAGGGCGGCTCCAAGGGGGGAGCCGGGCGGCGTGGGAAACCCTAGGGAGCGGGGAATAGGGGTGCATTCTAGGCATAGATATATTTCAATGTTGTATAGGGAAGTTTTTCCTAGACAATGTCGTGTGTAGTTCTCAAACTACTTTCAACTTTATATGAGGAACTGTTTTTTGAGGATATAGATGAGCAACTTGATATTTGTCTAATTTAGTTTACTTATTTGTTTATAGATTATGACAAATGGGAAGTACAAGAGCATTGAGCACAGGGTTACCATAAATGCCCACAAGGAGCGACTAACTGTGTCAGCATTTCACCTCCCAAATTATGACGGAATAGTTTCACCAATTTTGGCAACTAGAGAAGAGAAGTTATTATACAAGACAGTGAAAGTAGAAGAGTATGCAAGACTTTTTTTCACAAACAAACTTGAAGGAAAGAGAGCCCTAGATCATGCGAAGTTATCCCAATAAGGATTGTCTACTCTAATTTATCATTCTAGACATACGTTCATACAGAAGACAATGAAGGTAGAAGAGTATTCAAGACTTTATTTCTCAAACAAACTACTCCCTCTGTAAACTAATATAAGAGTGTTTAGATCATTACTTTAGTATTCTAAAGGGAAACGTTTATAAACGGCGCGCCGGCCGAACCGTTCCGCCGGACGCCTCGGCACGCACTACAGCTCGCGGGCCCATGCGCCACTCGTCCTGCCCAAACGTGTCAAGTGTCTGGGGATCACGTGGGGCCACGTGGCCCACTCCACACCACATCTTATCTCTTTCGTCTCCCACCACACCTTATCTCTTTCTTCTTTCTTCTTCCTCCCGTAGTATCCACTCTTTCTCCACTGCCTTTTCTCTTTCTTTCTCCCACAACGAACCACTCCGCGAGCTGCTGGTGATGCACGAGGGGCGGCGAGTTATGCTACAAGGGGGAACCGGTGCTGCACTCCAGCCACCTCACGGCGAGCCTTCTCTTTTCCCCACCGCTGCCACACCCCCACGCGCAAGGTCGACAAGCATGATGAGGCGGCAACCGCCATGGATGTTGTGCTGCAAACGACAACGAGATGCTACAACCACTCGCGAGAAATGCTACATCCGACGGTAGGGATGCTACAACCGGCATTTTTTTTGCTGGAACCAACCATCAGAGTTTTGCTGAATTTTTTGTTTGCTGGAAGCGACATTTTTATTTGCTGGAACCGGCTAATTCTTTTGTTTCAACAGACAATTGAGCTTTCGTTTGCTGAGATTTTTTGCTGGAACCGGCATTAATTTTTGCTACTACGGGCGAACTTTTTGCTACATCCATCAAGACGGAGCTGCGACCTCGCGACGGCGGCGACGGCGTTTTTGCTGCAACCGTTGTCAGGTTTTGCTACGACCAGATAAGTTTTTTGCTACATCCGTTCAATGACGTGATTGGCTGGTGGGAGTCGTCGACGCAATTCCGTTCAGCGAGCATCAACGACGAGGGACGGCGGCGGAGCTGCAACCGGAGCCGCTGAGAGCTGCAACTGCAGGTGCAGCTGTTGCATGGGTCGAGGCAGTGACGAGGAGGACCGGCGAGGGTGGGAACCAACGACGAGGACGGCCGGCGAGGGTGTGGATCGGCGACGAGGAAGGCCACCGGAGGGGAGATGAGGCACCGGAGGGGAGCTGCACGAGATGGCAGAGATGCGGGGATTCACGCGAGCGTGAGATGCACGAGGAGGAAGAAGATCCGGGATGAATCAGTTTTTTTTTTCCGCTAGATCGAACGGCCAGAACAAGTGGCATCCTGCGGCTGGGGTGTGACCGGCCCAAACTTTGGGCCGGTGCGCCGGCGCAGATTACTCGCCTATTCTAAACGCTCTTATTAGTTTACGGAGGGAGTAGAAGGAAAGAGAGCTCTGTACTATGCAAAGTTATCCGAAATATAAGGATTTTCTACCGTACTTTGTCGTTCTAGTCAAGCACTCTTAAAGTACTATTTGATGCTTAATGGATATATGTTTCTCACCGGGACTAATCACCGAGATGTTTGTCACTTCATTTGAATCTTTTGGTTTATTTTCGGATATACATATGCTGAACTTCTGCTACAATTGTGATGATACTTGAAAGACGAAAATAGGTTCATTACAAACCTCTATTCCAAACCATCCCAGCAAGAAGGTTGGCGCCAAAGAGAAGATGATAATAACGAATTTGGAAACAACGGCCCCACTAGCCACCCAACCAATTTTTGGTATACTTATATTCTGGATAACCGGAGCTACAACCATCTCATTTATGGTTACGCTCTGATCTTGTAGAGTAGAGTTATTGACCTGTGCCAGAGTATTGCTGCTGCCTGTAGTATAAAAGACTGTAAAACAGACCGGCCTGCAGATGGGCGCAGCAGGCGTTCTTGATTCCAAGCGGGCATTGTTTAGCGTCGCTACGTCCAAACCTAGGGAAGAGGACCTTCCGGTCAAGCCGATCGAGGAATCATCATTCGCATCTTTCCTGTGAGATCGCAGTTGAACTAATAATTGCGTTCTGTTTGATTGAATCCAACAGAAAAAGATTAGCAAGTTGCAACCTCCACTAACAGTTATATAATAGCTAGCGTATGGAGTCAGAAATGGCCATACCGCGTAAGGAAGAACAAAACGAAGATTAGTATATTGCGAGTCTGGAGTCAGCATTTTATAAAATTGCGTGAAAAGATAATCTCGAAGTCAGCTGATGTTAAGCATCCAGAGGAAGCTGCTCTGCACCAGTTACGCCATCCCTTAACGGTGTAAAATATGCTTCGCTTGTGGTATAGACTTCGTCCAACGGATGTGACAAGTACAGATCGGTGTCGACGGTGTGTACTTTTACATATCTATATGTCTTCATGCTTTCACAAAATTCATAATTTGTGAGATACCGACTATGTATATTTAGAATCGCTGGTAGGACCTTGATTCCTCAGACTTAACTATGGAGTAACTATCCTGCATAGTGTTTCATTGACAAACTTTCCCCTCAACGGTGAGCCCGTGGATTTGCTTCCTCCCTACCTGCCGCTTCGATTGCCGGTGGCGCAAAGGGAAACCCCGGTGTCTCCGCTCCGGTTAGTAATTTAGGTTAGGGTGCTTTAGTTCTCGCAGGTGCATCGCTCGGGTGGATGGCGGCGGTTCTTCTTTGAGTTTGCCTTCTGAGCTTCAATCCCACTCGAGTTCATGCATTTGGACATAGTCGATGGAGCTCCAACATATATCCTGCCATCTTCTTGATGTCAGGTGCTTCAGATCTATGTAAGAGTTCAATGACGACAATAGCGACTCTAGGATGGTGGTCTTTAGGGGCACATGCACAAAGACTTCCTAGCTGTCAAGGTCAAGCTGGCTCCAGTAGGGGAGCGGCGACAGCGGCGCGTCGGTGGCTCGTTCTAGAGGCAGTAGTGGTCTTTCGGTGTTCCCAAAATCTCGACATATTTTTTATTATATTTAAGATTTTTTGTACTTCTGATGAACTTTTGTAATAGATCTAATCTTGTCGAGAAAAAGTTGAATGCATGAACAATAAGCGAGCAAAAGTGGAGCACAACACAGTAAGCACTAACTAGTTGCATGGAGGTGGTGGAGGCGCTGAATGGCAGCGCCAGCGAGAGCATAGAGCAGCGCGCGTCCACTGCTAGCGAGCAGACGAAGTGACTAATGTACTCGACTGTGTTTTTTTATTTTAGTTTTTACCCTTAGTGACATCTTCAATGCTGACTCGTAAACTGGCAACACCCGTTAGGATCGAGCTTTCCGGACCAATTCTCCCATCCAATGTGGTAGCCTGTCGGTCTGTGGAGTGGTCCGGACGTCTGTTTTCCCGCAAATCAAAAGCAAACTGGGAGTGCATTTGTGGGGCTCCGGACCACCGCCACGTAGGACTCCAACACCCCTGGCCGACCCAAACCCCTTCACGATCCATTTCTCTTCTACTCTGCCCCTGCTCCTTCTTGCTTTGCATCTGCACCTTCCTCGTCCAACGCCACCGATGTACCTTTCCGGCCACCGCCTAAGGCATCATATGATCTCACGTCTCCCACCAACGCCACCGCTGTACACCCAGGATCCCTCCGAGGCCAGGTATCCTCCATCCCATTGTCGATGACGTCCATGGTGGACACCACACATGGAAGGTGTTCAGTCAAATGATGTTGAGCTTATTTTTGAACTTCATATTGTTTTCTATATTAAGCACGATGGTGGGGTACTCAGTGAAGGGGGATCACTTATTGTGTGATGCATGGTTGGCGATATCTGCGGACTTTGCAGGTAGGAACTTAAGGGGCTCAGTCTTTTGGTGGTGCGTGCATGGTTTGTTTCATGTGCGAAAGCACTTGCGCCCAACAACATGTCCATCATCCATGAATGCAATGTGAGATCGTTAGGGCATCAGTGCTACACTGTTCAAACTCTGTCATGAAGTTTTGCGGCGCGGTTAAATGAGCGGAGGCAATGTGGCCATTGCGCGTGTACATGGAGATCGTAAGTTTATTTCTTGTTGCTCTACGTGTTGGTTAATTCATTCATTCACGTCGCTCAATGTTGCTCTACACGTTGTATAGCTTGCATGCTCTGTCATGATGTACTACAGGACTGAGAGTAGGCCATTCACACACATAGATTATTGAATGAAGCTCAATGGGCAGCCTGTGTGGGACGCCATATGCCGGCTCTGATTATTCTAGTATCGTTGAATTTGAAATCGATGAAATAATAAAACTTGTTGAACATCCGGTTATCTCGTTGATTTTGAACTATTGTTGTACTAAAGATGTTTGCATGCTATTTATGGATGAATTATGCTATTCTCTATAATTACTTTGATATTGCGGGCTTAGTTTATTTAAGTAGATGAAATATCGTTCGTTTTACGTAAATTATATCCGAGCTTTGCTTAATCTGTCGTGTTTGATGTAATTCATCCGGTTTATTGAAATGCGGTTTGAAATGATTGTGAGCGGTTGAATGGCTGGCTTTTACATCACTACTCACGGATTGGTTCCCACCAATTCACGGATGGATATGATATTTGATATGGACGTCGGCGTTGAAGTTGGTATATCAGTTAAAAATACACCAGAGTGATGGTGCAAAGTCATGTTTGAATCACGCCACCGCAGATGTGCAAGTGGTCAGTGCATTAAATTATGTCATCAGCTGACGGGCATTTCTTTAGGCTGGTCATAATGGGGTAACATAAGCAGCATCATGCACTTGAGACTCGTAAATATGCTTATGTGACAGACAATTAAAAAAGAGAGAGGGTTATAGTAACATAGGTAGATACCGTATCATAATAAATATTATACTACTATGTGCCATGCATGTCAATAAGTGAGACCACCTATAATACTACCTTTCTCTCAGTTTACAGGGCGTGCGCGTACCTCTAGGTCGTCAATTTAACCAACCTAATACAAGTCATATATTACAAAAAGTATACCAATATAAACTTCAGATGTTCTATTTTCAAAAGATATAATTTTTATGTTATATAGTTTATATTAAAGTGATCAAATTGGCAACCTAGGTATACGCGTAGGATTTGTAAACTGAAACGGAGGTAATACTATGCATTATGAATATTGTATAATACACTAGTATCATATACTCCCCACACTAGGACCAGCCTTAGCATGGGCGCTTTCCGGACGAGCCGGTCAAGGAACCATTCGCATTTTCTGAGTCGGAAGATATAATCGTGGTGGAGTTCCATGGTACTTTCTCTGTTTTATATTAATTGTAGTACTAAACCATCGACAACCAATATGAAACGAAGAAAGTACACTCTATTCTGACCGTCTGTTCGCATCGTGATATGTGCGCAAGGAATCATCACATGCCCACCTTCTGTCCGCCCCAGCGTCATTAGCAGGAGTTGACATTACATTTCAGTTTTTTTTTGCGAGGGTACATTTCAGTTAACAGTCTGCTACTCCTTCCGTTTCTAAATAATTGTCTTTCTAAAAATTTCAACAAATGACTACATACGAAGCAAAATGAGTGAATCTGCAATTAAAACATGTCTACATATATCCGTATGTTATAGTCTATTTAAGATGACTAGAAAAATAAATATTTGAGAACGGAGGGAGTATATAATAGCCTGATCGATGGCTGTAACTTGATTAGCGAGACCCGTAGTGGGGAACTAGGTAGCTACACCCATGGAGGCGGAGGCAGCGTGTGGTAGCGCCGGCGGGTGGTCGAAGGTGGGAACATCGCTTCCCGTCACGAGCGTGCAGGCTCTGGTGGCGTCCGCCGGCGAGCTGACGGCCGACAAGATCGGACGGTATATCCAGCCAGACATCGACGCGCACGCCGTTCTCCCCGAGCTGTCCGACGAGGTTCCGGTGATCGACCTCAGCAAGCTCTTGGGCGCCGAGTCCGCTGAAGCAGAGATCGCCAAGCTCAGATTTGCCTGCGCGGAGTGGGGCTTCTTTCAGGTACTTTTTTTTTTTGAGAATTCTTTACCTTCATTCATAATGTTATTGCATCTCCGTGGCGCAACCTGGAGAAATTTGGGGTCTGGGTCTTTACCTTCGACCGTTGAGATAGTTTGTTGTTGTTGTTGATTAGGATAGTTGAGATAGTTGAAGCACGACGGACATTACGAGTAAACAGATAAATTTGTTCAGCTGGCTTGTGTCTTTTTACGGGCGTTGCAACGGGATATAAATATTGTAGTGTGTTAACTCGTGATTTATCTCCTCATATTAATGTGAATGGTAAATAAATGTATATTAAATCTGTCTGTGATTTGCCCTATAGTTTATGATAAGTTTGATAAGTAAATTAAAGTAAAATCTATTATATATTAAAAGTAATATAAGGTGAACCAAGAGCAAGATAAATAGTAAAGAAAATAACACGATAATTAGAAAATAACGGCCCTTGATGTTGCAAATATTTATTATAAAATATTCTTAGCCGTTCAACCTTCGTTACAATATAAATTGGTGGACCCAGGCTAAAACTCCAAATAAAGTCATGCGTCCAACACATATAGCTTTTCTTTTAAAGCTGTCCAACACGTATAGCTAGAGTCTTTATAAAGCACGCCTAACTAGCAACTTGGCGCTTCCCTAACAAAAACTAGCAACTAGGCGTCCATGCTTAAAAATCTACTAGGCATCCACGGTTCAGAAAAAATACTAGGTGTCCTACACATTGAGGTCTTCCATATATGTCACTTTGTCCAACACGTGCACAATATTAATCTCTTACATTAAAGTAATTTTATTTGATATATTTTAAAATTCAGAAAATCTCTTCTATGCACGTTCATATAAATAAAAAATCTAATAATTTTTAATAATAAAAAATACAAAAATAAAAATTTCTTATAATAATTAGATAGCCAGCTACTTGGTAAAATATACACCCTCCAAATTTCAAGGAATTTTATTTGATATATTAAAAAATTAAAAAATCTCTGCTATACACATCCATATGAATATTTTTTTAAATATTTTTCAATAATAAAAATTTCTTAAAATAATTAGATAGCCAGCCACTTGGTAAAATATACACCCTCCAAATTACATGGAAAATATTCACATTTTTCCTCGGCCACAAAATTATGGGTTTTCACATTCAATGATGATGAGTTCGGACCGGAAAGAGGCTATGTAATTCATGTTAGTTCGGTCCTTCTAGATTTGTATTGAAACAGTTTGTGTTGTAAACGTCCATTTGGAAGATAAATATCTGACATCCCACATATGTATTATCAGTTCTCCATGCAGTAGGTCGATATGTCGGTTGCGACCACGTCTTGCTCACAAAACATAGGCAGGCCGAGGGAATCTTGCATCTCATTCCTCAATGCATGCCGCCAAAATTATTATTGGCCGCCAGGATGCATTGCATAAAAGCGCGACACCCAGACTAGCACATCTTGATGGGTTGATCACCATATGCTCTTTCACAGTTTCACCTGCACTACAAGGCTGCATGTAGTACGGTCTTGAGGGAATCAGCAGTCAGGCCATCTTCTAATTCTTTAAAGCCAAAGCTTAAACTAAAGTTGGCCTACAAGTGCCGCTCCTACATAATTATGAACCAAAATGCCGTGTGATGCATTGCTGAAAGGACGACATGCGGGGAAGGTGTTTATATTCTGGGAGTAATCAAGTTACCAACTGAATCTATGAGACCCTCATCCTAAAGTCGAGGCATTATCCTATCCAGTGTAAAGCTCGCGAGAATTTATATACAAGGTAGGACTATGTCCACCAAAACATTTTTTTCACATGGAGAGCTTTCCATAGAACTCTCAATAGTGATAAAAAGGGGCAGATATTGGGTAATGGTAAATGACAAATATAAGAAAGAAGATTATGTGATCAAGCAATAGTATATAAAGAATTTTTTTTCTTCGGGTAAAGAGATAAAGGAACACTATTTTTATGATGCTTCTTAAGTTAGAAATTTCTTCTGGCCATTCCGATAAGTGTAAATACCTGGAAAATTAGTTTTGTGGAAAATAAACATCTTCAAATTAAGATAACTACACGTGAGAGAAAGTTAATCATTCCAAGAATAATCATCTTACCAAGAAAAAATTGAGGGGCCGTTCCTTCTAAACTGGAACACTATCATATCTTAGTGTAACCATGGGACAATGTCAAAATAAAGTCGGGCTATGTCAGTCGAAACCATTTTTCTCACATGGAAAGCTTTCCAAAGCACCACTATGAATCACCAAAAAGCAAAGGCTCTATGTAATCGTAAATGATGAAGATAGCCAATAAGATGATGTGGTCAAGCCAACAGTCTGTAAAGAATTTTTCTTATGGTAGAAACATCAGTGATGACTTCATGAATGATGCTTCTTCAATGTTGGACAATCAAATACATACTACTACATATTTCATAGTTTTTTCTTGGTAATATCCATACAGAAGAATATAAATGATCTAGATCGAACCACATAATATATTGGCTCCTTATAACATGCATAATTTTGTTGTTATTATGGTGATTTCCATCCAACATGGGTTTGATAAGGTGAACAAAATGCACACATGTTTGCTTTCTTTATGTTAATCCAACAAGCCAAGATGGCCAAGAGAACATAGATGGTAAATAAAACTATCAATTTGACACCAAGTGTATTCCTGAATTTTCTAAATTCCAACATTTGTTAAACGACAAATGTTATTATAGGTTCAATACTCAATGTATATTTGTCACAAATGTTTATATATTTCTACATTTTTTGATACAACATAAATGTGTCTAATTTCCTTATTTTCTTTCCATACTTCCATCAAGCATGCCTCAAAACAAGTTCAACCATCCAATATCCTTGATTAAAACACGTTTAACGTGCACAAACCCATGATGATGAACCAATATCCTCACCTGAAACGAGTATCTAGACAGTATCTAGACCAATTTTCCCCCCCAAACTGACCCTATCCGGTGACCGCATCCCGAGGACTGTGTAATCTCACAGTCCTCCTCTTATACTTTCCGAACTAGCTAGGAAAAATGGGTTCTAAGATAATTGTGTACATGTGTGTGCTTCATTGTCTTTCCTCAGTAGGAAAGAAAGGCCACACATAATAAAGGCGACCGGTAGACAAGATGCACCCAAAGACGTTTGAATTGATGGAAGCCAAGGATAATATACAGTTTGTAGAATCCTTATAAAAGTTGGACCATGCAGGTTTAATTAGACATGCAATTTTTTGATTTCTTTTATGCACATGTAGTAAATCAAATCACACAAGAATTGGTGCAATTGTTCTCTTATAAACTATATTAATAAAATATCATACATATCTAAGAAAAAACTATGTTCGTAAAAGTCTTATATTATCTACTGTCATTACAATTAGTTTCATTTTTTCCTTCAACAAAACAAATAATATATTGTCATTATTAAACTTTATAAAATTCTAGCCCGCACATCGAGTGGGCCACTTTGCTAGTTGGTGCAAAAAGTAAGTAAATTAATGTGATTCAACGGCATACTGGGAAGCTGTGGTCAAATATGGCATGGTGAAAAAAGAAACCAGCTGACGATGGAGACATGGTGGAGGGAGGAACCAGTTGACAAAAAGTTCTTCCTATGAACGCTACTTTATTTTTCAGTAGTATATAGAGATTTATTCTAAACTCGATCTGTAAGCTTGCCCTCCTCAGAAAATATTGTGAGATTTAAGAAATTGTAAGGTCTATAATGTGGTAGTAATTGAGATTGATTCAGGACTCGTTTCTAACATCTATTACTTCAAAAGGTCTTACAAATTCTTAAATCCGACAATTTTTGAAAAAGGATGACTAATCCTATATATATATACCTGATCATTGGTTATTTATGGTTTCCTTTTCTATATTTATTATTTTCAACTTAATATTCCAAATATTTTTAGTAACTTTTTTAGAACATTTATTTTTAAAAATGTCAGTTCATATAGTTATTTTTTGAATTCTTAGATTTATTCACATCTTTCAATTTTATTACTTTCTTCCCTCGATGCTTTTCCTGGTATTTTTTCATAATTTATCATACTTTTGTGCAACTCGGTCATCACATGGGGAAATAATTGCAACTACATTTTTCATATTGCTCCAATTGTTGTCAGGGACCAGCTTAGTCACTTTCAAAATTACAAGGCCAAAGATATCTAGTATTGGAGTTCAAAGACAAAATCCGAAATTAGTCTAGGGAGAAAAACCATACTTTCCTCTAAACATTAATTTATAGATTCATTCATTCCATCCATTGAAAAATGTGTTTGATAAAGCATTATTTTTTGTCCAACTATTGAGCTTTCAGGTTGTAAATCATGGAATACAGGATGAAGTCATAATGGGTATAAAGCAGGACATTCAAAATTTCTTTCAACTCCCCCTCAAAGTTAAGAATGAATATGCTCAACGCCTAGGGGATCTTCAAGGGTATGGCCAAGTGTTTGTTGTCTCTGATGATCAAAAGCTAGAATGGGGTGACAGGTTTGCCCTCTTCATCCAACCACCCCAAGCTCGTGATATGAGTTACTGGCCAAGTCAACCTCATACTTTCAGGTTAGACTTTGTATGCTTGGGATATCTAAATGTATAAAAAAGGAGAAGGAAAATGTCTGCTTTCTATTCTAAGCACCAGATTAAGAAAATGTATTAATTTGGCAAAGATGCTCAAGTTGATTCGAGATTGGATACTTAAAACTTAGAAGATTGACTCGGTTGCATGTGATCTTTTGGTAAACGGATTGACCATGTCCAGTTTTGAACTAAGAATATGCTTTCACCGCTATAGTGTGCCATATTTGTGAGTGTGATCTTTGAAGCATCATTTTGACATTTATTCATCTTCTTATGCATATGAACCATCCATTGTGTGTCTATTACATTATTACATGTAAAAAATGCCTTACCATTTAATATACACTCATAGGCCAAAGAGATGAGTACCAAACATTTATGTTGGCATTATCATTTCATTCCTTTCCAATATTATGCATCTCTCAAAGTAAACTACTACGATTTAGCTTTTACGTTTATGCATAGGTATATATATGCCACCAGCCTCACCAAATTAAATTAACCTCACAACAACCTAGAAAAGATTGTTGCCTTTATTGTTGATGTTCTACCTATCCCTAGACAATTTGGTTGAATATTGTTCGTTATGAAACTTAGAAGTTGCAAATTTTAATAAAATCGGCCATAGGAACTAATGAATATTAAGTTTTCTATGAAAACAAATTGATATCAAGTCTTCTGGGTAAAATTTAAGCATCAATATCTAGCAACCCAGTTTTTATGATTCATGGTAATGACCAACAAAGGGCCGAGTAGGGGACTATACAAGCAATGAATTTTTTTATTGGGCCTGTTATTTGTACTTGGTACAGAAACAAGCTAGGTCTGGTCATATAAAATCCAACATATTTCAATATCTACCAAATCCCATCATTAACAGAGAAACATTATTATTTTTATGATCCCAGGAATTGTATTGAACAATACTCTTCAGAGGTGATGAAATTCACGCATTCTCTTGCCATCTTGATTGCAAAAACACTAGATGTTGATCCGGAATTGGTGGTAGACAAATATGCGTCTCAAATTCTCAGGATGAACTACTACCCTCCATGCACGTCAACACCAGAAAAGGTTCTAGGCTTGTCACCGCATTCCGATGGATCTTTTCTAACTATTCTACTAGAAGTTAATTCAGTTCAAGGCTTACAAATTAGAAGGCATGGTGCATGGATTCCCGTGAAACCACATTGTGATGCACTATTGGTGAATGTGGGCGACCTTCTTGAGGTATGCTTCTAAAGATATATTGCTAGTTGTATAGCATCTGAAACTAAACGGTGTAAAAATTAGTAAAAACTTTGCAATCCTTATTCATGTTTGGGTGGGAGAGATCCTCAACTTCATAACTTACTATCTCCTTTATGAAATTCTAACACACACATGTGCTACACGCTCACACACCCATCCCTCCGCCACCAAATAAAAGTGTGTATGTCCGACATGTCATCTTGTGTTAAATAGCTCTAATACTTGGGTTTGTAGAAGCAGTTCTCAATTGATGTATTACATATTAAGTCGTTAATTTTACCAGGTCATATGCTGGTCTAAAAAAAATAAGCAGGATTTTTGCTAAGGGTTGTTTCTAAATGTTTTGGGAGTTTGAGGGCAGAAAAAGTACATTGTCCACCTAAGCAAACAAGTGATTCATCGAGCCACCTTTGTAGCCCTCACACAAAGTCTAGGAAACTTAGTTGAGAAAGCTCATTCTTAGTCAAAGAAAAGACTCATTGTTTTCTCTTTGTACAAGGTACTAGGTTACTATTGTTCCTATTCTCTGGTTCTCAATAGGATTATCTTGTAATAAATGAAAATTAACTTGTTAATATTCAATTTTCAATAGGATTACGTTGCAATAAACAAAAATTAGCTTGTTAATGTTCAACATTTTTCCTGCTATCTTGTTCTATTTTTTCTTAAATTCTTTATCAAATAAGACAAAAAAATAAGGCCTTACAAGCGGTGTCATCTTTTTCGGGGGATGGAGTGTACACTCTAGACAAAGCAATAGTTGAATGGTGTATATATTACTTTTCCCTAGACAATGTCATGTGTAGTTTCAAACTACTTCCAATTTTATATGACTGAGAAACTACTATTTTCAAGGATATAGACATGAAACTTGATATTTGTTGAATCCAATCTATTTATCATTTATAGATTATGACAAATGGGAAGTACAAGAGCATTGAGCACAGGGTCACCATCAATGCCCACAAGGAGCGACTATCCATATCAACATTTCAAATCCCAAACTATGATGGAATTATTTCATCAATTTTGGAAAGTGCAGAAGAGAAGATATTATACAAGACAATGAAAGTAGGAGAGTATTTAAGACTTTATTTCTCAAACAAACTAGAAGGAAAGAGAGCGCTGGATTATGTGAAGTTATCTGAAATATAAGAATTTTCTACTAAACTTTGTCGTTCTAGATAAACACTCTTAAATTAATATGTGATGCTTCATTGTAATGGATATATATATTTATTTATGTGATGAAATTCTTCATCGGGTACACTTGTAATACTTGAAAGACGAATATAGACTTATTTCAAATATCTGTTCCAAACCATGCCATCAAGAGAGGTGGTGCCAAGGGGAAGATGAGCATTATGGATTGAGAATACAACTGCCCCACTAGCCACCAACCAATTATCGGTGCTTATTTTGTTTATTGGCCGAACATGAGGAGGCAGAGATGCATAAGAACAGACACAAGTTATGGAGATATGCAAGCGTAAGCATAGACACAAGTTATGGAGATATGCTCCTGACAAGGGTGATGGGCCAGCGGTGTACATGGTGGGTGCTTTGATTCAGAAGGTCCACACCAGTTCATCCAAGCAAAGGTACTGAAAAAGTTATATATGCTTCCTTTCATTTGAAAAGTTGATTTACTCTCGCTGCATGTCTTGATTTGATTTTTTTCTCAGTAGTATGTATAATCGAGCCAATAGGGCATGAAATCCACATTACTTCCTTGTCTCATAGGAAAACACATGCCAATTTTAGTACAAGATTTAATCAGATATTGGTAAGAAAACCTCTCGGTTAATCATATCCTACTGCTCGTGATCACTAGATATCTGAACAAGTAAACGACAGGGTAGCATTAGGGGGTTGGTTGCAGGATTTGTTGGCTTTAGAGTGCTCCAATCTATAGTCTCTGTAATGGATGCCAGTAAATATCAACTAATCTCTCCGTGTTAGATTATTGCTAAATCACAGAGAGGACCACCTAGGTTAATTTATTTACTGGCCGGTATGGAAACCTGGACTTATAAAACCAACAAGAAGCGCTAGTTGTTGGTCTGTTCTGCAGTAGTACGTGGCCGCCCTCTTGAAAGCAGATCATCGCCTTCATGGTGTCACTGTACATGTTGCCGGTTTGTGTCTTGAGGTCCTCCGATGTAGGGTGCAACAATCATGAGAGCGTGTGCAGACCTGGAGCCAAGAGTGATCTTGGTATAAAAGCTGCAGTGCGAGGCTAGCTAAAAACTTTGTACTAGGATGGACATAAATCTTCACGTTGGTTGCAGCAGGTCACCACATGTTCTGTTGGGATAAAAGTTGGTGTTTGCATGGGCAAGACTATCTTGTTCACATCAGATCAGATCAGAGTGGTATAAGACTCTTGGATGCCCAATGTATACACCGCAAAGACTATCCATGTGTTATGCCATGGGTCCTTCTTCATACACATGCAACAGTATGTTAAACACACTACACTACAACCCCTAGCTAGGTTCACGGTTTCCTCTTAATTTTGAGATGTACTAGGAAAAGCACAATGCAGCTGTCAAATTCTTAGGATTTCAAAAAATATAGAAAGCTCGGAATTTCAATAGCCTGTAACGAATATTTCAAAAGTATCTTATTCAAGTTATGGAAGAATAAACCTGGAAATGAGGAGAACATTGAGTGATTGATCGGACTGGATTCTTGTTGTTGAACTCAATTATCTCCGATAATGATCTAACGGGTAAGGCAACAAGTTGAGACAAGTAAGAATTGAGGAGCAGCTTGAACTTGGTGCGCGTAAGGGCATGATTGCCGCTTTTTTACCACACCCTTGGTGACTTCCATGCTTGGTATGTAATATTGTCCACCAAGATGGGCCCCATTTGCCTTTGAGTTTTTTAGCAGCATGCAGGAGTTAGGAACAACTAATGTAACTTCAGAAAGAAACATCAATAGAAAGCATTAAGCATATGACAAGTCGTGATTCATCCCTTGTTTAGTTCAACTCCTCCTTCATCTGAACCTTTATGAGTTAAATATTGGATATGTTTTGAGGGCAAAATGAAAACTGTTGGTTATTTGTTGTTGATCACTATAGTAGTAGCTGGCTAGACACTTTTAATCAGAAAGCTATGCAGTTATAAAACCATGTGGACATGTGTTTGGTAGCAAATGGTTCACACTCGTATACTAGTCCATCCTTTTCTAATAATAGCCAAAACAAATTGGTTTACGCTCATGTAGTGTTGTTGTGGATGCAGTTCTTAATCCATCCCACGCGTTATGCTGCCAAAATTTCTAGCCGAAATTGCCACGACTTGTCGAAATTTTGTCCTTGTTTGTAAGAAAACAAAAGCTTTGGGGTGGTCTCTACAAAATTTCAGGGTCTTGGCTGCAAGATGGTTATGTTAGTTGTCCTTGTTTGTAAGGAAGCAAAGTGGAGTTTGTGTCTTTCTTTAGAACAAACAAAAAAATTGTAGATGATTTACGGCTGAGTCGCCGGAGAGGAGAGGAGACTTGGTCATGCGCAGAAGCATGTATATCGAGGTCGCGGGCGTCCGTGGTGAGGTGCGTGGAAACGAACTAGGCGAGCGGATGCGATCGAATCGGAAAGAAAGAAAGAAAGATGCACCCTATGAAGCATAGGGACTCAGACTATGAGCGCTCTATCAAGAAGTTATATCATGCACAAAAACATAAGGAGTCGAGCTCGAGCTTGAGCCAAGCAGCTGGTAAAAAAGCGGGAAAACTGTTCCCCAGCTGGGAGAACAAACAGTGCAATCGACCCCCCTCCCCCCGCGCTCATTGTACAAACACATGTGAGTACTGCCGATCAGCTGGTAATAACCGACGATCATAGAAGGAAGGCTAAAGAGGCCAGTATCACTGTTGAACAACTCCTAGGCATCGAGGAACTCTCCGGGTTTAAAGAAGAGGAACTAAAATGGAAATATGCCCGCGGCCAACCACTGGTCAAGCCTGAGCAGATCCTGCTTCTATCAACGTGAATGCACAATTTGCATGACTGGTACCTGAGAGAAGTAAAGACCGATCGAGAGTCCCTCATGGTGAAAGTCAAGGCAGAGCATTACTTCCATGCAAAAGATCCGTGGGTTGAGTTTCAAGAAATGTTTCGGTTATTCAATTAAGACGCACTCGACAAATCTATCATCAGTTGTTATTGTTTGTAAGTGATTTCTTTCTGTAATTTAAGTCTCTAGCTAGCTGTGCTCATTCATTACTTGTAATTATCCTCACTATATTATTTTCTATGGTATTATGCAGAATGAAGATGTATGAAATGAAAAGAGCTGGACGCTATGGCATTGGGTTCATTGACCCAAATACCATTAATCAAGAGACATGGTTACAAGAATGGTCGAGAAGAGACACAGAGAGAAGCTTGCTACAGTTTTTGAAGCGACTAAATACCCACCAGAAATACTACTTCCTTACAACTTCGGATGAGTGTTACTATATCTTGTACTACAAATTATGTTTTTGCTTACTAGATGTTAATAAGTGTAGTTGATGAGTTATGCACATGCCCGCTTAATTATACAAACGGGTGCGCATGCAGTTTTCACTGGATCTTGTTAATCATTGAAGTTGACGAGGGAAAAGTTCAAGTACTGGACTCAAAACATAAAGATAGTAATGAATACGCAATCATGAGGGGGATGGCCGACAGGTAATTTCAATCATTATCGCACTATGTTGGCCTCTTTAGTTCATATCCTGATATCAACTAATTAATAACTCCTTTATTCATTTTCTTTGCCGGCGGGCAGGGCTTGGCAAAAGTTCATCAAAGAGGTTAAAGGCGAATGAAAACAATAACTGAAATGGGTGCGACCAAGGTAATTAAGTACTACTAGCTATGTCTGCGCATCCCTTTAATTCTACTTTGATCAATACCATTATCATGCTTGATTAATTATTATTTGATGGAATTCTGTTCTCGTAAAGGCCATGAGGCAGGCGTTGGGGAATAATTTATGTGTGTACTACGTTTGCGAGAACATTCACATGATGACATTCGAAAGGAGCACATCTGACAGAGCACTTTGGGTACGTTTGCCAGAACACAATTCACAAATATTTTTTTCATGGTCTAATATATATACATACAAATAATATATTCATATCGATCTCCTTCTTTAATAAAGATGCAAGAGATGCGGGATCAATTCCTACTAGAGGACCGCGTACGAGCAATTCAAGAGGAAATAGCGGGATTTTTATTCGACCAGGTCATAGATCCCAAAGGAGAATACTATTACAAGCTGTAATGTCTGCATGTAATGATCTGCAAATTGTAGGAGAAATTGTATGTACCAAATTGTGTGTGTGTGTGTGTAACGTGTACCGTATGTAGTAGCGTAAAATATGTTTGAAATGAAAAAGAATTAAATGGAAAACACAAAATTAAAAGAAAAAATAGACCATAATTCATAAACCCCTAATCCTTTTAGTCCCGGTTGATGTTACGAACCGGGACTAAAGGTCCCCCAGCCCCCGGCACCGGCTCGTTCCACATGGTGAGCCTTTGGTCCCGGGCCGTGTTAAACCGGGACTAAAGTGGAGCCTTTAGTCCCCATCCTTTAGTGCCGGTTGTTGAACTGGCACTAAAGGCCCATAGAGCAACTCTAGCATACCCGCATCCCGCCGACCCGCATAACACGTTTGCAGTTCGCGCAAAACCACTTTTGTGGGCCGGCGCGGTCTGGCACAGATGCAGACCTCGCACAATGGACCCGTAAAAAAGCATATTCGCGGAATATACTTTTTTACGGGTGTCACATCCTAACTAGTCCATGCATTAGAGTGTGCGTCATGTCTACTTTTCATCAGAAATTTGAATTGGGGAAGACAGAAACCCCAGAACCTCTTTGAATTCAACTAGGGTTTACTAAAAATATTTTCAATGAACCTGAAATGCCCTCTAAAAATGTTCATCACCTCTGCCTTGGTCCTAAACCACTGTCAGAAGTGATGCACAAATTTCTAGGTCACTCTGAGGTTACTGGATTAAATCTTTAGCTATTTGGTTTGGGCATTTAAATTATATAAAATATTTCAAATGCTCAAATAACCCCAAACTAAAATGTTTCATGCTGGATATATTTCAACTAGGGACCATGTGCAGTTTGATGATTTTTGGAGTTGCCTAGGTATTTTTAGAAATGCAACAAACCTACAGAAATAATTTAAAAACAGAAGCAAATGGAAAAACCCCTTACCTGGCCGAACCCAAGCCCCGGCCCGCCTGGCGGCCCAGCACTGTGCTGGCCCATTCCAGCCACTTGCCGTCTTCACTGCATGAGCGCAGGCTGGCCTTGGCGCGACCTCGCCACGGCGCCTTGACAACTTGCCGCCAGCGCGCTGGGCGCTGGTCAGGCTCCACGTTGCCACCCCGACCCCATGGACACCTCACTCGCCCCCCTGCCTCTCTCCCTCGCTCTCCCGCACCATGGCGGCCTTTTGCTGCCGCCGCCCGACGTAGTCGCGCCCTCCGTCGTCCCCGTGCTGCACCACCGTGCCCGTTCGCTCCGCCGTCGTCGACTACATCGAGCAGGCCGAGCCCGGCAGCTTCGCCGCATACCGCAACACCTTCACCGACCCCGTCTCCGTCGATCACCGCCGTAGATCCCCATCACCGTCGCCACCGCATCACCTCGTCCCCGACCTCGCCGACTGCTTCGCCGTACTCGCAGTGAGCCCAGCTACCTTCCCATCCTCTCCGTTTGCCTTCCGTGCACCGTAGCTGCCGCACGAAGCATCACCGCACGCGCCACCGCCGAGCTCGTCGCCGACGTGACTCCGACCACCCTCTGGCCACGCCACCTTGTCCACTAACTTCACCACATCCCCAGGAACCCGTAGCACCACTCCACGCACCTCGCCGTGTCCCGAAGCCTCGGGTTCACTTTCACCCGACTCGGCGACCGCCTGGCTAAATGCGCCGGCGACGTTTCCGGCCACCCCAAGTTCCACCACCACCACCAAACGCCGCGGCTTGTCCACGGCTATACGTAGATGGTCTCCGCCGTCCATTTGGTCGCCGGAACGCACAAACACACTCTCGCCGCCGCGTCTGGCTTCGCCGGCGGCTAAACGTCGGCGGGTTTGACCCCGTTGACGGAGTTGACTAAGTGGGGCCCCCTCTGCTAATTAACCCAGTTTAGTTTAACTAAAATTAGTTAGTTAAATTAACTACTGACATGCGGGACCCACTGGTCAGGTTGACCTAGACGCCTTTGACCATCGACGGCGTCATGACGCCTTTGCTGACGCAATAACTAATTTCTGGATTTATTTGTATTCAGGAAATTCCAGAAATTGTTGCAAACTTAAAAAAATCATAAAAATTAATCTGTAATTCCAAATGCAAAGACTTATATATGAATTTTGATCAGCAAAAATCAATCTATCCATTGGTAATGGTTTCATGCATGACAGAACAAGTTAACCTTGCTGTTTAAGAAAAATAAGATAATGCACTAATATGACTATGTTAAATGAGCTAACATTTGAATCTTTGATTCAAATGAGTTCATTCCTTTCTGTTCTAGCTTGCATTAGGCCAACACACATTCATATTGCCATGTCATAGCATGCATCATATTGTTGCATATCGTCATGTGTTGTTTATGTTCGGTGTGTTTTTCGTGATAGGTTACGCCTCGAGGATAACCCGAATATCCGTGCGAAGGGCAGTATCCTACTACCACTACATCAGGCAAGCAACCCATTGATCATTCCGATACAAACCCATGTTCTCGCTTCTGCTCTTGTTTACTGCATTAAGACAACGCGATTCAAACTGTTATGTGTTGCGGTAGTTGAACCCACTTCCTTTGCATGACCTGTCATTGCCAGAGTAACTAGATGAAACCCACTAGCATGTGTAGGAGTTGTTTGAGCCATATTTGTGTTTCCTACCATGCTATGCTTGCTATGCTTAGAGTTGTGTCAGTCGGCTCATCGGGATGATGAACTAGAGTGAATGGTTGTGTCGGTTTCGAGAGTGAAAGTATTGAATATGATTTGGTAAAGGAATCGATGAGAGGCCATGTAAGAGTACATGGTGGGTTGTTTCATTGAGGCCGTCTCTAAGAACTAAGATCTGTATGTGTGATTTAAAATCAGCTACTACCACACGTTGGGCCCTGAAATATGACCCCGCTCGACTTACCGACCCCTCTCGTCCTCTGTCCAGGAGTTGCAAGTAGTTTCTGGGGTTTGTAGTATCTTTGGGGCACGCCTTGCGCTGACCTTAGGGGTGGGCTGTGTTGCGGTAGGCACGTGGCCCAATGTACCGATTCGCCCGTTTGGTGTCTCGGGAACCCTGCTCACATCGTTCGGGGCCGTTAGTGGAAACCTCGGCGGACTCCTGCGGATGGAACCCGAATAGGCGATAAACCTGGACTAGAGACTTGTGTGGTTGGTCGGTCGTGGTCTACACCCACGTCGGCTTTAAGCTTGAAGTCTGCCGAGCACATATCGTGTCTGCGGCACGCTAAGTGGTGGAAACATGTGTGACGAAGTACACCCCTGCAGGGTATAAAACTATTGAATAGCAGCGTCCATGATAAAGGACTACTTGGTCGCCTATGCAGTTCATAGACAAGTAAATGGATACTACTAAAAGCCTCAAGATAAGTGTGAGTATCGCGGATGGCCCTCTCGTAGGTTGTCGAGAGAGGATCCATGGTGGAGTATTGTGATGGTGATTAGTGGACTCATGTGCGACAAATGCTTTTCAAGTGGTGTCACGTAGGATAGCTTAGCCAAGAGTCAAAGCTGGCTTGCTGCAATAACTCCACTACCTTCTTGAGAATGTGCATGTATAGTAGGATTTTGTTGTAAGACTTGCTGAGTACCTCCGTACTCATGTTTGCTTAATAATGTTTTCAGACGACAACACCGCCCCCTCCGATGGGTTCTATGTAGACCTTGACGTCGACGAGTGACGAGTGACAACGTTGGCATCGGAGTCGGACTGCTTGTAGGTTCGCTAAGCCAAACTGGTCGATGTCGAGTCTAGAAATGCTTTAGTTATATGTAGGGGAATTGATTGTGGGAGGGACGTAAGGCTCTTTTTACTCCTTTACCTTATGCCCTCTGATCTGAGTCATCCTCTTCTCATTCTACGTGGGTGTAGGACTAGGCTCTCTTCTCTCTATCAGGTTCACGTGTTACTAATCCGTAGTAACTTATAGGATTGTTGGTTACCAGCCTCAGTTCAGTTTCTACTACTTTTAGTATGTTATCAGTTGAACCAGAACCTTGATATGATGTTGTTGAGTGGGTTTGCAATCTGATTTGAATGTCTCAAATCTGTTTTTGAGCATTTACAACTGTTATGCTGTCCAATTTTCCCTAGAAATTCTAATGACTTTGCATTGTGGTTGTGCTTTCAGATGGCCACTCGTGCTCAAAACCAAGTGGTTCGCCTGACCAGGTGCATCGATGTGCCCGGTCATACGGCTATGTTAGTCCGGTTTATGATTGAGTCGGGTTACCGTTGGTATCCCGAATACACCGTCGAAGAGCAATTCCGAGACTTTAATCAAAGCTAATACCTCTGCCTTTGTCGAGGATATTTCCTTCTTATCACGGATCGACCGAGCCCTTCACCACTCCTATGGACTCGGGGTCACTATCGAGATGGCTGTGCAGGATCTTGCATACTCTATGATGACCATCATGCGAGTCAGGGCCTGCTTGAACACCGACTTTCGTTATATGCCGCCTTCACTCCGGGCGCAAGGGTATCTTCAGGCCATCTATGCCGATTCCACTCGGGAGGACTCACTAACCCGCACCACTTCTTTGAGATGCTCGAGGATAAGGACCGAGAGAATTGGGCCTTGAGAATGGAGCTTTTCAACACCCGTGCCGATCATTGGGCCACTTTGACTCGGTTTGCACCGGTTGTGCAAGCTGGATGCATGGATATGAGGGATCTGTATCCTGTGAGATCTGCTCTGCCAGACATGATGGATTGGCGTGATGTGGGAGGCATCACCCACCCGTGGTCCCATGCAGGCCACCGTTTGTTGGTCCAAGACCTCATCCTAGCCCCTATGGTCCACAAGCTCCTCGGGACCGCCTGCATTTCCGGATAATCATGTTGAGCTTCCGGGCTATGGAGGTGACTTCTATGAGGACTACTACGGAGATGTCTGAGTTAGTAGTAGTATCTCTAGTATTGTAATAGTTGTAGTTCCACCGTCCTGCGTGACCTGTGGAATATGACTTAGTGTGTATCAATTCCGGAAGTGTAGGAAAATAATGTATAGGAGTTTGGAATGCTTCCGATGAGATGTAACGCCTTTCACCGTAGTTGTACCCTAGCCGGGCTTGTACTAAACTATGAATGGTGTGTATGACCGTTGGTATATATATGGCAGCTTCTATATTACCATGTCATACGGATGAACATCTCTGCATTCCGTGTTATCCATTACATTCCGCACTTCCTTGCCAAATTTTGCCATCCTTGTCTAAACCGTTGTCTTGTTTCCTAGGATGGTCAACACCCGCAACAACCCTGCTGCTCCGGAGCAGGGTGAAGCCAGCGCATCTAGGAATGTTAATCTTCCTCAACCGCCTTCTTTGGCCGAAGTTATGATGGAGGCAGAATGAAACAAGCGTGAGACCAATCGCTTGCTGGAGCGGATTGAGCAGAATACCGCATGCCAGCCAAGGAATGACCTGGAGTCAGTCAATGACTTTGTCAAGCTGTATCCACCGAAGTTTAAACACTCCGTTGAGTCTCTCGATGCGGATGACTGGCTTCACAGCATCACCCACAAGCTACGTTCTGCCAACGTGGCTGAAGATGATAAGGTTACCTTTGCTGCCTATCACCTCGAAGGCCCTGCTAGCCTTTGGTGGGAGAATTTTGAGGCTATGCGCCCGGTTGGCCAAATCACTACCTGGGCTGAGTTCAGTGCGGCTTTCCGTGAGCATCACATTCCGGAAGGTCTCATGGATCGCAAGCGGGAAGAGTTCTGCAACTTCACCTGTGGTAGACTGACTGTGGATGCATACAACATGAAGTTTGGAAATCGAGCACGATATGCTCCTGAAGAGGTATCCACCGACACCAAGAAGCAGGCAAGGTTCCGCAAGGGACTTAGCCCCGAGCTTCGCCATGATCTTCGTCTGCACGAGTTCACCTCCTTCCAGAAGTTAGTCAACAAGGCTATCGGTCTTTGGCCGGGCGGTCGACCTTGAAGCTTCACGCAAGCACTCCGTGACTTTGGTTCTTCATCCGGCTCTGGTTCTCAAAAGCGCCGGGTCTAGATTCCAAGCACCGCTCTGCCACCCAGATTCACTCCGAGGCCATCCTTTGAGGCGCCTCGCCCCAACCAGCAGTTCGCACCGCCCAAGGCCTATGGTGGCCCCGCTGCTAATGCTGCTCCACGTCCCAATGTGATAACTTGTTTCAAGTGTGGAGAGACGGGTCACTACATCTGTGAGTGTCCCAGAACAACCCAGTCAGATCGTAAAGTCTATTGGCCGTGGTAAGCCCGGCGGGAAAGGTGCTCTCGCCAAACCAGCCGCCATCGCTTTCGTGGCCACGTCAACTACGTTTCAGGTGAGGAAACCCATGAGGATCCCAACGTCGTTCTCGATGACGCTCCTTGTTAATTGCCATCCGCAACTGTTCTCTTTGATCTTTGGAGCATCTCATTCATTTATTTCGAGAGCTATGCTCGATTGCACAACACCACATTTAGTGACATGCCCACCTCCATGGAAATTCAAACTCCCGGTTCTAGATGGCAAACCTCTAGAATCAGCCATGGAAATGAAATCCTTGTCGACAGATTAGTCTTCCTTGCATCACTAATAGCTCTCAAGTCCTCGGACATAAACATCATCTTGGGTATGGATTGGATGTCAGCCCATTACGCTAAGATTGATTGCTCTACTAGAACTGTTCAACTCACCCACCCTTCGGGCAAGACAATCAATGTTTTGACCTGAGTGTCTAAGCGTCAGCTCTACTCCTTAAATGCCAACCCCCTTCCAGACCTTGAAGATATTCCGGTAGTCCGTGATTTCCCGGATGTTTTTCCAGAGGAACTGCCAGGTGTTCCACCTGACAGGGATGTCGAGTTCGTAATAGACCTTGTTCCAGGAACCGTCCCAATCTCTAGAAGACCTTATAAGATGGCACCCTAGAACTAGCCGAGCTTAAGAAACAACTCGATGAGTCCTTGCAAAAGGGTTTCATCCATCCTAGTTCTTCTCCATGGGCTTGCCCCGTCTTCTTCGTCAAGAAGAAGGATGGAACGGATCGGATGGTTGTAGATTATCGACACATCAATTTGGTCACTATCAAGAACAAGTATCCGCTTCCCAGGATCAACGATCTGTATGATCAGCTCGCTGGATCCTCAGTCTTTTCCAAGATGGATTTGAGGTTGGGCTACCATCAAATCAAAATCAAGAACGGGGACATTCCCAAGACGGCCTTTGTTAATCGATATGGCCAATACGAGTACACGGTCATGTCCTTCGGTCTAACCAATGCCCCAGCCACCTTCTCTCGGTTAATGAACTCGATCTTCATGGAGTACTTGGATAAATTTGCCGTGGTATACCTCGATGATATACTCATCTACTCCAATAATGAGGAGGAACATGCCGAACATCTAAGGCTAGTATTGATGAAACTTCGAGAGCATCGCCTTTATGCCAAATTCTCTAAGTGTGAATTTTGGTTGCGGAGGTGACCTATCTAGGCCATGTAATCTACTGGTAAGGGCATTGCATGTCAATCGGCGAGTTCAAGCCGTCCTTGACTGGACTCCACACAACGGTCAAGCAAGTTCGGAGTTTCCTCGGTTTAGCGAGCTATTGCCGCCGCTTCGTCGAGAATTTCTCCAAGGTTGCTAAGCCTCTAACCGAACTCCTCAAGAAAGATAAAAAGTTCGAGTGGACTCCACAGTGCGAGTTCAGCTTTCAGGAACTGAAAAGACGCCTGACATCCGCACCCGTACTTGTACCACCAGATTTTTCTAAGGACTTTGTTATCTATTGCGACGCCTCGCGACAAGGACTAGGTTGCATACTCATGCGAGATCGTCATGTGATTGCCTACGCTTCTCGGCGATTCGTCCACATGAGGATAACTATCCCACACACGATCTAGAGCTTGCAGCAGTGGTCCATGCACTCCAACTTGGCGACATTACCTCCTCGGTAATCGTTGCGAAATTTACACCGATCACCAAAGTCTGAAATACATCTTCACCCAACCGGATTTGAATCTCAGGCAAAGACGTTGGGTCGAGCTGATTACAGATTACGACTTAGGAATATCTTACACCCCAGGCAAAGCCAATGTCATGGATGATGCACTAAGTCGTAAATCTTATTGTAACAACCTGATGTTACAACAAAGTCAACCAGTTCTCCACGAGGAATTTAGTAAGCTTAACCTTCACATTGTTCCTCGAGGATTTCTTTCCATCCTGGTGGCGAAACCTAACCTTACGGATCAAATTATAGCTGCCCAGAAGCGCGATAAGGGCATATCTCGGATTAAGGAGAACATCGCTAGCGGAGTTGCTAATGTTTTTCCATGGACGAACGAGGTGTGGTCTTCTTCGAGAACCGCTTGGTGGTTCCCAAGAAACAACATCTACGGCAATTGATCCTTAAGGAAGCTCATGAATCCCCTCTCACCATTCATCCCGGTAGTACTAAAATGTATCAAGACCTACGCCAGAGGTTTTGGTGGACTAGAATGAAGAGAGAAATCGCTCAATTCATTGCTAATTGCGACGTATGTCGTCGTGTTAAAGCAGAGCATCAACGGCCTGCTGGCACCCTTCAACCTTTGGCTATTCACGAATGGAAATGGGATAAAATCGGTATGGATTTCATTACCAGGTTTCCGGGACCAAGAGAGGGAATAATGCCATCTTAAATGCTGTCGATCGTCTTTCCAAAGTAGCCCACTTCCTACCCGTTCGTGAGAGTATAACCGCTAGCCAGCTAGCTGACTTGTACATCTCCCGAATAGTGTCTCTTCATGGTGTTCCGTTGGAGATTAACTCAGACCGTGCAAGTCTCTTCACCTCTCGATTTTGGGAAAGTTTCCAAAATGCTATGGGAACTCGTCTCTCCTTTAGCACCGCCTTCCATCCTCAATCAAGTGGTCAAGTAGAACGAGTCAACCAAATTCTGGAGGATATGCTTCGAGCTTCTGTCATTGCTTTTGGTATGAATTGGGAGAAGTGCCTCCCATTCGCCGAGTTCGCTTATAACAATAGTTATCAAGCTAGCTTGGGCAAAGCTCCTTTTGAAGTTCTCTATGGACGAAAATGTCGAACGCCTCTTAACTGGTCAGAAACCGGGGAAAGACCACTCTTTGGCCCGAATATGATCCAGTAAGCAGAAGAGCAGGTTCGCGTTATTCGTGAGAAATTGAAAACGGCCCAATCTCGCCAAAAGAGCCATTATGACCACAAACATAAGCCTTTGACTTATGAAGTTGGCGAGAAGGCTTACCTTTGGGTTACACCTTTAAAAGGAACCCATTGATTCGGTATCAAAGGCAAGTTGGCTCCTCGTTACATTGGACCCTTTCGCATTCTTGCCAAACGAGGGGAAGTTGCCTATCAGTTGGAGCTACCTCCGCATCTTTCCAAAGTTCATGATGTCTTCCACGTCTCTCAACTCAGGCGTTGCTTCTCGGATCCTATCCGTGGAGTAGACCACGAAACGCTTCATCTCCAAGATAATCTCACTTATCGAGAATATCCCGTTCGTATCCTTGATCAAGCCGAGCGTACCACTCGACGCCAGAATATCAAGTTTCTCAAGGTTCAATGGTCAAACCATTCCGAGCAAGAAGCTACTTGTGAAAGGGAGGATCGTCTTCGACTTGAGTATCCCACCTTCTTCCCGACGGACCCTAAATCTCGGGACGAGATTCTTTTGAGTGGGGGTGAGTGGTCACATCCTAGCTAGTCCATACATTAGAGTGTGCGTCATGTCTACTTTTCATCAGAAATTTGAATTGGGGAAGACAGAAACCCCAGAACCCCTTTGAATTCAACTAGGGTTTACTAAAAATATTTTCAATGAACCTGAAATGCCCTCTAAAAATGTTCATCACCTCTGCCTTGGTCCTAAACCACTGTCAGAAGTGATGCACAAATTTCTAGGTCACTCTAAGGTCACTGGATTAAATCTTTAGCTATTTGAGTTTGGGCATTTACATTATATAAAATATTTCAAATGCTCAAATAACCCCAACTAAAATGTTCCATGCTGGATATATTCCGACTAGGGACCATGTGCAGTTTGGTGATTTTTGGAGTTGCCTAGGTATTTTTAGAAATGCAACAAACCTACAGAAATAATTCAAAAACAGAAGCAAATGGAAAAAACCCTTACCTGGCCGAACCCAAGCCCCGGCCCACTGGCGGCTCAAAGATCGGTTGGCCCATGCCAGCCAGCTGCTTCGTCTTCACCACGCAGCACGTAGTCGACGCCGGCGCGAGCTTCGCCACGACGCCAAAGAGCTTGCCGCCGCGCTACCGGACGCTGGTCAAGCTCCACGTCACCACCCCGACCCCGTGGACACCTCACTCGCCCCCTGCCTCTCTCCCTCGCTCTCCCGCACCATGGCCGATGCACCTGCCGCCGCACCGCCGACGTAGTCGTGCCCTCCGTCGTCCCCGTGCTGCACCACTGCGTCTGCTTCGCTCCCGCTGCCGACTACATCGAGCAGCCGAGCCCCGGCCTTCGCCGCATACCGCAACACCTTCACCGACCCCGTCTCCGTCGATCACCGCCGGAGATCCCATCGCCGTCGCCACCGCATCACCTCGTCCCCGACCTCGCCGACTGCTTCGCTGTACTCACCGTGAGCCCAGCTACCTCCCCATCCTCTGCATTTGCCTTCCGTGCACCGTAGCTACCGCGCAAAGCATCACCGCACGCGCCACCGCCGAGCTCGTCGCCGACGTGACTCCGGCCACGCTCTGGCCACGCCACCTTGTCCACTAACTTCACCACATCCCTAGGAACCCGTAGCACCACTCCACGCACCTCGCCGTGTCCCGAAGCCTCGGGTTCACTTTCACCCGACTCCGGCGACCGCCTAGCTCGTCGCCGGCGACGTTTCCGGCCACCCCAAGTTCAACCACCGCCACCAAACGCCGCGGCTTGTCCCCGGCTACACGTAGATGGTCTCCGCCGTCCATTTGGTCGCCGGAACGCACAAACACACTCTCGCCAAGCGTGCTCGGCTTCGCCGTGGCTAAACGTCGGCGAAGTTTGACCCGTTAGCGGAGTTGACTAAGTGGGGCCCCCTCTGCTAATTAACCCAGTTTAGTTTAACTAAAATTAGTTAGTTAAATTAACTACTGACATGCGGGACCCACTGGTCAGGTTGACCTGGACGCCCCCGTTGACCACTGACGTCACCCTGACGCACTGCTGACGCAATAACTAATTTCTGGATTTATTTGTATTCAGGAAATTCCAGAAATTGTTGCAAACTTCAAAAATCATAGAAATTAATCTGTAACTCAAAATGCAAAGATTTATATATGAATTTTGATCAGAAAAATTCAATCTATCCATTGGTAATGGTTTCATGCATGAATGAACAAGTTAACCTTGCTGTTTAAGAAAAATAAGATAATGCACTAATATGACTATGTTAAATGAGCTAACATTTGAATCTTTGATTCAAATGAGTTCATTCCTTTCTGTTCTAGCTTGCATTAGGTCAACACACATTCATATTGCCATGTCATAGCATGCATCATATTTTTGCATATCGTCATGTGTTGTTTATGTTCGTGTGTCTTTTCGTGATAGGTTACGCCTCCGAGTATAACCCGAATATCCGTCTGAAGGCAGTATCCTACTACCACTACATCAGGCAAGCAACCCATTGATCATTCCGAAACAAACCCATGTTCTCGCTTACGCTCTTGTTTCTTGCATTAAGACAACGCGATTCAAACTGTTATGTGTTGCGGTAGTTGAACCCACTTCCTTTGCATGACCTGTCATTGCCACAGTAACTAGATGAAACCCACTAGCATGTGTAGGAGTTGTTTGAGCCATATTTGTGTTTCCTACCATGCTATGCTTGCTATGCTTAGAGTTGTGTCAGGTCTGGCTCATCGGGATGATGAACTAGAGTGAAAGGTTGTGTCGGTTTCGAGAGTGAAAGTATTGAATATGATTTGGTAAAGGAATCGATGAGAGGCCATGTAGGAGTACATGGTGGGTTGTTTCATTGAGGCCGTCCCTAAGAACTGAGATCTGTATGTGTGATTTAAGATCAACTACTACCACACGCTGGGCCTAAAATATGACCCCGCTCGACTTACCGACCCTCTCGTCCTCTATCCGGGAGTTGCATGTAGTTTACGGTGTTTGTAGTATCTTTGGGGGCATACATAGCGCTGACCTTAGGGGTGGGCTGTGTTGCGGTAGGCACGTGGCCCGGTGTACCGATTCGCCCGTTTGGTGTCTCGGGAACCCTGCACACATCGTTCGGGGCCATTAGTGGAAACCTCGGCCGGACTCCCTGCGGATGGAACCCGAATAGGCGATAAACCTGGACTAGAGACTTGTGTGGTTGGTCGGTCGTGGTCTACACCCACGCCGGCTTTTCGCTTGAAGTCTGCCGAGCACATATCGTGTGTGCGGGCGCTAAGTGGTGGAAACATGTGTGACGGTACACCCCTGCAGGGTATAAAACTATTGAATATCGCGTCCATGTAAAGGACTACTTGGTCGCCTATGCAGTTCATAGACAAGTAAATGGATACTAATAAAAGCCTCAAGATAAATGTGAGTACCGTGGATGGCCCTCTCGTGGGTTGACGAGAGAGGATCCACGGTGGAGTATTGTGATGGTGATTAGTGGACTCGTGTGCGACAAATGCTTTTCAAGTGGTTTCACGTAGGATAGCTTAGCCAAGAGTCAAAGCTGGCTTGCTGCAATAACTCCACTACCTTCTTGAGAATGTGCATGTATAGTAGGATTCTGTTGTAAGACTTGCTGAGTACCTCCGTACTCATGTTTGCTTAATTAATGTTTTCAGACGACAACACCGCCCCCTCCGATGGGTTCTATGTAGACCTTGACGTCGACGAGTGACTAGCCACCCAGGTGGTGATCCAAGGCTTGTGAAGGGCCACTGTAGATAGAAGGGCTTCGTCGAGCCTTCTTTCTTTTTAGTGTCTGTACTCAGACTAGTTTGCTTCCGCATGTGCTTGTATGCTTGTATGACTTGAGTGTCGGGTCATGTGACCCCTATCTGTATGAACATGTTATGTATGGCTCCTCGGAGCCTCTTAAATAAAGTACTTTGAGTTGTAGAGTTTTGTTGTGATGCCATGTTGTATGTACTCATATCGGGCATATTATGTGTATGATTGAAATGATTGGTATGAGTGGGATCCGACAATCTAGTTGTTTATCCTTGGCAGCCTCTCATATGGGGAAATGTAGTCTAGTGCTTCCTAAGCGATAGTAGTCCGCTACAGCCCGGTTCACCGGAGTCCTGCTAGCCCAGCGCTACTGCTCTGGACATTTGATCGGCGGCATGTGTTTCACTTCGTTCTGTGGTTCGTCCTTCGGGAAATGTCACGCGGTGACATCCGAGTCCTGCCTAGCTTGCTACAGCCGGGTTACCGGAGTCCTGTTAGCCAGTGCTACAGCCCGGATTCATACGTTGATGACCGACATGCTCGATGTGATTCATGTATGCCTGTCCCCATGGGTTAGCGCCGCTTTGGGTTCACGACTAGCCATGTCGGCCCGGGTTCCCTGTCATGTGGATGCTAGCGACACTATCATATACGTGAGCCAAAAGGCGCAAACGGTCCCGGGCCATGGTAAGGCGACACCCGTGGGAATACCGTGCGTGAGGCCGCAAAGTGATATGAAGTGTTACCGGCTAGGTCAATGTGACTTGGAATCGGGGTCCTGACAACAGGTCGGCTTCTGCGGGTTCTAATCTGGCGCAGCTCGTCCTGGCCCGTAAAACTTTGATTGATCTACCATAATGCTTTTATTTGCTTTTGCAACAACATTAGATACAAAATATATCACCAAATCTTGGCTAGAATAGCAAAACCAAAGAAAATAAGAACCACAAGTATGCATTTCAGAAGATTTCCAACTTCCATAACTGCTCCCATTAGTTGAAGCAATATCTTCTCCATGCACTCATTGTTGATCTGTGGATTCTTGATCTTGTTTTGTTCATTCTTGACGCTTTCTTCATTCTTCATCTTTGGTTTCAAAGAAGTCGAGGTTGCTTCCCCTCTAGTTGCACATGCAGCCGCATCATTGCCTTAAATTGTACTCCCTCCGTCCGGAATTACTCGTCGCAGAAATGGATAAAAATGGATGTATCTAAAACTAAAATACATCTAGATACATCCATTTCTTCGACAAGTATTTCCGGACGGAGGGAGTACTAAGGAGTGCACTAACATCTATTAAGATTCTTTCTATCAACAAATCAATGCATTAGCCTTCCCTAAACCAAAATGAGCATCCATCGTCCTACACAAAAGATTGAGCAATCCCGATTTCAATCCAGAAACCACACAAGTATAACAAGGTTGACTTCATGTACAAAGGCATTTCTTTCTTTTCGAAAATGTACAAAGGCAAGTTTGAACCACGCGACAGCAGATCTGCAAGTGTGTCGGTGCAGAAGTATTTATATCCCAGTTAAATTCGGCCATTAGCCGCCGGGCACTTTTTTAACATCGGCCGGTGCATCCAAGCACATGGATCGGAGGGTCTCCCACTCCCAGACGAGCCGGTCGAGGAATCCTTCACATTTTCTGACTCGTTTCATGTACTAACATCACAGTTCAGTTAACAGTCTATATAATAGCGTGATCGATGGCTGGATCCTTGTAACTTGACTAGCGAGACCCGTAGTGGTAGTGGAGAAGTAGGCAGCTATACTGATGGAGGTGGAGGCAGCGAGTGGTGGCGCCAGCGAGAGCAGGTGGTCCAAGCTGGGAACATCGCTTCCCGTCACGAACGTCCAGGCTCTGGTGGCATCCGCCGGCGAGCTGACGGTCGACAAGATTGAACGGTATATCCAGCCGGACATCGACGCACACGCCGTCCTCCCCGAGCTGTCCGACGACGTTCCGGTGATCGACATCAGCAAGCTCCTGAGTCCCGAGTCCGCTGAAGCTGAGGCCGCCAAGCTCAGATTTGCCTGCGCCGAGTGGGGCTTCTTTCAGGTAAGTACAATGTATATGTCTTCGCAATGTCATTGCATATCCGTGGCGCAACCTGACAATGACATTTGGGATATTTACCTTTTTTTGCGGGTATTTACCTTTGATCGTTGAGATAGTTGAAGCACAACAGATATTCTGAAAAAAACAAATGCTTTCATTTACTTCGGTTGTGTGTTTTTCTTTGCCAGTTTACTCGGTGTTGGTCGATTTTATTTTTATTTCGCGAATAAGAAATCTGTCGCCCGCCCGCCCTCCCAAAAAAACGTCGGATTTAAGAAATCTGTCGAGTAACGCATGTTAATTCTAGATTTGGTCTCTAACAACCAGTACTGGAAATTATAGACCTTACAAGTTCTTAAATCCTTCTCACAAAAACAAAGTTCTTAGGGTCTGTCTGGATGTTACCTATGATAGCCCTGCCAATTCGTGGGCTAGCCAAAAAGATAGCGAACCTTTTGCCCACCCGTGAATGGCCAAGAGTTGGCGTGAAATCGAACTGTGCGAGTGTGCATGCAGCCTGGACGAGCCAAATAATTGGCACCAATCCAAACAGGTGTCCTAGACGTGGTCAAACACCAATTTTTTGGCTGGGCAACTTTTGGCTCAAATCCAAACAGCCACTTAAATCCGACAAATTTTGTTACAAAACAGGGAGACTGATCCTACATAATGAAATAGTTGATTCACACCATCTCTATTTATCACAACATGCACACATGTCATTTCATCGGACCACCACTTTTATTTATCTCAACTTACACACGTCCCATCTCACCATACTTGCTACCTGGTCAAAGGACGACCTCAACATGCATGACAAAAGCTTTTCATTATACGATGCTAGTTATCAACTATACACTAATCAAATACAATATATGATATTTATCTTCAATTTTAGTTCATATATTATTAATCCAAATCATGTTTTATATAATCATATCTCATTAAATATTTTGCAACTATTTCCCATAGAATTGCGTGGGGTATCATCTAGTATAGTTTGTTCCTAACCACAAGACGTATGACCAGTGACACTGCGTTGTACGTGGTTGAGTCAACACAAAAGATTTGAAAAAAGATACCAATTTAAGAAAAATAGTAGTAAAAATAAGTTACAAAAAACAAAGATAACACTTGCTTGTCAACAACTAATTTTATAATTAGAAAAATTACTAAAATAAAGTATGTCAAAAAACCATAAAATTTCTTAAAAGATGAATAAAAATTGAAAAAGGAAAGGCATAACTATTCCCCAAATAATTCAAATTCTAGAATTCTCACAAATGGTGTAGCAACAATAGTAAATACTAAAAAATATGGAGACACTTCATGCGTGTTCATAAAGTAGCCCTAAGATTTCTGAAATTATGCCGGTCTCTTAATAAAATATTTATGGTTCCATTTCCTATATATATTATTTTTCACCTTAATATTCCTAATATTTTTTAGTAATTTTTCTATAATATTTCTTTTTAAAGATGCCCTTTTATGTATTTACTTTTTGAAATTTTAGATTTGTTTACATTTTCCAATTTTATTACTTTCTTCCCTTGAATGGTATTCTTGGTATTTTTGTTTTGTTTGATTATAGTTTATCATACTTTTGTGCAACTCGGTCGTCACATGGGCAGATTATCACAACTTGATTTTTCATACTGCATTGATTATGGCCAAGAACCAAATTAGTTATCATTCAAAAGTATAAGGTCAAACATATCTTCTATTGGATTTCAAAGACAAAATTTGGAATTTATTCTAGAGATGCAAACCATTTTTTTTCTTCTAAATATTACTCCCTCTGTCCCATAATATAAGAGTGTTTTCGACACTAGACTAGTGCTGCTCTTATATTACGGGATGGAGGGAGTAATAGATAGATTCATCCATTCCATCCCTTGAGAACTGTGTTTGATAAAGCATTATTGTATGTCGAACTACTGAGATTTCAGGTTGTACATCATGGAATATCGGATGAAGTCATAATGGGGATAAAGCATGACATTCAAAAGTTTTTTCGACTCCCCCTGGAAGTTAAGAATGCATATGCTCAACAACCAGGGGATCTTCAAGGTTATGGCCAGGCGTTTGTTGTCTCTGATGATCAAAAGCTAGATTGGGCTGACATGTTGGCTCTCTTCACCCAACCACCCCAAGCTTGCGATATGAGTTACTGGCCAAGTCAACCTCATACTTTCAGGTTAGACTTTGTGTGCTTGAGATATCTGGACGTACACGAAAGGCAAAGAAAAACGAATTCCCTCTACTGAAAGCATCAGATTAAGCATTTTTGTTTATTTGGCACACTCAAGTTGTTTCAAGATTGGATACTTCAAACTTAAAAGATCAACTCGGTTGCATGTGATCTTTTGGTAAACCAATCAACCATGTCAATTTTTTAACTAAGAGGCTTTCCACCGCTCTACTGTGCCATATTTGTGAGTGTGACCTTTGAAGCATCATTTTGACATTTATTCATTTTCTTAGGCGTATGAACCATATGTTGTGTGTTTATTGCATGTAAACATGTATTACTCTTTTAATATGCACTCATAGGCCAAAGAGGAGAGTACCAAACATTTATGTTGGCATTATTATTTCGTTACTTCTCAATGTGTTATGCATCTCTTTGATTCAATACCAGTACATGAACTATAGAGAAGAGACTTAGTGGAGATTAAGATCTTGCTTCTTTTATTCCAGACAACCTTTTTTATTTTCATACACACAACATTTTTGTGCTGAGACACTTAGTGGAGATTAAGATCTTCTTTATTTGATTCCACAGACTCTTTTCATTTTTATCTATAGTACATTTCGTATTCCTAGCTAACTAGGTCAT
Organism: Aegilops bicornis; assembly: GCA_021605145.1. NCBI lineage: Eukaryota > Viridiplantae > Streptophyta > Magnoliopsida > Poales > Poaceae > Aegilops > Aegilops bicornis. Next base: position 37,044,788 of record CM038670.1, read on the forward strand.
GGAGTCAAAGTAAACCACTATGATTTATTTTTTACGTTGCATGTTGGTATAGATAGGACATCAACACCATCAAACTAGTCGTTACTACAACAACCTACAAAATATTGTTGCCTTTATTGTTGATGTTCTACCTATCCCTAGTTAATTTAGTTGAATTGAACAAGGTATTCATATGAAAGTTAGATAATGAAAAAATTACTGAAATCAGCTGAAGGAACAAATGAATATTAAGTTTTCTAGAAAATAAAATTGATACCAAGTATTTTGGGTAATATTTTCATCATAAATATCTAGCCAATATGTTTTATGGTTCATGGTAATGACCAACGAAAGGCTGAACCGGGAACTATATAAGCAATGATTTTTTATTGGGCTTGTTATTTGTACTTGGTACCAAAACAAGCTAGGTCTAGTCATATAAAGACCAAAGTATTTCAATATCTACCAAAACCCAACATTAACATAGACACATTGTTATTGTTATTATCCCAGGAATTGCATAGAACGGTACTCTTCTGAGGTGATGAAATTCACACATTCTCTTGCCATCTTCATTGCAAAAACACTAGACGTTGATCCCGAGTTGGTGGCAGACAAATATGTGTCACAATTTCTCAGGATGAGCTACTACCCTCCATGCACGTCAACACCAGAAAAGGTTCTAGGCTTCTCACCACATTCTGATGGATCTTTTCTAACTATTCTGCTCGAAGTTAATTCAGTTCAAGGCTTACAAATTAGAAGGCATGGTGTGTGGGTTCCCGTGAAACCACATTCTAATGCACTATTGGTGAATGTGGGCGACCTTCTTGAGGTATGCTTCTGAAGACATGCTTAGCAAGTTTTATTGTATCTCAAACTAAATGTTATATAGTATACTAAAAAATATGCAATCCTTATTTGTGCTCGGGTGAAGAGAAATCCTCAACTCCACAACTTACTCTTTCCCTCTACCAAAATCTAATTTATGCTGAACATGTCATCATGTGTTAAATGTTTCTATTACCTGAGTTTATAAATGCACTTCTCAATTTATTTATCACATATTAAATCTTTAATTTTACCATACCATATGTTGGTTAAAAAAATAAGCAGGATTTTTTGTTAGGGTTGTTTCTAAATATGTTAGTAGTTTGAGGGAAGAAAAGGTACAAGGTCCACCTAACCCAACAAGCAAGTCATCGAGCCCCTTTGTAGCCCTCATACAACATCTAGGCAACTTAGTTGATGAAAAGGACTCATTGCTTTTAGACAAGCTACTTGGTTACTATCACTCCTATTCTCTAGTTGTCAGTAAAATCATGTTGCAACAAATGAAAAATTAGCTTGTTAATGTTCAATAATTTCTCTTCCATCTTCTTTGTAGTTTTTTCTAAAAGTTCATCATCAAAAAGACAAAAGAATTAAGGCCTTATAAGCAAAGGCAACTTTTTCTGGAGATGGACTATACACTCCAGACAAAGCAATAGTTGAATGGTGCATAGGGAAGTTTTCACTAAACAATGTCATGTATAGTCTCAAACTACTTCCAATTTTATATAATTGAGGAACTACCCTTTTCAAGGATATAGATGAGACACTTGATATTTGTTGAATCTAATCTCTTTATTATTTATAGATCATGACGAATGGGAAGTACAAGAGCATTGAGCACAGGGTCACCATCAATGCCCACAAGGAGCGATTATCCATATCAGCATTTCACATCCCAAATTATGACGGAATTATTTCACCAATTTTGGGAACTACAGGAGAGAAGATGTTATACAAGACAGTGAAAGTAGAAGAGTATGCAAGACTTTATTTCTCAAACAAACTAGAAGGAAAGAGAGCCTTGGATTATGCGAAGTTACCCAAAATATAAGGATATTTTATTGTACTTTGTCATTCTAGATAAACACTCTTAAATAATATTTGATGATTCATGTGCTCAATCGGCAAGATGTTTTCCAATTTATTTCAATCTTTGCATTTATTTCTCAATGGATATATATTTCTCACCGGGGCCAACCGGCAAGATGTTTATTTGAATCTTTGCATTTATTTTCAGATACACATGTACTGAAATTCTTCTCTTTTGTTATGCTAAACCTCTGTTCCAAACCATCCCAGCAAGATAGGTGGTGCCAAGGGGCAAGGTGTGTCACTTGGAAATTTCTCTATTAAATTACAGTTCTAATTGAAATATACAAAATGGAGTGGGCTATACCTAGCGCGTATCCGGACTCTAATAAAAGAAAAAAGGTAGGCTCAAATAGTTGGAGCATTTTTATGCCCTGATGGGAGTCTCCGGGCATCGATGGAAGATCTCCTTGGAATCACTTCTTCACTCTTGATTTGGTATAAAATGATAGTTATTGGCCATTTGCTAGAGAACAACCTTTGAAAGCATTTTCAGGTGGCCCAGGTAAGGTTTAGTTAGATTTGGTTGGGAATGGTTTCTTCTGAAACGGAGCAGGAGATAATCGAGTCAAAGGTTAATTAAATAAGATTGGTCAGGATTGTTTCAACGGACCAAAAGTGAGTGAGAAAGCCCATTCGTCAGCCAAAAATGATACTATGTGAGTAGAGACGTGCATACAACCATTGTTATGATGATGTTGACGACCACAAACTCTCATTTACTACCATGACATATGCCTCTCATCCCTCTCTTTCAAATGATACTAGACCATGATGGCACGTGTTGTCGCGCCCGTCCTTTATTACATCAGTACAGGAAGGTAAACATGGATGTTAAGTTTGCATAATTAACCCATACTTTTGTAAGTTGACAAAGGGGAGAAAATTAACCAATTTGCGGTGTAGTGCGGAAGGGAAACTGGGCACACATTTCCACGCCCATCTATCTTCATGGAATGACGCAAGTTTTTGAAAGTCCAACATCCATTCGTGTTTCAGATATGAGATTGAAAAAAATGTTCTACAAAAAGGATGATACATCTCTGCCATTCGGAAGGGTTAACAACACTTCCACCACATCCCAAGATGAAGCTGCCATAAGTATTAGTTTTCTTAATTAATTGATAAGATATCGTCCCATCGTTGCAGTGAAAACTACTGCACTGGAAGAATTTATAGAAGTTACAATGTGCAAGAGTTTGGAGTTTGAACTTTTTTCCATGGAGGCGTTAACGCAGGGAGAACCATGAAACCTCAAAATTGTAAGTGAGATTTTTGCATACAATAGATTAACTCTCAAAAATACAATGTTGCTCATTGCACTTTGTAAAGGTGCCAATGATAAGTTCTCATAAAATAATACCAGTGAAAGCAAAAGACGGTTTCTCTTGTATGTGCTAGTGAGTTCACATAAGTTCCATTACTCATATGTCCTCTGCAGTCTTGTGTCAGTTGGATATAGACATATAGTTATATAATCTTTGCATGATGGCAGAGTAGTGAAGAAGGAGCGAATTTGTTGTCTGCTAGAAAAGAGAGAAATAAACAACAAGTCACCATAACCCTAAATATGCAAAGGAGATATCAAATGAGGTAGGCACTGAACTGCACATGCTACAGTTGTTCCCAACATCAAGGAAATGTAAATACAAAACTAGGCTAGAAGTTTCATCATCTGAAAAATGTAATTTTGCTTGTTGGCATCTTTCCTATCTACAAAAGAAAACTACTAATATATTAACATACCAATTTGATTGACATGTTGAATGTGTTGGTGCTCTCCTTTGAAGATTCTTCCATATCCTAAAAATTTCAAATAGAGGTGCAGTTAGGCAAGCAAATTCGCAAAAAGTTGAAATATGACCGGTAACTAATAGAAGACACGATACCATCTTCAAGCTGAATGTCCCTGCAATTGAACATTGCCTCATGGTTCCTGTCAATGTTGTTATTAGAAAGTGTCTCATTAACCCTCAACAAAGTTAGGCTTCAAACTGGATATACATGTGAAACATTGGCAATGCTTCGTTTCACATGGATATGCTCAGCTGCGAGGATATTGAGAAACAGTATAACGAGGCTAGCTACAAGCCTCCACAGCAATTTGACTGCCTCTGTCGTCGGATCGTGGAACCTACGATCGAGATCAAATTCAGGCGTCATTCCTTGCCCGCGCGCGTTGCGTGCCGTCTCGCGGGCCACTGCTCCGTGGAGCTACATCCTCTTCCTGTCCATAATTGGGCCGGCCCACTTATTCCCACTCCCACGCTAACAGCCCACGTTGCCCAGACCCCGAACGAACGGTTCCCCTCTATTCCTCCGCGTCGCCGTCCTTCCTCCTCTCGATGCGGCGGCTTCACTCCCTCCTCGCTGCGTCGTCGTTCCGCGACATGATGCTGCGGGACTGCTTCACCGCGGTACGGTCCAACCCCCTCCCCTCTACACTTCCTCCATAGCCCTTTCGTCCTCCCCTCTACACTGCCTCCATAGCGTTCATCCAGTCCCCCCAACGCATGCGAGGAGCTCTATTGGATGGACGAGAGGTGCGGGAACGATGCAAGGAGGAGGTCCAGTGGACGGCTCAAACCCGGACTGGACACCCCCGCAGCCGCCCCCGTCACCGCACGCCTCCGCCCAGATCGCTCGCGGCGCTGTCCTCGCAAGGGAGAGGTACTCCTCGTGCATTCCGTGAGCACTCGCCACCCCCCTCTCTTTGATTCAAATGGAACGGTAGAAGTTTGATCTTCGTGGGTCGGTGAGTGGGCGCTTAGGCAAGGATTTTGCATATACACCTTTATTTGGGCATGCTGATCGGTCATCCGAGTTTGAGATGAATTGGTTTGGGCACCCTAATCTATGATTTTTATTTTTTTACCTTTTTGTCAAATTTGCATCACATGTTTGTTAAATATATCAAAATGATTATAATAATCTGAATGTAGGACTGTTTTCAGTATCTCGCAGTTTCTGGGACGAGCGGGAGCACGGAGTGCTTTGGCTGTTACGGAACTGCTACTCTGAAGAATATGCTCCTGCATATGCTTCTTTGCCTAACACATTTGTTTTCCAAATCAGGTTATTAGCCAATGCAAACTGTAGGTCTTACACTAACAGGACAAGCCCATATTTTCTCTTATGAAAATGACAACCACTCATTTTGGCCATGTTGCAGTCAGTTAGAAACATTATCCGTGCCGCTACATATAGTCAGATAACGCAAAAGTGCCGCTGTATGTCAATACTGTAACATTCTTGGGGCTTACAATCTTCTATATAACACCTAGCTTCAGAATTTCAGGACATCACAGCTGTTGTTCGTACCTGCTTGCTACAAGACCACCGGACAAACAAGCGAACGCAAGTCATCAGGTCACTTGTTCGTGTCTGCTTGCTGTGAAATCAGTCCATTCCCATGGCGGTCCGGCCATGGAAAAGGAACCCTAGAAGTTTGATCTGCATGGAATCGGTGAGTGGGCATGTTGATTGCTCATTTTAAGTTGGAGATGAAACTGGTTTGGGCACCCTAATCTATGATTTTTATTTTACCCTTTTTTCCAAATTTGCATCGCATATTCATTATACATATCAGAATGATTAAAGAATCTGAAGGTAGGACTGTTTTTCACTCATCTCACAGTTTCTGGGATGAACGGGTGCATGGAGTGCTTTGGCTGTTCTGCAACTTGAGCGGACGCGGTACACGGCAGGTGCCATTGTGGCCGGTGCTTGCGTGGTGAGAAGCAATATCTGGCTAATCCTCAGCGTCACGGGCGCCCTCTCACTCCCGTGCATGTGTACCACTGAATCACTGCTGTAGCTCAAAGGACACTACAAATCTTCAATCGTATGTGCCTTTCCTTCATACTACTATCTTTGCCCCCTTTATTAGCTTCAGATTTGGTCAGTCCTTTGTTCGATGAAATGCACAAATCAGATTTCTTCTTGGATGTCCATGTGTGCATTCTCTTAATTCTTTGATTCATGAAAGCAAAATACTAAAAATGTGCATGTTATGACTGGCCAACACACAGAAAAAATAATGGTGTGCAACTTTATTTAAGATCGATTAGTTAGCAACATATCAGATAAATATATTTAGTGCATCATGTATTTCCCCCCCACACTAAAAATTTCTAGAAGTTCCCATTGCAAAATATCAAAACATTGTATTGTAGTATGTGTTCTCCCTTTTTACCAAAGAAAACAAAGTGCAGTTTTATCTTATCCTTTTCTAGAAACATCAGTATACGCTATGTACTGATCTACAGTCCCAAATATGATCGAGCACACTTTCCTTTGCTTAGTTTAACCATCTACACCATCACGTGTTCTCGCACTGATTGAAGCCCATTAGACCGAAGAAACACCATGTCCTGGCATACTACCCCAATACCTTTTTGCAAGCCAACTGAAGTTCATGTCTCTACTATTGCTAACAAATAGATTACTAGATGCAAATTTAATTAAAGTTCACGATTCATGTCTTTCTATATTTAAGATTAAGAAATTCTATATAGACGGGCATGGCAACGCGCGCCATCAATGATCTAGTGTGAACTACAACGACGGCAGGTCACAGGCAAGTAAGAGAGGGGCTATGTAGTTTGCATCGCCGCTATGTGTGTCCATCAGGGACGAGTGAACAGACGGAAGATGGTGGCTGAGGGTAGCTAGGCAGCGAACGATGTCTCTGGCTAGTTTAGAGAGAAGCAGAAGTTGCCGTTGTCATTGTCCTGTCAAAAAAAGTTGATCCAACTGAACCCCTCACTTCCTCCCTAAATGCCCGGACTGACCGGCACACCTTAAACCCGTCTCAAATCTGAGGACAATATGAGGCTGCACGGTCGGCACATCCACTCGACCCCACATGCAGCCACTCAATCCTCGTCTCTCTCTTCTCTTCGTTGATGCATGCCGCCCCGCAGTGTCCGCGCAGCCCGGAGCTCTCGCGCCGTGGCCGCCGTGTCCGCGCAGCCCCTGTGCTGGTCACCGTGTCCGCCCCGCCCGCCTGCTGCCGCGTGCACACGTGCGTCTGTCGCGTCCGCACAGCCCAGAGCCCGCGCAAGCCGTGGCCGTTGTGCTCGCGCTGGTCGTCCTTGCAGCCGTGCCGTGCTCGAGCCGGGCGTGCTAGCTAGCCGCCCCGTGCGTGCGTGCATGCTAGACGCCGGCTAACTAGCTATCTCTGCTGCTCTTGCTGGAGCATGGCATGGCTGCAACTTCCACGCCGCCCAGGAGCTCCTGCGAGTCCGGCTCCTGTGCCCGCCGCGCCGCGCATGTGTCGAAACACGGCAGGGCTTCCACGCCCGCGCCGCCCCGCAGCTTTCGCTCCCGGCTCTTGTGGCCGCCGCGCCACGCTCGTGCCGGAGCCCGGCATGGCTGCCACGCACGCGTGCTGGCTGGCCGGCCGCAGCCGTGCGCCCGTGCGTGTTGGCTGGCTGCCACAGCCGCGCGGACGGGCGTGCTGGCTAGCCGCGGCAGCCGCGTTCATGCGCAGCCAGGCGTGTTGGCGGGCCAACGGCAGCCGCGTGCGTGCGCGTGCTGGCCGGCCGGCCAGCCGCGGCCACGGGCAGGCGGGCGGGCGCGAGCGTGGGCCGTCGTAGCTAGCTAGCTGCTAGCCGCGCTGGCCGCATCCATAGAGGGGGAGCCAGGATTTCTGACTAGGGCTAAAACTAACTGACTAAATATATTGTCAAATACCAGTATACCACGCACACCAACATGTGTTACAAGTATCGCACAACATCACATTCAAAACAAAATATAAATTCATTACTATCACGAGAGAAAATTCCGTAAAAACAAATAGTTTAACAAAATGCATCATTGCAAACATGATTTGGTACCAAATTACCGAAGACTTCCTTAATTCAAGGTCATTGTTTCTTCACCTAGCAATAGTAGGATCTGCAAACATAAAATCAAGGCATTGTAGGCATTGGGGTCAATTGACCCAATAAAATTAGGAAATGCTTCATTAATTTACTACTAAACACTATCTATTGTTTGAAGATGACCCCAATGCCATAGACATGACCCCAACAACCTTTTTTTTTTAGCTTCGTCCCTGATTGGACATAGACTAAATCAATTGTTCATATGAAATTTTGCTAAAAGAAAAAGAGAACATATTATACCATTTACACAAAATCCACGAGGTAGTAGCCCCTTACGTTTTCTTATTTTTTTGATCGCACTGTATAATATTAATATCATCAATGCTTGCAAATACATCACGCTCAACTGATTGGAAAAAAGATTCAATTGTACGGGTCCTCTTCATCTTGGACTTGTAATCTCCTGACGACAATGAAATAAAACTGACTAAGTAATATGATTTAACACCACCAATTCATCGAGTTTGCATGATATAAAAGGAACTAGAGAAAATAATTTGATGATACAGAGTTGAGACCCCTCAATCTGGGTGCTGAATGTCTCGGCTCCATGACCGCGTCTCCCTCGTCTCCCTCGCCCTCCCCATCCACGCCGACGGCCACCACCACCCTCCACTATCCCCTGAGTCCGGCCGGCGACGCGCTCTCCGACGCGACAAAGGGCGCGAGGATCCGCTTGCTCGGGCACTCTGGTCCCGGGATTGGTCTGGGGGTCGTTTTGACTCCAGATCCAATTCACGATGGGAGGAGGAGCGAGCGGGAGGAGCCCGTCAATCGAAGACCTGGAGGCGCTGCTGCGGGCGGCGAACAAAGCGGAGAAGGCGGCGGTGCGCGCAGCGGAGAAGGCGAAGGAAACCAAGCTGGCTCTAGTCGAGCGAATCATGGCGAGAGTGACGGAAGAGGATGCGGATCGTATGTTCCAATCAGGAGAGCATCTCGAGCCTGATCAAGTGCTAGATTGGGCGGCTACAGAGGCGTCGTCCACATCGCGCGTTCAACAGGTGAGATGGAGACCTTTCCGCCGGGATCCATGGTGAGGAGAGGGAAGGAGGCAGGGGATCAGCTGGACGTTGTGATTGGCAGTGTATTCACCCATTTGGGAACCAGGTATGGGTCTCCGTGCCGGCCTTCTCCGTATAAGGCAGCTCCGGTGACAAATCAAGCGCGCCGGCAAGCTTCATCCATGGATTCGAGGACCGTTGAGGAGCGGGGGGGAGGCCTCATGGTCAGCCTGCGTGACGCGGATAAAGCGGATGGGCAGCAAATCCGTGCTCGCGTGGGGGAGGCGTATTTACAGAAGACGCGTCCACAAAGGGAGGACGAGGAGTTGGTGGATATATATGAGCAGCTTTGGTCCATCCCCTCACCGAAGAGAGCTAGGGTTCCTGCCGCCGGCGGTAGGCTAGTCTGGATCCGCAAGGATCTGTTCCTAGCCAAAAAATTCGCCGCAAGTGATTGCTACCCAGCTAGAGAAGCAGTCAAGTATCAACAGCCGAAGAAATTTAGCTTCTCCAAGAATCTGTGGAGAGGGGAATCGGGCAGAGCGACCTACGCCGAGGTGGTGAAGGGCATGGCTTGAAATAGGGGGGCGGCCGTCGTGGTGGCGGAGGAGGAGTTGGTCGGGGTGACACATCTCGAGCGACAGGTGATCAGAACAGATCTTCAACGCAAGGGCAGATGCATCAGCTGCCGCAGCAGTTGGGCGGCTTCCACCACCAAGCCCCTCCTGGGATGCAAGCACACCAAGGTAATTTTTGTCCTTGCCAGCAATTTAATGGTCAGGGGGGAATGCAAGGTATGCAGCCATGGCAAGGGGTCCAATTCCCACAGTTTAATCAGTGGCCGCAACAATTTCTCCCGGCGATGCCTATTATGCAGCAACAACGACAACAGTATGGTCCTCCACCTGCACAATTCCAGTCTGGACCTGCTCAGTTTCAGGGTTTTGGGGAAGGGCAGTCAAGCACCTTCCAACAGAATCAACAGAACTTGCAGCAGAAGAAGAAAACCAAGAGTTTCAACTCCCAGAAGGAACAATAGGAGAAATCAAGCAGTGTTGAAAAGGCTGACAGTAGTCAAAGCAGAAAGGAAGAGGCTGTTATCAACTATGATCCAAAGCTGAAGGATGTGATATGCTACAATTGTGGAGAACCTGCTCATTTTGTTGGGACATGCCCTATACCAAAGAACTGTTTTATTTGTCACAAGGCAGGACATCACATGGACAACTGCCTGGAGTGGTACAAGCCTCAGGCCACTGCACAGTACTTTGGAAGTATAAATGCTGGGCTAGGGTTCTTTCACATTGAATCAGAGGGCAAGGATGCTACCAAGTGGTTGAACTTAACCAATGTCTGTGTGGCAGTGATTGAGGATGGATCTATCAACACTCAAGAGCTGAAACACAACTTTTCTAAGATCTGGAAGACTAATTGGCCATGGCAAGTGAGACAACTAACAGAGAAACGTTTCCTGGTCAGATTTTCACCTCATAAAAGGGTTAAGGACTTGGTTGAGCTCCCATCTATCAACCTCAAGAAGAAAGGGGTTATTGTTTCTTTTGATAAGTGGGATGGTGAGGAAGTGGCATATGCTGAGCTGCAGGAAGTGTGGGTCACTATGATGGGGATTCCAGTCAACAAGCTTTCATGGAAAGTAATCTCCCAGATTGCTTACATATTGGGAATACTTGTCAATGTGGACTGGCATGAAATCTTCATAAGCTTTTATGAAAAAGTTAAAGTGCAGATTGCAGTGAGAGATGTTTCCAAAATTCCAACTGAAAGGCTAGTAGAGATTGATAAGGAGCTTTTCCTCATTTCTTTCCTGGTTGACACTGCACCCAACTTGGAAGCTGCTGCCCACAATGATGAAGGGTCAGAAAAATCAGATGAAGATTTGCTGGAAGGAGATCCAAACAAAGATCTACATATGCAGGGGCCTAAGGACATGGAGACTGATAGGGATAAGAACAAAAAAGGATCTTCTAAAGGTCCTGCTCAAAACACCTAAAACTCTCAGAAAGCCCCATCACACTAAAAAACCCCTATGGAGGTGATGAATTCTCTGGAAAAAAGGGTGCAGAGTGTGATACAAGATATGAAGAGTGATGGAGTTGTCAAAACAAGCATTAAAAGGAGTTTGCCTGGGGAGAACATTGGTATACAGTTGCTTGAGCAATTCAATGAGGAATTTGATGAAGAAGGAGTGGCAGAGATACCATCCCAGCAAGACACTCAAGGTGGACAAGCAAAGAATTGGGGCCCTGTGGTGGCGCCCAGGATGAGCACCAGAATCAAAATAGATTGGAGGACAGCTATTCAGAAAGCTGAGGACCTCAAGAAAAGGAAAGACCTGGAGATGCCTAAAGGTAATACAAATAGTAACTCCTTTTCTACATTTAATGATGAGGTGTTATTATCAAAAGCCAGAAAGTCTGGTCTGAATTTAGGTGATGATGTAGAAACTATTAACCATAATATTCAGGCCATTAGGCTGATTGTGAATGATAGAATTGCTAGTTTTAAGGATTCACACCCTGAATGTTTTCTCCCTGCTAACTTAGATATTAGTTTTGAGGGAGATGATAAAGAAACATCACTAGCTGTAGGACCTAGTTGTGCTCACATTAGTGATGCAACAGGTAATATCCCTACTTGGGCTGAGGTGGTGTCAGGTAAGAAGAGTAGTTGTAGAAAATTGGAATTTAATTATGGTAGTAGGACTGATATGGAATGTTAGGGGGCTTAACAAGCCTGATAAACTAAGGGCAGTGGGGAAACTCATTAGAGACACCCATGCTGACTTGGTAGGGTTTTCTGAATCTAAAAAGGAATCTTTTCCTAGTTATCAACTTAAGTCTTTAGACCCTAGGGAGGAATTCACCTGGAATTGGATGCCAGCTATTGTTACAATAGGTGGTATTTTGGTAGGTATCAAACAAGATGATTTTGAGATTCTTAATGTAGATACCCTTCGGTTCTCTGTTGCCTGTTTGATTAGGGTGGGCTTAACAAGCCTGATAAACTAAGTGCAGTGGGGAAACTCATTAGAGACACCCATGCTGACTTGGTAGGGTTTTCTGAATCTAAAAAGGAATCTTTTCCTAGTTATCAACTTAAGTCTTTAGACCCTAGGGAGGAATTCACCTGGAATTGGATGCCAGCTATTGTTACAATAGGTGGTATTTTGGTAGGTATCAAACAAGATGATTTTGAGATTCTTAATGTAGATACCCTTCGGTTCTCTGTTGCCTGTTTGATTAAAAATAAGAGGGATGGCAGTATATGGAGATTTATTGTAGTTTATGGGGCTGCTTATGATAATCTTAAGTTAGAATTTATAAATGAGCCCCATAATACTATGGAGGCCTGGTTCGGTCCTACTATTATTGGTGGTGACTTCAACCTGGTAAGAAATAGTGATGAGAAAAGCACTGGAGCTGTGAATCTACAGTGGGTGACTTTATTCAATGATTGGGTCAATAAATATGGCCTCATTGAATTAAAAAATTATACTAGGAAGTTTACTTGGGCCAACAACCAGGATAATCTGGTGATGGCTAACATTGATAAGGTGTTTATTTCCACATGTTGCGAAAGTTTATACCCAGCTGTTCAGCTCAAAGCCCTTCCTAGGGTGGGTAGTGATCACACCCCCCTAGTTTTGACACTGGAGCTATTAAACCACCAAAGGATAAACATTTTAGGTTTTAGAAGTGGTGGCTCCAGGTGGAGGGTTTTGTAGAGTTGGTTAAAAATACTTGGAACAAAACTTGTTCTGTTGTGGACCCTATGGACAGATGGCAATTCAAAATTAGAGTGCTTAGAAGAGTGTGTAAAGGTTGGAATGCCAATTATGAGGCTTCAAAAAATAGGAATAAGCAACAGTTAGTTGCTGAATATAATATATTAGATATTGAATCAGAAACAAAAGTGCTCTCCCCACCTTCTAAGTCTAGGATGGATAAGATTGCCCTAGATCTCCAAAATATTTGGAAGTTAGAAGAGATTAAATCTAGGCAAAGATCCAGAGAGAGAAATATATTGGAGGGAGGGAAGAATACTGCTTACTTCCATGCTTTGGCTAATTAAAGGAGGAGGAAGAAGCAGATTAGTGTGTTAAATGGCCCAGATGGCCCTGTAGAGGATACTAAGGGGATTATAAACATTGTTGTAGAATACTACAAGCAATTGTTTGGTAGGGAGGAAACCCTGGAGATTACTTTGGATGATGATTTCTGGGAACCTTCTGAAAAGGTCTCAAATGATCACAATAGGAAATTAGAAGCAAATATCACTAAGGAAGATGTCAGGGAAGCTGTGTTTGGGTCTTATGCAGAAGGAGCCCCTGGCCCTGATGGCTTCCCCTTCCTTTTCTATCAATATTTTTGGGATACTATAAGAGTGACCTAATGCTGTTGGTGGATGCTTGGAACAATGATTCCTTAGACTTATATAGATTAAATTTTTCTCTGTTAATCTTGATCCCTAAAGAGCCTGATGCTGATATTATTCAGAAATTTAGGCCTATTGCACTGACTAATTGTAGCTTTAAGATTTTTGCTAAATGCCTAGCTAACCAGCTAGGAGATATTGGGGATGACATTATTTCCCAAAATCAAACAACTTTTATAAAGGGTAGATATATAGTAGAGAGTGTGGTAACAGCTCATGAGATTATTCATGATGCTGTGACCAACAAGAAGGAGGTTTTTGTCTTTAAGCTGGACTATGTAAAAGCTTATGATAAAGTCAGTAAGGAATTCCTCTTGAAAGTTATGTATCAAAGAGGTTTCAGCCCTAAGTGCATGAGGAAAGTTGAATCTTTGCTTTATAAAAGTTCAGTTGGGGTTAGAATAAATGACTGTAATAGTATGTTCTTTGAGACTTTCAAAGGAGTCAGGCAAGGTGATCCTGCATCTCCAATGCTTTTTAATTTAGTGGCAGATGTATTCAGTAGAATGCTCAATAAAGCTGCCAAAAACAATTTGTTGACTGGGATGATGAGTAACATCTTCCCACAAGGGATCATCAGCCTGCAATATGTAGATGATACTCTCTTGTTCCTAGAAAATAACTTAGAATCTGCAAAAAACATAAAATGGTTACTAACTTGCTTTGAACAAATGTCTGGGTTGAGGATTAACTTCCATAAGTGTGATCTGGTGCCCATTAATGTTGATGAGGAGGAGGTCCAGTGTGTGGCACAAGCCTTATCTTGTGGCCTGGGGTCCTTCCCTCTGAAATATTTAGGTTTTCCTCTTCACCACTCCAAACTAAGGAAAGAAGATTTACAACCTGTGGTAGACAAAGTTTTGAAAAAAGCAGCTTGGTGGAGAGGGAGCTGCTAGGATATGATAAAAAATTAGTCCTAGTGCAATCCTGTTTAGCTAGTATCCCTACTTATCTGATGAGTATGATCAAGTTTCCTAAGTGGGCTATTAACTTGATCAATTCTCAGATGGCCCATTGTTTTTGGGACAACTATGAGGGTCACCATAAATACCACCTAGCTAGCTGGGGATTATTGACTCAGAAGAAGCAATATGGTGGTATGGGGATTCCTAACATTGCTGATATGAATCTTTGCTTACTTGCTGCTTGGATTGACAAATACCAGAAAGGGGACCAAAAATATGGAAGAAAATTGTTGATGCCAAATATAGGACTAATAATCTTAATATTTTCTCGTGTCCTGAGAGTAATGCCTCTTCCCCATTTTGGAAAGGTGTCCTTTGGGCTGCTAAAGCAGCAAAGATGGGCTACCAATGGAAAGTGGGAAATGGGAGGAAGATTAAATTCTGGGAAGATCAATGGTTTGGGTCATGTAGCTTGGCCACTCAATTTTGGGATTTGTAAATAATTGCCAATGAGCATAATAAAACCATTGCTGATGTTTGGGATGGGAATAGTCTTAAAGTTACTTTTAGAAGATGTGTAGATAGTAGACTACTACATCTTTGGTTTGATTTGCTGAGCATTGCTCTATTATCTTGAATGATGAGGAAGATGCTATTATTTGGAAACTAGAGAACAAGGGGAGTTACTCAGTTAAATCCATGTATGCCATGATCAACTTTAAAGGGATTATCCCTGTACATGTGCCAAAATTATGGCAATTGCATGTTCCTCCTAACATTCATATATTTCTTTGGCTGCTTGCTCATGATAAGTTGCTGGTTAGGAGTAACCTCAACAAGAGACAACACATAGATGATCATAATTGCTTGTTTTGCTGTGAGGGTGAGACTAATAATCACCTCTTCTTTGAATGTGCAGTG
The DNA here is from genome assembly GCA_021605145.1 of Aegilops bicornis. Classification (NCBI taxonomy): domain Eukaryota; kingdom Viridiplantae; phylum Streptophyta; class Magnoliopsida; order Poales; family Poaceae; genus Aegilops; species Aegilops bicornis. The sequence continues at coordinate 37,059,866 of CM038670.1, forward strand.
GCTGCTGAGGTATGGAAAAATATTCATAATGTGGATGGATGCATGCCCCAGCCTGGGCTTAAAAATGTGGCTGATAAGTGGGAAAAACACAATTCACTACAAGCTGAAAATATGCTCATCTCAGCTACTCTCTGGGTTATCTGGAGAAGTAGGAATAATTTGTGTTTTAATAATTCCTCATTGATGGGTGTGCAGGTGATCTTGAGGAGAATTGCAGGCTTCTGCAATCAATGGAAGATCCTGTGCAAGGAGGCTGCAAAAGAGCGCGTGGAGAGGATGATATCTTCTCTATGGGAGCTGTCCAGGCAACCACCTCTGTTGCTTTGGCCAGAGCCAGGATGAGGAAGAAAGAGTTGTGGATGCAGTACTGTATGAAGAAGAAAGCAGAAGGCTGGCTGGGCATTGAGAGTGGGATTCTCATTGAAGGATAAAGAAGGAAAATCCCCATGTACCAGGCTTCCTGCTGCGTTGATTGTGCATTTAAATTTGTCGGTAGGCATGTTTAGATGGTCTGTAAGTGAATTAAGTCCGAAGTTTAAATTTTTCAGGCCAGAGGGGAGCAAAACCCCTCCCGCGGGCTGTAATGACACATGGATTCTGTGGTTTCATTTTAAGTAATATGGAACCGGGGCGTGAGCCCTTTTGATCTAAAAAAATACAGAGTTGAGTATTGTTGAAGATACTGAATTAATTAGATGATATAGATTCAGAAAAAATTAATTGCTGGAATGGCTGATGACATAGAAGGATTTCTAATTAATTGAGCAATACGTATTACCTGTGCCGCTGTACGGCAGTGTGTGCATGCACTGTAATTTAGGAACACTTCGAGAAGATCAGAATGAGGAGAGGCAGGTGGTCAGGACGCCAGATCGGGTGGGCGGCGCGGCGGCCGGCGGGGAAACGCAGTTGATGGCTGACAAGGGCGGAGGCGACTAGGCTTGGGTTTCTCGATCGGGAGAGGGGTTTTTTTCCTTGGCGAACGACCTACAGATCGAAGCGTCGACGTGCTGCGCGGTCGACTTTAGTTGGGCTACTGGGCTGAAGCCTTTTACGTGAAGCCTAGGGCTAATCTTCTATCTATGTCCAATTCTCAAAATTTTGCTTTGAGAGCTCCTAACCGGCGCCGGTTCGGCTTACTGACGCCTGAAAGCGACGCGACCGGGCCGGCCCAGAAATTTTTTCGATCGAGGCTGTGGTGCAAGATGGAATGACTGATCCTGAAGCCCTCGAAGCACAATCAATATGTGAAGCTATGGCTTTGGCTGCTGACCTACAGGTTTCTAGAGTGCTTATAATATCAGACTGCTTAAGTGTCATCAAGAACATTAACTCAGGCAATAGAATGACAGCTTATGGTGCTATCCTGAAAGAAGTAGATAGGCGGAAAGATAGCTTTCAGATGGTCAGTTTCGACCACGAACGACGAGGGTCAAATAGGGACGCTCACGCTCTAGCTAAATATGCAGCCTCCCTACGTGGGGGTAGATATGTCTGGTTCACAGAGCCTCCGGACCCGTTTTGTATCCCTATAAACATTAATATGCAATAAAGCTCTTCCGTTCCCTCAAAAAAAAAAGCTAGCTCGTGGGTAGCGCGAAAAAAACCCCAAAAAGTGGTTCAGACCAGGATCGAACTCACGCTATGTCCGTGGCGTACGAGCTTTTCTAACCACCTGCCCTACTGCTTGCTACTGCAATATTGCAGAGTGAACACATTAAAGAACATTCGTAGGCGCAAAATTTATTGCACACATGTCATTTACTGTAGCGCTTTTATTTTTGAATTATTTTTAAACATTTTGAAAAAATATTATGAAATTACAAAACGTACATTCGTTTTAAAAAAACCCATAAACTTTTGAAAAAAATCAGCAATTTGAGAAAAGTTAATCCATTTTGAAAAATAGTTCACAAATCTTGAGAAAAAAGTTCAAGTATTTAAAACATAGTTCATCAAATTTTGAAAAAAGGTTCATCGATTTTGGAAAAATTTAATCCATTTGAAAAATAGTTCACAAATCTTGAGAAAAAAGTTCATAGATTTAAAAAAAAGTTCATCAAATTCTGCAAAAAAGGTTCATCGATTTTGGAAAAAAAGTTAATCCATTTTGAAAAATAGTTCACAAATCTTGAGAAAAAATTCAGGGATTTCAAAATAATTCATCAAATTTTGAAAAAAGGTTCTTAGATTTTGGAAAAAGTTCACCGATTTTTCTTAAATCATCAATTTGAAAATAAGTTCATCAAAATTGAAAATAACTTCATTAAATCTGAAAAAAGTTCATTGACATTTAAAAAGTTCATCAAAATTCAAAAAATGTTCATCAATTATGGAAAAAGAGTTCATTGGATTTAAAAAAAGTTCATCGATTTTGTAAAAGAGTTCATCAAATTGGGAAAAGTTATCGAATTTGAAACAAGTGCATCGAATTTAAAAAAAAGTTCATCGAATTTGAAAAAGGTTCATCAACTTTGGAAAAAAGTTCATCCAATTCAAAAAAGTGTTCATCAAATTTGGAACAAAGTTCTTCAATTTTGGAAAAGTTCATCATTTGTAAAATAGTTCATTCAGGTGAACGAAAGAAGAAGAAAAACATCAAACAGAACCCTTCTGAATAAAGAAGAAAAACGAAAAAAATAGACATTGAAGAAAACAGTGAAGAAGATATTTTTGAACACATGAGCTAGGAGTGGTGGGGTGGTCGGTGGTTGGTGCGAACGAAGAGGAGGTCGTGTGTTCGATTTCCGCCCAACTGTGCGCCTGTTTCCGAGGCAAGTAATTCCGAACGGTGGGAGTAGCTTGCTTGCCGGTCGTGTGCGTGCACTGCTGCCGTTGCTGCTCTGCGTGTGTGCACTGCTGCCTAGCCGCTGCATGCACAGCCATGTGTCGGCCACGAGCTGGCCGCCACGCGCATGCTGGTCGAGACACTTTCGCCACGTAGCTTGACGCCGCTACTGCTTGTGCTGAAGGTCCAGCCACTGCCGTTGTTGCTTTACGTGCTCGCACACAAGGTGCTTGTAAAAATGACTCAGAAATGAGGACAAAAATATGAGATACATGGATGTTTTGAAGCAAATATGAGGGGTCAAAACGGACGCGCCCAGTCAGTGACGGGGCGCTTCGCGGATGTTTGAGGGGCCATATTAACTAGGCGTGGTTGTAGATGCTCTCACCCATCGGGCATCGCCACCTGCAGTCCTGCTTCCACCTTGCATGCACTGCTACTAAAGATGCCTCGCCAGGGCCTCTCGGTCTCGCAACACCGATCTCCTGCATCACCCGCATCGCTCGGATGGATCCCCTCCTCGGACGGCTTGGCTAGATCCCTCATAAGACCAGCTCGAGGGGATGTATCTGGTGCACCGGGGCACTGGTCCCCGTTGCACGTTCAAAAATGTTTTAAAAAATCAAAAAAATAGTGCATTGACAACATCAATGTATGTTGTTATAAAAATTTAGAACATTGCTCGAGATACAAAAATGAAAATTTGACACTGGATCTATATCTATATCTATATCTAATCTATACCAACTTTTTTTTACTAATAAAGCAAAGTGCATTTCTCCGATTTTTTTCATCCATTCACCAATGAAAAGATTTTTTTATATCAGAAGTGGTACTAAATTTCTGTCCGTTGGTCTATTAGAAAATGAAAAGGCCAGAATTTCGTACATTGGCCGCCCGCAGTGTGGCCCAGCAAAGCCAGCCCATTTATTTTCGTACCCTAGCAGGTGAGAGTACCCTATTTATCGCATAGAGCGTGAAATAATCGCAACTTCGCACAGGGCCCCTAAGCTGGGCTGAACCATTTTCCTTTTTTTGTTCTGTGTTATATTTTCATTTTCATTTTTTTTGTTTGTATCTCTTTAATTTCCTGTTTATTTTGTTTTTTAAGTTTATTTTCTTACTCCTTCTTTAAATAAAATCAAAAAAAATAAAATTTTCATAATTTCAAAAAAGTATTTTTTAAATTTTCATAATTTTTAAAAATATTCTGTTTTGAAAAATGTTCAGCACATGAAATCTTTGTTCTCATACCAAAATTGGTTCAGAATTTTAAAAATTGTTCCATTTTTTCTTTGTGTTTTTCAAAGTTGTTGGAGATTTTCCAACAAAAATTGCAGCTGAAAAATGTTCCAAATACGAAAAATATTCTTGTTTTGATGAAAAGTTTGCATATTTATAATAATATATGAGTTTAAAGAAACACATTTAAAAAATTTGAATATTCAAAATATGTTGCCTTTTTCAAAAAATGACCAATTTAAAAATGTTCATGGTATTATAAATGTTCATGTTTTCATATAATATTGTGAATTTTGAACATTTTAATTTTTTTGTGTATTTCTGAAAATGTAAAGAATTTATTAAAATGGGAGTTTCAAATTATTCATGTGTCCAATCATATTCAGTAATTTATGTATTTTTTAAAAAGTTCAAAAAGAGAAAATTTGTTTTCAATCTGAAATTGGAGATGTTCTTAAAGGTTTGAGCTGGCCATTGGTTGGTAGGACTCGTTTCTTCGAGTGGCTAGCAGCACGTAGTTGGGTCTTTAAGTCCATGATTTCGATCCTTTTCAACTCATCGTTGTTTGGATTTTTTTCACGCCATACAAACACAAGTCGTCTTGGAGCCTACCAGTGTGCTGGCCCAAACACGAACTGATGTGCGTCCCACGCGTTATTGTACGCAGCTAGCATCATATAGTAGCCCCCATGCAGTTGGCCTAAGAAGAAAATTTGCTACGTTACACAAGCAGTATTGGGCCTCAACCGCACTCCCATATTGGGTCGTCCGAGGGAGCAATTTTTTTCTTGGGCCGATAAAAGAGAATATGTTGGTTTGGATCAAATAAAAAAATGTGGGCACGTGAGCACTAAAATAATAAAAGAGAATAAACTCTAATAAAGAAGGGACATTGATGTCTGGTTATACACTAAATATGATAATGAAACGGGATTTATGCCCTACAATTAGTAATCCATCTGGTTACGCCATCGTAAGATAGAGCGGTCGAAGCAACCGTACCCTGAAGGTCGCCACATGGCTACCAAATGAGGAGGCAAACACTGTTGGGAAACGTAGCATGCAATTTCAAAAAAATTCCTACGCTCACACAAGATCTATCCAGGAGATGCGTAGCAACGAGAGAGGGAGAGTGTGTCCACGTACCCTCATAGACCGAAAGCAGAAACATTTGCTCAACGCGGTTGATGTAGTCGAACGTCTTCTCGTTCCGACTGATCAAGTACCGAACGTCTGGCGCCTCAAGTTACGCACACGTTCGGTAGCGATGACGTCCCTCGAGCTCTTGATCCAGTAGAGGGTCGAAGGACTAGATGAGTTCCGTCAGCACGACGGCATGGTGACGATGATGGTGATGTGATCCGTGCAGGGCTTCGCCTAAGCACTACAACAATATGACCGGAGGAGTAAATGGTGGAGGGGGGCACCGCACATGCCTAAGAACAATTGATGTGCTCTAGAGGTTCCCCCACCCTCGTATATAAAGGAGGGAGAGGGGAGGAGGCCGGCCTTGGGGCGCGCCAAGTGGGGGGGTCCCACTTGGACTCCTAGTCCAATTCGCCCCCCTCCTTCACTCGGAGGGGAAAAGCGGGAAGGAGAGGGAGGAGGAGAAGGAAAGGGGGGCCGCGCCCCCTTCCCTAGTCCAATTCGAACTCCTCCCTTGGGGGGGGGGGGCACCACCCCTTGTGGGCTGCCTTGCCTCCCTCCTATGGCCCATAGGGCCCATATCTTCCCCCGGGGGGTTCCGGTAACCCCCAGTACTCCGATACGAACCCGATACATTCCGAAACACTTCGAGTGTCCGAATACTATCATCCAATATATCAATATTTACCTCTCAGCCATTTTGAGACTCCTCGTCATGTCCGTGATCTCATCCGGGACTCCAAACAACCTTCGGTGATAAAAACACATAACTCATATAATACATATCATCATCGAACGTTAAGCGTGCGGACCCTACGGGTTCGAGAACTATGTAGACATGACCGAGACACCTCTCCGGTCAATAACCAATAGCAGAACCTGGATGCTCATATTGGTTCCCACATATTCTACAAAGATCTTTATTGTTCAAACCGCTATGTCAACATACGTCATTCCCTTTGTCATCGGTATGTTACTTGCCCAAGATTCGATTGTTGGTATCTTCATACCTAGCTCAATCTCGTTACCGGCAAGTCCCTTTACTCGTTCCGTAATGCATCATCCTGCAACTAACTCATTAGTCACATTGCTTGCAAGGCTTCATATGATTTGCATTACCGAGAGGGCCCAGAGATACCTCTCCGATACTCGGAGTGACAAATCCTAATCTCGATCTATGCCAACCCAACAAACACCTTCGGAGATACCGTTAGAGCATTTTTATAATCACCCAGTTATGTTGTGATGTTTGATAGCACACAAGGTATTCCTCCGGTGTCGAGGAGTTGCATAATCTCATAGTCAGAGGAATACGTATTGGACATGAAGAAAGCAGTAGCAATAAAACTGAACGATCATTATGCTAAGCTAACAGATGGGTCTTCTCCATCACATCATTCCACTTATGATGTGATCCCGTTCATCAAATGACAACTCATGTCCATGTCTAGGAAACTTAACCATCTTTGATTAACGATCTAGTCAAGTAGAGGCATACTTGGGACACGGTGTTTTGTCTATGTATTCACACATGTATCGAGTTTCCGGTTAATACAATTCTAGCATGAATAATAAACATTTATCATGAATAAGAAAATATAAAATAACAAATTTACCATTGCCTCTAGGGCATATTTCCTTCAGTCTCACACTTGCACTAGAGTCAATAATCTAGATTACATTGTAATGAATCTAACACCCATGGAGTCTTGGTGTTGACCATGTTTTCCTTATGTAAGAGGCTTAGTCAACGGGTCTGCCACATTTAGATCCGTATGTATTTTGCGAATCTCTATGTCTTCCTCCTTGACCAACTCTCGGATGGAGTTGAAACGTCTCTTGATGTGTTTGGTCTTTTTGTGAAATATGGATTTCTTTGCCAAGGCAATTGCTCCAGTATTGTCACAAAAGATTTTCAATGGACCCGATGCACTAGGTATTACACCTAGATCGGATATGAACTCCTTCATCCAGACTCCTACATTTGCTGCTTCCGAAGCAGCTATGTACTCCGCTTCACACGTAGATCCCGCCACGATGCTCTGCTTGGAACTGCACCAACTGACGGCTCCACCATTTAATAAAAATACGTATCCGGATTGTGACTTAGATTCATCCGGATCAGTGTCAAAGCTAGCGTCGACGTAACCATTTACGGCAAGCTCTTTGTCACCTCCATAAATGAGAAACATATCCCTAGTCCTTTTTAGGTACTTCAGGATGTTCTTGACCGTTGTCCAGTGATCCACTCCTGGATTACTTTGGCACCTCCCTGCTAAACTTATAGCAAGACACACATCTGGTCTAGTACACACCATAGCATACATGATAAAACCTAAGGCTGAGGCATAGGGAATTACTTCCATTTTCTCTCTATCTTCTGCAGTGGTCGGGCATTGAGTCTGACTCAACTCCACACCTTGTAATATAGGCAAGAACTCTTTCTTTGACTGATCCATTTGGAACTTCTTCAAAACTTTATCAAGGTATGTGATTCGTGAAAGTCCTATTAAGCGTCTTGATCTATCTCTATAGATCTTGATGCCCAATATATAAGCAGCTTCACCGAGGTCTTTCATCGAAAAACTTTTATTCAAGTATCCTTTTGTGCTATCCAGAAAATCTACATCATTTCCATATTAACAATATGTCATCCACATATAATATTAGAAATGCTATAGAGCTCCCACTCACTTTCTTGTAAATACAGGCTTCTCCAAAACTCTGTATAAAACCATATGCTTTGATCACCTCATCAAAGCATATATATCCAACTCCGAGATGCTTGCACCAGTCCATAAATGGATCGCTGGAGCTTGCACACTTTAGTAGCACCTTTAGGATCGACAAAACCTTCTGGTTACATCATATACACCTCTTCTTTAAGAAATCCATTAAGTTATGCATTTTTTACATCCATTTGCCAGATTTCATAATCATAAAATGCGGGAATTGCTAACATGATTTGGACAGACTTAAGCATCGCTACGGGTGAGAAAGTCTCATCATAGTCAACTCCTTGAACTTGTTGAAAACCTTTTGCGACAAGTCGAGCTTTATAGATAGTAACATTACCATCATCATCAGTCTTCTTGTTGAAGATCCATTTATTCTCTATGGGTCACCGATCATTGGGCAAATCCACCAAAGTCCACACTTTCTTCTCACACATGGATCCTATCTCAGATTTCATGGCCTCAAGCCATTTATCGGAATCTGGGCTCATCATAGCTTCATCATAGTTCGTGGTTCGTCATGGTCAAGTAACATGACTTTCGGAACAGGATTACCGTACCACGCCGGTGCGGATCGTGCTCTGGTTGACCTACGAGGTTCTGTAGCAACCTGATATGAAGTTTCATGATCATTATCATTAGCTTCATCTCCAGTTGGTGTAGGCATCACGGGAACATATTTCTCAGATGAGCTACTTTCCAAATTGAGAGTAGGTACAATTACCTCATCAAGTTTTACTTTCCTCCCACTCACTTCTTTTGAGAGAAACTCCTTCTCTAGAAAGGATCCGTTCTTAGCAACAAAGATCTTGCCTTTAGATCTATGGTAGAAGGTGTACCCAATTGTTTCCTTTAGGTATCCTATGAAGACGCACTTCTACGATGTGGGTTCGAGCTTATCAGGCTGAAGCCTTTTGACATAAGCATCGCATCCCTAAACTTTAAGAAAAGACAGCTTAGGTTTGTCGCCAAACCACAGTTCATACGGTGTCGTCTCAACGGATTTTGACGGTGCCCTGTTTAATGTGAATGCAGATGTCTCTAATGCATAACCCCAAAATGATAGTGGTAGATTGGTAGGAGACATCATAGATCGCACCATATATAATAAAATGCGGTTACGACGTTCGGACACACCATTATGCTGTGGTGTTCCAGGTGGGGTGAGTTGTGAAACTATTCCACATTGTTTTAATGAAGGCCAAACTCGTAACTCAAATATTCACCTCCACGATCAGATCGTAGAAACTTTATTTTCTTGTTACGATGATTCTCCACTTCATTATGAAATTCTTTGAACTTTTCAAATGTTTTATACTTGTGTTTCATTAAGTAAATATACCCATATCTACTTAAATCATCTGTGAAGGTCAGAAAATAATGATACCCGCCAAGAGACTCAACACTAATCGGACCGCATACATCGGTATGTATTATTTCCAATAAGTCATTAGCTCGTCCCATTGTTCCGAAGAACGTAGTTTTAGTCATCTTGCCCATAAGGCACGGTTCGCAAGTATCAAATGATTCATAATCAAGTGATTCCAAAAGTCTATCTTTATGGAGTTTCTTCATGCGCTTTACACCGATAGGGCCCAAACAGCAGTGCCACAAATAAGTTGCACTATCATTATCAACGTTGCATCTTTTGGCATCAATATCATGAATATGTGTATCATCACAATCGAGATTCAACAGAAATAAACCACTCTTCAAGGGTGCATGACCACAAAAGATATTACTCATATAAATAGAACAACCATTATTCTCTGATTTAAAAAATAACCGTCTCACACTAAACAAGATCCAGATACAATTTTCATGCTCAATGCTGGCACCAAATAATAATTATTTAGGTCTAAAACTAATCCCAAAGATAGATGTAGAGGTAGCGTGCCGACGGCGATCACATCGACCTTGGAACCATTCCCGACGCGCATCGTCACCTCGTCCTTAGCCAATCTTCGTTTAATCCGTAGTCTCTGTTTCGAGTTACAAATATGAGCAACCGAACCGGTATCAAATACCCAGGAACTACTACGAGAATTAGTAAGGTACACATCAATAACATGTATATCAAATATACCTTTGTTCACTTTGCCATCCTTCTTATCCGCCAAATACTTGGGGCAGTTCCGCTTCAAGTGACCAGTCCCTTTGTAGTAGGAGCACGCAGTTTCAAGCTTGGTTCCAGCTTTGGATTTCTTCCCGGGAGTGACAACTTGATTGTCATTCTTCTTGAATTTCCCCTTCTCACTACAAGAAATATGTCAACTTATGACCACCACTATTGGTCACCGAAAGGTCACAAATTTCCATTTATGACCTTTTTGTGACCAAAAAGCGAAAGGTCAGCTGGCCGTCGTAAACCGACTATAACGACCTTTCTTACGGAATGGTCAAAGACGTTCTGACCAAAATATTCCTCTTGTGGCGTTTTGGTCACTAGCAACCTCCCGAGCCACGTAGGCATCCAAAGATGGCAAGTCGATGTGGCACAAGATTCAGCCGGTCCAATTGGGTGTTTATATGGGCCGAGCCCATTAATTCACCTTTTAATGTATTTTTCCTGTTCATTTTGGTTGACTACATGGGCGGTGCCCAACAATTCAGCCTTTTATTTTCTAGGCCTTTGGCCTTTTGCTTCGATTTCTTATTTGGGCCTCGGCCTTTTTACAATCCATTTTGGACCAGGTCCCACTAGTCGGTCATCTAATTAGGTCCCACTTGTCGGGTTTTTTCATTTTAAAGGACCCACGTCTTCTCTATTTGGGCGACAACCAATAACTTGATTCAAGCAGAGCCAATAACACATAAAATTTCAAACAACAGCCAAACAAAGTACTTTACAATCGGTATTCAACACCAAACACGTCTTCTCTATTTGGGCGGTACAAGCGGTATTCAACTATAAAATACAGCTGAATATTAACATGGTGGTGGCGGTGTTTGTCGCATACAGTGAAGATCTCTTTGGCTGGACTAGATTGACACCATCTGATGAGTCCCCTCTCCATTAGGTCCTTGATGGCCCTGCGAGCAATGACCCGTTGATCTGCTGACACCATAAAAATCAAACAAACATATGACACACTAATATACATTGTGCATACTTGAAAATGCACGGTGCTCACATCAATCGGTAGTTCTAATGAACAAGGCATGTCGGGCACATATTGTTGTGATGAAGAAGCGAGGACATGTTAATTAAGTGTAAATCGTGACATCAAACCACATTTAACTATATGAAACACTACAAATCAATGGCTATGTTGAATATCATGACACATGACATAAATGATGACGGATGGCCATATCAAATCCACCGCACCCTATCTATAACATGCACACCAAGCAAAATCTGCACAAAAAACTGATGCACGTGACGAATCCGACATCCAATCAATTCATAACACTAAGCGCATGGGTGTGTTCTTACAATTGTATGGTGACCCCAAAGCGAGCATCACGGTAAAGTACTTGACCAGAGCCATGATGCATCACACACATATCCTACCATCCCGGATGTCACTTCACATAGGAAGGAAGGAAGGAAGTAAGAATAACAAATCCAGAGGGAGTGCGTTACCACGAGTCGCTTCAGACGGAGAGGGCGTGATCTGCTTGTACTTGGGCACCTTGGTGAGCAGCTTGTCGAGGTGGCCTGGTCGAAGATCACCGTGTTGTTCACCTTCTCCTTTTGCTTGCCCTTGCTCCACTTCTTACGCTTGCCTCCACCCGACTTGGCGGCTTCGACGACGTGGTGGGTGCTAAACACATTGTTGGGTGCGGTGGGTGCGGGTTTTCGTTGGGATTCTTCTCTGGAGTTCCTTGTACACCAACTTTTGTGAATGAAGCCCAAAATCTGCGGGTTATAAATCATAAAAGTTAGGAATATAATCAAGTGAAGCCATGCATATATTTCTGGACAGCAAACTAAATAGACGGCTGCTCTCAAACCGTACATCCAAACGAAGCAAATAAGTACTCTACGGAAACCTTAGAACATGCTTTACAACTCATATGTAGAGGCCAACTTGAAATTATGAGCATAACAAACTCGTTTTTCAGTTAGAAGCTCGCTGCCCTAAACAGTCAGGTAGTGCAGTTTTTAAGCGAACCAAATTCAGTTTAGAGAACAGCCGAGAAATCCAAAAACAGGATCACTAGACCGAGTAAACTGAAACTGCATAGCCGTCTAGTTTAGAGAACTAAAACTTAGCTAGATGAGGTACAAACTGAAACAACATTCATTCAAGAGCAAAACAACCACCTTAGCTAGCTAGTCCGTGAGCATTAACCAAGCATGCATCATACATGAAGGAACAAATATGATATGAACTAAGACCAAGGCCACATACAGGACCTCATCAATCAGGCCACCCTAGTTTGGTTTCACAGCCACAATGTAAACTAGACTACAACATAGCGGCGATAGGAAAAACATCACAAGAAGGATCAAACCTTGTTTGGGGAGTCGATTTCCTCCTCGTCGATGTCGTCCATGGAGGCTCTGCTCCATCTAAATGGAAGAAAGCAGTAAATATGGGCTTCTGAGACAGAGCTAGCAACAATTTTTACAAGCAGAGAAGTCATCAAATTTTACGTGATTATAAAATCTTCTTCCATTTAGCAGTTCTCTTTTGATTAATTATAATCATTTACTCCTCCATTCCTAAATATATGACGTTTTGGTAATTCAAATTGAATAACCAAAAGGTCATATATTTAAAACGGAAGGAGTAGTTCATTGTCCACAAAATAACAGTCGCAACTAACACTGCTGAATCTAGCGAGAGGAATGCAGAGTTTATGTGAGTCAATTCATACAAGCATGATAAACAATTCTTCATGGCACTCAAACCATTCGAGGCAACAATTTATTTATTGCAGCTCCAAAGTGCTAGATTACTAAAACATGAGATTAAATCAAACCCATTTTAGAGTATTGATGGAAACAATGCATTGATACAAGACTCGAATAAAGGAAACATTGCTCTGTTCTTCTTTGAGTACCACTACAAATGCTACGTGCGAGGCGATTATGTCATTTACTTTGTTTTTATACAAGTAACATGGGCGGTATTGGCTGGAAGTTTGTCTAGCAAGCGAGAAAGATCAGCGATCATGCTTTGTGTACAAAGTTCCATAGGTTTGCAACCCATTCTATAGTTCAATACAATATAACATGAAGGAAGGAGGAGGCAGTGATGGCTGCAGGCGATTCCATCCATCCGGGCAACATACATACTACTACTACATAGAGAAAGAGGTGAAAGGAAGGGGTCGGTCACCTTCTTGTCCTTGATCTCATTGGACTGGATCCAGTCTTGATCTGGTCGCGGTAGTCTGCGACTTCTTGATCTCCTTCTTGAGGTCCGCCTCGAACTTTTCCTTACGGTTCGCATTCGCGATGTCATAGAACTGGCGAGACCGGAGAATCATGAGAAACCGTGCAAAATCCACGAGAATCGGGGTGGGGAGAAGGGAAGAGGAGGGGGACCTTGTTCCAGATCTGTCGAAGACGCCGACGCCCTCTGGACCTTCTTGAGCACTCGGTCGATCTCGCCCTGCAGACTTCCGACTTGCGCCCATGGCATTCGATGCTGCTTGCCTTGCGGACTTGCCCACCTCCAGCTGCCATGGAGGGCGTCGAGGGGAGGGAGGAGGGAGGCGACCCCCATCACCATGGCTGCCAAATCCCTCCCTCCGGATCGACGTTGTGTCCGCCAGATCGGCGTGGCCAAGGCCGCCAATCCGCCTCGCCTGCTCGAGGAGGTGGTGGCCGTCGACGGTGGGGAGGGGGGGCACCGGCGGCGGCGGCGTCCATCTCCGCCTGGATCGCGCGCGTGGGGGTGCGGGGAGGAGAGGCTGGCGGAGGATCCGAAGGTGGGTGGCGCGAGCGGGTGGAGGGATCCGAAGGTGGTTGGCGTGGCGGAGAGGATCGGCGTCGTGGCTGCGGCGGGACGGGCGGCGGCCGAGGGCAGGGGCGCGGGCTGGATCTGGATCGGGAGAAGGGGAAAGAGAGTCGGCGAGAGGGAGAGAGGCGTGGCGGGCTGCTAGGGTTAGGATTAGGCTCTTTGAGAGGTGGGCCAGTTCGGATCGGCTAGAACAGACGGTTCGAGATCGGCTAAGGGGTGATCCGTGGGATGAGCCTGATTGGCTCGGAAAATTTATGGTTTAAAATAGTTTCTAAGTACTAAAACTATGGGTGTTTTGTGAAGCAGCTATCAAAAATATTTTGCAAAACGGCACAACTAAATTTTTCTCTGAAGTTAGACCACATTTTTTGGATGATCGCCAATTTGCATGCATTTTTATCTTTCTAGCTATTTTTAATCATTTTTCGAGTGCCCAAAATAAGTTTTTTTGTGAAGTACCTATAATATATTTGTTGCAAAATTGGACCAAATCAATTTTATAAAATACTAGGCCATGTTTAATGCACAATTGACCAAATGGTTGGGTGTAAAAAGTTTTGATCCACCTCTGGTGAAAAGACAAATTGTCATGGAATTAAATTTGGAAGCGGGTCAAATTTGAACTGTAGCTGCCTCACAGTTTGCTTTTTATTTTTTACAAAAATCATTTCTAGGTACATAAGTATTTATTTAATCATAGAAACAACCAAAAAAATTCCAAGATTCAACCACTAGCTAGGAACGGTCAAGCCCGCCATTTTGACCGCATTTTGAAGCAGGCATAGAAAATTCAAAAAATCAAAAATTGGGAAACCTTCGCATTGCATCATCATATGTGGCCAAGTTCCTAGGAAAAATAACAAACTTGTAATGTCGACAATTATTTTAAAAAGTGTTCTCAGAAACGAGCTATCACGTATGGAGATCAATGGCTTTCAAGCCAAATGATCAATCTTATGGCCACATTCATGGCATAGTTTGTTCAAATGATCTCATATTGTGCACAAGGATGCATATTGGAATGGCAAACAATGTTGCCTAATGAAGTTTTCATTTTCTTTGGACGAAAAAACCATTTTTCATTTTCCGAGTGCACGAAAGGAGGTTTTTTGTGAAGGAACTACCAAATAATTGTTGCAAAATTGGACCAAATCAATTTTCTAAAATACTAGGACATATTTAATGCACAATTGACAAAATGGTTGGGTGTAAAAAGTTTTGATCCACCTCTGGTGAAAAAGACAAATTTCATGGAATTCAGTTGGAAGCGGGTCAAATTTGAACTGCAGCTGCCTCATAGTTTGCTATTTATTTTTAAAAAAAATCATTTCTAGGTACATAAGTATCTATTTAATCAGAGAAACACCAAAAGTTTTCCAAGATTCAACCACTAGCTAGGAACGGTCAAGCCCGTAGTTTTGGTAGCATTTTGAAACAGGCATAAAATATTCAAAAAAAATCAAAAAATTGGAAAACCTTTGCATTGTGTCATTATATGTGACCAAGTTT
The DNA here is from genome assembly GCA_021605145.1 of Aegilops bicornis. Lineage (NCBI taxonomy): Eukaryota > Viridiplantae > Streptophyta > Magnoliopsida > Poales > Poaceae > Aegilops > Aegilops bicornis. The sequence continues at coordinate 37,075,207 of CM038670.1, forward strand.
CCAGGAAAAATAATAAACTTGTAATACGGTAATTATTTTAAAAAAGTGTTCTCAGAAATGAGCTATCAAGTGTGAAGATTCATGGCTTTCAAGCCAAATGATCAATCTTATGGCCACATGCATGGCATAGTTTGTTCAAATGATCTCATATTGTGCACAAGGGTGCATATTGGAATAGCAAACAATGTTGCCTAAGGAAGTTTTCATTTTCGTTGGACGAAAAAACCATTTTCCATTTTTCGAGTGCCCGAAAGGAGGTTTTTTGTGAAGGAACTACCAAATAATTGTTGCAAAATTGGACCAAATCATTTTTATAAAATAATAGGCCATATTTAATGCACAATTGACAAAATGGTCTGGTGTAAAAAAAATTGATCCACCTCTCGTGAAAAAGACAAATTTCTGCCGATTCAGTTGGAAGCGGGTCAAATTTGAACTGCAGCTGCCTCATAGTTTGCTATTTATTTTTTCCAAAAATAATTTCTAGTTACATAAGGACCTATTTAATCATAAATACATGGCTTGGTGGCGATACGTCGAGGTTTGGGCGGTGGCCGAGGGCCCCAACTCTAGAGCGCCAGAACTTCGCATGCCCGGCCAAGTGGTCACCAGCGTGTCCGTGGCGTTGCCATGTGTTCTGGGCAGCCTAGGCATGTCTAGTGGGTTGGGCACTCCCAGGTTGGTGCTAGGAAGAAAATTACAACATAAGATTCTCACGAGGAGACCAATCGATGCTCAAACATGAATTAGCGACCAAGTGTTTGATTAGCGATGCGGAAATGTACATGGCTAATGGGCGTGAGTTTTGGCTGAGGATGATCAGTTACTAAGAAGAACGTTTTCACAAATTTTCAGCTCAAAAGGAGGAGCCTAGGTGGTACTTGCTTTGCAAACCACCACCTTTGGACATAAATCTGAATGTTGAAGCTCGGCTCAAAATACTGAATGGATTGAGCTGGCATTTGGTGGAGGATGGTTATTTGGGCATAGGAAAGCATTGTAGAAAATGGATACTATTTGGACATGCCAAAGTGGTACTTCCTTCACAAACTGTTACTCTGAATGAATAGGAAAATGAATATTTTGAATTATTTTTGAACTAGGCAAGTAAGGTTTTTACATATTTGATGAAGATATGACCCAAAGAATTTATGAGATTTTTTGGGAATTTTGGGAATGACAGAAATATAGGTTGCTTCACAACCTAGGGCAAAACCGCCACATGGACATGACACATAGGCAAACTGATGAGGTGGCGCCTAGTCATAGCAACCCACCACAATTTACAAGGCTATGACCATCTATATTGGTCGTTAACAACTAGAAATAAGGCAGCGGACTAGCAACATTAGCTTTATGACCATTTCATGTAAGGAAATTATGACCTTTCCGACCAAAATGGTCGCAATGGTTTAGGGTTTGGAGCCCCTCGAACAGCTTTTGACCAATTGGTCTCAAATGGTCATAAATCTATGACCAATTCTTCCAGGGTCACTGACAGAAGGTCATAAGTTGACATATTTCTTGTAGTGTCTTACCCTTGCCTTTCTTCTTGAAACTAGTGGTTTTGTTAACCATCAACACTTGATGCTCCTTGATTTCTACCTCCGCAGCCTTTAGCATTGCTAAGAGCTCGGGAATAGTCTTTTCCATCCCTTGCATATTGTAGTTCATCACGAAGCCTTTGTAGCTTGGTGGTAGTGATTGAAGAACTCTGCCAATGACACAATCATCTGGAAGATTAACTCCCAGCTGAGTCAAGTGATTATGGTACCCAGACATTCTGAGTATGTGCTCACTAACAGAACTGCTATCCTCCATCTTGCAGCTATAGAACTTGTTGGAGACTTCATATCTCTCAACTCGAGCATTTGCTCGAAATATTAACTTCAACTCCTGGAACATCTCATATGGTCCATGACGTTAAAAACGTCTTTGAAGTCTCGATTCTAAGCCGTAAAGCATGGCACACTGAACTAACGAGGAGTCATCAACATGCGACTGCCAGGCATTCACAATGTCTGCGATTCTTTCGGGCAGTGGTACACCTAGCGGTGCATCAAGGACATAATTCTTACGTGGCAAAGAATGAGGATAATCCTCAAGTTACGGACCCAGTCCGTGTAGTTGCTACCATCATCTTTCAACTTAGCTTCCTCTAGGAGCGCATTAAAATTCAAGGGAATGGTAGCACGGGCCATTGATCTATAGCTAGATATGCAAAAAAAAACTATCAGGACTAAGTTCATGATAAATTAAGTTCAATTAATCATATTACTTAAGGACTCCCACTTAGATAGACATGCCTCAAGTCATCTAAATGATACGTGATCCAAATCAACTAAACCATGTCCGATCATCACGTGAGATGGAGTAGTCATCAATGGTGAACATCTCTATGTTGATCATATCCACTATATGATTCACGTTCGACCTTTCGGTCTCCAGTGTTCCGAGGCCATATCTGTATATGCTAGGATCGTCAAGTTTAACCCAAGTATTCCACATGTGCAAAACTGGCTTGCACCTGTTGTATTTGAACGTAGAGCCTATCACACCCGATCATCACGTGGTGTCTCAGCACGAAGAACTTTTGCAATGGTGCATACTCGGGGAGAACACTTATACCTTCAAATTTTAATAAGGGATCATCTTATAATGCTACCGCCGTACTAAGCAAAATAAGATGCATAAAGATAAACATCACATGCAATCAAAATATGTGACATGATATGGCCATCATCATCTTGTGCTTTTGATCTCCATCGCCAAAGCAACATGATCTCCATTGTCACCGGCTTGACACCTTGATCTCCATCGTAGCGTCATGGTCGTCTCGCCAACTATTGCTTCTACGACTATTGCTACCGCTTAGTGATAAAGTAAAGCAATTACATGGCGTTTGTATTTCATACAATAAAGCGACAACCATAAGGCTCCTGCCAGTTGCCGATAACTTTTACAAAACATGATCATCTCATACAACAACGTATATCACATCATGCCTTGACCATATCACATCACAACATGCGCTGCAAAAACAAGTTAGACGTCCACTACTTTGTTGTTGCAAGGTTTACGTGGCTGCTACGCGCTTCTAGCAAGAACCGTTCTTACCTACGGCACAAAAACCACAACGGTGATTTATCAAGTTTGCTATTTTAACCTTCACAAGGACCGGCCGCAGTCAAATTTGATTCAACTAAGGTTGGATAAATAGACACCCGCCAGCTACCTTTATGCAAAACTAGTTGCATGTATGTCGGTGGAACCGGTCTCATGAACGTCGTCATGTAAGGTTGGTCCGGGCCGCTTCATCCAACAATACCGCCGAATCAAATTAAGACATTGGTGGTAAGTAGTATGACGATCACCGACCACAACTCTTTGTGTTCTACTCATGCATATCATCTATGCATAGACCTGGCTCAGATGCCACTGTTGGGAAACGTACCATGCAATTTCAAAAAAAATTCCTACGCTCACACAAGATCTATGTTGGAGATGCATAGCAACGAGAGGGGGAAGTGTGTCAATGTACCCTCATAAACCAAAAGCAGAAGCGTTTTCTCAACGCGGTTAATGTAGTCGAACATCTTCTCGTTCCGACCGATCAAGTACCGAACGTATGGCACCTCCGAGTTCTGCACACGTTCAGCGCGATGACATCCCTCCAGCTCTTGATCTAGCAGAGGTTCGAAGGAGTAGATGAGTTCCGTCAGCACGACGGCGAGGTGACGGTGATGGTGATGTGATCTGCGCAAGGCTTCACCTGAGCACTACGATAATATGACTGGAGGAGTAAATGGTGGAGGGGGGCACCGCACACGGCTAAGAACAATTTATGTGCTCTAGAGGTGCCCCCCGCCCCCGTATATAAAGGAGGGAGAGGAGAGGAGGCCGGCCTTGGGGTGCGCCAAGTGGGAGGAGTCCCACTTGGACTCCTAGTCCAATTCGCCCCCCACCCCCTCCTTCTATCGGAGGGGGATAGGGGAAAGGAGCGGGAGGAGGAGAAGGAAAAGGGGGCCGCGCCCCCTCCCCTAGTCCAATTCAGACTCCTCCCTTGGGGGCGCGCACCACCCCTTGTGGGCTGCCTTGCCTCCCTCTTATGGCCCATAGGGCCCATATCTTCCCCGGGGGGTTCCGGTAACCCCCCACCCCCCGCCCCGTGCATTTCGACACCGATACATTTCGAAACACTTCCGGTGTCCGAATACTATCATCCAATATATCAATCTTTACCTCTCGGCTATTTCGAGACTCCTCGTCATCTCTGTGATCTCATCCGGGACTCCGAACAACCTTCGGTCACCAAACACATAACTCATATAATACATATTGTCATCGAACGTTAAGCGTGCGGATCCTACGGGTTCGAGAACTATGTAGACATGACCGAGACACCTCTCCGGTCAATAACCAATAGCGGAACCTAGATGTTCAGATTGGTTCCCACATATTCTATGAAGATCGTTATCGGTTGAACCGCTATGTCAACATACGTTATTCCCTTTGTCATCGGTATGTTACTTGCCCGAGATTCGATCGTCGGTATCTTCATACCTAGTTCAATCTCGTTACCGGCAAGTCTCTTTACTCGTTCCATAACGCATCATCCCGCAACTAACTCATTAGTCACATTGCTTGCAAGGCTTCATATGATGTGCATTACGGAGAGGGCCCAGAGATACCTCTTCGATACTCGTAGTGACAAATCATATTCTCTATCTATGCCAACCCAACAAACACCTTCGGAGATACCTGTAGAGCATCTTTATAATCACCCAGTTACTTTGTGACGTTTGATAGCACACAAGGTATTCCTCCGGTGTCCGGGAGTTGCATAATCTCATAGTCGGAGGAATATGTATTGGACATGAAGAAAGCAGTAGCAATAAAACTGAACGATCTTGAAGGAATATGTATTGGAGCAGTATCACCCAGTTAATACAATTCTAGCATGAATAATAAACATTTATCATGAATAAGGAAATATAAAATAATAACTTTATTATTGCCTCTAGGGCATATTTCCTTCAGACACAACCCCGAGATAGAGGCAGACCCGGAGGAAAAAAAGGCACGAGTTGGATGGTTGCGACCACACAGACTAATCCCACCACTATCATCATCTCGCAGGACAAACATGACCCACAAGATGGCGGTGGCGGGGGCTCTTCCTCCCTCCCGCGTCTCAGGGGTGGTGGGGCCCCAACATGCGTGGAGGTGCGGCCAATCTAGAAGCGATGGCGTTGGCTTCGACGGCGGCGGCGGTCGGCCCTGCCTCGGGCCACGGGCGGCTGGCCTGGATCAGGCGGCGGCGCGATGCTGTCTTCGGCGGCATGTCATCTGGCTTTAGATTGGTGGCGGCGTCGAGGGCCTGATGGACTGCTTGGCGGCACCCATGGCAAATCTGTCTGGCCGGTGTAGCCAGTGGTGGTGGTAATCTTCTTGGTCGGTGGTGGCCGGCCAGAAGCTGGGTGATCGGATCTCGAGATCCATCATCTAGTCCCGGTTGCGAGTTGGGGAGACATGGTTGCCGGTGAAAACCGAGCCGACGGCAGGCGATGGCGGCGTTCTACGCCGTTACCTTGATGAAGGCATCGTCGTGTAACTACTGTCGACCCACTCGTGCTGCTCCAGGGGAAACCCTAGGATCTGGTGTTCCAGATCGGACGATGGCAGCATTGTGGTGTCGTTTTGTCTCTTGGAAGCATCGTTTGGGGAGCAGCGCTGGAAGTCAGAGGCAAGAGGTGGAGCGGCTTCGTCTTGCACGGAGCTTCGGTGGAGATGTCAAGTCATGCCTGACCGACAGGTGCTACACTTTGTCATGCCAGGTCGGCAGGTGCCACGCACGACAGATCTTCCAAGGTCTTCAAGCCGTAATAAATTTGGTGGTACTTGGCGACATGGAGCTGAGGTGTATCGATGGCGACCGCGACGTGCTTTCATTGTTCTTATGCTAGGAGGAGGTGCCGTTGGGCGCCGTGGTGGCGTCGACGATAGCTAGACCAAGAAAGGTTGATGCATCAGTACAATTCTAAAGATGGAGCGGTGGCAGTTGGCGGCGGCCGCCTCTGAGAGCACGTCGGACCAGTGTGTGCCCCAGACCCGACAAGTGGCTAGGTGGTGTCTCAGGTCTTAGATGTTAGGCTTGGCTGCGATGTTTGTTTGGTATTAGGCCCAGACTATCTGTGCCCCTTCATCAACTGGATAGGTGTAGCGACAGTTTGTTGCTTAGGGCGGCTTTAGTCTTACTGTTGTATGACTTTGTAAGGTCTTGTGAGAATAATTAATAAAGTGGCCGTATGCATCGTCCAGATGCATAGGCCGAGGGTCACCCTCCTTTTTTAAAAAACTGTGTATATTGACAAATAATAATGAAATAAATCATGATTATTTGTCCAACTTGTGATCGCAGCTTGTAAACCATGGAGTACCGGATGAGGTCATCCTGGCTATAAGGCGTGACATTGATAAGTTCTTTCAGCTCCCCCTGGATGCACTACAAGAAACCTGTTAATCTGTGACGGATTTGTGGTGACGTTCCTAAAAACTGTCATGAAAATCGTCACATATTAGCAAGCGTCTAATGGGCCTCAATACGGTACTGCCTTTATGACGGACATCGAGGGACCGTCATGGAAATTGTCATGGATCGATAAGCTAGGCCTAGCCTTTTACTTCTTGATCCATGATTAGACCGTCATGGATGGCTCCTGGTGATGTGTCGTGCATGTCCTTTGTCTGACCCACATGTCAGTTGGAAGCAATCAATGTGTAGAAAAAAAGATTGAAACTGTGAAGGAGCGCGCGCGAAGGAAAATTTTAAGTAACGAGCGCGGGGAGCCGAAATTGCCAAGCCAGCCCATTTAACTACAGAGTCCACACCAGCCTAACCCTAGTTACCTTTCTTGCATCTCCCATACCAACCATAGCCGCCGCCACTTCACCTTCCTCCTCTCGCCGCTCCATGTCGGCGCCGGCCCTGAACCACACCGTGCCGAGCCCCTCCACATCTGTCCCGCCCTGGACCCCTCCCCATCTACCCCATTCCACGCCTCTCCCCATTCAGATCTGCCGTCATACCCCTTGATCTGAGGCGGCAGCGGTGGCGGGGGGACCAACTGCCGGATTTGGACGTCCCTGAGGTCGCTGGCGGCGTGCATTGATCCAGCTCCATCTGGTGGCGAGCTGAGGTGAGGTACAGGAGGTGGCAACACCGCCAAGGATGCAGAGTACATCGGCGACCTGTGGCTCGGTCCAATTGTCCGTCAGCCGTGCCACCGTCGCTCCCCTCGTCGTCGCGGGCGTCTTCTCCATCCGTGGTGCGCAGCCTCCTCTATGCGTCGCCGGTCACCTTCTCCGGCTGGAAAGACCCAGTACGTACATCTGCACCGGTCCCGTACCCTACCGTTCCCCTCTGCTCGTCTCTGCTAATTAGTGTTTATTGGAGCTCTGCTGAGGAGTACAGAGTACCACCGGGACGAGCAAAACACATGGGGCAAAACACCGGCCATGGATGGATCTGGCCGTACATGTTAGAGGATGGTTGGAGGCCTCGTTGGCCATGTTGAACCAGTACAGAGAAAACATCTGCGCGTCTGCCTTGTTCGACATTAAAACGAACAGCAAGGGCATGAGCACCACCGAGGCTTACTCGTTCGTTACTAATTGTTTGTGCTTTGTTCCTTCCTAATCACATTGTGAAGCACATTCATTTTTTGTACTGCAAACAAAAAGTATTAGGCAAATTTCCGTTCTTGTTGCAGTTCAAGCATTGCTTTGTAGATGTACACTTCTAATTCAGAGTAATTGCATGGAAGATTTATCCTGTCAGCTTTTAGAATTAAGAAACTCATACCATTTTATATCTAACTGAAGAAAAACTCATATCTGCAGATTCTGTAGGTACATTTTACTGCATTGTCCAATGTTTCTGCATGCACATAATGGTGATGGATCCCACATCGGTCAGTGCATCTAATGGTATTTGTACAGCTAAAAACATTTTTCACTTGGTGATGATATCTGCACTGCCCTTGCCTAAATAATTTGGATATCTCACATGGACCAGAAACATTTTTTTACTTGGTGATGGTATCTGCACAGCCCTTTCCTGAACATGCCCTTTATGTTATGCATACACTTTACTCAAACATCCATTTGCCCTTATGTTCTACTAGGGCTCAATGTTTTCTGGAAGTAAGCTTGACTGAAAATACACGTAATTCAATGCTTGTTCTTCTAACCAAAAATTCAGTTCATGATTCTGGACCTATACTTACTCAAATGATTACTATAGAGGTCACAAAGCTTTCAAATTCAAGAATAAGGAGAGTATTTTCTGTTTTCTTTCCGTAATTTTCTTTCATATAAATATGACATTTACTGTTTATAGTTAATGGGCTTGTTTTAGCTATGCAGTTTTCAACCTATATGATTTCTGGTTATTGGATAATAAACTTTCATGTAGCTCTCGACTGCCCACACATGTTGCTATACAATTTAATGTCTAGATACATCATACATGCAATTCTTTATCTCCCTGTCTCGTTCTATAGGTACCTAAAATACTTGACAAAGAAGCAAAATGACAAACAAGCCGCTTGAAGTTCCATGTGCTGTGTCAAATCTTAATTTTTGTGACAATTAAACTAATAGTATTTTGTACAATGGATCAAAACTCACAGTGCTCTAATTCCTGTGCAATGCTTTGTGCCAAAATTATATAATTGCAATGTACTTAACTGCTACTTAGCGACTTGAAAAGGCAACAATCTTGAAAAATCTAATGAAGAAGATAACATTTATTTTGTGGTGCCCCCATTTTTCTTTTTGTGCACAGGTAGATAGATGACTAGTTATTTATTTTTGAGCTCTCTGTATTACTTATATAGTTTTATATGTGTTTTGGATTTTATCCAGGGTCAGGCCATGTTACTCGAGTTGAAGTTTTTAGCAGGAATTACTTGGGTCTGAATAGCTTCCTGGAAGCATTGGTGGTGTATTGTTGGAGATTAAAATCAGCTAGCAGCACATATTTTAATGGTAGTCAAGTTACTTGAATTTCTTTTAAAAATGCTTATAGTGATTTCTAGATATGCATGTGTCGTTTTGGTATTAGTGGAAGACTGGAAATATGCTTCACGTCAGACATGTTGACTGAATATACATATTTAATAATATTTCATGTTCTTTCTTTCAGTAGGACATTTATTTCAACGATCTTAGTAAAGATTTGTTCTGTCCACATAAAGTAACTGATTGATGCTCTAATTTTTCCAGGATAGATATTCCACTAACCATCTCACTGTTAATAATTATATTTGATTTATTTATGTGTTCTTTCTACATTCCAAATCCTTTTCTGCCTGCTGCTAAAATGTGCATGTTAACAGAAAAATCCGATGTTGCTGTATATTGTTTCTTGTACTTGTCATTTTTTTGCGAGTGAGCTAATTAGTGTCATTTTAAATAAAGGTATGTCTGAATGTTTCCCATAATAGATTTCTCATGTCGATAGTTCTCACATTTTTTTTCTGTTGTTCTTTTGCAGGTAATTGAGGTAGAACAGAAGACACTTGAGTTTGGTTTAGAAGGGGTACTCCACTTGGATAGGAACAATGATACTGCTGGCAACATGATACACATATTATGTGTATCTAAATGTCCGGTGTGACTGATTTGTAATTTTAATATGTTATTGTGATCAGAATTTTTAGTTGTGCACTACATTATTTTTTGGCTAAATAGAGATTCTTTACTTCTTTCATGTGGATCAAATATTTGGCATCCTGGGCAAAAGATGGGTTGGACAGGCCAATGCCAATAATAATCTGGAATGTGCTAGTATAATTAATTTGTACATAACACAAACTAGAAAGAATAAAAAATATTAAATAAATGGATGAAGGCCCAATAAACCATGGACTATATGGGCCTAAATATTTGTAGAAAGATAAATGGGCTCTATTGTTGGGTTGCCAAGTCAGATCCACCTGATGCCACATCAGCTGCCACATCATGTACATCCGTGACGGATAGGTTTGTCACAAAGGTTTGGGCTTGTTCAGGGCTGAACGGGCCTAGGGCAAATCGATGACGGTCAAAAATCCGTCATGGAGGGCACAGTATCAAATTATGACGCGATATACATGACGGATTTAAAATCCGTCATGCACGCTCATCCATGATAGTTTTTTGCTATTTTGTGACGGACCGAATTTGTCATGGATTAACAGATTTCTTGTAGTGATGTGAAAAATGCATACGCTCAACGCCAAGGAGATCTTCAAGGTTATGGTCAAGCCTTTATTCTCTCCCATGATCAAAAGCTAGATTGGGCAGACATGTTTGGGTTCTACACACAGCCACCTCAGGCCCGTGATATGAGTTTCTGGCCGAGTCAACCTCCTATGTTCAGGTCAGAGTGTGCATTCTTTCTGCATATAAGAGAACTAATGGATAATGGACATTGTGGTTTTACTAATTCCTTGCCGAACAATGTTGTACTTCTAATTAGAGTTGACACTATGGTTGTGTGCATCGACTGATGCAGTAGCCCGGGATTTTGCATTGACATACCTAATAAATGATTACCTCTTTTCATTTATATCCATGATAGGTATAGGAAAGATGCAGACCTTGCAAAAATAGATTAAACCTCATCATCACAACATACACATGGTTCATTCACTTTTTTATTTATGATTTAATCAGAGCTGCTTCTTTTTATTTACTTCAATGGCTCTTTTAGATCAAACTTAATATATTAAAAACAAGCAAAAAGAGAGAGAAAAATGTTGATTTCTTCATGGTAATATATCTAAAATAAACATTTTAGCAAATTTTCTTTTTAAAAATTGATAATATACATGCAATAAATATTGTAGCAATATATATTTAACATTAACGATTACACTATTTTTCTATGACCCCAGGAATTCCATCGAAGAATATTCTTCTAAATTGATGAAGCTCGCTCGTTCTATTGCCACCTTCATTGCAAAAACACTAGACATTGATCCTGAATTGGTGGCAGACAAAAATGTGGTGCAATATGTCAGGATGAACTACTACCCACCATGCACGTCGATGCCCGAAAAGGTTTTAGGCTTCTCTCCGCATTCAGATGGATCTTTCCTAACTATCCTACTAGAAGTTAATTCAGTTCAAGGGAGTAAATTGCAAAAAACCACCACAATTGAGGACCCTAATTCAAAAAACCACCACCTTTTGTTTTTTTTTCAAAAACCCACCGCCATTGTACTAACAGTTTGCAGAAAACACTGATGGCTCGATTAAAGCAGTTTAAGTGAAAACCTGACGGATGGGACCCATTGTCAGGTGCCACGTGGTAGGGGAAACTGATGGAACAGACGGACGTTAAGTGACCGGTCAATGGCTCCTCTGCCCCTTTGGCATTTTGCCAAACAGTGGCGGGCGCACGAGTTGCAGCCGGTGCGTCCCGCCGCCGCCCTCCTCGTCGGCGGTAGCCACCGACGCGCCACCACCGCTATTCATTGCGGACATGACATGCCGCTCATACCGGCACTTGCGCAAAAAATCGGCGAGCGTGTCAAGATCGCCATCGAGAGCACTCGCCGTCGACAACACCCAGCATCCAAACGAATCGCTGCGGCGGCTTTGGGATTCCATTGGGCTGCGTTGTGGATCTTGAGCAAGGACACGTGAATGAGGAAATACACGTCACCGCAAACTTTGCTTTAAGCACTGAATTGATTCCGGCCAGATGCATACATACACGGCGGACGCCGCTTAATCCGGGCGAGGCCGAGCTTCAGCCGAGCCTCGCACATGACCGCTCCGTCGAGTACAATCTCACCGCCGCCGAGCCCCATCCCGCTTCGGCAAGGCCGAGCTCAGCCGCCGCGCCACTGCCTTCGGGCGCGGCTGAGCTCGATTTGATCGGGAGGTCGAGCGCCAGACCTCGCCGTCGCCTCCAGCAGCTTCGCATCAACACCGCAGTGACGCATGGCATCTTTATGACGAGCCCTTCAACCTCCTACTACCTCCCGTCGTCGCCCTGCTCCGGCAGCAGCCGCCGCGCCCCAAGCCATTGTCCTCGAGCTTCCCTGCCACCTCTGCGTCGACTACAAGCTCCTAGTGAGCTCCTCCTTCCCCTTCTGCCGCTCTCCTGTGTCTGTTAGCAAGCACCAGTGGCTTGGGACGACGCCGGCGAGGCCACCGGTGCGTCCTTGTCGTGAATGAGTGCGTTTGTGTTGACCAGTGGAGGAAGAGGGGTGGCAGTGAGGATGACGGGTGGGCCCTACGCCAGCCTAATGTTTGAGTCAAACGGTGTGAGTTGTTTCCATGCCACGTCATCATTTATAGAGGGACCCGTTTGTCAGTTTTCTAATAAAAAGCTCTAATCAACTCATCAGTGTTTTTTGCAAACTGTCAGTACAATGGTGGTGGGTTTTTGAATTTTTTTTGAAAGGTGGTGGTTTTCTGAATTAGGGTCCCCAATTGTGGTGGTTTTTTACAATTTACTCAGTTCAAGGCCTACAAATTAGGAGACATGGTGCATGGATCCCAGTGAAACCACTGGCCAATGCATTGTTGCTGAATGTGGGTGACCTTCTCGAGGTATGATCATTTCAAAGTCCATTTAGGCCTCTTTTGGTTCATAGGATAGGATTATTGTAGGAATAGGAATTTTGTAGGAAATGAGATGACATGTATCTCAAATCCTATGAATAGAAATAGGAAACGAGATGTCATTTGGTTGACATCAAAGGAATTTTTTCATTGAGTCTAGGCTCATTTTTATTTTCCTATGAAATGTGGAGGATAGGAACCAATCCTATATAGTAATAGGAATCCATTCCTATGAATCAAAGGGCTCTAAAGGAAAACATCCTATAAGAATCCTATCCTCTAGAATTCCTATGAAATTCCTCCAAACCAAAGGAGCCCTTAAATTTTCACATACAACGTCTCAAGCTTAGATTATGTAAAATAGGAACAAAACTATTTCTATATTTCTTATTTGTGCTCAGTCAAGAGAAGTGCTCACTTACATAAATGCAATGTACATTTTCTATGATTATGAATAGTTTAGGTTGTAATAAGCAAAAGAGTACTTTGCCAAGGTAACCTGGTTCTGCTTCTATATTTTCTATCAAATTCCTCTGAGAGATCCTAGTCAAATAAAAGAAAGGGTTTATAAGCAAAGGCACCAATTTATAGGGCTCAATCATATATTGTTGAATGGTGTGTAGGAAGTTTTTTTGTCCAAAACAGGCATCAAACTATGAACTTCTCAAACTATTTCCACCTTCATATGAAATGAGGAATCCGATACCATTGTAATTTAAGCAAGTCATTTTTTTATAGATTATGACGAACGGGAAGTACAAGAGCATTGAGCATAGGGTCACTATAAATGCTCATAAGGAACGATTATCCATATCAGCGTTTCATGTCCCAAAGTATGATGGAATAGTTTCCCCACTTCTGGGAACTACGGAAGAGAAGGTGTTATACAAGACAACAAAAGTGGAAGAGTATTCAAGACTTTATTTGTCAAAGAAACTAGACGGCAAGAGGGCCCTGGATCATGCGAAGCTATCCCAGACATAAGAGACTTGTCTACTCTATCTCGATATTTTATATATACGTTCTTAAATTATTAGTCTTTGAAGCTTCAGCATTGGGACCAATCAGTGTGATGTTTGTTAGTCACTGCATCACTGCATTTCCTCTCTCTTTTCTCTGAAAGATGGGTCGTCCCCATCCTCTGCATTAGTTTGCTTTTTTTTTTTTTTTTGAGATGGATGCATTTACTTTGTGATGATGCATATGCTGAAATTCGTGTATACTATTGCCATTCTACAAAAGCTTGTGGCTGGAGGAATCTCAAAAGTCTTATAGAGCGTGTTTGGCAGCCGTAGCAGCCGGCCCTGGCTTAGCTCAGCAGGGCCGGGCGGGCAAAATCAGGGGCCCTATCTCACTAAAAAAAAGAACTAAAGGGCAATTATAATGTATATATATATATATATCTCACAGAAAAAATTCTAATGTATATAATATAATGTCTTGCACTTAGAGGAACTAAATTGATGTTTCCCATGATGACTCGAATCGGTATTATTGAAACACAAGATACAAAAGATGAATAAAATACAATTGAACAGTAGCATATATCAATAGGTTCATGCGTCAATGTTTTGGGTCTAACTCACCTAGTTTTGGGTCCTCTCTGGTTGAACTGCTATACTGTGAGTGTGATCTTTAACCGAGAAGGTAAGAACCGATCTCTAACAAAGAACGAAGCAACGATCCTTGTCAAAAGTTAATTAGGAAATTAGGAATTAAAATTAGAAAATTAAGTTAATCGAAAAAAGGAATCGCTAAGCACCTGGAGTCACTGATCGATCCGATGAGTCTGAAATTGGGAGAGGAAGCCATGACAAGGACAAGAAGGCAACAACGGCACTACAACAGCAGACTGAATCCAATCGGTCCGATGATACGAAGGCGACGAGACGATCTGCTTCATGTTGGGTTTGGCAAACAATGAACTTGGAGAGATACCTTTGGATCACTGGATCACTATCACTCTATCAGTTTCAAATACCTGATATTGAGGCTGAGATACCTGGTGTTGCGTGATCGCCCGACGCTCTGTCGCTGTTGGCCGACGCAGCTGCAATTACGGTTTTGAGATGGAGACAGACGACCCCGATTCCCTGGGCGTAGGCTGCGATCTCGTTGTTTCTTTCTTTTTACAGAGCGAACGAGGCGAGGCGCTCGATGCCCTCCACTCAGGCCCAACTCCAGCGTCCAGCGGCCCAGTATGGCTTCGATCTGGGCTTTTTTAATACAAGTCTACGTAAAATTTTTGGGGCCCCCCAAAATTATGGGCCCTGTGCGGGCCGCACGTTTGGGACAACTGTGGGCCCGGCCCTGTAGCTCAGCCTGGCTTAATGGAGGCTGGTTAAGCAAATGCAGGCTGTAATGCAACATCTCCGTATTGTTTGGTTGCCTGCATCTTGTTCTCTTGTATTAGGGGATAGCTTAGCGCACGGTGTTTGGTTGCCTGTATTGGCTCGACTCATGCAACTACACAGTGTTTGGTTGTATACACGAGATATGGTTAAGAGCTAACACTTACAGTTAACACACATTGTGCCTTGCAACAGCTATGGACGATGACCACGGCGCAGCATCCGACACGATGAGCACAGAGTCTCGGGCAAGTGCTCTTGCCGGCGTCGCGGCGAACTAGTTGCTAGCGTCACCGCCGAAGAGAAGTCCATGCGGAGGAGCGCTGGGGCAGAGGATGGGAGAGGAGAAATGCAGTGTATTTGACCATGGCGATTGCGGTGGACGGTGGTCGTGGCGCCGCGTCTGACACGACATGCACGAAGTCGTGCGCGATCGACCCCGTCGGTGGTGTGGCGAACTAGTTATTAGCTTGGTCGCCGCAGAGAAAGTCTGCACGAAGATAGTGTGCAAAGGAGGAGAAATGCAGTGCTTGCACCATGGCTGCGTCAGTGCAGCAGGACGAGAGAGAGGAGGCCGAGATGACAGACGCCGGTGAAGACTCCAGTGTAGTAGGATGCGGGCAAGGAGGTCAAGAGGAATGGCGCCGGCGTCGAAAGGGACGAACATGAGGGCTCTGAGATAAAGGACAGAGGAGAAGAAATACAGTGTGGGTGTAATTGCGGCGTCGGTGCAGTAGAATCGATGAAACAGAAAACTTGCAATAGAATGTCGTGAGGAATTGCGAGCTTAGGTTGCTGGTCAAAGAAAATTTCAAACAGTCGATCGTGCGCGACGAATCTAACAAAGTTCTTCCAAATAGCTTCACGCGTGAACACAAAATTGAGCATTTACTGTCGACGAAGCTACGAACGAATCGCCTGAATGAAACTGTAACATCGATGTGCATTTTTCATGTAGAGTTTATCACGAATCGAAGCACCGTTGTGTAGATTAGATAGGAGCAGGAAGAAACGAGATTAGGCATCAGGTTAGTGGAGGAAGAAGAAGCACTACACAGCTAGTATCCCTCCCCTCCATATGCGCTCGCTGTGCATCGCTCGGGCTTGGCTCGCGAGATGCCAATTTAATTTAAGCGTTTTCAGCGAGCCAACCCAAAGACGCTTTAAACATCATGCGCGATGTAGGCCCAACAAAAAATGCAGGTAACTAAACAGACTGGATTTTTTTCCGAACATGACTGGTTAGTCTATATGCGGGCAACCAAATGCACCCGTATACATTTCTGAACCCGCGCACGCGTACTCGTACGCTTGTGAACTCATTCATTCATGCGGGCTTACTGTTCGTTGACGTGATACTGAAAAACACTCAAGATATAAGGATGAAACAGATGAAATGAAATAAGATGCCGGTCGAGATGCCGAGCTGCGTCGCTGTTTGTTTGGCTTATCCCATGATCCAATCTGACGTCTCACGATTGTGTCCCGTTGCTAGCCTGTCCAGACCTACCGGTCCAGCGCCTTGCTGGACTAAAACTTTACTAGATGCAGTCAGTGACTGGCAGAGATCGATGCAAGTGTAATGTTTCACTTATGTACAGTGGTTGAGTCAACTTCAAGTTGTATCTTAAGTGGGAGCAGGTAGGTTGCTGCAGCACCCTGATAGATGAAACTACAAGCTAGTCTTGCTGGCGATCTTGCAGACGAGGTTTAGACTTGCGTTGTGATCTTGATTTCAGTTATGCCCACCCGATGGTGCTATTCTGCCATCGATCTCTCTTGGAACCACAGATCCTTGGAATACAGCATACAGTCTTATCTATCTCCACACATTATTTTGATAAACAGAATTTCAACATGGCATCAAAGAAATACAAAGCATAATGAACAACACTCGACCTCCACATAAAGGCATGTACAATGGTGTTATCTTAAAAGTGTCACCTAGGATAAACGATGAGTTGGATGAGAAAAAATTCATAAGAAAAGACTTGTCTTCTTTTATTTAAAAGAAGACAAAAAATAATCTCTTAACACAATATGTCTCACCATGTTTTAGAAATGGCTAGTTATCAAAAATAACGCTAAGCGATGATTCATTGTAGACATATTTTTTGTCATCTCTAAATTACATGCAAGATTTAAAATAAAATTATCTATCAACCATTATACATGCCCTAAAATTATATACTTACGTGGCATTCCTCAGAAAACAAATAGAACTGCTTACGTGACGCGCAAAGCTGGAAACGCTAGCGAGCGACTGCCGCTATCATCTTGTTTGGTGGGCCGAGTATCTTAATCTTCGCCTTTGGGTCTGCAGATGACCTGGACGTCCACTCAGCTCTCGAAGTTTCCTACAGAAAAAGAAAGGCCAGCGGCCTGCATTTTCCAGAGCAAAAAATGATGCCTGATGGGGACTTGTTCCGTTGTCCGTGCAATTGAGGTGACACTGCGGATCATGGCCCAATTTGCTTTCGCTCTCCTCTCGCTCGGGTTGCGTACTCATACCACGGCCACCACGTATCGGCCCGTATAATCTTCTTCGTCTATCCGTTTCTTCTGCCATGTATCCGCTGAAAGAGGCCTCACGGCCTGATGTTTTTCCCTTTTGTTTGCCGGAGTTGAACTGTTTCATTAGCGTGCAATGCCCCCGTAAAATGATGTGAGAATCCATGTGTTTCAAAGAGACCTTTTATTAGTGATTTACAAAAAAAAAGACCTTTTATTAGTGAGTGTTCCAAAAAGACCTTGGGAGCACTCAACCTGTCCATGGCCCAATAATCGACATGACGAATACTCATTGCACACAAGATTATCTTGCTTTCAAGAACAATGTATGTTTATCCTCTTGTTCGCTGACAAATTCGTTAATAGCACGCGTTGCATAAAAATTCCAAAAAAAAAGAGTTTGTGTTGACTTTTCAGCGGTATATTTTTGCATAGAGAGTGTTTGTTTTTTCGCGTGGAGTATTTAGAGAAAGGGAGTGACTACGTGCAAGGTGACTGTTTTTTGTTTTTGGGTCAGTTGACTGACCACAATTTTTGCTCAGTCGGTTTGCATGTAGCGGGCCGCACCAGACCCCGTCAATTACCATCAAGTGGATGTGTGTGTTCTCGTTAATTACCATCAAGCTGGACCATGGGCTGCCCCCGTCAAGTACTACTACCAAGTCAGATTTTTTTTATCTTGTACATTGATACAGACTGCTCTAGTATAGTGTTCGAAGCGTTTATAGGTGACCGAAGAATAGCACTCACACATATTTTCATGCAACGGTTAGTGATTATATGTGCAATCTCTCACACATGTATATTTATTTTTAGAGAAAAGTATGTTTTTGGTCCCTCAAGTTTCCTCAAAGTATAGACTTGGTCTCTCAAGATTTTTTGGTATACATTTGGTTCCTCAAGTTTCAAAACCGGATAAGTTTGGTCCTAAACCAGATTTTGAGCACGTTGACCGGTTTTGACTGCCACAAAACCGCCCGATGAACAGTAAATTCAAAAAAACCTTCAAAACAATCTGAAATTTTTTGGGGTCGAATATGCTTACATGTGCAAGATGCGAACAAAATTCCGTGCCCTTTTGGCACTCGAGGACCTCGTGGCAAAAAAACAAAAATATCTGCCTGATGAATAGTAAATTCAAAAAAAAACTGATTTTTTTAGCTCCTTGAGTGTCGAAAGAGCACGAAAAGTTGGTCGCACCTTGCGCATGTAAGCATACTGGATCCCAAAAAACTTAGTTTTTTTTGAAGTTTTTTTTTTCAAAATTACTGTTCATTGGGCGGTTTTGTGGCGGTCAAACCTGGTCAACATGCTCAATATCTGGTTTAGGACCAAACTTATCCAGTTTTGAGACTTGAAGGACCAAATGTATACCAGGAATTCTTGAGGGACCAAGTCTACACTTTTTGAGAACTTGAGGGACCAAAAACATATTTTTCTCTTATTTTTATATACATGCATACAATACATACACATATACACATGTATATATCATTTTGAAGGGACAGAAGGGGGGGGGGGGGTACTTAAACCCATATTTGCTATTTCTAAGTCATTTGTGTCTAGTAATCATCACAATAGACAACTTAATATTAGATTTATTTTTGATAAATTACACATGCCATATTGAATATTCTTACAGAAGCCACGCAACTTTGGACCCGAATTGAGGATTGCACAAACATTCTTCACCTTTAAGCGGCTATTGACAAAAAAAAGTCTAACCCAAAAATTGAGCTATTAAATTAAAAATCTAATACTTGTCTTGGTTTCGCCTTAAAGAATAAAAGGTAAAAATAACAGAAAATACAAATAAACAATAAAATTTCTGAAAAATGAATTAGTGCAATTGGTGTTAACCTTAAAAACAAATAAAATGAAAACAAATAATAATAAACTTGCACACAATTTACATAGCAATTGCACTATTCTAAAATATGCAAGAATATCCATATAATAAAGGAATTTTCACAAAAAATAAAGTTTATTACGAAGGAATAAATTACTATCATTGGTATTACCCTTAAAACAAAAAAAAAACAAATTCAAATAATGAAGTTTTCTATGAAAGAATGAATTAGTGGCTTTGGTGTTACCCAATAGGAAAGAAGATGAAATATATAATAAAACAACCTCAAAGTAGTAAAATTTTCTAAGAAAGAATGAATTAGTGATATTGGTATTACCATTTAAGAAGAACAAAATAACTCTAAATCAAAAAATTTCAAAATTTGCACATGATAACCATAAAAATTGCGTGTTCTAAAAATATGCAAGAACAAGCATATGCAAGCGAAATTTTTGACATTTGTATTACCCTTAAAGAGGAAATAAATTGAAATAAACTAATACAAATCAACTTAATGAAGTTTTCTAAAAAGTAATGAATATGTTTAATTGATATTACCCTTAAATAAGATATAAAAACTAAACCAAAATAAAATAAAATAAAATAAGGAAGTTTTCTAAGAAAGAATGAATTAGTGGGCTTGGTGTTACGCTTCAAGAAAAAAGAAGATGAAATAAATACTAAAACAAACACAAAATAATGCAGTCTTCTAAGAAAGAATGAATTAGGGGAGTTTGCATTACCACTTAAGAAGAAAGAAATGAAAGCAAATCTAAAACAAACAATGGCAAAATTTGCACAAGATATACATACGAATCGTGTTTAAAAAATGTGCAGTAATAAGCATAAAAATGTAATTTTTTCGCAAATAAGAACTTCCCTAAGTACATAGAATTAGTGGCATTGTATTACCCTTAAAGAAGAATGAGATTAAAAGAAAAACAGATATGAAATCAAAATAATAATTTTTCTTAATGTAATGAATAAGTGTCATTCATATTACATTTAGAGAAGAAGAAAATAAATAAAACTAAAATAAATACTTAAACAAACCTAAATAAGGAAATTTTCTAAGGAAGAATGAATTATTGGGCATTGGTATTACCATTTAAGAAAAAAAATGAGAAACAAATCTAAAACAAACAATTACAAATTTTGAACATGATATACATAAAAGTTGTGATTTAAAAATATATGCAAGAATAAACATATAAAAGTGGATTTGTTTACAACAAAGAAGTTTCATAAGTATGAATGAAATAGTGGTACTGGTACTACCGTTAAGGCGAAATGAAATAAAAACTAAAAACAAATAGAGAAGTTTTCTAATAAAGAATGAATTAGTTGGTATTAACCTTTGTGAAGAAACAAAATGAAAAAAACTTGCGTACGAATTTTCACTGAAATTGCACTTTGTGTAATATGAAACAATAGTCATATGATAATGCAATATTGACACATATTGTATATTTTTTGTGTGCATACGTTTACATTCATCGAACATCCCAAAAATAGCCGCAAAAGAAAAAAAAGAAAAAACCAACTAATAAAGAAAAAAACAAAAGCAAAAACGCATAACAAAAGAAAACAGAGAAATAAAGGAGAAAAGGGAAGGCTGGGTCGCACATGTAATGGGTTTGGTCCATGAAGGAATCAACTGACCCAAATATATGGTCAATCAGAAAAAAAAAACAGCTCAAAACAATAAATAGACCAGCCCAGAAAAAAAAATATGAGCACGAATCTAAAGCAGAATTCAACTGTCCAAAAAGTAATTTTCAGGCTACTAACGTATAGCTAATGTTTTAGAGAAATTGGAGCAGTGCTACAAGGTGTCGTTTTTTTTCTGTGTGGTTGATGCACAAGACTATTTTATGGAGTGAACGTGAAGCGCATGCATTGACTAAATTGTATTGTGTTTTTGAGCAAAACTAAAGTGTATAGTGGGTAGTAAAATATAGCAGTAAAATAAAAAAAAAGCAAGAAAGAAGCCTTAAGAAAAGAGAGACACCACGCACGGCGGCGGCGGTTGGCCGCTCGTACCCTGCACCATGTGCTAGGGTTTCTCTGCCTCCCACCCGCAGCGGCACCGGTCTTCCTCATCTCCTGCGGTCTTTAGGACCATGGAGGCATGATGGATCTCGTCCCTCGCCAGTGGGAGGGCTCCGTTTTCTGATATTTTTTTGAGTTTTGTTAGAGTTTGTCCTACTCAGAGATGCAAGGTGGTGGTGGCTCTCTGCAAATGGAAAAAGGTCCTCCCCGTCTAGTCCCCATTCCGATGGTGTTCCTAGCATCATTGAAGGGCGTGTGGAGGTTTGTCTTCGACGGATCTCATAGGATTCGGTCAGTGTTTGTCTTCGATGGATCCACGTGAATTTGGTTTTCGTTCGTCTGCGTTCGTATGCCTACAAGTTGGATACTTTCGATCTATGCTTCTCTTCATCCGCGGCAGTTGTTGTTCTGGTGCGCTGGTCCTATGGGGCCTTAACCAGTGGCGGAGCTTAGTGGAGATCAACATGGGCCATCGCCCCCCTCCCGCGCCCAGGAGATTTGTTCTTATTATCATGAGTAAATTGCCCATAGATTCATAGAAATCTAGCCTAAACCAGATGTTGGTTGCCCTCCCCCACCCCATTTGCCCCTCCTAAGATGTGTCCCAAGCTCCGCCACTGGCCTTAACACAACGACTTTCCGACTATCTACTAAAACAAGGTTGGCCTGGCTCCGATAAGGGAGGGGCGATGACGGCGGCGCGCCGTCGGCTCGCTCCGATGCTTGTAGTCGTCGCTAGGTTGTTTATGGTACTAGATGTATTTTTTTACTTCTGATGTTCTTTGTACTCGGAAGTTTTTCTTGAAAAAAAATATAGCAGTATAAAATAAAAATTGGCCTCTGATGCATGTGCGCTACAGTCAGCTCATGTACTCCGCCCCTTCCGTATACCCGGCCTCTCGATTTCATTTTCAATCGAAAAAAAAATATACCTATAGGATACACCGCATGTACGCTCACGTAGCCAGCCAGCAAGGCCGGGTGGCAGGTGTGGTGGAGCCTTCATACAATTCCAAGCAGCACGGAACAGCAGCAGTAGAAGAGTAGTACGTACAGGACATTATCGACCCATCCTGGCCCGGCCCGGCCCGGCTGTCAGTCAGGCAGGGCCTGCAACCTCAACGGGAAGTTGCACTTGCACAAGGACGAAATCTGTACGCTCCGTTTCCTGTGGCCGTTCATGCTTTTCTCCCGCCAAAGCCTCGGCGGCTCAGCTGGCGGCGAAATTTCTCGAACAGCCTGCGCGGGACGGACCTCCGCGAAGATCCAAAACGGCCGGCCTTGGATGCGCGCGGGAGGCCGTCCGGGGCGACGGATCACGCTCCAGCAAGCAGCAGCAGCAGTAGCCGTTGCTCACGCCGCCGGGCCCGCCGCGGCGGTTGTAAAGGCGGCAGAAAAGACGAGCGCGCCAGCCTGACCCCCTCGCCGTGTCCGCTCTGCTGCCGGTGGTCCGGCCCGGCCCGCCCATCTGGATCGATCCCGGCCGCACCTCCCTGGCAGCCTGTACTTATTATCCTCCGCCGTGCACGCCTCCCCTTCCTTCCTCCCTCCCTCCCGGCGTTTACGCAAGAACCTGCGCGGCAAAGTTAGACAAAAGTTTTCACCGGGGAGCAGCGGCCGTGGATCTGAGCGAGCTCCGGCGTGCTTTACATACGCTTTTTACTTGCGTGCGCCACCGGACCACGGCACACGACGCGCGGCACATGTGCTGCCGTTCGTACCGCCGTGCCGCAGGCGCGGGCGTGGGCGGGTCCAGCCCAGCGGCGATCATATCCGCCCGCCCCGGCTCCGACTCGACTCCCGTCGCTGGCCGGCTCACATGGCCTCGCTGTGCGCGTGGCCCACGGGGTCTCGCTCCTGTGTGCGATGATGCTACCGGTACCTACCTACCGGAAGAAGGAATCCCATCCGTGATCCTAGCCGGGATAGGGGAGGTGGGAGAATCATTGCTGCATCGCCTACGTAGCCCTAGTTGCACTGCACCCTTGGAAAGGTGGCCGAGATGGCCGGCCGTGCAATAATTTCATGCGTGAAAATTTTCTATGCCACGTCACAATTTTTTCTGTGGTAACTAAAGTAGTTTTTACTACGATACTAAGTACTTCCTCTGTTTCTAAATATTTATCTTTCTAGATATCTTAACAAGTGACTACATACGGAGTAAAATGAGTGAATCTATATTTTAAAATATGTCTATTTACATTTATATGTGATAGTCCACTTGAAATCTTTAAAAAACAAATATTAAAAAACTGAGAGTAATTTATAAGAAAAAGAGTTCATTAAGACTTCTTTGTGGCCCTTGAAAGAGCGAGAGGCGGCATATTAAAGGGTAAGCAACCATTTGGTGATAATGACAACTGCTTCGATTGTAAGGCTGGAAACCCCAATGATTCACCCACCCTCCCACAACCGCAAAGCCAGCATGCACTATCGGTTCATCTCATTGTCCCAGACCAAAGCATATTCTCCAACACTTAATTTATACTAATAATGCATGACTAAATCAGTTCACAATAAAACTAGCTTATCCGTGACTCGCATTATCCATCCATTCTATAGTAGACAAATTAAGCAACCGAAACGGGACAGCTGGAACCGGAAGCAAGCACGGCTGTCTCGACACCGGTGCACAACAACCAGCACTGTACATTACATTTTTCTTGCACTTTTATTACAGTGGCCTTTTGGTATTCAAGACAGCGCCGCACCGCAGCTCGCTCAATAAAACCGCGCCTGTCCTGTCCTGTCCTCACACTCGCTCATCACACTCCACCACCACCCCCATCCATCCATCAGAGAAGAGAGAGAGGAGAGCGTCCGCGCGCAGCAGCAGCCATGGCCAAGGAGGTGAGCGAGGAGCCGGAGCACGCCGCGCCGGCGCACAAGGACTACTCCGACCCGCCGCCGGCGCCGCTCTTCGACATGGGGGAGCTCCGGATGTGGTCCTTCTACCGGGCCCTCATCGCCGAGTTCGTCGCCACGCTGCTCTTCCTCTACATCACCGTCGCCACCGTCATCGGCTACAAGGTGCAGTCGGCGGCCGACCCGTGCGGCGGCGTCGGGGTGCTCGGCATCGCCTGGGCCTTCGGCGGCATGATCTTCGTCCTCGTCTACTGCACCGCCGGCATCTCCGGGGGCCACATCAACCCGGCGGTGACGTTCGGGCTGCTGCTGGCGCGGAAGGTGTCGCTGCTGCGAGCGGTGATGTACATCGTGGCCCAGTGCGCAGGCGGCATCGTGGGGGCCGGCATCGTCAAGGGCATCATGAAGGACGCGTACCAGGCCAACGGCGGCGGCGCCAACATGGTCGCCTCCGGCTTCTCCCGCGGCACGGCCCTCGGCGCCGAGATCGTCGGCACCTTCGTGCTGGTGTACACCGTCTTCTCCGCCACCGACCCCAAGCGCAGCGCCCGCGACTCCCACGTCCCCGTGCTGGCCCCGCTCCCCATCGGTTTCGCCGTCTTCATGGTGCACCTCGCCACCATCCCCATCACCGGCACCGGCATCAACCCTGCCAGGAGCCTCGGCGCCGCCGTCATCTACAACAAGAAGGCCGCATGGGACAACCACGTAAGCTCTTGCGTCTCCATCTGTTTTCTTCTACCTTTTCTTGCAAGCAAGAAGAAGCTAACAACTATGCATGACATGAGATGCAGTGGATCTTCTGGGTCGGCCCGTTCGTGGGAGCGCTGGCGGCGGCGGCGTACCACCAGTACATCCTCCGGGCGGCGGCCATCAAGGCGCTCGGCTCCTTCCGGAGCAGCCGGAGCAACTGAGCTAATAATTTAATGCAACGGTCACCCACCGCGCTAGCTAGCCACACAAGCTAGCTTGTTGGCAGTACTGCTCCTCGTGCCCATCCGGCCTCGTCGTTCAGTGTCCTCTCTGTGCATGCATGTGAGTGAGAGAAAGACCACCATGGATCGCTGTTTTCACTTGCTCTTCAATTATTACTCCTTGTCACCGTTAATGTTGTCCAATTATATTAGTTACCGTTAGTGTTGGTGTTGGATGGATGATCGAACCTGTGTAAAACCGCTGTGAGTGAGTTGGAACATGGATTAATTTATTGTGTGATGCATGCGTGTTTGATTGAGTAGTGCTCTGCTGGCTATCCTTGTCAGTGTATATTGCTTTGTCTTTTTCTGCCATGCAATCATGTTTATCTGTCCTGCGTGCGTGATTTCTTTAACCACGCGCGCCTTCTGGTGGCTTGGAGTGGAGTGGAGTGCTCATGATTGTTTTCTGGGATTGATTAAGAGAGGTGCGTGTTAATGGTGTCCTAATCAACAAACACAGTGCGTGCATGCATGCTCCGTGGTTCGTAACTGAAGGTGGTTGATGTGCCCAGAGAGTTCCACCAGACCACCAGGCTTTGTCTCCGCCCGGTGGCTCACGTACGCTTATCCACGCGCGCCTGCCTCGCCACCGTGTCCTCGGTCAACACGATGGCATGCGACGGCGAGGAGCCACCACGGCCACCGAGGTACTGTAGGATGCGCCAGCGTTCCTTCGCGATCATCGGCGACACCTCCTCCTTGACGACCTTGCCATGCCAATCGGCGGCGATGCCGACCCTTCTACCCGGGCGTAACGGCTGTGCGGCGGCGAGGGCAGCTCCTCCTTCACGCGGGATTGCACCTGATTTGGACGCGGCGGATGCGTGGGGAAGGGGAAGGGGCTCGATCTTAAGGCGGCGGAGAGGAAGCCGCGGCGGGGTGTGCGGCTCCTTCTTTACGCGTGCTCGCGGCAATGAGAGCGGTGCCGGACCACGTTCCTGTAGCGACCACTGCATCGGCAACTTGATCTGCCGAAGGAGCTTCTCGTCCGTGGCCGAGGCCTATGAGAGTGAGGCGTGGCAACTGCGGCGGTGTCTGGTCCTCCTCGTCGCCGGAGGAGATGACGATCTCCTCCTTGTCGTAGGAGTCAGCCGTCGTTGAGGAAGACAGCCCCGAAGAGTGACGGCGGCAGCGCCATGATCCGGAGCCGCCGCCGCTTTTGCAGGCGAGGAGAACCACTACTTGGGCATGGTGTGGCGACGGTGGTGTCTTCGGCGCCGCAGTAGAGAAGCGCGGAGAGGACCGTAGAGTGGTGCAATGTGGACGGCGTGAGATTATTGCTTAAATAGGCTCGGCGGCCATGCGAAGGGACTGGATGTCACCGTGTGGCGACCGGGAGTATGCATCTCGGTTGCCGTGTCTGCATTGAAGTGACACCGCCGGCTCGTCCGGTCGCATCGCTCTGACCACTTCAACGCCCGGTCCGTCAAATTCTTTCAGGAGCGGCGAGGATCGGCATGAATATGCGGCAATCGCTTCACACGTATGCTCAGCCGCTGGCCTTTCTTTTTCTGGAGGAAACTTCGAGAGCTGAGTGGACGTCGAGGTCATCTGCATCTGCAGACCCAAAACCGAAGATTAAGATACTCGGCCCACCAAACAAGATGATAGCGGCAGTCGCTAGCCAGCGTTTCCAGCTTTGCGCGTCACGTAAGCAATTCCATTTATTTTCCGAGGAATGCTACGTAAGTAATTCAAGTTTGGTATGGGGAGGCTGGATGTTACTCATCATGCTTTGTACCCGTATTCATTTGATGCTATGTTGAAATTCTTTTTGTCGAAATAATGTGCGGAGTTGGATAAGACTGTATGCGCTGTTTTTCAAGGATCTGTGGTTCCAAGATTGATGGCAGAGGAGCACCATAGGGTGGGCATAACTGAAACCAAGATCAGAACGCAACTCTAAACCTCGCCTGCAAGATCGCCAGCAAGACTAGCTTGTGGTTTCATCTATCAGGGTACTGCAGCAACCTACCTGCTGTCCTGCTCCCACTTAAGATACAACATGAAGTTAACTCAACCACTGTACATAAGTGAAACATTACACTTGCATCGATCTCTGCCAGTCACTGACTGCATCTAGTAAAGTTTTAGCCCAGCAAGGCGCTGGACCGGTGGGTCGGGACTACCTTAGTCTGGACAGGCTAGCAACGGGGCCCAATCGTGAGGCGTCAGATTGGAACATGGGATAAGCCAAACAAACAGCGACGCAGCTCAGCATCTCGACCGGCATCTTATTTCATTTCGTTCGCTTCATGCTTATCTCGAGTGTTCTTTAATGTCACGTCAATAAAAACTAAGCCCACACATGAATCATGGGTCCAGAAGTGTACAAGTGCACGTGCACAAGTTCAGAAATGTATATACTACTCCCTTCGTCCCAAAATAAGTGTTTTGAATTTAGTACAAACTTGTATTAGAGCTAATACAAAGCTGATGCATTTATTTTGGAACGGAGGGAGTATGAGTTCTGAAATTTCTCAAGCCATATAGCTGAGCAAAGTGTTCGCGTGGCTGGCAATCCTTGGGCGGTGCAACACGGCCGACGTGCTCACCAAGAAGGGGTGGCCGCACGACCCTGCCTGCGCCCTTTGTGAGGGCCCGATGGAGGACGCCACCCATTTGCTCGCCTCCTGCCCTTTCACGATTCAGGTCTGGCATGCCGTCCTTCAGAGATGCAATCTGCGGATCGGCCTATCTCCGGCATGTTAAAATATGTTGCCCGCTTTCCTTTATCAGTTCGGACTTTTGAATGAGTTGGCTGGAGCATGAATTCACATGATAACAGAGCCTCTTCCTCTATAGGTCAGGAATAGATCGCATCTAGCTACCGCATCGACCGAGCAGCATGTCCACCATCACCGCCGCCATGACGGCTAGCACCATGGGCACGCTCACCACATCATCATCATCATCCGCTTTTGCCTCCTCCTCCTCCACCTCCACCAACACCGCCCTGCTCGGATCGCCACCTCAAGAGAAGCTTACGAGGGGAAATTTCCTTCTCTGGAAAGCCATTGTGCTGCCCCAGATCAAGGGGGCCCAGATGGAACACCACCTCAACCCGCAGAGCCCGCCATCGCCGGCCACGCTCACCATCACCAAGGACGGCAAGGACGAACAGGTAGTCAACTTCGCTCGATCCCTCTGGTATGCACAGCAGCAGCAGCTCCAAGGATTCTTGATGGGATCCCTATCCCGTGAGATCTCGCCAGTGTCGCCACGCTCTCCACGCCGGCCGAAGTGTGGACTGCGATCCATGCTATGTTTGCTGCCCAAAGCCAAGCTCAAGCAATCAACACACGCATTGAGCTCACAAATCTTCAAAAAGGTAACATGTCTATGGCCGAATACCTTGGCAAAATTAAAAGTCTTACCGATGAGGTTGCCTGCACTGCCGCCGCGCTCTCCGATCCGGAGATCGTATCCAAGATCCTCGCCGGCCTCGACATAGACTACAATCCTGTGGTCTCCGCCCTCGCCGCTCGGGTGGAGCCGATCACCGTACAGGAGTTGTACAGCCAGCTCCTCAACTTCGACGCCCGCCTCAGCCTCCTTCAAGGCGCCAACATCCGGCAATCTTCTGCCAACTCCGTCTCTCGTGGCCGCGGCCATGGGCGCGGTCACCAGGGGGGACGCAGCGGCGGACGTGGGCGCAGCAACGCCGACTACTCCAACAACGGCAGTGCTGGCTACATCAACACCGGCGGCAACGGCGGCAGGAACTACAACAACAGGGCCGGGGGTGGTGGCTTCCACAACAACAACAGCCGCCACCCTCCTCCTTCTTCTTCCCGAGCACGTCCCCGCTGCCAACTCTGCAAGAAGCCGGGCCATGAGGTAATGGACTGATGGCATCGTTATGACGAGAATTTCGTCCCTGATGCTAAGCATGTTGCCGCGGTCATGCGTGAACAAGGAGGAGAAGGGGTGTGGTGCGTGGATTCTGGTGCCACGGATCACGTCACAAGCGAGCTAGAACAACTTGCTCTTCGTGAACAGTACCACGGTGGCGATCAAATTCACACCGCAAGTGGTGGAGGCATGGATATTCAACACATTGGTCAAGCCCTTATTAATTCACCCACACTTAAACGTGATCTAGTTCTCAAAGATGTCCTTCATGTACCTCAAGCTGATAAAAATCTTGCATCCATGTCTTGTTTAGCTCATGACAATAATGTCTTCTTTGAAACTCACCCTCGTTACTTTTTTTATTAAGGATCGGGTAATGAGGGAACTCCTTTATCACGATAGATGCATTGGAGGTCTCTACCCCATCACATCTGGAGCATTTAGTCGCAAGCATTGTCAAGTTTTTTCCGTCATCAAGCCCTTTTTGGCAAGGTGGCATCAAAGATTAGGACATCCATCTTCGATCATTGTTAAACAAGTAGTCAATAAAGGCAACCTCTTGTTGTCACCTAGTTCAAATAGTGAGTCCGTTTGTGAAGCTTGCCAATATGCCAAGAGTCACCAACTACCTTATCTCAAGTCAAACAGTATATCTCATGCTCCTTTAGAACTTATTTTTAGTGATGTATGGGGACATGGAAGAGATTCCTTTGGCAGAAAGAAATATTATGTCAGTTTCATTGATGATTATAGCAAATTTACATGGATTTATTTGCTTAAGTATAAGTCTGAGGTTTTCTCTGTATTTCAAGAGTTTCAAAAACTTGTTGAACGACACTTTGATCGAAATTTTTTGACAATCCAAAGTGACTGGGGAGGGGAGTATGAAAACTTAACTCTTTCTTCCGTAGCATAGGCATTGAACATCATGTTTCTTGTCCTCATGCTCACCAACAGAACGGCTCCGCTGAGCGGAAACACAGTCACATTGTTGAAGTTGGTTTATCTCTTCTTGCCCATGCATCTACGCCTCTCAAATATTGGGACGAAGCGTTTATCACTGCCACCTATCTTATAAACCGTGTTCCTAGCAAATTTATTGGCAATATCACTCCATTAGAGCGTCTCTATCATCAAACACCCGAGTACAATTTTCTCAAATTTTTTGGGTGTGCTTGCTACCCCAACCTACGATCCATACAATCGTCATAAACTTGAGTTTCGTTCTACTCAATGCGTCTTTATTGGCTATAGTAATATTCACAAAGGTTATAAGTGCCTAGAAGTTTCAACTGGACGAATCTATATTTCTCGGGATGTTGTGTTTGATGAAACTCTTTTTCCTTTTGCCAAACTTCGTCCAAACGCCGAGCTCTTCTTCGTGCTGAGATAGCACTTCTTTCCGATCACGGGGGTGAATTACATAAGGATGATCATGTGCAAAATTCCACTCAAAACGGTGGTTCTAATGATATTTGTGCAAAAACAGGCTGTGATTTTATGTGTCCAGAACAGGACGGACTTGGCGCAGAGCACGAGGCTGATTTCCCTGGCAGCAGCGACAGCAGCGGCGCGCGATCCCGTGCTGATCCGCACGTCAGGTCTGCGCCTGGTCCTCGCTCCGAGACGGATCTCCATGCAGCCAATCCGGTGGACTCCAACTCTCCCGCGGCGGATGTGGCCGACAGGCTGCGCCTGGTGGACCCCACCAGCCCACGCGCCTGCCCCCGCGCGGGGGAAACCGTGTCTCCACGTGGCGTGCTGGACGATGGGAGCCCGAGCCCGCGCCTCGATCCAGCTGACGACAACGATGCGCCGATGCGGTCTGGATCCCCCTTGGATCACGCGTCGCCTGCGCCAGGATCTGCGCGGGTATCTTTCTCGGATCGAGGCCGGGA
Source organism: Aegilops bicornis (assembly GCA_021605145.1). Taxonomy (NCBI): domain Eukaryota; kingdom Viridiplantae; phylum Streptophyta; class Magnoliopsida; order Poales; family Poaceae; genus Aegilops; species Aegilops bicornis. The sequence continues at coordinate 37,106,189 of CM038670.1, forward strand.
TCTTCTGCGCTGGTTCTCGCCGCCAACCGCCAGGGATCTCCTACGGCAGTTTCTGAACCGGGATTCTCTGCGCCTGCGCCTACATCACCAACACTTCCGCGCCGGCACACCAGATCCCAGTCAGGTATTATAAAAAAAAAGGAATACACTGATGGCACGATCAGGTATGACAAAGTTAAGCGTGCTTTTCTCAGTCATATTGGAGAACCAACCTGTTTGCATGATGCTCTTACACATAAAGATTGGAAAGAAGCTATGGATCATGAATATGATGCACTCATGAAAAATAAAACATGGCATTTAGTACCACCAAGGCAGGGTCATAATGTCATAGATTGTAAGTGGGTATATAAGATAAAGAGAAAGTCTGATGGAAGCATAGACAGGTACAAAGCTAGACTAGTTGCCAAAGGTTTCAAACAGAGGTTTGGTATTGATTATGAAGATACTTTTAGTCCTGTTATTAAGTCAGCTACCATTCGACTTGTACTGTCTATTGCTGTTTCCAGAGGTTGGAGTTTACGTCAGCTAGATGTTCAGAACGCGTTTCTTCATGGTGTTCTTGAGGAAGAAGTGTTCATGCGGCAACCACCAGGATACGAAGATCAAAGTGCACCACACTATGTATGTAAGTTGGATAAGGCTTTATATGGTTTAAAACAGGCCCCAAGAGCTTGGTATTCCAGGTTAAACATGCAATTACAACAACTTGGATTTACACCATCTAAAGCAGATACCTCATTGTTCTTTTATCACAAAGATAAGATCACTATTTTTGTGCTCGTTTATGCTGATGATATAATTGTTGCAAGTTCAAGTGCGCATGCTACAACCTGCTTGCTTAAGGATTTGAAGTTAGAATTTTCTCTCAAGGACTTAGGTGATCTTCATTATTTTCTTGGCATAGAAGTTAAACAGATAAAGGATGGTATACTTCTTACACAAGAAAAATACACCACTGATATAGTCAAGAGAGTGGGATTGGAACATTGCAAACCTGTGAGTACACCAATTTCAACTTCAGAAAAACTTACAATTGATAGTGGAGAAGCACTTGGGTCAGATGATGCAACAAAATACAGAAGTGTTGTTGGTGCTTTACAAAGATTTGACTCTTACACGCCCCGATATATCTTACTCTGTCAATAAAGTTTGTCAATATTTGCATGCACCTAGAACAACACACGTGGACTGCGGTAAAAAGGATTTTAAGATATCTCAAATACTCAATGTGTCTTGGACTTGATTGTCAAGTCCATGTCTACGCTTGTTACGCCTATTATGATGCTGATCAAGGTGGTGTGCTGATGATGTGAAGTTCTACAGGTGGTTTTGCTGTGTTTCTAGGAACAAATCTTGTATCGTGGAGTGCAAGAAAACAAGCCACTGTTTCTAGGTCCAGTACAGAAGCTGAGTATAAAGCTTTGGCTAATGCTACAGCTGAGGTGATGTGGATACAGACTCTGTTATATGAGCTTGGGATCAAGGCTCCACAAGCTGCGAGGTTATGGTGTGATAATATTGGTGCAACCTATCTCTCAGCTAATCCTGTTTTCCATGCACGAACTAAACATATTGAAGTTGATTTTCACTTTGTCAGAGAAAGAGTAGCTCGCAAGCTACTTGATATTCGGTTTATACCAACTGGTGATCAACTTGCTGATGGCTTCACAAAACCTCTTACTACAGGAAGATTGAATGACTTCAAGAACAATCTTAACCTTGGTAAAGTTCACTTGGTTCAGATTGAGGGGGAATGTTAGAATATATGTTGTATAGAGATAGGAGAGTAGTTGAGCTGTTTAAGACCCTGCCAAGAGGTCTTGAGTTCAAGACCCTGCCAACGCAAAGATTAAATAAAACGATTCTCATGCCTACATCGATCCCACATCTAAGGACTAAAATAGCCTAGACGTGAGGGGAGTGTTGAAATATGTTGCCCGCCTTCCTCCATCAGTTTGGACTTTTGGATGAGTTGGTGGAGCATGAATTCAATACGGCAGCCAACACCACCTCTCCGCTTGAATGGCTGACCGCACCTCTTGCATGTTCCCAGCGAAGAAAAGGAAAGCTTGGAGCTCCCTTGTGCAACTCGTTTGGTGGATCACTTGGAACGAGCGGAATGCGAGGATTTTCAGGAACCAACGCACTCCTGCCACGACTTTGATCGCCAAGATCGTCGAGGAGGCGGTTGTATAGAGCAAAGCAGTGACGGAGGGCCACCTCACGATAGATAGACCTAGAGAACCAGACTAGGTTCATGTAGCTGGCTCTGCTGCAGGTAGTCACCCCACGGTGGTGCTAAGCTGTAAACCCCTTGTATTTGTAATCCCCCCACTCTCTTATCAATGAAAACGCTGCGCTGTCAAAGATTTTCGTCAAAAAAAAGAATGACAATAGTATGGCATGGTATACAGGAATTCCAACATATGTACTACCATCACAAAGTGAATGCGTCCATCAGGAACTTAAAACAAACTAATGCAGAGGCTGGGGATGACCCATATTTCAAAGAGAGAGAGAGAGAGAGAGAGAGAGAGAGAGAGAGAGCAGTCATGAAGAGATTCAAATGAAGTAACAAACATCACACTGATAACTGATTGCTCCCGATGTTGAAGCGTCAAAAACTAATTTAAGAATATATTTTTTTCTTCAAAAAAGGGTTGATATCCCGGCCTCTGCATCAATCGATGCACACAATCATCTTATTAAAGTTGATGCAAGACAAGGCACATTGCTGCACTAAAATATCACACTACCAGCACGACTAGTGTGCGATGCAGCGCACCACTTATTTGATGTTTGTTGATAAACTATTTCACAACATCCATGATAAAGAGCACACTGGCAATTATGCTAATTTACCAAGAAAGAGCACACTGATCTGTCATACTACCTCCATGGTAGAAGAGCACACAATTCATTGCCTTTTCTACTTAGCAGCATACAATGCAGTACTTGACTAAAATTTCACACTAATTAACGAACCGAACGAACTTACTAATCCTAGACAAGTTCCAGGACTACTTTTCAGATGTGTGTTGATGAAATTCAGGAAATGTAGGACTCAACTCTAACATACCTTCTGGTCCATCCAGATCCAGGAACTTTAGAGTTTTTTTTTGAGAAAAAGGGCTTTTTGGCCCCGGCCCCACTTTGTATTACCAAAATGAAACCCCAGTATTCAGGCATCCTGTTACAAGCACGCGGGGGGATAAAACAGCAACATACGCTGCCCCAGCAAGATAGAAGTTCTAGCTCCCACATAAATTGTCAGAGAACAACTACCAGAGAAGATAAGCTCCAGCAAAACACAAGAGAGCTAACTCTCGCAAGAAGAGGGCAAAATTGAAATAGCGCTCGTCCAGATCTCATGCATTGCCGCAATCGAACAACAACGCCGAGCACGTTCGGAGTCCTATCCAAGGTCCGCCACATCAAGAGGGGGGTGCACGTGCTTCTGCTCCATCTTTCTCACCAAGTGCATCCCTCTTTCTTTTGCAAACACTGAGCATCAAATCATCCAAATTGCTTAGAATAGCGGCAGTTTTCCTCCGTAACACCTGCATCCCAAGCCAGGGGCACATGATTGAAACAAATGTCATTACGATGATTCCACAGAGCCCAAAGGGCAGCGAGAATGTAGCAAGCAGTCCGCTGAGAGATTTTTGTGCTTAAGCCACCAAGCTAGCATGCACTCAATGGACATACCAACTTGTTTTGTGGATATATCAAAAATCCCTCTCCATAGCTCCATCGCAACAACGCAGCCAAAAAAAATGATCAATAGATTCAGATTCTCCACAAAAAAGGCAGGTAGGATCATCTACGTGTTGTCTTTTTTGCAGATTGTCTCTTGTCAAGAGTTTGTTTTTGAACACAAGCCAGAGAAAGATCTGGATCCTAAGGGGAATGTTAATTTTCCGGATAATTGTAAGGTTACGGATCAATCCCCTAAAGTTAATAAAATTGTAAAAGATTTGTGGTAAAGACACCTTTGGCTTCAAAATTCCAAATGAACGGTGTCTTCAACGTCATTTAAAATTACACCAGCTACACGGTGAACAACTCATTCCACGCTGCTAGTAGTTTCGGGTGAAACACCTTCTAAAAGTAATCTTTAGATTAGTGCCATCCTGCACCTCACTAATGTAAACATTGTGGTCATTGGCAATAGAGTATAGCTCCCAATATTGGGTAGCTAGAGTAGTATGACCCAACCACTGGTCTTCCCGGAATCTAATATTCTTGCCATTCCCCACTATCCATGAATATCCTACCTTGGCAGCTTTAGCAGCCCGTAGTATTCCTTTCCAAAAAGGGGAGGCACCATTTTCAGGGCAAGTAAATATATTAGGATTTCGAGTCTTATACTTGGCGTCAACAATTTGTTTCCAAATTTTGCCCTCATCCAGGAAATATCTCCTGATCCAAGAAGCTAAGAGGCATATATTCATATCAGCAATATTAGGGATGCGAGACCCCCATGCTGCTTTAGCGAGGTTACATTACCCTGTGCAGCAAGATGATATTTAAAGTGACCCTCATAGTCGTCCCAAAAACAGTGGGCTAGTTGAGAATTTATTAGATTGATAGCCCATTTAGGAATTTAATAATCCCCATGAGATAGCTAGGGATAGTGGACAGGCAAGTCTTCACTAAAGTGAGTCTTTTGCCCAAGACAAAAGTCTCCCCGCCACCCAGCCCCTCTCTTGATGATCTTATCAACGATGGGTTGAAGTTCACTTTTTTAAGCTTTCTATGATGAAGAGGAGCACCTAAATATTTAATAGGAAACTCACTCAATTTGCAACCAAGTATTTGTGCAAAGATATTGGCATCATCCTCATTAATATTAATGGGAACCAGGTCACATTTATGAAAATTAATCCGCATGCCAGATAACTGTTCAAAACAGGAAAGTAACCACTTAAGGTTTTTCGCATGGGATTTATTATTGCTGAGAAAAGTAAAGTGTCATCCGCATATTGCATACTACTGATGCCATCTGGATTGGAACTATGAAAGAGGCCTTCCAGGATATTGTTTCTGGAGGCTTTAATAAGAATTTTAGTAAACACATCAACTACTAGATTGAAAAGCAAAGGGGAATAGGGGTCCCCTTGCCTCACTCCTTTGCCCGCAATAAAAAACTCACTATTCTTATTATTAATAGTGACCCCAATAGAACCTTTGTATAAGAGAGATTTAACTTTCCTCATCCAGTTAGAACTAAAGCCTCTCTTATACATCATGTCTATCAAGAACTCTGTTAATCATATCGTAAGCTTTTTGTAGTCTAGTTTAAATACAAAACCAGATCGCTTGTTGAAGTGAACCGAGTGAATAATTTCATGGGCTGCAATAATGCTCTCAGCTATATACCGCCTTTTATAAAGGTCATTCGATTAATGTAAATCAGATCATTGCAGATAGGGCCAAATTTATTAGCGGCACACTTAGCAAAGATCTTAAAGCTACAATTAATCATAGCAAGAGGCCTAAACTTTTCCATCCTAGTTGCATCTGCCTCTTTAGGAACTAGAGTAAGCAAGGAGAAATTGAGTCTATATAGGTCTAGTTCCCCTTTCTCCCAAGCATCGAATAAAGCAAATAGATCACCTTTAATAAGGTCCCAAAACTGTTGATAAAATAAAAAAGAAAAGCCATCCGTCCCAGGAGCTCCTTCAAAGATATGAGCCAAATACAGCCTCCTTTATCTCTTTTTTCAGAGAAGGGGTATCCAAAATGCAATTATGTGCATCACCACCTCTCTCCATCTCCCCAAAAATCATTTTTCAGGTTAATGTTTATTTTATCTTGGTAGCGAAAAAGAGTTTTGTAGAAGTTCACGACAATGTTCATTATATCTTTAGGATCACCACAATACCTTCATTACCTTCCAGCCATGATCTGTTTCTCGTCCTTTTCTCGATTAGCTACTGACTTTGAAATATCCAGCATTCAAGTCCCTTCGAATGTCTCTCTCCACGGATCTCTGTCTGCCTTGATTTCTTCCTTTCTCCGGATGTCTTCTGTGTCCCTGCAATTTTTCCATTCTCCTGTTAGTATTAGGGGAAGGAGGGTTGGATTTAGAAAAAATATCCAGACAATTGTACTCAGCCACCAAGGTTTGTTTGTTCCTGTTTTGCTCAGCCTCATAATTAGCCATCCAACCTTTGATGGCTTTCCTGGAGTTTCTAATATTGAACTGCCAGACATCTATGGCCTTATTGTAAGGGCATTTGGCGATCGAGGCTTTATGAACGACATCTCTAAAACCATCTACTTCCAAGCACCACTTTTCAAATCTGAAATGCTTGTCTCTAGGGATATGTAAGGCACAAGTATTAATAATTAGAGGAGTATGATCACTCCCAAGTCTAGGTAGTGCTTTAAGGTTAACACCAGGGAAAGCAGAAGCCCAGTTAGTGGTCATGAACACTCTATCCAAGGTAGCCAGAATCAAATTGTCCTGGTTATTACCCCAAGTGAATTTCCTCCCATTTATCTTAAGCTCCATCAGGCCAAAACTATTGACCCAGTCATTAAAGAGATCAGCCCAGTGTTGATTAATAACACCAGTGTTTTTATCATTGGCCTCTCTAATTAGATTGAAGTCACCTCCAATTAAGGAAGGTCCTGACCAGCTAGAAAATAGAGAGTGAAGTTCATTTATGAAGTCTGCCTTAAACTGCTCATAGGCAGTGCCATATACTGCAACCAGCCTCCAAACGGAGTTGTCTTGTTTGTTTTGACCAAACAAGAGATGCTGAAATTAAGTAGATCACATGAATCATTTCAAACATATCCACCTTACACCCAACTAGGATCCCTCCCGCAGTGTTATTAGCAGGAGCCATTTCCACCGAAAAGTAGATCCGGGGTCAAAGGTTTCAATCTGAAGAAGAGTGAATTCTTCTTTCTTAGTCTCAGAAATGCAAACAAAATCAAGGCTATTGACTCTAATGAGCTCTTTCAGCTTATCAATTTTGATGGGGCCATTCAGCCCTCTGATGTTCCAAAAGCAACCTATCATTTAATAACAAAATCAATTTTTCTTCTCCCCCTACAGGAGCTAGGTTTTTGTTTGACTTCAACCCAGGGGGAATCTGAGGTAGGGGACACATTCATATGTGCCCCTTCCTCTGACCCAACATTACTCCCTAGATTATCATCAGAAAAACTAAACTCCTCTCCAGTAATATCAATACTAGCAGGGAGAAAAACTTCAGGATTGTCAGAGTTGAATTTATCAAGTCTATCCAACTCAAGCTGCTTAATAGCACAAATGTTCTCTTTAATATTATCACTGCTATCACCCAGATTAATACCCGAGCACTCTGCAGTTTTAATAAGAAAGTCATCATCTAAGCAAGCAAAGGAGTTATGAGTACCTTTTTTCACGATGAGGTCTTTCCAAGTTTTTGATTTGTTTCAGTTCCTCGAGCTTTTTGAAGGGCAGGCCTATCATCCTTCTTGTTCCTGGTGCTAACTCTAGAGGCCACCACAGGGCCCCACTTTTGCAAAGTATTGGTGTGCTTCTGAGGGATATCAGCAGCTTCTTCAAACTTGCTAAGGAGGGGTGAACCTTCTCTTTCAGCATCTGCCACTCCCTGCGCCGCACATAGATGGGTCGTCGACACTCCTTTGCCTCCATCGGCGCCAGCTGAGACAACCGGTATGTCCACTGAGTGATGCAACGGCTCCATCATGATGACACCGTCGTAATAATCCTGTGCAGATGTGCCATCCAAATTGTTGCCCTGCCACTCCCATCATTACATTTAGAAAGAAAGAAAATCATCTCTATCTTCCTCGGATTTTTTAGGAGAAAATCCGTCTAGAAAAAACTAATATAAGCTCCCAAAGACTTAATTGTATATCTTGTTTTCTTATGCCACTCTATGGATATGGAAAATAAAATTGTAGGGCATAGGTGTTTCCTGCAAACTTGCTTAACAGCTAGCTTTTGCAGTTGTGTTTGTGATAAAGAATGAACTAAAAGGGTAGAGATTAGTATAGCACTTACGAATTTACTTACCAACTGAATTTCTGACTAGCCCTCACTGCCAAACCAACTGAACTGACCCCAATTCGGGCTTCCTTCATAGATGAATTCCTGTTAACGAAGGGGAAAAAATTAGCACATCCCCATAGCTCTTTAACACATGGGCACAACTACATCACGGCTAGGCAAGGTTGGAAAAAGCGGAAGGCGTAAGCGAGGCGGTTGGCCTTCGCCTAGTGCTTAGGCTGTGCCTAAGCGCCCTGGGCGCGGCCTAGGCGGTAATATAGTTTTTACTCGTAGTGTATTTGTGATTATTATATGGGTGTTGATATTAGTTTAGAGCATATAAATAAGTTAATTACCATCTACTGCCATTGGAATATAACTCGTTTGGCATACCAGTGCAGTACGTGGCATGATTTCTTGCTTGGGTAGGCAATTCCTTACTTGCCCTGCCTAGACCTCCATTTATGCCCTAAGCGAGGCGTTTGGCCGTTGCCTAGCGCCTAGGCGTGCCTAAGCGCCTCCTAGGCACTGCCTTTTCCAACAGAGGCTAGGGGACATATGCCCCCCACCCCTAAAAAACTACAAAATAGGAAAACTTTATGGAGTAGACCTAGGAAGATACTATATCACGGCTAGGGGACATATGCCCCCACCCCTAAAAAATACAAAACAGGAAAACTTTATAGAGTAGACCTAGGAAGATATAGCTGCTAGTGAACAATTTGTATTTGTATTGTGGTGAACCAATTGGGATCTTCTATTAGGGCGAATAATTGTTTTTGAACACCCAATGTTAAATTCCTAGATCCGCCACTGGTCAAGTCCAATGCACATTCACCAAGAAAGAGGAATCAATTGAGTAAAGGACAACACACCCTATTCTCTTCCGGTAGCCTCTCATTAGGTTGCGAAGATAATGGCACTGTAGAATTACCTTGTGATAGTTGCCCCATCTCTGGCAACTCTTGCTGCTGGTACTCTAGGGATTCACGCTTTTGCTTTAACAACATGAATGCTTGGGGTCTTACATTATCCTGCTCCAACGCCCCATGCAAACCCAACAACCTCTCATACAAACCCAAAGGTACTACGATATCCGTGGGTAATAGTTGATGTTCGCTTCGCCTGTATGACTCTTGAAGAATGTTACAAATTTCGTTGGCAACCGTCCCTCCATCGGTTAGGTGTGGAAAGTGCCCCCTACACTTGATCTTTGCTATCCTGGCGCTTGTATTGTCCATGCTCTCCAACAAACAATTATGTGCATACGCAGATGCAACAGTATTTGAAACACAGTCTGGATAGTTGTGTATTGTCCCAAACGGACTTGTCACAACCAAACCCATGCGAGAGAACCAACACAGTCTGGCGCCCTAGCGTGAGATTCACATTTAATACTCGTACGAGTCTGTGTCCCTCCGCTCGTTCCATGTTTTGTCTGGTCCTAGACATGAAAGTTAGCACAACTATTACATGCAGGTCTACTCCATAAAGTTTTCCTGTTTTGTAGTTTTTAGGGGTGGGGGGCATATGTCCCCTAGCCGTGATGTAGTTGTGCCCATGCGTTAAAGAGCTATGGGGATGTTCGGTTTGTGACAAGGCTGCCTTTGCACTAGTGCAGAACCGGCCTTTAGTGCCGGTTCGTGGACCTTTTTAGTGCCGGTTCGCTAACCGACACTAAAGAGTGGGACTAAAGCCCCCCCTTTAGTACCGGTTCATCACGAACGGGCGCTAAAGGGCCACCACATGGCACGAGTCAGGCCCGGGTGCGTCTAGGACATTAGTACCGGTTGGTAACACCAACCGGTACTAAATGTTTGGGTGTTTTTTTTTAAATTTGCTTTAATTTTGTGTTTTCAATTTGGCTTTATTTTCAATTTAATTCTTTTTTGTTTGCTGGTATTTTACGATACTGCAAATTGTTCACGTTATACATATATATAAATAGATTTTCTCGTACGTAGAACCGCGTATATATATATATATATATATATATATATATATATATATATATATAAAATATATATCATCGAATGTCTCACAGCCAACACCATTAACTATTCACACATACACATGTATATACATCTACAATTTCTCCTACATGTTGCCTTGGTGCCTTCGGAGCATGCACGATGACAAGTGGTTCATGGGGGCGGTAGCGGGTAATAGTATTCCCCTTTGGGATCTATGACCTGGTCGAGCAAAAATCCGGCTATTTCATCTTGAAGTGCTAGTATGCGGTCCGCTGGTAGGAGCTTATCCCGCACCTCTACGAACTATTAAGAAGGAGATCAATATGCATGTGTATTAGTTGTGTTACAAGATATCGATAATGGTGTGAATAGAGTTCTGACAACGTACCCATTCCTGTCTTTGAGATCTGCTCCTTTCGGTCGCCATCATGCGAATGTTCTCGCAAACGTAGAATGCACACAGATCATTCCCCGGTGCCCGCTTGTGGCCTTTACGAGAATGGAATTGAATCAGATAATGATTAATCAAGCATGATACTTAATTAATGGTATTGAAACAAGAATTAAAGAGATGGCTAGCTAGCTAGTACTACTTGATTACTTACCCTTGGTCGATGCCAAAACAACTTTTTTGGCCAATTGCCTGGAGTCACCTTGATGAACTTTGCCCAAGCCCTGCCTACCGCAAAGAAAATCAATAAAGGGGTTATTAAATAGTTCATATCAGGAAATGACGAACTAATAATAGGCCGAGATATAGTTAATAATGATTGAAATTACCTGTTGACTATCCCCTTCATGATGGTGTAGTCTTTATCTTCATTAAGTAGCGATTCGAGTACTTCAACTGTTGCTTTGTCAACTTTAATGACTAACAAGATCCAGTGGAAACTGCATGCGCACATGTTTGCATGTCTTAATTAAGCGGGCATGTGCATAAAATTAATCAACTATATATCGTAAACCGTATACACTTAGTTATTAACATCTAGCTAGCTAGTAAGCAAAAACAGAATTTGTATTAACTCACGAGAAGTTGTAAGGAAGTAGTATATCTTCATTGGTATTGAGGCACTTCAAGAACTCTAGCATGCTTTCCTCTACACCTGCTTTAGAAGTTGCAAGATTCCATGTGTACTCATTAATGGTATTTGGGTCAATGAACCCAATTCCATAGCGCCCAGATTTTTTCATTTCATACATCTTCATCCTGCATATAATACCACGTAAAATAATATATAGTGAGGATAATTATATGTAATGATTGATCAAAAATTACGTAAAGAAATCACTTACAAACAATAGCAATCGACGAGAGATTTGTCGAGTGCGTCTTGATTGTATAACTGAAATAGTTACGAATACTCAACGCCTGAGCTTTCTCATGGTAGTAATGCTCCTTCTTGACATTCACCATGAGGGACTCTCGATTGAAATCTTGGTAATGTTCATGTACCATTGATGCAATTCATACATTCTCGTTGGGAGGTTCTTGACCTTGTCTGGCTCGACCAAAGGTTTGCCCTGGGCATATTTCCATTTTATTTCCTCCTCTCTAAGCGGAGAGATGGGCTCAATTTCGAGGAGTTGTCCTACAGAGATCTTGAGCATTTCAGCCTGCATTATATGCTCCTCCGTTATACCACATCGCCTAGCTGGGGAACTTTAATGGTTTGCCCACAATAATATTGGGCATGGCCTCCTCTCATGTGTTGTTGGCACAACAAGCGGGGATCGATTGCTACTGTTCTCCCAAATTGGGAATGGTTTTCCCACATTTTTGCTCACGCTTGTTGGCTCGAGCTCGAGCTCGCTTCCTTCTTTAGTCGCTCTCGATGTAGTTTCCTGATTTGGCGCTCATAGTCCGAGTCAACAGGCTTGGGAGCTGGTTCTCTAGCCATATGAATGAAGTGGTCAATTACTTTCTCAGGAACTTTCTCTTTTTGGCGGCGGTGCAGTTTCGGTCCAAAATGGGCGTCCCACTTTGGCCTGCACTATGGCTGCGTTTTGCTCCTTAGTCATGTCGTAAGGCCTCACGAGGAAGAGGAGCGAGGCTTGGACCATATTTATATCGCTTGTCTCACTTTGTACTTCTGAACTACCTCGACTGCATCTGCCACGCACCATAGCATGCGGCATGTCTCTTCTGCGATTCTTTGAGACGGCGGAGACGATCGACGTGGCTGAGTTGGACCGGAGAAGTGGCCTAACAATGTGGCGGACTTGAAGCGGGAGGTGTGGCGACACGGTGCGGACTTGAAACCGGAGAAGTGGCATGACGTTGTGTCGGACTTGAAACCGGAGGAGTCGGCTCACGTTCGGGGACTTGGAGGAGGTGGCGGACTTCAAGGAGGAGTCGGCTCACGCGTTCGTGGACTTGGAGGAGCGGGAGTCTGCTGACTCGGTGGCGGAGTCGGCACACTATAATAAATATGTCAACTAGTGACCTTACATCGGTGACCCTAGAAGAATTGGTCATAGATCTATGACCATTTGGGACCAATTGGTCAAAAGCTGTCTGGGGGCTCCAAACCCTAAACCATTGCGACCATTTTGGTCGAAGGTCGTAATTTCTTCACACGAAATGGTCATAAAGCAAACAACGCTAGTCCGCTGCCTTATTTCTAGTTGTTAACGACCAATATAGATCGTCATAGCCTTGTAAATTGTGGGGGGTTGCTATGACTAGGCGCCACCTCATCAGTTTTGCCTATGTGTCACGTCCATGTGGCAGTTTTTGCCCTAGGTTGTGAAGCAACCTATATTTCATCATTCCCAAAATTCCCAAAAAATCTCATAAATTCTTTGGGTCATATATTCACAAATATGGAAAAACCTTCCTTGCCTAGTTCAAAAATAATTCAAAAATATTCATTTTCCTATTACATTCGAGAACAACAGTTTGTGAAGGAAGTACCACTTTGGCATGCCAAATAGTATCCATTTTCTACAGTGCTTTCCTATGCCCAAATAACCATCCTCCACCAAATGCCAGCTCAATCCATTCATTATTTTGAGCCCAGCTTCAACATTCGTAGTTATGTCTAGTGTGGTACTTTGCAAAGCAAGTACCACCTAGGCTCCTCCTTTTGAGCTGAAAATTTATGAAGACGGTCTTCTTAGTAACTGATCATCCTCAGCCAAAACACACGCCCATTAGCCGTGTTCATTTCCTATACCGCTAATCAAACACTTGGCTGCTAATTCATGTTTGAGCATCGATCGGTCTCCTCGTGAGAATCTTATGTTGTAATTTTCTTCCTAGCACCTACCTGGGGAGTTCCCAACCCACTAGACATGCCTAGGCCGCCTGAACACATGTCAGCGCCACGGTCACGCGCGGTGACCACTTGGCCAGGGCATGCGAGTTTACGCGCTCTAGAGTTGGGGCCCTCGGCCACTGCCCAAACCTCGACGTATCGCCACCAAACCATGTATTTATGATTAAATAGGTACTATGTAACTAGAAATGATTTTTGGAAAAGTCTAGTTCTCAACACATTGGTCAAGCCCTTATTAATTCATCCACACTTAAACGTGATCTAGTTCTCAAAGATGTCCTTCATGTACATCAAGCTGATAAAAATCTTGCATCCATGTCTCGTTTAGCTCATGACAATAATGTCTTCTTTGAAACTCACCCTCGTTACTTTTTTATTAAGGATCGGGCAACGAGGGAACTCCTTCATCACGGTAGATGCATTGGAGGTCTCTACCCCATCACATCCGGAGCATTTAGTCGCAAGCATCGTCAAGTTTTTTCTGTCATCAAGCCCTCTTTGGCAAGGTGGCACCAAAGATTAGGACATCCATCTTCGATCATTGTTAAACAAGTAGTCAATAAAGGCAACCTCTTGTTGTCACCTAGTTCAAATAGTGAGTCCGTTTGTGAAGCTTGCCAATATGCCAAGAGTCACCAACTACCTTATCTCAAGTCAAACAAGATATCTCATGCTCCTTTAGAACTTATTTTTAGTGATGTATGGGGACATGGAAGAGATTCCTTTGGCGTAAAGAAATATTATGTCGGTTTCATTGATGATTATAGCAAATTTACATGGATTTATTTGCTTAAGTATAAGTCTGAGGTTTTCTCAGATTTCAAGAGTTTCAAAACTTGTTGAACGACACTTTGATCGAAATTTTTGACAATCCAAAGTGATCGGGAGGGAGTATGAAAACTCAACTCTTTCTTCCGTAGTATAGGCATTGAACATCATGTTTCTTGTCCTCATGCTCACTAATGTAACAGCTCATTGAGCGGAAACACTGTCACATTGTTGAAGTTGGTTTATCTCTTCTTGCCCATGCATCTATGCCTCTCAAATATTGGGACGAAGCGTTTATCACTGCCACCTATCTTATAAACCGTGTTCCTAGCAAATTTATTGGCAATATCACTCCATTAGAGCGTCTCTATCATCAAACACCCGAGTACAATTTTCTCAAATTTTTTGGGTGTGCTTGCTACCCCAACCTACGATCCATACAATCGTCATAAACTTGAGTTTCGTTCTACTCAATGCGTCTTTATTGGCTATAGTAATATTCACAAAGGTTATATGTGCCTAGAAGTTTCAACTGGACGAATCTATATTTCTCGGGATGTTGTGTTTGATGAAACTCTTTTTCCTTTTGCCAAACTTCGTCCAAACGCCGAGCTCTTCTTCGTGCTGAGATAGCACTTCTTTCCGATCACGGGGTGAATTACATAAGGATGATCATGTGCAAAATTCCACTCAAAACGGTGGTTCTAATGATATTTGTGCAAAACAGTTGTGATTTTATGTGTCGAGCAGACGGACTTGGCGCAGAGCACGAGGCTGATTTCCACAGCGGCGATGGCGGCCGGTAGCGCGATCCCGTCTTGATCCGCACGTCAGTCTGCGCTGGTCCTCGCCCGAGACGGATCTCCATGCAGCCAATCCGGTGGACTCCAACTCTCATGGCGGATGTGGGCCGACAGGCTGCCGGTGGACCCCACCAGACGCTACCGCTTCGCTGGGAAACCGTGTCTCCACGTGGCGTGCTGGACGATGGGAGCCCGAGCCCGCGCCTCGATCCAGCTGACGACAGCGATGCGCCGATGCGGTCTGGATCCCCCTTGGATCACGCGTCGCCTGCGCCAGGATCTGCGCGGGTATCTTTCTCGGATCAGGAGCCGGGATCTTCTGCGCCTGGTTCTACGTCGCCAACCGCCACAGGATCTCCTACGGCAGTTTCTGAACCGGGATTCTCTGCGCCTGCGCCTACATCACCAACACTTCCGCGCCGGCACACCAGATCCCAGTCAGGTATTATAAAAAAAAAGGAATACACTGATGGCACGATCAGGTATGACAAAGTTAAGCGTGCTTTTCTCAGTCATATTGGAGAACCAACCTGTTTGCATGATGCTCTTACACATAAAGATTGGAAAGAAGCTATGGATCATGAATATGATGCACTCATGAAAAATAAAACATGGCATTTAGTACCACCAAGGCAGGGTCATAATGTCATAGATTGTAAGTGGGTATATAAGATAAAGAGAAAGTCTGATGGAAGCATAGACAGGTACAAAGCTAGACTAGTTGCCAAAGGTTTCAAACAGAGGTTTGGTATTGATTATGAAGATACTTTTAGTCCTATTATTAAGTCAGCTACCATTCGACTTGTCGCCTGTCTATTGTGTTTCCAGAGGTTGGAGTTTACGTCAGCTAGATGTTCAGAATGCGTTTCTTCATGGTGTTCTTGAGGAAGAAGTGTTCATGCGGCAACCACCAGGATACGAAGATCAAAGTGCACCACACTATGTATGTAAGTTGGATAAGGCTTTATATGGTTTAAAACAGGCCCCAAGAGCTTGGTATTCCAGGTTAAACATGCAATTACAACAACTTGGATTTACACCATCTAAAGCAGATACCTCATTGTTCTTTTATCACAAAGATAAGATCACTATTTTTGTGCTCGTTTATGCTGATGATATAATTGTTGCAAGTTCAAGTGCGCATGCTACAACCTGCTTGCTTAAGGATTTGAAGTTAGAATTTGCTCTCAAGGACTTAGGTGATCTTCATTATTTTCTTGGCATAGAAGTTAAACAGATAAAGGATGGTATACTTCTTACACAAGAAAAATACACCACTGATATAGTCAAGAGAGTGGGATTGGAACATTGCAAACCTGTGAGTACACCAATTTCAACTTCAGAAAAACTTACAATTGATAGTGGAGAAGCACTTGGGTCAGATGATGCAACAAAATACAGAAGTGTTGTTGGTGCTTTACAGTATTTGACTCTTACACGTCCTGATATATCTTACTCTGTCAATAAAGTTTGTCAATATTTGCATGCACCTAGAACAACACACTGGACTGCAAAGAAAAGGATTTTAAGATATCTCAAATACTCAATGTGTCTTGGACTTCAGATTGTCAAGTCCATGTCTACGCTTGTTACTGCCTATTATGATGCAGATCAAGGCGGTGTGCTAATGATGAAGTTCTCTGGTGGTTTTGCTGTGTTTCTAGGAACAAATCTTGTATCGTGGAGTGCAAGAAAACAAGCCACTTGTTTCTAGGTCCAAAGATCTGAGAAGCTGAGTATAAAGCTTTGGCTAATGCTACTGGTGAGGTGATGTGGATACAGACTACATTATATGAGCTTGGGATCAAGGCTCCACAAGCTGCGAGGTTATGGTGTGATAATATTGGTGCAACCTATCTCTCGCCTAATCCTCGCTTTTCCATGCACGAACTAAACATATTGAAGTTGATTTTCACTTTGTCGGAGAAAGAGTAGCTCGTAAGCTACTTGATATTCGGTTTATACCAACTGGTGATCAACTTGCTGATGGCTTCACAAAACCTCTTACTACAGGAAGATTGAATGACTTCAAGAACAATATTAACCTTGGTAAAGTTCACTTGGTTCAGATTGAGGGGGAATGTTAGAATATATGTTGTATAGAGATAGGAGAGTAGTTGAGCTGTTTAAGACCCTGCCAAGAGGTCTTGAGTTCAAGACCCTGCCAACGCAGTATTAAATAAAACGATTCTGCGGCCTACATCGATCCCACATCTAAGGACTAAAATAGCCTAGACGTGAGGGGGAGTGTTGAAATATGTTGCCCGCCTTCCTCCATCAGTTTGGACTTTTGGATGAGTTGGCTGGAGCATGAATTCAATACGGCAGCCAACACCACCTCTCTGCTTGAATGGCCTGACCGCACCTCTTGCATGTTCCCAGCGAAGAAACGGAAAGCTTGGAGCTCCCTTGTGCAACTCGTTTGGTGGATCACTTGGAACGAGCGGAATGCGAGGATTTTCAGGAACCAACGCACTCCTGCCACGACTTTGATCGCCAAGATCGTCGAGGAGGCGGTTGTATAGAGCAAAGCAGGCAGACGGAGGGCCACCTCGCTGATAGATAGACCTAGAGAACCAGACTAGGTTCATGTAGCTGGCTCTGCTGCAGGTAGTCACCCCACGGTGGTGCTAAGCTGTAAACCCCTTGTATTTGTAATCCCCCCACTCTCTTATCAATGAAAACGCTGCGCTGTCAGCATTTTCGTCAAAAAAAAAGAATGACAATAGTATGGCATGGTATACAGGAATTCCAGCATATGTACTACCATCACAAAGTGAATGCGTCCATCAGGAACTTAAAACAAACTAATGCAGAGGCTGGGGATGACCCATATTTCAAAGAGAGAGAGAGAGAGAGAGAGAGAGAGAGAGAGAGAGCAGTCATGAAGAGATTCAAATGAAGTAACAAACATCACACTGATAACTGATTGCTCCCGATGTTGAAGCGTCAAAAACTAATTTAAGAATATATTTTTTCTTCAAAAAAGGGTTGATATCCCGGCCTCTGCATCAATCGATGCACACAATCATCTTATTAAAGTTGATGCAAGACAAGGCACACTGCTGCACTAAAATATCACACTACCAGCACGACTAGTGTGCGATGCAGCGCACCACTTATTTGATGTTTGTTGATAAACTATTTCACAACATCCATGATAAAGAGCACACTGGCAATTATGCTAATTTACCAAGAAAGAGCACACTGATCTGTCATACTATCTCCATGGTAGAAGAGCACACAATTCATTGCCTTTTCTACTTAGCAGCATACAATGCAGTACTTGACTAAAATTTCACACTAATTAACGAACCGAACGAACTTACTAATCCTAGACAAGTTCCAGGACTACTTTTCAGATGTGTGTTGATGAAATTCAGAAATGTAGGACTCAACTCTAACATACCTTCCGGTCCATCCAGATCCAGGAACTTTAGAGTTTTTTTTGAGAAAAAGGGCTTTTGGCCCCGGCCCCACTTTGTATTACCAAAATGAAACCCCAAAGATTCAGGCATCCTGTTACAAGCACGCTGGGGGATAAAACAGCAACATACGCTGCCCCAAAGAAGATAGAAGTTCTAGCTCCCACATAAATTGTCAGAGAACAACTACCAGAGAAGATAAGCTCCAGCAAAACACAAGAGAGCTAACTCTCGCAAGAAGAGGGCGAAATTGAAATAGCGCTCGTCCAGATCTCATGCATTGCCGCAATCGAACAACAACGCCGAGCACTTTCGGAGTCCTATCCAGGGTCCGCCACATCAAGGGGGGGTGCACGTGCTTCTGCTCCATCTTTCTCACCAAGTGCATCCCTCTTTCTTTGCAAAGACTGAGCATCGAATCATCCAAATGCTTAGAATAGCAGCAGTTTTCCTCTGTAACACCTGCATCCCAAGCCAGGGCACATGATTGAAACAAATGTCATTACGATGATTCCACAGAGCCCAAAGGGCAGCAGAATGTAACAAGCAGTCCTACCGAGAGATTTTTGTGCTTAAGCCACCAAGCTAGCATGCACTCAATGGACATACCAACTTGTTTTGTGGATATATCAAAAATCCCTCTCCATAGCTCCATCGCAACAACGCAACCAAAAAAAAATGATCAATAGATTCAGATTCTCCACAAAAAAGGCAGGTAGGATCATCTACGTGTTGTCTTTTTTGCAGATTGTCTCTTGTCAAGAGTTTGTTTTTGACCACAAGCCAGAGAAAGATCTGGATCCTA
Organism: Aegilops bicornis; assembly: GCA_021605145.1. Classification (NCBI taxonomy): domain Eukaryota; kingdom Viridiplantae; phylum Streptophyta; class Magnoliopsida; order Poales; family Poaceae; genus Aegilops; species Aegilops bicornis. The sequence goes on from CM038670.1 coordinate 37,125,261, forward strand.
AGGGGAATGTTAATTTTCCAGATAATTGTAAGGTTACCGGATCAATCCCTAAAGTTAATAAAATTGTAAAAGATTTGACGGTAAAGACACCTTTGGCTTCAAAATTCCAAATTAACGGTGTCTTCAACGTTATTTAAAATTACACCAGCCTACACGGTGAACAACTCATTCCACGCTGCTAGTAGTTTCGGGTGAAACACCTTCTAAAAGTAATCTTTAGAATAGTGCCATCCTGCACTGACTAATGTAAACATTGTGGTCATTGGCAATAGAGTATAGCTCCCAATATTGGGTAGCTAGAGTAGTATGACCCAACCAATCGGTCTTCCCGGAATCTAATATTGTTGCCATTCCCCACTATCCATGAATATCCTACCTTGGCAGCTTTAGCAGCCCGTAGTATTCCTTTCCAAAAAGGGAGGCACCATTTTGAGGGCAAGTAAATATATTAGGATCATGAGTCTTATACTTGGCGTCAACAATTTGTTTCCAAATTTTGCCCTCATCCAGAAATATCTCCTGATCCAAGAAGCTAAGAGGCATATATTCATATCAGCAATATTAGGGATGCCTGGACCCCATGCTGCTTTAGCAGGGTTACATTACCCAGGCAGCAAGATGATATTTAAAGTGACCCTCATAGTCGTCCCCAAAAACAGTGGGCTAGTTGAGAATTTATTAGATTGATAGCCCATTTAGGGAATTTAATAATCCCCATGAGATAGCTAGGGATAGTGGACAGGCAAGTCTTCACTAAAGTGAGTCTTTTGCCCAAGACAAAAGTCTCCCCGCCACCCAGCCCCTCTCTTGATGATCTTATCAATGAGGTTGAAGTTCACTTTTTTAAGCTTTCTATGATGAAGAGGAGCACCTAAATATTTAATAGGAAACTCACTCAATTTGCAACCAAGTATTTGTGCAAAGATATTGGCATCATCCTCATTAATATTAATGGGAACCAGGTCACATTTATGAAAATTAATCCGCATGCCGGATAACCTGTTCAAAACAGGAAAGTAACCACTTAAGGTTTTTCGCATGGGATTTATTATTGCTGAGAAAAAGTAAAGTGTCATCCGCATATTGCATACTAATGATGCCAGCAGGATTGGAACTAGGAAAGAGGCCTTCCAGGATATTGTTTCTGGAGGCTTTAATAAGAATTTTAGTAAACACATCAACTACTAGATTGAAAAGCAAAGGGGAATAGGGGTCCCCTTGCCTCACTCCTTTGCCCGCAATAAAAAACTCACTATTCTTATTATTAATAGTGACCCCAATAGAACCTTTGTATAAGAGAGATTTAACTTTCCTCATCCAGTTAGAACTAAAGCCTCTCTTATACATCATGTCTATCAAGAACTCTCTGTTAATCATATCGTAAGCTTTTTTGTAGTCTAGTTTAAATACAAAACCAGACTGCTTGTTGAAGTGAACCGAGTGAATAATTTCATGGGCTGCAATAATGCTCTCAGCTATATACCTGCCTTTTATAAAGGTTGTCTGATTAACAGAAATCAGATCATTGCAGATAGGGCCAAATTTATTAGCGGCACACTTAGCAAAGATCTTAAAGCTACAATTAATCATAGCAAGAGGCCTAAACTTTTCCATCCTAGTTGCATCTGCCTCTTTAGGAACTAGAGTAAGCAAGGAGAAATTGAGTCTATATAGGTCTAGTTCCCCTTTCTCCCAAGCATCGAATAAAGCAAATAGATCACCTTTAATAAGGTCCCAAAACTGTTGATAAAATAAAAAAGAAAAGCCATCCGCCCAGAGCTCCTTCAAAGATATGAGCCAAATACAGCCTCTCCTTTATCTCTTTTTCGTAGAAGGGGTATCCAAAATGCAATTATGTGCATCGGTCACCCTCTCTCCATCTCCCCAAAAATCATTTTTCAGGTTAATGTTTATTTTATCTTGGTAGCGAAAAAGAGTTTTGTAGAAGTTCACAAAGAATGTTCATTATATCTTTAGGATCAGTCACAATACCTTCATTACCTTCCAGCGCCATGATCTGTTTCCTCGTCCTTTTCTGATTAGCTACAGCTTTGAAATATCCAGCATTCAAGTCCCCTTCCAGAATGTCTCTCTCCCTGGATCTCTGTCTGGCCTTGATTTCTTCCTTTCTCCAGATGTCTTCCAGGTCCCCTGCAATTTTTTCCATTCTCCTGTTAGTATTAGGGGAAGGAGGGTTGGATTTAGAAAAAATATCCAGACAATTGTACTCAGCCACCAAGGTTTGTTTGTTCCTGTTTTGCTCAAATTTCATAATTAGCCATCCAACCTTTGATGGCTTTCACGAGTTTCTAATATTGAACCGCGGACATCTATGGCCTTATTGTAAGGGCATTTGGCAGTCTGTGCTTTATGAACGACATCTCTAAAACCATCTACTTCCAAGCACCACTTTTCAAATCTGAAATGCTTGTCTCTAGGGATATGTAAGGCACAAGTATTAATAATTAGAGGAGTATGATCACTCCCAAGTCTAGGTAGTGCTTTAAGGTTAACACCAGGGAAAGCAGAAGCCAGTTAGTGGTCATGAACACTCTATCCAAGGTAGCCGTAATCAAATTGTCCTGGTTATTACCCCAAGTGAATTTCCTCCCATTTATCTTAAGCTCCAAAGAAGCCAAAACTATTGACCCGGTCATTAAAGAGATCAGCCAGTGTTGATTAATAACACCAAGTTGTTTTTATCATCGGCCTCTCTAATTAGATTGAAGTCACCTCCAATTAAGGAAGGTCTGACCAGCTAGAAAATAGAGAGTGAAGTTCATTTATGAAGTCTGCCTTTAAATCGCTCATAGGCGGTGCCATATATCGCAACCAGCCTCCAACGGAGTTGTCTTGTTTGTTTTGACCAAACAAGAGATGCTGAAATTAAGTAGATCACCCGAATCATTTCAAACATATCCACCTTACACCCAACTAGGATCCCTCCCGCAGTGTTATTAGCAGGAGCCATTTCCACCGAAAAGTAGATCACGGGGTCAAAGGTTTCAATCAAGAAGAGTGAATTCTTCTTTCTTAGTCTCGTAAATGCAAACAAAATCAAGGCTATTGACTCTAATGAGCTCTTTCACTTATCAATTTTGATGGGGCCATTCAGCCCTCTGATGTTCCAAAAGCAACCTATCATTTAATAACAAAATCAATTTTTCTTCTCCCCCTACAGGAGCTAGGTTTTTGTTTGACTTCAACCCAGGGGGAATCTGAGGTAGGGGACACATTCATATGTGCCGCTTCCTCTGACCCAACATTACTCCCTAGATTATCATCAGAAAAACTAAACTCCTCTCCAGTAATATCAATACTAGCAGGGATAAAAACTTCAGGATTGTCAGAGTTGAATTTATCAAGTCTATCCAACTCAAGCTGCTTAATAGAACAAATGTTCTCTTTAATATTATCACTGCTATCACCCAGATTAATACCCGAGCACTCTGCAGTTTTAATAAGAAAGTCATCATCTAAGCAAGCAAAGGAGTTATGAGTACCTTTTTTCATGAGGGTCTTTCCAAGTTTTTGATTTGTTTCAGTTCCTGAGCTTTTTGAAGGGCAGGCCTATCATCCTTCTTGTTCCTGGTGCTAACTCTAGAGGCCACCACAGGGCCCCACTTTTGCAAAGTATTGGTGTGCTTCTGAGGGATATCAGCAGCTTCTTCAAACTTGCTAAGGAGGGGTGAACCTTCTCTTTCAGCATCTGCCACTCCCTGCGCCGCACATAGATCTGGTCGTCGACACTCACTGCCTCCATCGGCGCCAGCTGAGACAACCGGTATGTCCACTGAGTGATGCAACGGCTCCATCATGATGACACTGTCGTAATAATCCTGTGCAGCTGTGCCATCCAAATTGTTGCCCTGCCACTCCCATCATTACATTTAGAAAGAAAGACAATCATCTCTATCTTCTTCGGATTTTTTAGGAGAAAATCCGTCTAGAAAAAACTAATATAAGCTCCCAGCACTTAATTGTATATCTTGTTTTCTTATGCCACTCTATGGATATGGAAAATAAAATTGTAGGGCATAGGTGTTTCCTGCAAACTTGCTTAACAGCTAGCTTTTGCAGTTGTGTTTGTGATAAAGAATGAACTAAAAGGGTAGAGATTAGTATAGCACTTACAATTTACTTACCAACTGAATTTCGACTAGCCCTCACTGCCAAACCAACTGAACTGACCCCAATTCGGGCTTCCTTCATAGATGAATTCCTGTTAACGAAGGGGAAAAAATTAGCACATCCCCATAGCTCTTTAACACATGGGCACAACTACATCACGGCTAGGCAAGGTTGGAAAAAGCGGAAGGCGTAAGCGAGGCGGTTGGCCTTCGCCTAGTGCTTAGGCTGTGCCTAAGCGCCCTGGGCGCGGCCTAGGCGGTAATATAGTTTTTACTCGTAGTGTATTTGTGATTATTATATGGGTGTTGATATTAGTTTAGAGCATATAAATAAGTTAATTACCATCTACGCCATTGGAATATAACTCGTTTGGCATACCAAAGGCAAAGACGTGGCATGATTTCTTGCTTGGGTAGGCAATTCCTTACTTGCCCTGCCTAGACCTCCATTTATGCCCTAAGCGAGGCGTTTGGCCGTTGCCTAGCGCCTAGGCGTGCCTAAGCTGCCCCCTAGGCACTGCCTTTTCCAGCAGAGGCTAGGGGACATATGCCCCCCACCCCTAAAAAACTACAAAATAGGAAAACTTCATGGAGTAGACCTAGGAAGATACTATATCACGGCTAGGGGACATATGCCCCCACCCCTAAAAAAATACAAAACAGGAAAACTTTATAGAGTAGACCTAGGAAGATATAGCTGCTAGTGAACAATTTGTATTTGTATTGTGGTGAACCAATTGGGATCTTCTATTAGGGCGAATAATTGTTTTTGAACACCCAATGTTAAATTCCTAGATCCGCCCTTTGGTCAAGTCCAATGCACATTCACCAAGAAAGAGGAATCAATTGAGTAAAGGACAACACACCCTATTCTCTTCCTAGAGCCTCTCATTAGGTTACGAAGATAATGGCAATCAGAGAATTACCTTGTGATAGTTGCCCCATCTCCGGCAACTCTTGTCTGCTGGTACTCTAGGGATTCACGCTTTTGCTTTAACAACATGAATGCTTGGGGTCTTACATTATCCTGCTCCAACGCCCCATGCAAACCCAACAACCTCTCATACAAACCCAAAGGTACTACGATATCCGTGGGTAATAGTTGATGTTCGTCACCATATGACTCTTGAAGAATGTTACAAATTTCGTTGGCAACCGTCCCTCCATCGGTTAGGTGTGGAAAGTGCCCCTACACTTGATCTTTGCTATCCTGGCGCTTTGTATTGTCCATGCTCTCCAACAAACAATTATGTGCATACGCAGATGCAACAGTATTTGAAACACAGTCTGGATAGTTGTGTATTGTCCCAAACGGACTTGTCACAACCAAACCCATGCGAGAGAACCAACACAGTCTGGCGCCCTGGCGTGAGATTCACATTTAATACTCGTACGAGTCTGTGTCCCTCCGCTCGTTCCATGTTTTGTCTGGTCCTAGACATGAAAGTTAGCACAACTATTACATGCAGGTCTACTCCATAAAGTTTTCCTGTTTTGTAGTTTTTAGGGGTGGGGGGCATATGTCCCCTAGCCGTGATGTAGTTGTGCCCATGCGTTAAAGAGCTATGGGGATGTTCGGTTTGTGACAAGGCTGCCTTTGCACTAGTGCAGAACCGGCCTTTAGTGCCGGTTCGTGACGGCCTTTAGTGCCGGTTCGCTAACCGACACTAAAGAGTGGGGACTAAAGCCCCCCCCCCCCTTTAGTACCGGTTCATCACGAACGGGCGCTAAAGGGCCACCACATGGCACGAGTCAGGCCCGGGTGCGTCTAGGACATTAGTACCGGTTGGTAACACCAACCGGTACTAAATGTTTGGGTGTTTTTTTTAAATTTGCTTTAATTTTGTGTTTTCAATTTGGCTTTATTTTCAATTTAATTCTTTTTTGTTTGCTGGTATTTTACGACATCGCAAATTGTTCACGTTATACATATATATAAATAGATTTTCTCAGACGTAGAACTGCATATATATATATATATATATATATATATATGTATATATATATATATATATATATATATATATAATATATATCATCGAATGTCTCACAGCCAACACCATTAACTATTCACACATACACATGTATATACATCTACAATTTCTCCTACATGTTGCCTTGGTGCCTTGGAGCATGCACGATGACAAGTGGTTCATGGGGGCGGTAGCGGGTAATAGTATTCCCCTTTGGGATCTATGACCTGGTCGAGCAAAAATCCGGCTATTTCATCTTGAAGTGCTAGTATGCGGTCCGCTGGTAGGAGCTTATCCCGCACCTCTCTGAACTATTAAGAAGGAGATCAATATGCATGTGTATTAGTTGTGTTACAAGATATCGATAATGGTGTGAATAGAGTTCTGACAACGTACCCATTCCTGTCTTTGAGATCTGCTCCTTTCGGATGCCATCATGCAAATGTTCTCGCATAAGCGTAGAATGCACACAGATCATTCCCGGTGCTCGCTTGAGGCCTTTACGAGAATGGAATTGAATCAGATAATGATTAATCAAGCATGATACTTAATTAATGGTATTGAAACAAGAATTAAAGAGATGGCTAGCTAGCTAGTACTACTTGATTACTTACCCTTGGTCGATGCCAAAACAACTTTTTTGGCCAATTGCTCGAGTCACCTTGATGAACTTTGCCCAAGCCCTGCCCGCCGCAAAGAAAATCAATAAAGGGGTTATTAAATAGTTCATATCGAAATGACGAACTAATAATAGGCCGAGATATAGTTAATAAAGATTGAAATTACCTGTTGACTATCACCTTCATGATGGTGTAGTCTTTATCTTCATTAAGTAGCGATTAGATTACTTCAACTGTTGCTTTGTCAACTTTAATGACTAACAAGATCCGATGGAAACTGCATGCGCACATGTTTGCATGTCTTAATTAAGCGGGCATGTGCATAAAATTAATCAACTATATATCGTAAAACCGTATACACTTAGTTATTAACATCTAGCTAGCTAGTAAGCAAAAACAGAATTTGTATTAACTCACGAGAAGTTGTAAGGAAGTAGTATATCTTCATTGGTATTGAGGCACTTCAAGAACTCTAGCATGCTTTCCTCTACACCTGCTTTAGAAGTTGCAAGATTCCATGTGTACTCATTAATGGTATTTGGGTCAATGAACCCAATGCCATAGCGCCCAGATTTTTTCATTTCATACATCTTCATCCCGCATATAATACCACGAGAAAATAATATATAGTGAGGATAATTATATGTAATGATTGATCAAAAATTACAGAAAGAAATCACTTACAAACAATAGCAATCGACGAGAGATTTGTCGAGTGCGTCTTGATTGTATAACTGAAATAGTTACGAATACTCAACGCATGAGCTTTCTCATGGTAGTAATGCTCCTTCTTGACATTCACCATGAGGGACTCTCGATTGAAATCTTGGTAATGTTCATGTACCATTGATGCAATTCATACATTCTCGTTGGGAGGTTCTTGACCTTGTCCTGCTCGACCAAAGGTTTGCCACAGGCATATTTCCATTTTATTTCCTCCTCTCTAAGCGGAGAGATGGGCTCAATTTCGAGGAGTTGTCCTCTGAGATCTTGAGCATTTCAGCTGCATTATATGCTCCTCCGTTATACCACATCGCCTAGCTGGGGAACTTTAATGGTTTGCCCACAATAATATTGGTATGGCCTCCTCTCATGTGTTGTTGGCACAACAAGCGGGGGGATCGATTGCGCCGCCTGTTCTCCCAGCTGGGGAATGGTTTTCCCACATTTTTTGCCTGCTGCTTGTTGGCTCGAGCTCGAGCTCGCTTCCTTCTTTAGTCGTTCTCGATGTAGTTTCCTGATTTGGCGCTCATAGTCCGAGTCAACAGGCTTGGGAGCTGGTTCTCTAGCCATATGAATGAAGTGGTCAATTACTTTCTCAGGAACTTTCTCTTTTGGCGGCGGTGCCGGTTTCGGTCCAAAATGGGCGTCCACTTTGGCCTGCACTATGGCTGCGTTTTGCTCCTTAGTCATGTCGTAAGGCCTCTGAGGAAGAGGAGCGAGGCTTGGACCATATTTATATCGCTTGTCTCCTTTGTACTTCTGAACTACCTCGACTCGTGCCACGCACCATAGCTGCGGCATGTCTCTTCTGCGATTGCTGAGACGGCGGAGACGACTGACGTGGCTGAGTTGGACCAGGAGAAGTGGCCTAACAATGTGGCGGACTTGAAGCAGGAGGTGTGGCCTGACACGGTGCCGGACTTGAAACCGGAGAAGTGGCATGACGCTGTGTCGGACTTGAAACCGGAGGAGTCAGCTCACGCGTTCGGGGACTTGGAGGAGGTGGCGGACTTCAAGGAGGAGTCGGCTCACGCGTTCGTGGACTTGGAGGAGCGGGAGTCTGCTGACTCGGTGGCGGAGTCGGCACACTATAAGAAATATGTCAACTAGTGACCTTCTGTCAGTGACCCTAGAAGAATTGGTCATAGATCTATGACCATTTGGGACCAATTGGTCAAAAGCTGTTCGGGGGGCTCCAAACCCTAAACCATTGCGACCATTTTGGTCAGAAAGGTCGTAATTTCTTTACACGAAATGGTCATAAAGCAAACAACGCTAGTCCGCTGCCTTATTTCTAGTTGTTAACGACCAATATAGATCGTCATAGCCTTGTAAATTGTGTGGGGTTGCTATGACTAGGCGCCACCTCATCAGTTTTGCCTATGTGTCACGTCCATGTGGCAGTTTTTGCCCTAGGTTGTGAAGCAACCTATATTTCTGTCATTCCCAAAATTCCCAAAAAAATCTCATAAATTCTTTGGGTCATATATTCACAAATATGGAAAAACCTTCCTTGCCTAGTTCAAAAATAATTCAAAATATTCATTTTCCTATTACATTGAGAACAACGGTTTGTGAAGGAAGTACCACTTTGGCATGCCAAATAGTATCCATTTTCTCTGATGCTTTCCTATGCCCAAATAACCATCCTCCACCAAATGTCAGCTCAATCCATTCATTATTTTGAGCCCAGCTTCAACATTCGTAGTTATGTCTAGTGTGGTACTTTGCAAAGCAAGTACCACCTAGGCTCCTCCTTTTGAGCTGAAAATTTATGAAGACGGTCTTCTTAGTAACTGATCATCCTCAGCCAAAACACACGCCCATTAGCCGTGTTCATTTCCTATACCGCTAATCAAACACTTGGTCGCTAATTCATGTTTGAGCATCGATCGGTCTCCTCGTGAGAATCTTATGTTGTAATTTTCTTCCTAGCACCTACAGGGAGTTCCCAACCCACTAGACATGCCTAGGCCGCCTGAACACATGTCAACGCCACGGTCACGCGGTGACCACTTGGCCGAGCATCTTGAGTTCTGGCAGCTCTAGAGTTGGGGCCCTCGGCCACTGCCCAAACCTCTACGTATCGCCACCAAACCATGTATTTATGATTAAATAGTTACTATGTAACTAGAAATGATTTTTGGAAAAAATAAATAGCAAACTATGAGGCGATTCTTGATTCAAATTTGACCCGCTTCCATCTGAATCGGCAGATATTTGTCTTTTTCACGAGAGGTGGATCAAAACTTTTTACACCCAACCACTTTGTCAATTGCGCATTAAATATGTCCTAGTATTTTAGAAAAATGATTTGGTCCAATTTTGCAACAATTATTTTCGAGGTCCTTCACAAAAAAACCTCCTTTTGGGCACTCGAAAAATGGAAAATGGTTTTTTCGTCCAAAGAAAATGAAAACTTCCTTAGGCAACATTGTTTGCCATTCCAATATGCACCTTTGTGCACAATATGATATCATTTAAGCAAACTATGCCATGAATGTGGCCATAAGATTGATCATTTGGCTTGAAAGCCATTGATCTCCACACGTGATAGCTCGTTTTTGAGAACACCTTTTTAAAATAATTGTCGTATTACAAATTTATTATTTTTCCTGGGAACTTGGCCACATATAATGACACAATGCGAAGGTTTTCCAATTTTTTGATTTTTTTTGAATTTTTTATGCCCGTTTCAAAATGCGGTCAAAACGGCGGGAATGACCGTTCCTAGCTAGTGGTTGAATCTTGGAATTTTTTTGGTGTTTCTCTGATAAAATAGATACTTATGTACCTAGAAATAATTTTTGGAAAAAATAAAGAGCAAACTACAAGGCAGCTGCAATTCAAATTTGACCCGCTTCCAGCTGAATCGGCGGGAATTTGTCTTTTTCACCAGAGGCACCCAACCATTTGGTCAATTGTGCATTAAATATGGCCTAGTATTTTAGAAAAATGATTTGGTCCAAATTTTCAACAATTATTTAAGAGGTCCTTCATAAAAAAAAACCTCCTTTTGGGCACTCGAAAAATGGAAAAATGGTTTTCTCGTCCAAAGAAAATGAAAACTTCCTTAGGCAACATTGTTTGCCATTCCAATATGCACCCTTGTGCACAATATGAGATCATTTAAGCAAACTATGCCATGAATGTGGCCATAAGATTGATCATTTGGCTTGAAAGCCATTGATCTCCACACGTGATAGCTTGTTTCTAAGAACACCTTTTTAAAATAATTGTCGTATTACAAGTTTATTATTTTTCCTGGGAACTTGGCCACATATAATGACACAATGTGAAGGTTTTCCAATTTTTTGATTTGTTTGAATTTTTAAGCCCGTTTCAAAATGCGGTCAAAACGGCGGGAATGACCGTTCCTAGCTAGTGGTTGAATCTTGGAATTTTTTTGGTGTTTCTCTGATAAAATAGATACTTATGTACCTAGAAATGATTTTTGGAAAAATAAAAAGCAAACTACAAGGACTCTACAGTTCAAATTTGACCCGCTTCCAGCTGAATCGGCGGGAATTTGTCTTTTTCACCAGAGGTGTATCAAAACTTTTGACACCCAACCATTTGGTCAATTGTGCATTAAATATGGCCTAGTATTTTATAAAATTGATTTGCTCCAATTTTGCAATAATTATTTGGTAGGTCCTTCACAAAAAAAAACTCATTTCGGGCACTCGGAAAATGGAAAATGAATTTTCCGTGCACAGAAAATGAAATCTTCCTTAGGCAACATTGTTTGCCCTTCCACGATGCACCCTTTTGCACAATATGAGATCATTTGAACAAACTATGCCATGAATGTGGCCATAAGATTGATCATTTGGCTTGAAAGCCATGAATCTTCACGCATGACAGCTCATTTCTGAGAACACTTTTTTAAAATAATTACCGTATTACAAGTTTATTATTTTTCCTGGAAACTTGGTCACATATAATAACATAATGCAAATGTTTTCCAGTTTTTTGATTTTTTTTGAATTTTTATGTCTGTTTCAAAATGCGGTCAAAACGGCGGGCTTGACCGTTCCTAGCTAGTGGTTGTATCTTGGATTTTTTTGGTGTTTCTCTGATTAAATAGATACTTATGTACCTAGAAATGATTTTTGGAAAAAATAAAAAGAAAACTATAAGGCATCTACAGTTCAAATTTGACCCGCTTCCAGCTGAATCGGCGGGAATTTGTCTTTTTCACCAGAGGTGGATCAAAACTTTTGACACCCAACCATTTTGTCAATTGTGCATTAAATATGTCCTAGTATTTTATAAAATTGATTAGGTCCAATTTTGCAACAAATATATGGTAGATCCTTCACAAAAAAAACTCATTTTGGGCACTTGAAAAATGGAAAATTGATTACGGCCATTTTAGATGGTCATAACATCATCAAAGCCTGCACTTCATTCTGATTGGTCAATGGGCATGTCACGCGGATCAAGCATTAGAGACCGTCGGAGCCTGCCAGATCCAACGGCCCACACCCCTCACCCTCTCCCCACCCACACCCACCCGAAAGCATCTCCACTCACCTACACCACATGTCGTTGAGGACACTGACATGTGGGCCTAATTCCTCGCGGGCCCACCTGTCATTGGCAAAATGCCACCACTCACCCACTCCTCCCCCCTCGCGGCCACACCACTCCTCCCCCCTCGCGGCCACACCACTCCTCCCCCCTCTCCTCCTCTCCCCCGCACACCACTCCTCTCCCCGTAACCCAAACCCTAACCCCTCTCCCCTTTCCTCCATTGGACCGCGCCGCCACCTACGGCGGTCGAACCCACCGCTCCTCCTCGCCTTCGCGGACGACCACCTGCTCCCGCTGTTCGCGCCCGCGCGCCTGCTCCTCATCGTCTCGCTCCCCGTCGACCACCCGCCCCACTCTTCTCCCCGTCGACCATCGCTCCACCGCCGCCCCGTCCTCCCCTTCCTTCCGCCGCCCACCTCTCCCCTCGTCTGCACCCTCCCCTTCCCCCCTCCACTCCTCCCTTGCCTCCGGCCAGAATTGTCGCTCCCGATCCAGATCCCTCCCCTCGCCGCCACCCATCCCTCCCTCCCCACCTCAGATCCTCGCCGCCGCCACCCACCTCTCCCCTCCCCACCTCAGATCCCTCCCCTTGCCACCCACCCCTTCACTGGCCGTCGTGGACATGGTCGCCACCACCGACCGCGAGCGCGTCCGAGTCCCATCCATGTCCGCGCCGGCTCCGTCTCTGTCTCCTTTCGTGGGAGGTGACCCGCACCCGGCCCCACGGCGGGGGAGGGGTGGCGGCGGCCTCGTGCTCCGCCCAGATCCGGTGCTCGCGTGCTCCAGCGGCCACGCGCGACCGTCTCCCGTGGATAGGGTTTGGTCCACCGCGTCATTGGCGTGTCTCTGGCTACTAAGGTTGGTCCCCTCTCTTCCTCACCTCGTCTCCTATCCCTACCAGATCCTCTCTTCCTCACCTCGTCTCCTCTCGCTACCAGATCCATCCCGACGCCGTTGCCGCTCAAGGCCCCGGGCCGCCATGGCATGGACGGGAAGGCTGCCCCGACGCCGACGCCATGGAGAACCCCGACGGTCAGCCCCCTCTCCTCTCCTCTCCTTTTCGATTTCTTCTTCCATTGCATTCCCTTCCATCCTCTTACCTGACGCGATGCGGTTTCCGTCCATGAGCAGCAGCGTCAGGGGCGGTGAAGGCCAGCAGCAGAAGCATCCATCTCCGGCGCCACCAGGGGCAGGTAAAATTCTGGTTGATTTGCATATATGGTCGTTGTTGACTCTGCTTGTCTCTATCTGAAAGTAGTGGTAGCCGTAGTGCGTGTGCTGAGTGATTGCCAACGCTTTGTTGGCTGGTTGGATGTAAGAACTGAACGCGTTGCTTTTGCAAACTGATTATCTATCTAGAAAATGTTGCAGTTGTGGTACTACATGATCTTACTAATGCTGTCTTTTTTTTACTCTTGTAAACCGAGCCCTTGCGTTGCGTCTGCAAGAATTAGTGCTACTGCATGTTCATAATGGCTGATTGCTTGCTGAATCTTGTTTTGCAAACTGAGAAGATTTAGAATGATGCATTTCCGCTGCTAGTGATTTCTTCAGTCCGACCTGATTAGTAAGTGCTTGTACTAATCTCTGCCATGTGTTTTTAATAATGCAAGTTTGGCTTCCAGATGAGATCTGGCTTTGATTCTTCAAAGCTGAACGCATCTATGTTTGGCCATTTGTCTTGCATCTTTACGAACCGAACACTGCCATGTTTGGCAAACTGATGATACGTGTATCTTTGTTGAACTCTGGTTATACGCAAGTAGTAGTGCTCTTCTGGATTGGAGTGGAAATTGCTGCATGGTGCCGCAACTTGCGCAAACCGATGATATGGGATTAAGAATAATGATGCATTTACATTGTTAGCGATTTCTTACGTGAAACTTCATATATGTATTTACATTCATTGAAAGCATATAATCAATATCTGGTGCGATGATTTATGTCTGTTATCTCAAATAAAAAGCATATAACAAGAAGCAGATGGCGTAAATTTAATCAATTCAATTAAAATTTCCATGATGTAGTGAAGTTTTTTGCACGACTTCGCACTTGTGCAATACATATTCATATTTTTCTGTGTTTTCTTGTATGAATGAGTATCTCATTTTAACTAATTTGGAGAACAAAAATCATGGTACTAGCTGAATTTGTGTCGTCATTCTAATATAAATAGCTGTTACTTTTTGAATGGTCTCTTCTTGCTATATTGGCTCCATTTTTCCTAATTCTTCTCTCTTGATTCATGTATCAGGGTGACCGTGGAAGGCATATCACCGTTTGTGCCCGATTCTGACAGGGAGTAGGTGCCTAGTTTGTGATTGTTATCGAAGGAGCTCCATGCTGAAGAACATAGCTTGTAACAGTATCACATGTGGAGCTTGTAACTGTGATTGCCATACTTGTGGATATTCTGGAGAATGTTTGGAGTATCACGTGTAGACCTTGTATATGTTAGAGCTTATTATATGTAGAGCTTGTAAAGTATATGTTATTTGTACAATAGGAGCTCTGTACTGAATCTGGCTGATAATATTTGGAGTATTATGTGTGTTTTTTGTTTGTGCCAATTTAAATACTGGTTAATTATTTACTGTTAAATTGAAATATGAAGAATATGAACTTGCTAGCTGGGACCCACGTACATGAACCTGACATCTGGGACCCACATACCTGAACCTGACATGTGGGACCCATTTGAAAAAAACTAAAACTTTCTAGCAGAAAAGGCCACGGCCCCAAAATGAGAAGGCTTAATTGTTGGGCTTGGCCCACCTACCTAGCCAAAATTAATATGAGAAAAAAACACAAATAGGCCGAATTGTTGGGCTCGGCCGAAAATCGAATTGGACCGGGCTGATTCTTGTGCCACATCAGATTGCCACGTCGGATGCCTACATGGTCTGGGGAGGCTGCTAGTGACCAAAACGCCACACTAGACATATTTTGGTCATAAACGTCTACGACCTTCTCACAGAGAAGGTCGTTAATTTCAGTTTATGACCGCCAGCTTTTGACCTTCTGTTTTTGGTCAAAAAAAGGTCGCAAATGAAAAACAATGACCTTTCAGTGACCAATAGTCAAGGTCACAAGTTGACATATTTCTTGTAGTGGCAGACGACGCGGTGTCGGTGGACTTCGAAAGATGATGCAATCCTTTCTCCATAGGATGATACGATGTATGGCCTCTCCTAGTGTGCGCTCGTCTTCACCTCCAGGAATGTCAAGCTGTAGCCCCAAACATGGGTCCACCACTTCATCAACCATGACACGAGCATAGCCCTCTGGAATCGGGATGCAATGGAAGGTTGCTTCGGGGGTAACTGGAAAAGCAATGCCGTCGGCCACCTTCATGGATATGTTCTTCATTTTTGGAGTGTAGCTCACAGTTAGTGTTCTCTATGATGTCATCCACAGGGTATGTATCCAGCAGTGTGTCGCCCGGGGCAGAACCAACGCTGCTTCTCGGCATGGATGGGGCGGTGCTATCCAATGCTGGACGATCATCCGCTTGCTACTGCCACTGCTGAGACCCCCCTTTCCTGGCTAAGTGAGTCGATCTGCTGCTGCTGCTGCTGGCATTTGAGTGCTAGGTCCGCGTGCCTTGCTTCTAGGCCTTGAAGGCATTTTGCGTCCTGCTTCCTCTGCTCCTCCTCCAGCTTCATTTTCTTCTCCTCCTCCATCTTCCTTCTTGCACGGGTCCTGTAGTCCTTGTTCCATTCCGAAAAGCCCTCATACCAGGGAATAACGCCCTTGCCTCGTGTTCTTCCCGGGTGTTCAGGATTTCGCAGGGCGCGCGTAAGCTCGTCGTTCTCTCTGTTGGGCGTGAACACCCTCCTTCGAGCTTCTTCTATTGCGTCAATTATCTTTTGTTCAGCTCCTTTTAGACTTGCCTTCTTCGAAACTAGGCATGTCTTCGGGTCCAACGCCCCCATGCGCATAGAATCAAGTTCTGCACCTGGGGGGCCAGCTCTTAGTAACCGGAGTGACCCCTGCATCCTCCATCTCTTGCTCAGACTTATCCCACTTAGGCATTCCCACCGCGTAGCCACCTGGACCCAGCCTCTGGACCTGCGTCTTTTGCGGCATTTGCCTTGTTTTTTATCGACCGTTCCTTAGATAATTACGAATCCTTGAAGGTCACGAAATGCGTCCCAAAGGTTGCTCTCTTTGCTTCTCCAGTGTTCCCGTGAATTCTGGAGTCTTCCTTTCTGCAACGAGGTAGTTGGCCCATACAGTTTTCTTGTGGGTGTTGAATGCAATTGCCATCTTCTTAAGAGCAGCGCCCTTGACTTTCTCCACATCTGCTTTAGTGAAATGATCTGGTAGGGTGAAATGTTCCATCAGAGATTCCCAATGGACTTTTTTGGCTCTGTCGACGTTGACCCAAGTAACACCTGGACGTTTAGTCTTTGTCTCTTTCCATTCTTGAATGGAGATCGAGAGTTTGTCCTTCACAAGAACTCCGCACTGGGGAGTCCACTTGTTCGCATTGTTCTTAGGCGTGAGGGGTTCGCCACTAGGTTTGATGGATTCGATGTTGTACTTTACACCATCCTTCAACAATCTGCCTGGGCCTCGCTTTGTCATGTTATGCAGAGAAGCAGATTTGCTCGATCCAGAGGGCTGAAAGAAGAATGATCGATTCGTTAATATATCTTCAATAAAAAACATGTGATGATCACCATGATGCTCGCTTATATAAATATACCTCATTTGGTAGTCTTTGTTATTTGAAGATCGGCATTGTCCGTGTCATCACAAACATTGTGCGTGTCATCATAATCATAATCATAGTTCATGACTTCATTAGCTCGGTCGTCGAGATCGAATATCTTTTCATCACCCTCTCCAAAGATTGTTCAGATATTGGGAGCCGTCATCTGCTTCATTCAGATCATCTATCTTGTGAGGGCTGCGTATGATGTCGAACAATTCCTCTTCTCTCTCTCTGCCGGTATTGTCCGCCATAGCTTTTACTTAACTAATACAGAAGAAATATAAAACAATTTAATTAGTATTCAAATTACAATGCATGGATGCAATCAATAAGGAAAAACTGAATCTCAAATACATCGTCTTAATATATATAATCTCGAATACATCATCGTCTTAATATATATAATCTCGAATACATCGTCTCAAATATTATATATCGAATACATCAACGGCTAGGTACCTAATAAAGATCGAGTACTACAGAAGAATCTAGGCCACTCGCGGTCCCTGGGGCACGGGCGGTGGACACCCAAAGAGAAGGAACCGTCACAGGATCATATCTCCAGTCATCTGCCCAAAGAACCTGCCAAGTATTGGAGAACCTGACGTCCATAGCAGCCATGTAGCGATGGACGTGCTGGTCCTCCTCCCTGACACGACGACGCACCACCTCCGGCGGCGCCGGCTCCCTCTGCACCAAAGGACATCAGGGTCGACGATGGGACCCGAGGTCGGGTTCCTCACCAAGCGGCGCGCCCCTCCAGGTAGCACCTCCCAGTGCCAGCCTGAGCCAGTCCGGACATGGGTCCTCTCAAGGTGACGTCATCGCGAACGGTCGACGGCGAGGATGCGGGCCGGGCATATCGTCGAGAACAAATACTATATGCCATAAAAAGTAACATTTTTAAATGATTGGATTGTGATAACTAAAATTCTATATATATGCAAATTCTAACAATTTGACATTAATCTAATTCATCTAACTAAAACTAATTCTGAAATTTCCTGATTATATAACTAACATTTCTATAACAATTCTAATATTTATATAACTAAAAATAGAAAAATTGCCAACATTTCTATAAATATTTCTATAACTAAAAACAGAAAACATTTATAACATTTCTATATAACTAACATTTCTAATATTTATATTACTAAAAAACAGAAAAATTGCTAACATTTCTATAAATATTTCTATAACTAAATATTTATATCACTTGTGTGTGTGTGTAGTGTGTGTGTGTGTGTAGTGTGTGTGTGTGTGTGTGTGTGTGTGTGTGTGTGTGTGTGGAAAAATGGACATGGGGGCCGGGGCGAGCTCACCGCGAGGCTGACGGACGGGCGGCGACGACGGGCAGCGACGACGGGCGACGGACTCAAGGGCGGCGACGCTGGGCGGTTGGGCGCGGGCGACGGGACGGCGGGACGGGACGGTTGGCGGCGACGCCGACGGGGCGGCGACAGGGCGGCACGGCCGGGTCGGCGACGAGGGCGGCGACGCCGACGGGATAAGGCCGATCGGGCAAGGCGCGACGGAGGAGGAAACAGAGGGAAGAAAGCAGATGGAAAGTGAATTTTTTCAACTGGTGTATATATAGGATGGACCTTTAGTACCGGTTGGAGCCACCAACCGGTACTAAAGGTCTGTTTTAACCAGGCCAAAGCGGCGGGAGCACACTTTTAGTGGTCGGTGGCACCAACCGGTACTAAAGACCCCCTTTAGTACGGTTGGAGCCACCACCCGATACTAAAGGGGTGCGCTAACTCCAGGCGGTGCGCAAGTTTAGTCCCACCTCGCTAGCCGAGGGGCTACATGACCGGTTTATAAGCCCGGTCGCGGTAGCTCTCGAGCTCCTCTCCTAGCAGGCCTCTGGGCCTACACTCTCTTCTCGGTGGACCTCTTGGGCCTTTGCGGGCCTGCATCCTAGCCCAACAAAAGGTTGGGTTCCTAGTCGTATGCAGGCCTGCTTTGGCCCAGTAGGCGAGCTTTTTTATTTTCTTAATTTTTTTCTCTTTATTTATTTTTGTTTTATTTATTTTTGAGTTGTTTTTTGCTGTATTTAGAGTTTATTTGTGAATATTTTTGCTTTAGGTACAAAAAATTACAAACTTTCTGTTAGTGTCGGTAGTTTTCAAATTTGAATAGTTTAAATTTTGAATTATTTGAAATTTGTGTGAATCACTAGTTTGTGAATAACTTAACTTTGAAAAAAGATTTTTCAGTCATTATTTTTTCTTATGTTTAATATTAGTGTGTTTTATCATTATGTTCAATTTGGTAGTGCTTAGGTTATTTAAAAAATGAAATGCCTTTGTAACAGTTGAGTTTTCGTCGGAAACCCTGATACTTCGAAAGAGATTGTCCATTTTGTACCACGAAGTGCATCCAGTTTTCTTTGTAACCCTCTCTACTTTTGTTTGCACATAAAATTTCTTCGCGTTTCAAATGCCAAAACACATAACTACCCTAACTATTACAGAGATTCCCTCCGGGTGTGAAACACGGAAGAAAGTGATGATAGTGAAGCCGATCACATCCAGCATCTCCGGTGTGAAACTTTTTCTTCGCGTGTGTCCCTTTGCGCCGTAGCCATGGAAAATCTTCATCATTTAATTGGATGCTCGGGTCAATATTCACTGTGAATGGAGCAATTTCATGAAACTTTTCATAATCTTCTGACATGTCTGTCTTGTCATCCACTCCCACGATGTTTTTTTCCTGAAAGAACTATATGGCGCTTTGGCTCTTCGTATGATCCATTCGCTTCCTTATCTTTTCTTTTTCTCGGCCTGGTAGACATGTCTTTCACATAAAAAACCTGCACCACATCATTGGCTAGGATGAATGGTCTGCTCAAGACACGCAAGATTGTTGAGATCCACTATTGTCATTCCGCATCGCTGGGTCTTCCGTTATTACCCGCCTCGTGTCATATTGACCCATTTGCACCGAAACAAAGGGACCTTCAAATCACCTCCATAGTTAAGTTCCCATATGTCCTCTATGTAACCATAATATGTTTCCTTTCCCGTGTTGGTTGTTGCATCAAAGCGGACACCACTGTTTTGGTTGGTGCTCTTCTTATCTTGGGCGATCGTGTAAAATGTATTCCCATTTATCCGGTACCCTTTGAAAGTCATTATATTCAAAGATGGTAATCGGGACAACGAGTACAGGTCATTTTGGATATCGCCATCATTCAGTGGCACGCGTTTACGCAACCAACCGGCTAAAGTCCTCGTTTGTCGCGTGTAATCCAAATGCCGACTTCTCCGGTGTTTGGAGTGTAGAAAATTCTTGTGTTCCTCCATGTACGGAGCCACCAAGGCGGAATTTCAGTAGAACTGTAGTGTGCTTCGGTGAGAGAATTCCCGTCCATACATATTATTTGATGCCCTCCTAGCGTGCCTTTTCCTTCGATGCGCCCTTATGCCGCGATTCAGGAACACCAATCGGCTTAAGGTCAGGAATAAAGTCAATACAAAACTCAATGACCTCCTCATTTTCATGGCCCTTCAAGATGCTTCCTTCTGGCGTAGCACGGTTATGAACATATTTCTTCAAGACTCCCATGAACCTCTCAAAGGCGAACATATTGTGTAGAAATACAGGACCCAAAACGTTAATCTCTTCGCAAAGGTGAACTAGGACGTGCGTCATGATGTTGAAGAAGGATGGTGGGAACACCAACTCAAAACTGACAAGACATTGCACCAAATCATTCTCAGAACCTTGGTATGATTTACGGATCGATTACCTTCGAGAGATTGCATTGAGGAATGCAAATAGCTTCACAATGGCTAATCGAACGCTTTTCGGTAGAAGCCCCTCAATGCAACGGAAGGAGTTGCGTCATAATCACGTGGCAGTCATGAGACTTTAGGTTCGGAACTTTTTCTCCGCCATATTTATTATTCCCTTTATATTCGATGAGAAGCCGACGGTACCTTCATGCCGAAAGGTGCATTCAAGAAGATTTCCTTCTCTTCTTTGGTAAGAGCGTGGCTGGCCCGACCACGATGTATGCCGTCTTTTCCATGCATACGTTGCTGGTCCTCCCGGGCCTCTGGTGTATCTTTTGTCTTCCCATACATGCCCAAAAAGCCAAGCAGGGTCACGCAAAGATTCTTCGTCACGTGCATCACGTCGGTTGCGGAGCGGACCTCTAGGTCTTTCCAATATGGCAGGTCCCAAAATATAGATTTCTTCTTCCACATGGGTGCACGTCCCGGCGTCCTTCGTAAAAAGTTTGTCCGCCAGGACCCTTTCCAAAGATTACCTTCAAATCCTTGACCATATCATGTACATCAGCACCAGTACGGTGGCGAGGCTTCGTCCGGTGATCCGCCTCACCTTTGAAATGCTTGCCTTTCTTTCTTACGGGATGCCTTGTCGGAAGAAATCGACGATGTCCTAGGTACACATTCTTCCTACTACGAGCCAAATATAGCCTCTTGGTATCATCCAAACAGTGCGTGCATCCACGGTATCCCTTGTTTGTCCATCACGAAAGGTTACCGAGAGCAGGCCAATCATTGATGGTCACGAACAGCAACGCCTTTAGGTAAAATTCTTCTGTCTGCGTGCTCATCCCACGACGCACACCTGTTCCATTCCACAGCTGTAATAGTTCTTCAACTAATGGCCTTAGGTACACATCAATGTCGTTGCCGGGTTGCTTAGGGCCTTGGATGAGCACTGGCATCATAATGAACTTCCGCTTCATGCACAACCAAGGAGGAAGGTTATACAAACATAGAGTCACAGGCCACGTGCTATGGTTGCTGCTCTGCTCCCCAAAAGGATTAATGCCATCTGCGCTTAGACCAAACCATACGTTCCTTGGGTCGTCTGCAAACTCCTCCCAGTACTTTCGCTCGATTTTTCTCCACTGCGAACCGTCAGCAGGTACTCTCAACTTTCCGTGTTTCTTACGGTCTTCTGCGTGCCACCGCATCGCCTTCGCATGCTCTTTGTTTTGGAACAAACGTTTCAACCGTGGTATTATAGGAGCATACCACATCACCTTGGCAGGAATCTTCTTCCTGGGGCGCTCGCCCTCGACATCACTAGCTAGGGTCATCGCGACTGATCTTATAACACAATGCACCGCATACCGGGCAAGCGTTCAAATCCTCGTACTCACCTCGGTAGAGGATGCAGTCATTAGGGCATGCATGTATCTTCTGCACCTCTAACTCTAGAGGGAAGACATCCTTCTTTGCTTCATATGTACTCTCGGGCAATTCGTTGTCCGTTGGAAGCATATTCTTTATCGTTACCAGCAACTTTCCAAATCCCTTGTCAGATACACCATTCTCTGCCTTCCATTGCAGCAATTCAAGTGTGGTGCCCAACTTTATTTTGTCAGCTTCGCAATTCGGGTACAACAATTTCTTGTGATCCTCTAACATGCGCCGCAACTTCGTCCTCTCCAGATCACTTGCGCAGTTTCTCTTTGCATCGGCAATTGCCCGACCTAGATCATCAGCGGGCTCATCTGATGCCTCTTCTTCAGCTTCTTCCCGCATTGCCGGCTCAGCTTCTTCCCCCATTGTTGTATCATCGTATTCAGGGAACCCATGGCCAGGATAGCCGTCAATGTCCTCTTCTTCTTCATTGTCTTCCATCATAACCCCTATTTCTCCGTGCTTGGTCCAAACATTATAGTGGGGCATGAAACCGGACTCAAATAGGTGGACGTGAATGGTTCTTGACGAGAGTAACTCTGACCATTCTTACAGCCAAAGACATGGACAAGGCATAAAACCATCCGCCCGCTTGTTTGCCTCGGTGACAAGCAGAAAAGTATGCATGCCATTAATGAACTCGGGAGAGCATCGGTCATCATACATCCATTGTCGGCTCATCTTCATTACACAACACCAAATAGACCAAATTAATACAAGTTCATACATAAAGTTCATACATAATGTTCATACATAAAGTTCATATAAAGCACTTAATTAAATGCAACATACAAATAACTCTCTAGCTAAAGAATTTAAATGCAACAACAAATGCGATCAAGATCGCAACTAAGGTAACAATTGATCAAACAGCATAATGATACCAAGCCACACTATCAATGGCATATTTTCTAATCTTTCTAATCTTAAACCTCATTTTCTCCAACTTGATCTTGTGATCATTGACGACATCGGCAACATGCAACTCCAATTCCATCTTATCGCCCTCAATTCTTTTCAAATTTTCTTTCAAATACTCGTTTTCTCTTTCAACTAAATTTAACCTCTCGACAATAGGGTCGGTTGGAATTTCCGGTTCACATACCTCCTAGATAAAAATATCTATGTCAACTTGATGGGCATAATTTGTCATAAACACGAAATGCAACAACGAGTTTTAAAAGAGAATATACCACATCCAAATCATAACAAGGACGAGGACCGACGGGGACGGATATCAAAACCATGGCACTATGTATAACAAACAACGTACGGGTAAGATAATTATACGAGTAACTATATATCCAAATCACACAAACATCAATTTGGTAATGTAAAACATTCATGAACAAGAGCCTCATCACAAGGTGGTGCCAGCGACGGGACGGTGCGGGCGATCGACGGTGGTTACGACGGAGATTTAGAAGGCACTAAGTAAACCACACCTACATATGCAAACCAAGTGTTATTTTTGACCTCAAATTGCATATAAATCAAATACTAGCAAATATAATTCTTCCCAAATTAATCACTATACAAAGCATTGCAAGAGCTAATCTAGCAATGAGAGTTGAAAGGACAAAGTTGCTAACCTTTGTGATCATTTGAATGGATGGGGGCCTTCAAATCTTGACAAATTTTGGGTAAAATTTGTGAGGAGCTCGAGGAAGAGAGGGAAGAACAGAGGAAGTGAGGGGAAAGGGGAAGAACAGAGTGGCTCGGGTGGACGAAGGGTTTATGTACGTCGACCTTTAGTACCGGTTCGTGCCACGAACCGGTACTAAAGGTGTTGGACGGGTCCCAGATTGACAACACCCTGCCACCACTCTCTTTAGTACCGGCTCGTGGGACGAACCGGTGCTAAAGGTTCGCCACGAACCGGTACTAATGAGAATGGCCGGCTAGCCGTTGGAACCGGCACTAATGGACTCATTAGTGTCGGCTCAAAATCAAACCGGCACTAATGTGTCTTAGATTTGCCCCTTTTTCTACTAGTGTTGGGTTTCACGGGACGATATGCAGAGGACAGTGGCACCCCTTACGTCTATGACTATGGCAGCAGCCGCCGTGACCCTCTACGCTATGGCACTTGGTCCCATACTGGGCCGTCACTCCCCAGTAGTAGCGGCGGGCATGGCATTGGGTGACACGTCCGCGTGGAGGTCCTGCGCTGGTGGCTCCCACGCGTGGCAGCGGTTGTGGCTCGCCATGCCCATCGGGTTGCGTCGCGAGCAGTGGAGGAGCTAGAAACTATGTATGAGGAGGGCCAAGTGCTGCTAAAACAGGTTGGGAAGGGCCAATCTGTTGAAAAATGATTTTTTAGTAGCAAATAGTGACTAGTTCTATCACTGTTCATATCAAATTAGCAGCAAATAGCTGATGTTAGGGGGGGGGGCAGGGCCCTTGCT
Source organism: Aegilops bicornis (assembly GCA_021605145.1). Lineage (NCBI taxonomy): Eukaryota > Viridiplantae > Streptophyta > Magnoliopsida > Poales > Poaceae > Aegilops > Aegilops bicornis. The sequence goes on from CM038670.1 coordinate 37,149,566, forward strand.
AGTCTTTCTTGTATACGCCACCGGTCGTGAGAGCGCCGCCGCCTCGTTCATGCCTCCGTGGCTCTGTGGGAAGAAGGAAGAATCGCTGGCTTTTATTGTTCTTTGATTTTTTTTGAGAAAATTGGTTGCTGAGTGGACAAGAATTCGTGCGTGCGTGCACTCTAGTGGACGTAAGTGGTCTGAAGCCTGAAGGAGCAAGGTAACGAAGCCAATGGGCTGTTGCTGCCCTCCTGCTTGCTGAAATAGGCGTATTGGGCCTGTAGAATAGTGTATCTGTCATATATGTGTTGGAGATATGCCCTGGAGGCAATCATGTATGATGATATTTCCTATATGTTTATGAATAAAGATAGTCCTTGGACATTAGCAATGATGTGTATCAGCAAGTACGTGACTTTTTTGTGGGACTATGCATTGTGTGATGACTGTCCTAAAAGGCCCCTAGTCGAAAGGGCTATGTGGATGCATAGCCGATTAGACTAGCATATGACCGATCGATGGCTTGGTCTCACTAGCCATGGAGCATTGGATGCTAACCGGATAATATGGACTCGGAAGGATCTGGTCGGATTCGACATAGTCGGATCCGAGTTGAGATAAGGTCCGAGTCGGACATACCCAACTATGACACGCAGTGATATGTCATCTGTGAGTCTCTAGTACAACATATGTTCTATGTCCTAAGGCCTGAGCTGACGCATGTACTCGGTATGGTGACAGACTTGCTTTGGGCAGACCAAATGCTACTCTGTGACTGGGTAGTTACAAAGGTAGGTTTCAAGTTAGTCCAGACCCATGTTGCGAGACATGGTCGAGCAAGATGGGATTTGCCCCTCCGATCAGGAGAGATATACTCTGGGCCCCTCATGTGATCCGACCAGGATAAGCATGGCCACACGACAAGGATTATGAGATAATCCGGTTAGGGGTCGACATCACTGGAACGAGAAAGAGGTCGGACTAGCACAAGGATGACAGCCTCGCCTTGAGCCCGACAACATATATCGCGTGGCAAAGGGAACACAAGTGTGACATGTTGTACAGGTTCGCCTAACCAGCTTCATAGTCTGCTTGGTGGTCGGCACACTTGCTAGAGGCCGCTACCAACCGTGCAGGTCGGAGGTGATCCGAACTGCGACCAAGCCGGCTTGAACCTAAGGGGTCACACGTTTAAGGGAAGGAACCTACAAGGTCAGATCCGAGGACACTGGTCGGATGTGATCCGAGCTGTATTCAGATTGTGGCCGAGTAGACTTGTGGGCTTAAGGGTCCGTGCGAGGCCCAAGTGTTGAGCCCGCGACGGACACAGATATAAAGTGGAGGTGCAACGCAATTATTCGGTTGATCGCTTCGGCACTGCGACTAGGGTTTGCATGTGTTGCGAATAGCCACCTCCACTCGCCGCCGACTGTGTGATCGGACCTAGTAGTCCGCCCGCGGTGTTCCTCCTACACGCGGATACCGTTAGAGGTGGTGCACCTGCGTCGCTCCGGCGAACCTGTACGAGGGATCCGACGACCGGCTGTTCGACGGAGATCGGACGAGGAGGAGACGATCCACGTGGACGCGCTGCCCCAACTCTTCTTCCGCTGCATGGCACTGTGCGTCTAGTGGTAACAATCTGTGATCCATCTCCAGTAGCATGTTCTTGGTTGTTCTGTGCTACGTCTTGAGCTTGCGTTGGTTTTCCTCGAAGAGGAGAGGGTGATGCAGCAAAGTGTAGCGTAAGTATTTTCCTCAGTTTTGAGAACCAAGGTATCAATCCAGTAGGAGGCTCCTCAAAATACCCACGCACCTACACAAACAATCGAGAACTCGCAACCAACGCAATAAAGGGGTTGTCAATCCCTTCACGACCACTTCATGAAAGTGAGATTTGATAAAGATAGTAAGATAAGATAAATATACTTTTGGTATTTTATAATATAGATGCAAAAAGTAAAGATGCAAATAAAAGTAGATTGGAAGCAAATATGGTAAGAGATAGACCCGGGGGCCATAGGTTTCACTAGTGGCTTCTCTCAAGATAGCATAAGTATTACGGTGGGTGAACAAATTACTGTCGAGCAATTGATAGAAAATCGCATAGTTATGAGATTATCTAGGAATGATCATGTATATAGGCATCAAGTCCATAACAAGTAGACCGACTCCTGCCTGCATCTACTACTATTACTCAACACATCGACCGCTATCCAGCATGCATCTAGAGTATTAAGTTCATAAGAACAGAGTAACGCCTTAAGCAAGATGACATGATGTAGAGGGATAAACTCATGCAATATGATATAAACCCCATCTTGTTATCCTCGATGGCAACAATACAATACGTGCCTTGCAACCCTTTACATCCTGGGTAAGGACACCGCAAGATTGAACCCAAAGCTAAGCACTTCTCCCATGGCAAGAAAGATCAATCTAGTAGGCCAAACTAAACCGATAATTCGAAGAGACTTGCAAAGATAACTTAATCATACATAAAAGAATTCAGAGAAGATTCAAATATTATTCATAGATAAACTTGATCATAAACCCACAATTCAGCGGATCTCGGCAAACACACCACAAAAAGAGATTACATCGAATAGATCTCCACAAGAGAGGGGGAGAACATTGTATTGAGATCCAAAAAGAGAGAAGAAGCCATCTAGCTAATAACTATGGACCCGTAGGTCTGTGGTAAACTACTCACAACTCATCGGAGGGGCAAGGATGTTGATGTACTCCGGCAGAGTGCCGGCGAAGGCCCCAAGATGGGATCTCGTGGATACAGAAGGTTACAGTGGTGGAAATTGTGTTTCGTGGTGCCCCTGGATGTTTTCAGGGTACGTAGGTATATATAGGAAGAAGAAGCACGTCGGTGGCCGCCCGAGGGGCCCACGAGACAGGGGGCGCGCCCTATAGGGGGGCACCCTCCTATCTCGTGGAGGCTCCGGTTGCTTCTTGACTTGAACTCCAAGTTCTCTGGATCACGTTCGGTGAGAAAATCACGTTCCCGAAGGTTTCATTCCGTTTGGACTCCGTTTGATATTCCTTTTCTTCGAAATACTGAAATAGGCAAAAAACAGCAATTCTGGGCTGGGCCTCCGGTTAGTAGGTTAGTCCCAAAAATGATATAAAAGTGGAAAATAAAGCCCAATATGGTCCAAAACAGTAGATAAAGTAGCATGGAGCAATAAAAAATTATAGATACGTTGGAGACATATCATTCTGCACGTAGGAAATTTTAATTTGCAGTCGATGCACCCTACCGTAGAACCCAACAGTGGTATCAGAGCCTCTGTTATAGGATTTGAATTCAGATCGTATGCATATTAGATATGTGAAGGTAGCAGATGAGATCTGTTGTCCTTGATAGGAACGACTATGTGCACGGTTGATGTGATCAACTGCACATGGGGGATTGAAGAGGCTATGTTTTCTGATGATCGAAGTCGATGAGCTCGTGACACAACCTACCCATACCGGTCGGTCATCCGCCATCGGGGTTAACAGTGAAACGTAAAACCGAATCGGACTCGCGATGGGCGATAAAATCTGTCAGATCAGAAAATTCGGCGTGATCGGAGTTCAGATGTGATTTTCGAAAACGCCGGGCGCTGCCCGCACCCGCGAGGGGCGCTGCCCCTTCAAACCCCGCCCGCTAACCGGCTAGCGGGACCTCCGTGTGCGTAGCACCGTGTATTTCATACCCGACACACAAACCGGTAGAATGCGATTCTATGCATAACTTTGTTTTGCAGGTTTGATGTGAATAGTATGGCTCATGTGTATGTGATGCATGTGTGTAATTTATACATGGCCTGCGTGTCATGTTTGTCAGCCGGCAGGAGCCAAAGTGTTGTCATTATATTGTATAACGACCTGCGTGTCGACTTGTGACTCTATGTAAAATTCATTACTAGTTGTAGTAGTTGGATAATAGAGATCAGATTGGTGGCTTGGCGTCCTGGCGTGACAAACAAGATGGAGTTCGTATAGGAGTCGGAGCCGACCTAGAAGAACGTCCATGAAGGAGCCATACTATTTCACAATATGTTTTTATCTGTGATTGTTATGCTTCTTTGTTTCAATGCATGTTAGTATGGTAGAATGATCCCTCATGAATATCAAGCGAATTGCCATCCCCGATGTTGCACCTTCGCACGTCAAGTACGTCTAGTAGTGGGCTCATAAAATTGGGGTGCTGCTGGATGTCCTTGAACTGAAGGGTTCATGTTGGACATGGACATGCACTGCATCAGGTTAACTTGACAAGGCTATCAAAACGGTTTTGGGCCTTGTGGCAAAGAAGGTTGGGAGCCGGGGTATGAGATACCTTCCCTACCGGCTGAGTCGATATAGATGCGATTAGCAAGGAGTTGCTTACGGATAGGTATGTTGGCTAGCTTGATGATGCTAAAGCTCACTAGTCGCATGCGCTAGTCGGATCCTGAATCACCGAGAGTTTATGGAGGGATCTTGACTTGATGGGAGTATTTATGTTTAGGCTAGAATTACTCAACATAAACACATTGCTTAGTGATTGCATATTTTCTGTTGTAGATCAATGGCACCACCTGCTCAACCCAACTTTGCATTGAAATCAATTCTGGAAAAGGATAAACTGAATGGAACAAACTTTACCACCTAGTATAGAAATCTGAGAATTGTTCTCAAGCATGATAAAGGGAACATGTTCTAGAGGATCCACTTCCAGAGGAACCTGCCGATAATGCTAATGCCACAACTAAGAATGCCTACCAGAAACTCGTTGATGAATCAACGGAGATCAGCTGTCTGATGCTGGCTTGTATACAGCCCGATTTGCAACAGCATTTCAAAAATGTTTCAGACACAGGCTAGGACCGAAAGGTTCAACGTCTGGCGATCCTTGATGGATTGCAAGATGAAGGAAGGTGATCCACTGACCCACATGTGATCAAGATGATCGTATATGTGCAAGCTTTGGATTGTTTGGGCTTCCCGCTCTTGGATGAGCTGGCTACTGATGCAGTTCTGGGTTCTCTTCCGCCCAGTTATGGGACGTTCATCTCAAACTATCATATGCATGGCATGGATAAGAAGCTCACTGAATTGCATGGGATGCTCAAAGTGGCAGAGCAGGATATTAAGAAAGGCACGCATCAAGTGTTGATGGTGCAGAAATCGGCTAAGTTCAAGAAGAGTTGGTCCAAGAAAAAGGCTAAGGCAAAGGGCACGGAGACGGTAACCTCCGGCGCTGTGCCAAAGTCTGGACCGGACTCGAAGACCGTTTGCTATCATTGCAAGGAGACCGGTCACTGGAAGAGGAACTGTAGCAAGTGGCTTGCGGAGCATGGCAAGAAGGCCGGGAATGCTGCTTCAGGCAACTTGTTGCATATGTTATAGACATTTACCTTGCTGACATACCTAGTAGCTCTTGGGTATTTGATACCGGATCGGTTGTTCATATTTGCAACTCGATGCAGGGGCTGGTAAGAACTAGGCGTGTGGCACAAGGGGAGATTGACATCAGGGTTGGCAACAAAGCAAGAGTTGCTGCGTTAGAGGTCGGCACGATACAGCTCTAGCTTCCTTCTGGATTCATTATGGAATTGAATAATTGTTATTACATTCCTGCACTTAGTCGGAACATTATTTCTGCCTCATGTTTGATGAGTCAAGGTTATGAATTCAATTTAAAGGACAATGGTTGTTCGATATTTTTGAATGGTATGTTCCACGGCTATGCAACCATTATTGATGGGCTATTTATATTGAATCTAGAACAGGAACCGGTCTATAACGTGAATGTCAAGAGGCATAAGCCTAATGAGATAAATCTAACATACTTCTGGCATTGCTGGCTTCGACACATTAGTCTGAAACGCATGAAGAAGCTCCATGATGATGGGCTCCTAATTTCGTCCGACTTCAGGACGTTCGAGACATGCGAATCATGCTTGCTCGGCAAGATGACTAAGTATCCTTTTGCAAAGAGTTGCGAAAGGGCGTTCGAGCTGTTGGAACTTATACATAGTGATGTGTGTGGTCCAATGAGCACAACTGCCAGAGGTGGCTATCAGTACTTCGTGACTTTTACCGACGACTTGAGTAGATATGGATATATCTATTTGATGAGGCACAAGTCGGAAACTTTTGAAAAGTTCGAAGACTTTGAGAACGAGGTTGAGAATCAGCTCGGCAAGACAATAAAACTTCTATGATCAGATCGTGGAGGTGAGTACATGAGCCAGGAGTTTGATGATCATATGAAAAGTCGAGGTATAGTACCTCAGCTCACACCTCCGGGTATGCCACAGAGAAACGGCGTGTCGGAACGGAGGAATAGGACCTTGTTGGACATGGTCTGGTCTATGATGAGCAAATCGGATTTACCCTTGTCATTCTGGGGATACACTCTAGAAACTGCATCTTTCACAGGGTACCATCAAAATCCGTAGACAAGATAATTCCTGCTCGTCCTCGAGTAGGTAAATGATAAAAAAGATAATTTTTGATATGGAATGCTAGCTGGCATAATTTCAATGTAATTCTTCTTAATTGTGGTATGAATATTCAGATCCGAAAGATTCAAGACAAAAGTTCATATTGACATAAAAATAATAATACTTCAAGCATACTAACTAAGCAATTATGTCTTCTCAAAATAACATGGCCAAAGAAAGTTCATCCCTACAAAATCATATGGTTTAGTCATGCTCCATTTTCGTCACACAAGAATGCTCTCATCATGCACAACCCCGATGACAAGCCAAGCAATTATTTCATACTTTAGTAATCTCAAACTTATAAACCTTCACGCAATACATGAGCGCGAGCCATGGATATAGCACTATGGGTGGAATAGGATATGATGATGGGGGTTATGTGGAGAAGACAAAAAAGGAGAAAGTCTCACATCAACGAGGCTAATCAATGAGCTATGGAGATGCCCATCGATTGATGTTAATGCGAGGAGTAGGGATTGCCATGCAACGGATGCACTAGAGCTATAAATGTATGAAAGCTCATCAAAAGAAACTAAGTGGGTGTGCATCCAACTTGCTTGCTCACGAAGACCTAGGGCACTTGAGGAGGCCCATCGTTGGAATATACAAGCCAAGTTCTATAATGAAAAATTCCCACTAGTATATGAAAGTGACAACATATGAAACTCTCTATATGAAAAACATGGTACTACTTTGAAGCACAATATATGAGACTCGCTATATGAAGAACATGGTGCTATTTTGAAGCACAAGTGTGGAAAAAGAGATAGTAACATTGCCCCTTTTTATTTATCCTTTTTTGGGCCTTATTTTTTTCTTTTGGCCTTTTTTTGGGACAATGCTCTAGAAAATGATGATCATCACACTTCTATTTATTTACAACTCAATGATTACAACTCGATACTAGAACAAAGTATGACTGTAGCGACCCGACCCGAATGGATCAAGTCTCTGTGCTTTCGTGTCATCCCTGGATCGGTATGCTGACACACACAGTACTCGAAGGATTTATAACAGAGGTAAATCACATGTATAGAGTAGCGTAAAAACTATTACCTCGATCCAAATATATAGCGGAAGCAACAAGGTTGTGGATTCCCATCAACACCAACGGCAAAGTTGAGTATAGGAAATCGTAACCCTAACGTATCACTTACTCGTAAATGCGAAAAGTCTGCAACATGAAAAGTTGCAGCCCGAAACGGGTCAAAGACATGGAATATGCCGGCAATGTAACACATAGAGAGTAATGAAAGAATAAGCCTATACTACATGCATATACGGCTGGTGGAAAAGCTCTATGGTTATAAGGTTTTATGGAAAGCCAATTTTTCCTACTTCAAAGGAATAAATTTATTTAACTATCATGGTGGTTGTTAAACATTGAGAATGGTTGACGATTCTCAATCCCAATTAAAAGTACTCATTAAACCCAAACAAATTATATTAAGTAACGTGATGAGAACAACAGGATAAACCAAGAACTAGTTACTCAAAATTGTCCATAACAGCGGACACGGCTAATCATGATTAGTTTGTACACACAGCAGAGGAATGCGCACTTATACCCACAAGACTAGATCGCCTCCGTTTGGTTTCTCGCACTACATGGTGTTTGAGAAACGGATGACCGAGACATAGTCTTTCGAAGCGCTTAGCACCTTACATGTGGGTAGACCGTACCAACCTACATCCCCTACATCAGCTAGCCTACCCGTAAGAGTTCGCACAACTTAGTCAACTATGCCAGAGCCCATAATGGCTTGTGGCTGCACACGGAAGTTTCTAGTTTGAATAATCTTATGATCCCTTTGAGCCTGGGTGGCGGTCCGAAGAAATACAGGCAAATCCTGTCTACCCAGGTGCCTTGACAGGCAAGTCCTGGAATAGCCAAGTGCCTCAATCCACCCAGATGTGTGTTTAAGTTGCCACCTTAGATAAACCATTAATTATCAATCTCACATATGTCATGGATATTCACTCAAACCCAATCCACGCTTCTGAGCATAGCATGGCGTAATAAGCAAACGTAGAAGTAACTCCCAAAGGTTCATAAGTAAAACAGGTAATAGGTACTACCTCAATCTACTTCCCATCCCACAATTTAATTAGATCCTAACCATGCAAGTGTTTGAGGATTGATCTAATGCATAAAAACTGGGTAGTAGAAAAGATATGATCAAGTGTTACTTGCACATAGCGTTGATGAAGATGATTCGCACTCAAAACTCTTGATAGCTCTACTCGTCACACTCCGGTCAATCTATCGTAATCAAGCAATAGTAACCACACATAAGCAATCACTCAAAAGATCGGAAAGAACGAAGAAAACAATTCGAAGCGTCAAAACCAAATCAAATAACTCTTGCAGCATAAAACAATTTCTAACAGTACCAAAACTATGTGTATTTGGCCTTATCAGAAAGTTTAGGTCAAGAGCTTCGATTTGCAAAAAGAATCAACTAAATCGGAGTTACGAAACTCAAGTTATGATCAAACAAAGTTTGAATACAAATCTGATTGAATTCAAATTTTAAAACTTTCAAAAACATGTTTAAGTTGTATTACTGGATAGAGGAGATCATAACGAAGAAGTGGGCGTTGGTTTCGTTGGATTCCGACTTACGAGTAAAAAGTTATGAACGTTTGAAGATTAGGGACTACGGATAGGTCCATGACGGAAATAAAAAAACAAAAGAAAAATCTATCGAGCGAACGCTCGCTAAACAAAACCGGAAAGAAAAACCGCGAGCAAACCGATCTAGGGTTTCGGAAAGGAAACCGAAGCGAAAACCGATCTAGAAAGCGGAACGGAAACCGATCTAGAAAACGGGCGGAAACCGGTCTAGAAAACCGATCTAGAAAACGTGACGCTGGCTGGGGCTAGTACCTCAAGAGGCGAGGGGCTCGGCGGCGGCGGCGAGGGCGGCGGCGGCAAGTGGCGGCGGCGCGCAGGCGGCGGCGGCGGCTATGTGGGCGGCGGCGCTGGCGGTGGCACTGCTGCTTCTTCATTGTGGAGGAGAGGAGAGGAGAGTTGATTTGATGTGTTGGAGGGGGGGGTGCTTGGGTATTTATATTGGGGAGGGGAGGGGTTTTGCTTGGGGTAGGGGACAAGAAATAGATTAGGATTAGGAATCCATGGAATAAAAAACGGAATAACAAAAACGGGATCAAATCCTACTAGGAATCGTAACAGAATAGGAAACTTGGGGCTCCTGGCTCCCCTAGGTGCGTGGTGCGTTGGCCTTGTGGCCTTGGCCTTCGGCCGGCCGGTGGTTTTGGCGGCTTGGGCCTTTGGCCAAGGTGCTGCGCTTCCTTTTTTTTTTTAATTTCCAGAAGAAAAAAAATAATAAAACCAAATAAGTAAATATATTATATAGGCATATAATATATCAAAATTTTCAGAAAAATTTTCCTACAACATGAACATTATTCTAGCTTCAAATAAAGTACACACAAATTCAAATAAAACAAAAAGTGCTACTGCCCTAATAAAATCCACTGAAAATCATTTAAAAATACCAAAATGATTTCAAATTAATTTCTCTCCAATTTTCTGATGTAGGGAATCATGTTACCCTATTTTCCATATATTTTGTTTTTGGAGAAAAATATTTTGAATAAAACTCAAATAACTCCAAATTGGAAATAAATTCAAAAGAACTTTGAATTTTAATTCTTTGAAAACTCCCAACTCATATTTCGTATAATTTGAAGAAGTCATTTTATCTTCGCTCGTGAAAATCATTGAGTTGCATAAAGTTTTAGAATTGGAAATATTTTTCAAATGAAATTCAAATATTTTCAACACCCTTGTCATTTAAATAAATGGAAGAAGTCATGTCATCTTCTCTCCGTGGTTTTGTGATGAAAATAATTTGAATTCGAAGATCATAAAAGCAAAATGAAAGTTTGGGAAAGTCCTTTTATTCCCTCTCATCTAACTTTCAAAAGTTTCAATTCACTCACTTTCAGTCAATCAATCAAACAATCAATCAAAACTATCTATTTGTTTATAACATTCCAAAATTTAGAATTTTGGGATGTTACAAACTTCACCCTTAAAATGAATCTCGCCCTCGAGATTCGGAGAGGCTAGAAAGAATAGGTTAGGGTTTGGGGGTCTTCTCAAAATCCATCGCTCGTCTCCGGGGTCTCGGGTGCTACCACCCTTAGAAGCATGGTTACGGTTCCATCAAAACTCATATACTCCATCCTTATTACTGACAGTGTCGGTCTTCTCAGATCTTAAGGATAATTCCCTCTCTGGGCTCTTCCGGTAGAGGCATAACCTTTTCCTCAATTCTTTTGTCCTTTCATCTTGGTAAGGTTATCCCGAAACTGGGTCTTCATAGCTGACGGTCCAAGCGCCAATTCTAAACAACTATCGATATCTCATGGTGGTCAACAATTTATGGTTTGTCCTGCAGAAAACGGGTCTGGGTTGAACCTCACCGTATGACCTACGGTTGGCAACAGCTGCCGTGTACAAGGGGAAAAGAAATACCTATACCGTTCTAAGGTTTTGAACAGGGTTTTGATCGTCGTCTCTCTACTATAGGTAAGTCACTCAGATTTACCATCCCATATAGCAAAGCGAATAATAAGAGTAAGTCGGTATGGTGATCAATCCATCCCGCACCCAAATCATTTCCTTGTACATGGTTTAGCGAATCTCGCATTCTAACACTCGGTTATCCTCACAAGCATTGCAGAATTTCTCTTGTCGACGAACCAAGTTCGGAAAATCCATTGATTCTGCAAGCCAAACAAACAACTATCGATCCTTCACAACTCTCAGGTTTTGCGTAAACTCCTATAAGATCGTCTACCGATAAAATCATAACTCTTCCAGGGTTTCTCCTTCAGCAAGAGTGTGCTTGCTTCTTGGCAGGTCATGGGGCCTGTGGGTTATGGCCCATCTCATCACTTGCAATCCTTGAACACATCATCTAGGCAACTGGTCGTTATTCCAACATACAACTTCCTAGTATACTTAAAATCCATCCAATTGTAGTGTCTGTCTTCCTTCTATTCGTACCAAACTAGGACATGATTACTCAAACTCATCATGGAATTTCCATTGATCCATATTTCCAACATCATACCTCCTTTATATCCAATAGTAATTCATCTCTTCATCCTCGTGGGATGTCCCACATACCGAGATAAAAACTTATACTTATGAAGTCCGTACTCCACTTCGCTGAACATCATTATCCCTTCCAGGTCAAGCGTCCTTACATGGGAATATTGGCCATCTCTCGCATGACACTTCTTCAATCGGGAATCGTGAAACACATCATGAACTCCGGACAGTCCTTCGGATGACTCCAACTTTTTGGTAACTTCTCCCATACGCTCCAAAACTCTGTATGGTCCTACTAATCTCGGGGCTAACTTTACCTTAACTCCAAATCGTTTATCTCCTCGCAGAGCTCGCACACAAAGATATGCTCTGTCTCCGATTTCATTTTATGTCTCCTTGCGATTTTGAGTCTGCATAACTCTTCTGCACTGGATCGAGCTATCTTGATCTATCTCGAATCAACTTAACATTCTCTTGACTCCTTGATCATATTTGGTCCAAACAACCTGACGGTCTCCAACTTCATACCACATCAACGGTGTCCGGCTCCTTCTCCCATACAAAGCTTCAAAAGGGCCATCTTCAAACTGACTTGGTAACCTTTGTTGTATGAGAACTCAGCGTAAGGTAGATTATCATCACTACTAGATCCAAAATTTAGCGCTACGCTCTCAACATGTCCTCCGGTATCTGATTGACTCTCTTGATTTATCCATCCGTCTGCGTGGATGAAAGGTCATCTTGAACTCTAGCCTAGTATCCAAAGTGCAGTGCAAATTTCCAAAACTTTGAGGTAAACTGTTCCTCTACGATGGTCCTCGGAACTCCATACAGACATACGATCCTTTCTCAAATATATATCTTGGCCAACTTCGCACTTGTATAGGTGGTTTTCTCTGGGATAAAGCGAGCCACTTTGATCAAGCGAATAAACTACTACCCAGATAGAATCATATCCCGCTCGGGTTACGGGAAATCCGGTAATGAAATCCATGCCAAGCTTATCCCACTTCCATTCGGGTATCGGCATAGGCTGTAGTAATCCTGCTGGCTTCTGATGCTCTGCTTTTACTTTCTCTGGCATACGTCACCTACGACTACATACTCTGCAATATCCTTCTTCATACCAGTCCACCAGAAACACTCCCTCAAATTCGAATACATCTTGGTGTTTCCAGGGCGAATCAAGTATGGTGAGTCATGAGCCTCCTGAAGCATTAACTTCCTGATCTCTGCATTATTGGCACATTTACACGGTCCTCGAACCATAAGGTGTCGTGCTTATCCTTACGAAAACCTTTGGCCTTTCCTTTGCTCATCCTCTCTTTTATCTCAGCAATCTCTTTGTCATACTTCTGAGCTTCAGGATCTTTACCCAGCAATGCGGTGAACTTCCATTGCTGCAACAAAACCTTTGGGAACAATCTCCAATCGAAGTTCCTGAAAAATTCTCGGCTAACTCCTTTGGTAATCCTCCGCTTATGAGGGTATTCATCCTTGTTTTCTTTATGGTTGTATCCTATTTCTCCACAAGGCTTGCACGCACAAGGTTTCTTCATATCCTTTCCATAAGGCTTCAACTTCTGGGTCACAAACCGAGACTTTAGCAAAGTCAACTTAAATTCTTTCCAAGTGGTTACTCCTTGCAATCCATTGATGGTTTGGTACATCCTCCACCAAATAGAAGCACCTCTTTCAAAGCACTGAAGAGCATGTTGGGCCATATCCTTTCTGACTATAGGGTTGTTCTTCATGTGATTCTCCATGTTCTGAATCCATCGGTCCGTCTTTAATTGACTCATCGGTCCAGAAAAATACAAGCTCATCTCCATTCATCCTCTATTGGGTCCATGGGTTTGGGGTGGGATAAGAGAGATCGAGAGGGATGCACACAATACAAACAAAAGTTAAAAAAACAGATTTTATTGTGGCTGTCGGAAAAACATCAAACAAAATGACAGCTCACAATCGTCGCATCTAACGTAGGTATGTAACAGGGGTTTGGTCTTCTAAAGGTCAATAGATCTTCAAAGTCGTCAAACTCTTCAAGTCTTGTTCATGTATCCAATGGCTTCTTCCGATCGTGCTTGTCTTTCTCAAGTTCTTTTGCCAGATCATCTCTGTTGACGCGAAGTCTCTCGCGACGTCCTTCAATATTTCTGGAGTTACGTTCCAACTGCCGGTTTCAACATCCTTGACATGATCCATGATCCTCATCCTTCGATTCTTGTCAAATCTCCGGTATCTCGATGTTTTGCTCCTTCATCTTGTCTACTTTCAGCTTCTAGGTCCTGAGTTCTTCACGAACTGCTTCCTTATCAAATACTGCTTCTTATAGGTCCATCTTAACTCCTTGATGAAACACTCCAGATCCAATACACCTTGATCTCGGGTATTGATAACTTCCACGGTGCGTCAAATTCCATAAGCGTAACCTCCCTAGGTCATACAAATCCGAAAATTCTTCAAAGCCTTCAAATTCTCCAAGTCTTCGGAGTCTTCAACAGTTGTAGTTTCCATTTACACGGTAAAATCATCTTCATTCCAAATGGTCTTAGTTGTCCGATATCTTGTCTCATTGGAGTGGTCTCATCGGTCAAATCTTCGAGCGGTCAAAAGGGAAAAGGGATATGGTCTCACTAAAAGGAATATTTGAATAAACTCAGAAGAGAAGAGAGGTAAAAGATCTTTTTGAAAATGAAGTTGTAGAGAAAAATCTTTCCTATGGGCTTGTCAGTTTCAAGGGTCACGTCCTACAGTCAACATGTGCTCTGATACCATCTTGTAGCGACCCGACCCGAATGGATCAAGTCTCTGTGCTTTCGTGTCATCCCTGGATCGGTATGCTGACACACACAGTACTCGAAGGATTTATAACAGAGGTAAATCATATGTATAGAGTAGCGTAAAAACTATTACCTCGATCCAAATATATAGCGGAAGCAACAAGGTTGTGGATTCCCATCAACACCAACGGCAAAGTTGAGTATAGGAAATCGTAACCCTAACGTATCACTTACTGTCGTTCGAAAAAGTCTGCAACATGAAAAGTTGCAGCCCGAAATGGGTCAAGACATGGAATATGCTTTGGCAATGTAACACATAGAGAGTAATGAAAGAATAAGCCTATACTACATGCATATACGGCTGGTGGAAAAGCTCTATGGTTATAAGGTTTTGCGGAAAGCCAATTTTTCCCTACTTCAAAGGAATAAATTTATTTAACTATCATGGTGGTTGTTAAACATTGAGAATGGTTGACAGCATTCTCAATCCCAATTAAAAGTACTCATTAAACCCAAACAAATTATATTAAGTAACGTGATGAGATCAACAGGATAATCCAAGAACTAGTTACTCAAAATTGTCCATAACCGGGACACGGCTAATCATGATTAGTTTGTACACACTGCAGAGGTTTATGACTTTTCCCCACAAGACTAGATCGCCTCCGTTTGGTTTCTCGCACTACATGGTGTTTGAGAAAGCGGATGACCGAGACATAGTCTTTCGTAAGCGCTTAGCACCTTACATGTGGGTAGACCGTACCAACCTACATCCCCTACATCAGCTAGCCTACCCGTAAGAGTTCGCACAACTTAGTCAACTATGCCAGAGCCCATAATGGCTTGTGGCTGCACACGGAAGTTTCTAGTTTGAATAATCTTATGATCCCTTTGAGCACGGGTGGCGGTCCAAGAAATACAGGCAAATCCTGTCTACCTGTGTGCCTTGACAGCAAGTCTGGAATAGCCAGTGCCTCAATCCACCCAGATGTGTGTTTAAGTTGCCACCTTAGATAAACCATTAATTATCAATCTCACATCTGTCATGGATATTCACTCAAACCCAATCCACGTCTCTGAGCATAGCATGGCGTAATAAGCAAACGAGAAGTAACTCCCAAAGGTTCATAAGTAAAACAGGTAATAGGTACTACCTCAATCTACTTCCCATCCCACAATTTAATTAGATCCTAACCATGCAAGTGTTTGAGGATTGATCTAATGCATAAAAACTGGGTAGTAGAAAAGATATGATCAAGTGTTACTTGCTCGCAACGTTGATGAAGATGATTCGCACTCAAAACTCTTGATAGCTCTACTCGTCACACTCCGGTCAATCTATCGTAATCAAGCAATAGTAACCACACATAAGCAATCACTCAAAAGATCGGAAAGAACGAAGAAAACAATTCGGAACGTCAAAACCAAATCAAATAACTCTTGCAGCATAAAACAATTTCTAACAGTACCAAAACTATGTGTATTTGGCCTTATCAGAAAGTTTAGGTCAAGAGCTTCGATTTGCAAAAGAATCAACTAAATCGGAGTTACGAAACTCAAGTTACGATCAAACGAAGTTTGAATACAAATCTGATTGAATTCAAATTTTAAAACTTTCAAAAACATGTTTGAGTTGTATTACTGGATAGAGGAGATCATAACGAAGAAGTGGGCGTTGGTTTCGTTGGATTCCGACTTACGAGTAAAAAGTTATGAACGTTTGAAGATTAGGGACTACGGATAGGTCCATGACGGAAATTAAATATAAATAGAAATATCTTTCGAGCTAACGCTCGCTAAACAAAACCGGAAAGAAAAACCGGCGAGCAAACCGATCTAGGGTTTCGGAAAGGAAACCGAAACGAAAAACCGATCTAGAAAACGGAACGGAAACCGATCTAGAAAACGGAACGGAAACCGGTCTAGAAAACCGATCTAGAAAACGTGACGCGGCGCGGGGCTAGTACCTCGAAGAGGCGAGGGGCTCCGGCGGCGGGCATATAGGCGGGCGGCGGGCAAGTAAGTGGCGGCGGCGCAGGCGGCGGAGGCGGCAGGCGGCGGCGGCGGCGGCTATGTGGAAGCGGGGCGGCGGGCTTCTTCTGCTTCTTCTTCTTCTTTGTGGAGGAGAGGAGAGGAGAGTTGATTTGATGTGTTGGAGGGGGTGCTTGGGTATTTATATTGGGGAGGGAGGGTTTTGCTTGGGGTAGGGGACAAGAAATAGATTAGGATTAGGAATCCATGGAATAAAAAGCGGAATAACAAAAACGGGATCAAATCCTACTAGGAATCGTAACAGAATAGGAAACTTGGGGCTCCTGGCTCCCCTAGGTGCGTGGTGCGTTGGCCTTGTGGCCTTGGCCTTCGGCCGGCCGGTGGTTTTGGCGGCTTGGGCCTTTGGCCAAGGTGCTGCGCTTCCTTTTTTTTTTAAATTTCCAGACGAAAAAAAAAATAATAAAACCAAATAAGTAAATATATTATATAGGCATATAATATATCAAAATTTTCAGAAAAAATTTTCCTACAACATGAACATTATTCTAGCTTCAAATAAAGTACACACAAATTCAAATAAAACAAAAAGTGCTACTGCCCTAATAAAATCCACTGAAAATCATTTAAAAATACCAAAATGATTTCAAATTAATTTCTCTCCAATTTTCTGATGTAGGGAATCATGTTACCCTATTTTCCATATATTTTGTTTTTGGAGAAAAATATTTTGAATAAAACTCAAATAACTCCAAATTGGAAATAAATTCAAAAGAACTTTGAATTTTAATTCTTTGAAAACTCCCAACTCATATTTCAGTATAATTTGAAGAAGTCATTTTATCTTCGCTCGTGAAAATCATTGAGTTGCATAAAGTTTTAGAATTGGAAATATTTTTTCAAATGAAATTCAAATATTTTCAACACCCTTGTCATTTAAATAAATGGAAGAAGTCATGTCATCTTCCCTCCAGGGTTTTGTGATGAAAAGAATTTGAATTCTCGAAGATCATAAAAGCAAAATGAAAGTTTGGGAAAGTCCTTTTATTCCCTCTCATCTAACTTTCAAAAAGTTTCGAATTCACTCACTTTCAGTCAATCAATCAAACAATCAATCAAAACTATCTATTTGTTTATAACATTCCAAAATTTAGAATTTTGGGATGTTACAATGACTCTATATGAATGCCTCCGTTGGTGTACCGGGATATGTAATGAATCAAGAGTGACATGAAAGAATTATGAACGGTGGCTTTGCCACAAATACTATGTCAACTACATGATCATGCTAAGCAATATGACAATGATGAATGTGTCATGAAGAACGGTATGGTGGAAAGTTGCATGGCAATATATCTCGGAATGGCTATGGAAATGCCATAATAGGTAGGTATGGTGGCTGTTTTGAGGAAGATATAAGGAGGTTTATGTGTGAAAGAGCGTATCATATCACGGGGTCTGGATGCACCGGCGAAGTTTGCAGCAACTCTCAATGTGAGAAAGGGCAATGCACGGTATCGAAGAGGCTAGCAATGATGGAAGGGTGAGAGTGCGTATAATCCATGGACTCAACATTAGTCATAAAGAACTCACATACTTATTGCAAAAATCTACAAGCCATCAAAACCAAAGCACTACCCGCATGCTCCTAGGGGATAGATTGGTAGGAAAAGACCATCGCTCGTCCCCGACCGCCACTCATAAGGAGGACAATCAAATAACACCTCATGTTTCAAATTTGTTACATAACGTTTACCATACGTGCATGCTACGGGACTTGCAAACTTCAACACAAGCATTTCTCAAATTCACAACTACTCAACTAGCACGACTTTAATATCACTACCTCCATATCTCAAAACAATCATCCAACATCAAACTTCTCTTAGTATTCAACACACTCATAAGAAAGTTTTTACTAGTCTTGAATACCTAGCATATTAGGATTATTTAAGCAAATTACCATGCTATTTAAGACTCTCAAAATAATCTAAGTGAAGCATGAGAGTTCATCAATTTCTTCAAAATAAAACCAACATTGTGCTCTAAAAGATATAAGTGAAGCACTAGAGCAAATGACAAACTACTCCGAAAGATATAAGTGAAGATCAATGAGTAGTCGAATAATTATGCAATTATGTGACGACTCTCTAACATTTAAGAATTTCAGATCTTGGTATTTTATTCAAACAGCAAGCAAAGCTAAATAAAACTACATTGCAAGGATAGCACAACTCATGTGAAGAAGCAAAAACTTAGGTTCAACCGATACTAACCGATAGTTGTTGAAGAAGAAAGGTGGGATGCCAACGGGGGCATCCCCAAGCTTAGATGCTTGAGACTTCTTGAAATAATATCTTGGGGTGCCTTGGGCATCCCCAAGCTTGAGCTTTGTGTCTCCTTAATTCCTTTTATATCTCGGTTTCCTAAATCTCGAAAGCTTCATCCACACCAAACTCGACAAGAACTCGTGAGATAAGTTAGTATAAACCAATGCAAAACCTTATCATATTCTACTGTAACAAATCACTAAAATTATTATTCAACACTGCATACTAAATGTCTCTGCATATTTAATACTCCTATCCTCAAATAGAATCATTAAACAAGCAAAATTATGCAAACAATGCAAACATAACAGCAATCTGTCAAAACAGTACAGTCTGCCAAGAATGCAAGATTCATCCTACTTCCCTAACTCCAAAAATTATGAAATAAAATTACCACTGTAGTAAATTTATCATAGCTTCTTATTCAAAAAGTTTCAACATTTTATCACATTCTGAATTTTCTAGGGAATTTTTGCAACAGCGGTAAACTTTCTGTTTTCAAACAGCAACATGCATACTTGCAAAATAAGCATGGCAAAAGCTATCCTTGACATTTTTATTGAAAATAAAGATGCAAAACATTAATCTAAATAACATCAAGCAAATATAAAGAAAATAAAATGACGCTCCAAGCAAAACACATATCATGTGGTGAATAAAAATATAGCTCCAAGTAAAGTTACCGATGAACGAAGACGAACGAGGGGATGCCTTCCGGGGCATCCCCAAGCTTAGATGCTTGGTTGTCCTTGAATATTACCTTGGGGTGCCTTGGGCATGCCCAAGCTTAGGCTCTTGCCTCTCCTTATTCCATAGTCCATCGAATCTTTACCCAAAACTTGAAAACTTCACAACACAAAACTTAACAGAAATCTCATGAGCTCCGTTAGCGAAAGAAAACAAAACACCACTTCAAGGTACTGTAATGAACTCATTATTTATTTGTATTGGTGTTAAAACTACTGTATTCCAACTTCTCTATGGTTTATAAACTATTTTACTAGCCATAGATTCATCAAAATAAGCAAACAACACAATGAAAACAGAATCTGTCAAAAACAGAACAGTCTGTAGTAATCTGTATCACACGTATACTTCTGGAACTCCAAAAATTCTAAAATAAATTGTTGGACCTGAGGAATTTGTCTCGTAATAATCTTCAAAAAGAATCAACTAAATATCAATCTCCAGTAAACAGTTGAAGCTAATCTCGTGAGCGCTGAAGTTTCTGTTTTTTTACAGCATGATCATAAAGACTTCACCCAAGTCTTCCCAAAGGTTCTACTTGGCACAAACACTAATTAAAATATAAAACCACATATAAACAGAATCTAGATGGATTATTTATTACTAAACATAAGCAAAAAGCAAGAAATTAAAATAAAATTGGGTTGCCTCCCAACAAGTGCTATCGTTTAACGCCCCTAGCTAGGCATGATGATTTCAATGATGCTCACATAAAAGATAAGAATTGAAACATAAAGAGAGCATCATGAAGAATATGACTAGCACATTTAAGTCTAACCCACTTCCTATGCATAGGGATTTTGTGAGCAAACAACTTATGGGAACAATAATCAACTAGCATAGGAAGGCAAAACAAGCATAACTTCAAAATTTAAGCACATAGAGAGGAAACTTGATATTGTTGCAATTCCTACAAGCATACGTTCCTCCCTCATAATAATTTTCAGTAGCATCATGAATGAATTCAACAATATAACAAGCACCTAAAGCATTCTTTTCATGATCTACTTGCATAGAAATTTTACTACTCTCCACATAAGCAAAATTCTTCTCTTCAATAGTAGTGGGAGCAAACTCAGCAAAATAACTATCATATGATTGAAAATTAAGATCAAGATGACAAGTTTCATGGTTATAATTATTCTTTATAGCATAAGTGTCATCACAATAATCATCATAGATAGGAGGCATGCTTTCATCATAGTAAATTTGCTCATCAAAGCTTGGGGGACAAAAAATATCATCTTCTTTAAACATAGCTTCCCCAAGCTTGTGGCTTTGCATATCATTAGCATCATGGATATTCAAGGAATTCATACTAACAACATTGCAATCATGCTCATCATTCAAATATTTAGTGCCAAATATTTTAATGCATTCTTGTTCTAACAGTTTGGCACAATTTTCCTTTCCATCATACTCACGAAAGATATTAAAAAGGTGAAGCGTATGAGACAAACTCAATTCCATCTTTTATAAACTAAACTAGTTCTAAAACAAGAAACAAAAAGATTCGATTGCAAGATTTAAAGATATACCTTCAAGCACTCACCTCCCCGGCAACGGCGCCAGAAAACTGCTTGAGTCTACTACGCAACCTTCTTCTTGTAGAAGTTGTTGGGCCTCCAAGGTGCAGAGGTTTGTAGGATAGTAGCAAATTTCCCTCAAGTGGATGACCTAAGGTTTATCAATCCGTGGGAGGCGTAGGATGAAGATGGTCTCTCTCAGGCAACCCTGCAACCAAATAACAAAGAGTCTCTTGTGTCCCCAACACACCCAATACAATGGTAAATTGTATAGGTGTACTAGTTCGGCGAAGAGATGGTGATACAAGTGCAATATGGATGGGTAGATATAGGTTTTTGTATTCTGAAAAATATAAAAACAGCAAGGTAACTAATGATAAAAGTGAGCGTAAACGGTATTGCAATGATAGGAAACAAGGCCTAGGGTTCATACTTTCACTAGTGCAAGTTCTCTCAACAATAATAACATAATTGGATCATATAACTATCCCTCAACATGCAACAAAGAGTCACTCCAAAGTCACTAATAGTGGAGAACAAACGAAGAGATTATGGTAGGGTATGAAACCACCTCAAAGTTATTCTTTCGAAACAATCCGTTGGGCTATTCCTATAAGTGTCACAAACAGCCCTAGAGTTCGTACTAGAATAACACCTTAAGACACAAATCAACCAAAACCCTAATGTCACCTAGATACTCCAATGTCACCTCAAGTATCCGTGGGTATGATTATACGATATGCATCACACAATCTCAGATTCATCTATTCAACCAACACATAGAACCTCAAAGAGTGCCCCAAAGTTTCTATCGAAGAATCACGATGAAAACGTGTGCCAACCCCTATGCATAGTTTCATGGGCGGAACCCGCAAGTTGATCACCAAAACATACATCAAGTGAATCACGTGATATCCCATTGTCACCATAGATACGCACGGCAAGACATACATCAAGTGTTCTCAAATCTTTAAAGACTCAATCCGATAAGATAACTTCAAAGGGAAAACTCAATCCATTACAAGAGAGTAGAGGGGGAGAAGAAACATAAGATCCAACTATAATAGCAAAGCTCGCGATACATCAAGATCGTGCCAAATCAAGAACACGAGAGAGAGAGAGATCAAAGACATAGCTACTGGTACATACCCTCAACCCCGAGGGTGAACTTCTCCCTCCTCGTCATGGAGAGCGTCGGGATGATGAAGATGGCCACCGGTGAGGGTTCCCCCCTCCGGCAGGGTGCCGGAACAGGGTCCCGATTGGTTTTTGGTGGCTCTGGAGGTTTTGCGGCGGCGGAACTCCCGATCTAATCTCTGTTCTGGAAGTTTTATGGCACGTGGAGTTATATAGGCGGAAAAAGCACGTCAGGGGAGCCACGAGGGCCCACGAGGTAGGGGGTGTGCCCTAGGGGGGTGGGCGCGCCCCCTACCCTCGTGGCTTCCTCGTTCCTTCCTTGACGTGGGGTCCATGTCCATCCGGTAGCTCTCCTTCCAAAAATAACTTCTCCAGTTGATTTCGTTCCGTTTTGACTCCGTTTGATATTCCTTTTCTTCGAAATACTGAAATAGGCAAAAACAAAGGCAAATCTGGGCTGGGCCTCCGGTTAATAGGTTAGTCCCAAAAGTAATATAAAAGTGGAAAATAAAGCCCAATATTGTCCAAAACAGTAGATAATATAGCATGGAGCAATCAAAAATTATAGATACGCTGGAGACGTATCACAAGACACCACATGAGATGTGGACCGGGAAGAGTCCCAGTTTGTCTTTTCTAAAGATTTGGGGTTGTGAAGCATTTGCCAAGAAACTTATGTCAGACAAGCTTACACCCAAGTCGGATAAATGCATATTCGTGGGATATCCGAGGGAAACCTTGGGATATAGCTTCTACAACCAGGAAGAGAACAAAGTGTTTGTTGCTCGGAACGGGGTTTTCCTTGAGAAAGAGTTTCTCAGTCGGGAGGCCAGTGGGAGGACGGTTCAACTTGAAGAAATTTGAGGACCACTCGGGGACAGCTTGGCTGGCAATGAGATCATACCGGAATCAGTCAGGGAACCCATAGTGGAAGCGTCACCGGAACCACGGAGGTCGAAAAGATTGCGCAGAGTGCGTGATGTATTGTTGCTAGAAAGTGACGAGCCGACCACATATGCGGAAGCGATGGTGAGCCCAGTTTCCGAGGCATGGCTGGAGGCCATGAGATCCGAGTTAAAGTCTATGGATGAGAATCAAGTCTCGGACTTGGTTGATCCGCCACCTGGCGTAACTGCCATTGGTTGCAAATGGGTCTTTAAGAAGAAAACCGATGTGGATGGAAATGTTCAGATCCACAAAGCTCGGCTTGTCGCTAAAGGTTATGGACAAGTTCAAGGAATTGACTACGACGAGACTTACTACGATGGCGATCTTTGAAGTCGGTAAGGATCGTACTAGCTATAGCTGCATATTCCAATTACGAGATATGGCAGATGTATGTCAAGACGACTTTCCTTCACGGAAATTTAGAGCTAGTTTGGTTCGTTACCTGGGCTACCCGCCTGAAGAAAACAAGCGCCTGGCCTGGGGCTTGAGACAGCGCCGACTTGTGCCTGGCCAGGCTAGCTTGGCCTTGTAGTGTTTGGATTCAATCCTAGCCTGGCGTGTACTCTCTATTTTAAAAAAATATTTAAACTATGGGCCATACTACTTTTGTCTCCTGATTAGGCTCCAGGCAGCTTCCAGGCATGGAAGAATTGACGCCTGAACCAGGCTGAACACGTTGCCTGGGCAAACAACTTTATATTATATTATTTTATTTGAATGGGCCAGGCTAATCACGTTTCTGGGAAGGGCCACGCCAGTCAACCGTTTTCCATTTCAGGACACAAACCAAATAGTCTTCAGGCAAGCTCCAGGCACATGCCAGGCCAGGCATTTTGTGGCGTGGACACGAACCAAACTGGCCCTTAACCGAGGATGTTTATATGATACAGCCCGAGGGTTTTGTCGATCCGACTAGCACTAGTAAGGTATGCAAGCTCAAGAGATCCATTTATGGGTTGTGGCAAGCATCTCGGAGTTGGAACATTCGTTTTGATGAGGTCGTCACTGGTTTCAGTTTCATCAAAAGCGAAGAGGACTCTTGTTTATATAAGAAGTTAAGTGGGAGCTCAATAGTGTTTTTGATCTTGTATGTGGATGACATACTACAGATCGGAAATGATGTTTCGATGCTGAACTCGGTCAAGGAGTCATTGAATGGCAAATTTTCGATGAAGGACCTTGGTGAGGCAATGTACATTTTAGGCATTAAGATCTGTAGAGATAGATCGAGGAGGCTGCTCGGCTTAAGCCAGAGCACGTACATAGATAAATTGTTGAAGCGGTTCAACATGAGTGAGGCGAAGAAAGGGTTCTTGCCACTGTCACATGGTATAAGGCTAAGCGAGACTCAGAGTCCTTCGACATCTGATGAGCGAAGCAAGATGAGTAGGATTCCGTATGCCTCATCAATCGGATCCATCATGTATGCCATGATATGTACGCGGCCCGATGTTGCTTTTGCAATAAGCCTAACAAGCAGATACCAGGCCAACCCAGGTGAGAGTCACTGGGCAGCGGTAAAGACTATTTTGAAGTACCTGAAAAGGACTAAAGAGATGTTCCTAGTTTATGGAGGTGAGGAAGAGCTCGTCGTAAGGGGTTACGCCGATGCTAGTTTCCAAACCGACAGAGATGACTGTCAATCACAGTCCGGATTCGTGTGCGTCATGAACGGAGGAGCAGTGAGCTGTATGAGTTCCAAGCAAGATACGGTGGCCAATTCTACCAACAGAAGCAGAATACATTGCGGCTTGTGAAGCTGCAAAGGAAGGTGTTTGGATCCGGAACTTCCTGGATGATCTTGGTATTTTCCCAGCCTCGGTAAAACCGTTGGACCTTTATTGTGATAATTCTGGTGCCATCGCACAAGCCAAGGAGCCGAGGAATCACCACAAGGTCAGACACATAGATAGGAAATATCACCTGATACGAAAGATCGTAAAGAATGGTGATGTAGAGTTATGCAAAATTCACAAGGATGCAAATGTTGCACATCCGTTGACTAAGCCGCTTTCACAACCCAAGCATGAGGGGCACGGTAGATCTATGGCATTTGATGTCTTTTTGATTGACTCTAGTGCATGTAGGAGACTGTTGGAGCTATGCCCTAGAGGCAATCATGTATGATGATATTTCCTATGTGTTTATGAATAAAGATAGTCTTTGGACATTATCAATGATGTGTATCAGCAAGTACATGACTTGTTTGTGAGACTATGCATTCTATGATGACTGTCCTAAAAGGTCCCTAGTCGAAAGGGCTGTGTGGACGCGCAACCGATTAGACTAGCATATGAAATGGTCGATGGCTTGGTATCACTAGCCATGGATCATTGGATGCTAACCGGATAATATGGACTCGGAAGGATCTGGTCGGATTCGACATAGTCGGATCCGAGTTGAGATAAGGTCCGAGTTGGACAGACCCAACTATGAGACGCAGTGATATGTCATCTGTGAGTCTCTAGTACAACATATGTTCTATGTCCTAAGACCTAAGCTGACACATGTTCTCGGGATGATGACAGACTTGCTTTGGGCCGACCAAACGCTATTCCGTGACTGGGTAGTTACAAAGGTAGGTTTCAGGTTTGTCCAGTCCCATGCTACGAGACATGGTCGAGGAAGATGGGATTTGCCCCTCCAATCAGGAGAGATATATCTGGGCCCCTCGTGTGATCCGACCAGGATAAGCATGACCATGCGACAAGGATTATGAGATAATCCGGTCTGGGGTCGGCATCACTGGAACGAGAAAGAGGTCGGGCTAGCACAAGGATGACAATCTCGCCTTGAGCCCGACAACATATATCGTGTGGCAAAGGAAACAGAAGTGTGACATGTTGTAGAAGTTCGCCTAATCAGCTTCATAGTCTGCTTGGTGGTCGACACGCCTTGCTAGAGGCCGCTACCAACCGTGCAGGTCGGAGGTGATCCGAACTGCGACCAAGCCGGCTTGAACCTAAGGGGTCACGCGCTTAAGGGAAGGAACCTACGAGGTCAGATCCGAGGACACTGGTCGGATGTGATCCGAGCTGTATTCGGATTGCGGCCGAGTAGACTTGTGGGCTTTAGGGTCCGTGCGAGGCCCAAGTGTTGAGCCCGCGATGGACGCCTATATAAAGTGGAGGTGCAGTGCACTTATTCGGTTGATCGCTTTGGCGCTGCGACTAGGGTTTGCATGTGTTGCGAATAGCCACCTCCACTCGCCGCCGACTGTGTGATCGGACCTAGCAGTCCGCCGCATGGTGTTCCTCCTGCATGCACGGATACCGTTAGAGGCGGTGCACTTGCGCCGCTCCGGCGAACTTGTACGAGGGATCCGACGACCGGCTGTTCGACGGAGATCGGACGAGGAGGAGACGATCCACGTGGACGCGCTGCCCCAACTCTTCTTCCGTTGCACGGCACTACGCGTCTAGTGGTAACAATCTGTGATCCATCTCCCGTAGCATGTTCTTGGTTGTTGTGCGCGTAGGAAATTTTAATTCGCAGTCGACGCACCCTACAGTAGAACCCAACAATATGCCTATATATACAAGAAAACTATAGAATTTTTTGGGCGTACATCTGTACACCCATGCCCCATGCTGGATCCGCAGATGTGTACGCCGCGCCTCCCCATGCTAGTATATATAAGAAGCTGTGGGCAAGCCGGTGCGTTCCCAGGGCCAGGCGTGGCAAATTTTCGTGTTTTGACCCTTTTGTCAAACAAAATCAGGATCTGACCCCAGTTTGAAAATATTTCGGGATTTGACCCTTTTGCCTACCGCCGAGAAACCGCGGTAGGATCATATAGCCTACCGCCGAGATCAGCGACGGTAGCAAACTTGTCCACGTCAGCAACGATAACGGCCGCCGTGTCCCCTCCGTCACACCCTACCGCCGCCTCACCCGGCGGTAGGTTGTCTGAACGTACCGCCGGAGACTCTAGCGGTAGGGTGTGGGCATATAAAAACCGCGGGCTGGCCGCCCCACCCCCTCTCCACACACCCAGCCGCCCCCACCACGAAGAACAGAGCAGTTTGCTCAAAGTCGCCCTCTCTCATCCCCTTCCACTCCCCCCCTCCGATCTTCTTCGTTTCTTGACGGATTTTGCGGATCGAGATGGCCCCGAAGAAAGAAAAGTAAGCTCTTTAAATCCCTCCAATAATTTTTAATCAAACACCTTTCGATTCATCGCATTATTCGATTGAAATCACTCATATTTGAAAAAAAAATAACCCTAGGATTGATTTAGGTTGATTCTAGATGCTATATTGTGTTAGATTTGAACTATATTGAAGAGTTGGTATGGTTGTGTTAAGATGACCCTAGTTCATAATTGATTTAAATGATTTTTTTATATGATGGATGATGCATGTTCCTATGCTATGATGCAAGTATTGGATGTAGTGTATGATGCAAGTATTGGATGTATTGTATGATGAATATTGGAGATGAATATTTGATATATTTGTTATATGTAGTATATGAATCCTCAAGATGAACCCTAGTTCATCTAAAAAAATGAGACTATGATGCATTGAAACCATGGTGATTGCATCTTCATAAAAGTGTTTTATTTAGTTCTTTGATATATGTATTGTATTTAGATATGTTGGATGTGATTAATTTTCGTTATGCATCGATGTGTTTCGTAGTTAATGTTGAACCCTAGTTCATGTTGAAAAATCTTTTGATATGCTTATGCAATTCTTTTAGGAGGCCACCTCTTGCGGATGACATCGGCACGAAGTACACAATGCTTGACCCTAGGTTCAACAAGCGTCACCGTGCCCATTTCATTGAGAATGGAGTGGTAATTGCCATTTTAAACCAAATATTTCGAATTGATGAAAACAAGTTGCTAAATATTATGTCCATGCTAACTATGCTTTGGTTATTGATTTTCACAGATGCTGCCACCACTGCGGATGAGAGCTCACAAGACGACGGTTAAGATGGAGTACTGACGATCGATGCGCGCATCGTTCTTGAGAGAAACCCGACTATTGGGTTTCGTCTTGCAGTTCAAGCGTACGCTGCCGACGCTCGTTCACTCAGCTCTCACGGCTTTGATCGACCGGTGGCGGCCAGAGACGCACAGCTTTCATCTTCCATGCGGGGAGATGACCGTGACCCTCGAGGATTGGGCGATGATTACGGCACTACCGCTCGAGGGTCGTCCTCTCACAGGAAGAGTGGAGAGGGCGAACTGGCACGAGAGGGTTGTCAGCCTCATCACGACCCCCCTTCGCCCGCTAAGAGCAACCGCACTTCCGGCATACCGCTGCCATGGCTCCTCGAGCACCGTAGAAAGTGCCGAAAGATGCCGAGCCCGGGTGGTGGAAGCGATGCGCCAGGCCTACCTGGTACATTCTCACGGAGGTAGTGTTTTCGGACTACTCCGGGAACTCTGCCCTATGGGTGTATCTCGACTTCCTGAAGGACTGGGATGCGGGGTACAGCTGGGGGGCCGCCGGACTTGCCTACCTATACCGTTCGGTAAGTGAATATCACTTTCTTTCAAATATCAGACGTGTGTTGCTTTACATTTTGACATCTTATCATCTATACTTGGTTTGTAGCTTGACGACGCGACCCAGAGAGCGGAAGACACGTCCGGTATGTGTGGATGTGTATGGGGCCTCTCCATTTGGATGTGGGAGCGAATCCCGGTGGGCCGTCCGGAGAAGATGCGCTCGCGTGCATGGAAGGACTATGGCGGAGATGACGAAGATGATCGGTACCCGACCGTCGCATACGCTTGGGACGTGGTGCGTGTCTACACGGGCCAATCGAAGGCCTTGTACAAGGTCTTCAACAACGAGCTTGATTCTCTCACGCCTTTCCAGGTATAAGAACTACATTTTCACTTGAGCTTACCATTGTTTCGATAACCCTTTCACTTGAGCCTAACATTGTTTGGTTATAGGTTACTTGGCGGCCGTATAGTGATAACCGAGAGTGGGGGTTCGAGCTGAACAACATGTGCAAGAAGGACCGGCTTCTCTTCCGGTGCATCGTGCCCATGATTTGTGTCTATGTCGTGGAGTACCACTTGCCACAGCGTGTTGCCGCACAATTTGGTAAGGCAAAACACACACCACCAGCCGGCATCGTCCGCAATACCGGTGGCTACGACCTACACCTGTGAGTACGACAAGCCGTCCTCATCGATTCTAAGTTCTTGTTTTGATGCTTTACATTCATAAAAGAAGGGTGTTTTACATTCTTTCTTACGCATTGCAGGATGAGTAGGCAGAAGAATCAATCAATCACAGATTGGGAAGCCGAACATGCGAGATACATGAAGGAATGGAACAAGTGGAAAGGACGCAAAGACACGGAGAGGAGAGTGATTGACTGGGACGCGTACGAGGATCACATGTTGTGGTACGATGATGGCATCAAGCATCGTCTGCGTCTGAGGCCCCAGTGGACGACAGCAGATGCCGAAGACCTGTTCGATGACGCCTCAGAGAATGAAGCCTACAACGAGAGCATCAGACAGCTTCAAGGCGGGTTTAGGGAGTACGGACCCCTCATTAACAGAGTGGTACGTTGTTTTTACCTCTTCCGAACCGACGGTTGGATGAAATCAGCTTTTCGTGCTATTGACTCATTTTATTACATTGCAGTCTTCGGAGCTGAACAAAAGCATTTTGCATGCCTCTGATGCGCTTAGTGCTGTCCCTGGGACTCGAGCTAGTGAGAACAAGTTGAGGGAAACGGTGAAGGTAATACGGAGTTCATTTTCGTTATCATTGGACATTCGAGAAGTTCATATTGTTTCGTTTTCATTGTAGTAATACGTCAACAAAGCACGCCAGCTTGTGGGCCTGCTTGGGTGCGCTACAAACACCGAGGATGTTTTTCCTCCTGAACCGATGCGTAGCCTCGCTTCATCGAGCCATGCAGCCTCGTCGTCTAGGGCGGTTCAAGATGACGAGGAGGAGAGCGACGACGATGATGATGCAGAGGAAGATGAAGAAGAGGGCGCAGAAGAAGAACATGGTGAGGAAGAGGAAGAGGACGATGAGGAGGAGGAGGAGTACGATGATGACGATGGACCTCCAACAACTCAGCCAACCCAGTGTGAGAAGAGGAATGTGCCGAAGAAGGATTGGAAGAGTCCATCCCCGTTTCAGAAAGCACGTTCTACGGCCCGCAAGAAGACGGCGGTCCGAGAA
Organism: Aegilops bicornis; assembly: GCA_021605145.1. NCBI lineage: Eukaryota > Viridiplantae > Streptophyta > Magnoliopsida > Poales > Poaceae > Aegilops > Aegilops bicornis. The sequence continues at coordinate 37,179,766 of CM038670.1, forward strand.
GCGATCCAAGGATAACGAGGACCGAAAGTCGAAGAGGGGAAGGAAGGACTGAAGTTGCTGTCGTGTCGTTCAACTAAAAACTTGCATATTTGCTTCATGATCCATATGAATTTGCTCGAACTGTTTCGTTAATTTGCTATGTATAACTTATTTGCTATGTATCGAACCTACCTTATTTATAGATTTGTGGTGTGTGCATCATATATCATACATTGTGTGCTTCATATGTCATACATATGCTGTTTAAATGTTGTCTGCCAAAAATTGAAGACAAAAGAAGTTAGAAGGTGCAAAAAATGCACACTGGGCCACCCTACCGCCACACACAAAGGCGGTAGGTCTGTACATCCTACCGCCATCAGACCCAGTGGTAGGGTGCCTCCCCCCTACGCCCCCTTCTGTGACCAAAAAATCGAGTAGCGCAGCGGTAGTGTTGCACACCCTACCGCCGCAAGGCCTGGAGATAGGGTGCCCCCCCACGCCCCCTTCTGTGACCAAAACATCAAGCAGCGCAGCGGTAGTGTTGCACACCCTACCGCCAAGATCCCCGGCGGTAGGATACTACCGCCGCCAACCTCGGCGGTAGGGTGTGCAACACTACCGCTGCGCTGCTCGATTATTTGGTCACAAAAGGGGCGTGGGGCGCGTGGGGGTGGAGAAATCCTACCGCCGGGTCTGATGGCGGTAGGGTGTACAAACCTACTGCCGCGCCCTATGGCGGTAGGGTTTTGGCATTTATAAACCCAACCGTCCGCCCACCCCACCCCAACCCTAATCCCCACCCACCCAGCCGCCTTCTTCTTCCTCTCGCCCATTTTCTCATCTCCTCCACTTCCCCACTCCGATCTTCTTCATTGATTCACGGATTTTGCGGATCGAGATGGCTACGGAAAGAGGAAGGTAAGCTCCTCCAATCCCCCAATTAGTTTGAGTCAAATCAATCCGCTTTGTTATAGCCATATGAGGAACCCTCTCTAGTTGATATGATGAACCCTAGAACCTAGATTATTGCAATGTGATGAACCCTCTCTAGTTGATATGATGAACCCTAGAACCTAGATGATTGCAATGTGATGAACCCTCTCTAGTTGATATGATGAACCCTAGAACCTAGATGAACCCTAGGTTTAGTCTTTCTTATAGCCATGTGTGATGATTTCTTGTGTGAATATTGTAGATATTTGTTTTGCTATATATCTCCTTTGATTTAGGTGGAATCTACCTATATCTGATGAATGCTTGCATTAGAACAAATATTGATGTTTAATTAACTTTATCCAATCAATGCTTATATAAGGAACATGGCGCCACCACCATCACTTGATGAGGATGATGACTATGAAGACCCACTTGAGGAAACCATCTGTGCTCAAAGAGTGAGGCTAAGCGATCAGGAGGTGTGCAACCTATGGGACAATTTTCTGCCACGTGCTGACTTGGTCGGGGCGCCATTCGTGACCCGTCTGACAAGTACCATGATCGATCGACATGTCATGGTATGTTATTACTGTAGAATCCAAGGAACTGTTAATAGTTTAGATAATCCATACTTATTAATTGATATGTTTTTCTTATTCAGAAATTGCCAAAGAGCCTATCTGAGAGTTGTGGCATTGAGGCTGATGAAGAAGGCTATGCTGGAATACGCCTTACCGCAAGGGGCCCCGTCACTACTTGTGCGTACGGCGTGGACACGGACGGTCGCACACATTTAAGCTCGGTTGGGTGGAAGAGCTTCCTCGTTGACAAGAATCTTCATGTTGGACAGGCCATCCTAATTACTATTAGGAACACCAACCGTCAACTTGAAGATGATGATCGTCATCGATATCATCTAAACTATATATGCGTGTGGCTGCTGATGATCGTCATGTTTGATTGCTACCTATGGATGAAACCTTTTATGTGGTCGATGACCGTTAAACTTCTTATTTTGGCTTCGTGAAACTATTTGGATGTGATCAAACTATGTTATGTGATCAAACTATATTATTTGGTACTTGTTTCTTAGTCCGTAATGGCAAAACTATTTGGATGTGATCAAACTATGTTATGTGATCAAACTTCTTATGTCTATGAAATTGTGCTTATTGTTTCTAATGTCTATGGCAAAAAAATTGAAGACAAAATCAAAGCAGTTAAGTTCATGCAGACTATGATAACCTACCGCCAGGGCTCTCGGCGGTAGGTTTGTGTGGGCTACCGCCGTGGACTCTGGCGGTAGGTCCGTAAGCAGCCGTTAACGACTTGACGGCCGTCAGGCACACCTACCGCCGGAACCTGCGGTGGTAGACTGTGCAATCCTATCCCGGGCCCGCTGGCGGTAGCAAAAGGGCCAGATCCCAAAATATTTTCAAACTGGGGTCAGATCCTGATTTTGTTTGACAAAAGAGTCAAAACACGAAATTTTGCCGCAGGCGTTGGCTCTCCCCGGCTTGCGCTCTGTCGGCCCCATGGTGGACATGGTTGGCTACTGCGTGCCATGTGTTTTGCATGATCCTTCATATTCTCACTTTCCTTCTCCAACTTAGTTTCAATGTCCTTCATATATTTTACAAATGGACCCTAGTTTTGCTTCTCTTTGAAGGACTACTAGCTGTACTCCTTAACTCTGAGCGGCTCCCTCTCTTTTGAGTGTTGGTACTCATAGGGCTGGACACGAAGCCTTCATTGCCATCCAGGTCATCATCATTATTTAACTCCAAACAATCTTCTGTCCCAGGAACATAAGCAGATGAACCATCCACATGACCTCATGAAATATCTCATGTAACAGGGGCATATACTCAGGGTTACCATTTCTAAATTTCTTGAGATTTGGTCTGTCCTGAAAAGAAATAATAGAAAGAAATCAGCATATATATCTTCTGTCATTGGAACATAAGAAAAAATGAACACTTGAAGGAGAGGGAGCAAGAATATAAGCAAAAATACCTTGATTTCTTTCTCCCACTAATCTGCAGTTGCCGTCACTTCACCATCTAAGCCGCGGCCGCAGCCGGTTTGCTGCTGCAACCATACCCAATCATTGTACAAGCCCTTCAAGTTAGTTATTTTGTTCCTGAATTCCCTGCCTGGATGCCACAGCTTTGCCCTTTCCCAATATTTCTCCCTCATATTCTTATGCGCTGAGGGCTCCAAACTCTACCAGCGTAATTGCCAGCATCTATTTCCTCACAAGCTATTTCACATAAAGTCAATGTATTTATGTCTGTCCAGTTAGCCTTGCTTTTTGGCCTCTATTAAAAAACTGTATGAGAAAACAGAACAAGTACTATTTCAGACACAAGACTATTTTTGATAAATATGACAGAACAAGTAGCATGAACAAGTATGTTTTAAAAATATGACAGAACAAGTAGAAACAAGAAACTGTGTAGAAACAAGTATGTGTCCAGTTAGCCTTGCAGTAGTTTCATTTGTCCAAACAAGAATTGTTTCAATTCTGAGATTTTCTGAGATTTTCCAATTCGATTCCAATTCGATTTTCTACTTTCTACTTTCCACTTAACATACATTCATTCAAGTAAACACAACAATTGGACAAATATTGTACCTGGATATGCTGGTTCAGCATCTTTGTCGTCTTCCTCTGCTGAACATCTTCTTCAGCTGGTTCATCTTCTTCCTCAACATCTTCTACCATGATCGATGCTGCCTGCCGCTGCTGCCGCTGCTGGCGACTTGAACCAGCACCACCTCGTCCGGCGTCGCGACGACCTGCTTGCCACGATGATCTGGGGCCCTCAGGGGGAGACCTTGGCGAGGTGGGCGACCACCTGCCGCGCCCACGCCGTCCGATCTGGTCCGCTGGAGGGGCACACCATGGCCGGCCGCACTCCCGGGATGAAAAAGATGCGTGTACATGCCCAGGTTGGGGTAGGAGGCGGCGACGGCGGAGTCGCCGTTGAGGTCGATGTTATCCAACCCGATGGGAGCGCGGAGCCCCCCGGCCACCGAGCCGCGGCCGAGCCTCGCCACCGAAGCCGCCGAGCCCTCGCCACCGAGCCGCGACCGAGCCCCCGGCCACCGAGCCGGCCGAGCCCGCCGCCACCGAGCGGCGCTCGAGCCCTCGCCACCAAGCCGCGGCCGGCGGATCCCGGAGACGAGGCGTCATCCCCACCCGTCCTCGTCGATGTGGTGCACCGCAGCACCGGAAGACGCCGTCTGCGAGAAGAAATCGAAGGGGAGTTTGCCGTCGCCGTCCATGGTACGGACGCGGGAGCGCGGCGCGGCGGAGTGCTGTCGCGGCGGCGGAGTGTGGCGGCGGCGGTGGAAAGGGAAGCGGCGGAGTGGATGGGGCGGCTGCCCCCTGCCTGCATGCGAAGGGGATGGGGCGGCAGATGCGTGCGAAGGGGATGGGCCCGCCAATTAATTAGAGGAGAGACTTTAGTCACTTTTAGTTAGGGTGGGGTAACTAGGGACTAAACTAGTTTTAGTCACCCATTAGTTAGGGTTGTTTGGAGGTTTACTGACTAAAAGTGACTACTACTAGTCTCTAGTTTCTAGTCACTAGTGATCCAAACACCCTCTGAGGCCACTCCTGCGCTGGCCGCCTATCGTTTATCCCTTGGCACGGTGCCTTTTATTCTCACGGTTAAGAATCAGATTGCCTCCTAAATGCTCTTGATGTTTGTTTCCAAACTAGCATGATTCTCTATCGACATAAAAAAAAGATAGCGCTAACGCCCACATGTGTGATGGAAGTCAAACCCGCTCATACGTGTGTTGGGAGCTAAACCTGCCCACACGCCCTATAACACACAGACTGTGCCACGTCACCGCATGCATGCATGTAAGATTTTTTTGGATTTTCAGTTTTTAAAATATTTTATCTCTTAAATGAAAAATCCGATTGAAGATCCGTTTTCATCATTAAATCCCTCGCGACAAGATCTTCGAAACTAGATCTCATATCAATATATTTTGACAATTTTTTTGGGTTAAAACTTAAAAGTTGTTATGTCTATTGCATATGAATTGCCATGATGTTTACATTGAAATTGCCATGATATTTTTTAACTATTTTATTCTACATTTAAAAGTAAATTTTGATATATTATAAAACGGAGAATTAAGAAACTAGACTTGCCATGAATTATAAATTAAAATTGCCATGATACATGCACCTAAAATTGCCATGGTTGATACAAAAAATAATTTTTATAATCAAGGTACTGGAATTGCCATACATGTAAACAACATACAGCATCTGGCGAGTTCAGTGACACCACCTGAAAGAAGCCCCACTCCTCGCAGGCAAATCTGAGCTTGGCGGTCTCCGCTTCCATGGACTCGGCGTCCGTGAGCTTGCCGAGGTCGACCACCGAAACCTCGTCGGAGTGCGCGGGGATGACTGCATCGGCGTCGATGTCCGGCTGGATGTACCGTTCGATCGTGTCATCCGTCAGCGACCGCCGCCAGGGCCTGGACGTTCCTGATAGGAAGCGTCGTTCCCAGCTTCGACCACCCGCTCTCTCTGTCGCTGCCAGACAACGCCTCCACCTCCATTCAGCTAGTGAGCTCTCCGCTCTCCACTACGTGCTCTGCTTCTGCTTGCTTAGTTGTTCAGGGATTCAGCAATTGATCAGCCTAGCTATTATATTGTTAGCCAAGGTTGCAACTTGCTAATCTTTTTATGTTGGATTCGATCCACGATCCAACAGAATAGTTAAACCTCGATTTTAATTACAAGAAAGATGCGAATGATGATTCCTTGATCGGCTCGGCGGAAGGTCCCTTGATCCCTGCGTTTGGACGTAGCGTTGCCCGGCGGCTAGTGTCTGAACGCCCGCTGGGGTGAGCCCATCTGCAGGCCGGTCTGTTCTACAGTGTTTTATACTACAGGCAGAAATGCACAGTTAATCCCAGTTCTAAAGTCTGCAAGATCACAGCGTAAAAATAATGAGATGGCCGTAATCCCAGTTAAAGGAAAGAAGTACCGAGACCACACGGACCCCGAGCCCTCCTCCGCCTAGGGTTCCTGCGTCGCCGCCGGCGGCTCCCTCATGTGAGCTGGCGCGGCCGAGCCCGCCGTCGCCAGCGCCTCTCCCTCTCCCCGCCCTCCCCTTCCCGTAACCCTGCGTCGCCTCCCGGGCGAGGCGGCGGCCCTTCCGCCGCTCCCCTTGGGCTCTCTCTCGCATCTTCTTCCTCCGCCGCCCGGCGTGCGCCGCCGGGCCTCGGCAGCGTGGTCGGGCGGCGGCTCGCTCTCCCGTCGCGGCCCCCCATGCCCGGCCGGTGGGGGCTGGCGGTGCTCCTCGGCGGCGTCGGTGTGGCCCGTCGGCGGCGATGCCACTTGCCACGGTGGTGCTCGACGCGGTGCGGCTTGTTGGCCGTGGGCGGCGTGGTGGTGGTGGCGGCGGCGCTGCCCAGCCAGATCTGGGCCCTTTTGGGCCCCATCTGGTTCGGGTGGGCCGGTGGCTCGGTGTTCCGCGGCGTCGTTTCCTGGTGATGGCATGGTGGCGGCGGTCTCGGGTGGTGAGGATTTCGTCGGTCGGCGAGCTGCAGCGTGGCGACAGGATTGTCCAGGTCCAAGTGGACCTGGCCGGGCCGTCGAGGCCCGGCAAGTCCTCGTCTCCGCGTCCGGTCGGCTCCCATGCGGCAGTGGAGGTTGTCCCCTCCTCCCGTCCGAGTTGTGCTCGCTCCCGTGGCCGGGGTCTCCTTGCCTGCGCTAGGCCTCGTGTTGGCAGCTCCAGAGAGGCGGCGGGGGTGTCCGGTAACCGTGGTGGCACAGGCTGGTGGGCGGCTGTTGTGGTGGTGCATCTTGAAGTGCCTCGGGTGATGGTGGTGGTTGTGGATCGGGAGAAATCCTTGTCGGCTTGTCCGGCACCGACGCGGTGACGCTTGCGGGCGCCATTGGACCCTCCCGAGGGGCGTCGGATATATCTCTTCCCCACCATCCCTCACGTACCGGGGAAACCCTAGAACTTGTTCGGGCAACAGCGGCAGCGTCGTCACATTCCTTCTTGAAGGTGTTGCTTGGTGCGAGGCGCTTCGAGATGCTGGGAGCGCGGTGGGACTTCGTCGGAGGGTGCAGCGGTTGCCGGTCTTCCTTTCGTCGTTGATCTTCCGGTGTCGGCATTTATTTCTCTTTCATTTTCTTTTGTTTTCTTTTGGGTTTATCTGTGCTGCGGCCCCAGCGTGCTAGATGTATTAGAGATTTGCTTTATAATATAAAGCAGGGGAAACCCTTTTTCTCAAAGGAAAGAAGTACCAACAATTTGTTGGGTGGCGGTTGTATTCTTAATTTGTTATTACCGTCTTCCTTGGTTCCTTTGGTGCCATCCTTTCTGTTGGGATGGTTTGAAACAGAGGATATCGATAAAACTCTTTTCATTTTTCAGATGTTAAACTGCAACTGAGGATTTTTATTGTTGGTGGTGAAAACAGAAGAAGAATTTCAGAATACTTATATCCGGAAATTTAATGCAAAGATTCAGATGAAGTGACAATAACGTCACTCATTTCTTCCATTACACTGTGAAATTTAATGCAAAGTGGAGGTTTATTAGAACGATCCTTATATTTGGTATAACTTTGCGTAATCCAGGACTCTCTTTCCTTCTAGTTTGTTTGTGAAAAAAAGTCTTGCGTACTCTTCTACTTTCACTGTCTTGTATAACAACTTCTCTTCGCTATTTCTCAATACGGGTGAAATTATTCCATCATACTTTGGGACGTGAAATGCAGATACAGATAGTCGCTCCTTGTGGGCGTTTATTGTGACCCTGTGCTCAATGCTCTTGTACTTCCCATTTGTCATAATCAATAAACAATAAGTAAATTAAATTAGAGAAATATCAAGTTTCTCATATATATCCTTGAAAAACTAGTTCATGATTTAAAGTTGAAGTAGTTTGAGAACTACACATGACATTGTCTAGGAAGAACTTCCCTATACACCATCCAACTATTGCTTTGTCAAGAATAAACCCCTATCTCCAGAAAAAGGTGCCTTCGCTTATAAGGCCTTAATTATTTTTTGTTCTTATTTGATCAAAAGATTTGTTGGAAGAAATAGAAATAGGATAGTAGGGAAAGTTTTGAACATTAGCCAACTATTATCAAGTATGGTAACCTGTTCCTATTGACAATAAGAGAATAGGAACAATAGTATCCGAGTAGCTTGTCTAAAGATAAATTACAATGTCATCTATTCGGCCAATATTGATGTCACAGCCCTAGAGCTTGCTTGTAACTAGTGGCATTGCATCCATGCATTATGTTTAATTTTCATGAAATTTGAAATGGGGATTGCCTAAACCCTAGCATTAAAGGAATTCAAATAGGCTCAACCAAAAATATTTTTCAGTGATTTCAAATGGCTTTAGAAAATGTTCATCATTTCTGGAAAAATGTTTTAAACCATAACCAGAGGTGTTGCACATTTTTAATGACATATTTGGTCACTGGATTAATTCATTAAGTATTTGCATTTGGGCATTTAAATGCTAATAAATAATTTAAATGCTCAAATAATCCCAAACTGAAATGTTTACTGTGGGATATATTTCCAACAGTAGTCATGAGCAGTGGCATGAATTTTGGGATTGATTTAGTATTTTTAATAAAGCCCTGAAATTTACAGAATAATAGAAAACTGAAATAATAAGAAAAAGGAGAGAGAGAAACCTACCTGGCCCAAACTTACCTGGCGCTCCACCTGGCCCGGCAGCCCAGCCCATCAGGCCCAGCCCACCACCGCCTCCTTCCTGTCGTCTTCCTCCTCTGCCCGGGGAGGATGAGCGTGGCCTTGCAGCCACAGACGGCCACCGACGGCCACCTCCTGCTTGTCGTTTCCCTCCCCCGACGCTCTGAACGCCTCCCGCGATGCCACGCACACCCCCCTCCCGACCCCCTCGTCCTCTCCTCACTCTCCCTGTGCTCTTTCCCCTCCTCTGTTCCTCTCTCCCGAGCGCCACCGTCGCTGCCCCTCGCTGCCCTCGCGGCCACTGCCTCCCCCTCGACCCCTCGCCGTGTCTGCGAGCTCCGTCTCGACGTCCCCGACCTCCTCGATGACCCACGAGGCCCCGGACGCGCTGCAACACCGCCACTGATGCTTTTCCCCTCCTCAGCCACCGGAGATCGACCTCGCCGCCCCGCTCAGCTTCGGCCTTCCCTGAGCTCACCGTCTGCTTCAACCGACTCCCCGTGAGCTCCTCTTCCTCCTCCCCCTTTCCGTTCCTGCTGTCAAGCACCACAGCGACCGCACCGAAGCTCGAGGCTCGCCGCCGCCGCCACCGCACGTCGCCGTCGTGGCCACAACCACGTTGGCTTGATTCCGAGCATGTCACCGTGCTCAGCACATCACTAGGAAGCCGTAGCACCCAACCGTTCGCCCCGCCGTGCCCCACAGCACCATTTCCGACCCCGCCCGAACTCCGGCCGCCGCCTTGGAGCTCGCCGCCGTCGATTCCGGCCGCCCGAGCTCAATCGACTCCACCAAGAGCTGCGGCTCGACTCATTCTACGTAGATGCCCTCCACGACTCCATTTGGTCGCCGAACGGCAAAATTCACTTCCGCCATGGCGTCGCTCGCCGTGACTGGGCCGGCAGCCAACGTGGACTTTGACCACGGGTGGGCCTGGTTGACTCTCTGAGTCAATGACGTGTGGGGCCAGCCTGTTAAATAAATAGGTTTAGTTTAATTAAAATTTAGTTAAGCTAATTACTCTAACACGCTGGGACCCACTTTGTGGTTGACCGGACCATGTCTCGTTGACCATCGACGTCCACATCGACGTCAGTCGACGTGATAATTGATTTTCTGGATTTAATTTAATTCAGGAAATTCCAGAAAATACCCCAAACTTCAAATATTCATAACTTTTAATCTGTAACTCCAAATTAAATAATTTATATATGAAAAATGATCGAGAAAATATGAAGAATCTGTTTATGGCACTTTCATGCATGATTAAACAAGTTAACCTCACTGAATAGGATGAATCATGATTAGGGCAATTTATGAAATAACATTTGGAGTTGGAATTCGTTCTTGTTTGAATTCCACTTCAATTAAATTGGCTAGGTTTTGCATTAGGTGAATTCAGTACCTTAACATGACATGTCATTCATGTGATTGTGCATTGCATTGATTGTATTCCTTCTCAGTTGCCGGTGTTTGCCCCCTCTCAGTAGACGACGTTCCGACGATTGTTCGATGACACCGATGAAGAACTATATTATCTTCAGAAGTGCCAGGCAAGCAAAACCCCCTTGTTCATTCCGATATAATCCCACTCTCTCGCTCCTGCTCTATTTTACTGCATTAGGACAACAACGACTCATGTGTTACTTGCTGCGGTAGCTGAACCCCTTTATCCTCTGCATGACTGTCATTCCATAGTAATTAGATGAAACCCACTAGCATGAGTAGGAGTTGTTTGAGCCATGTTGTGCCTACTCATTCATGCTTGTTGTCATGCACTACATCGCTTAGAGTTGAGTCAGTCCGATTCATCGGGAATGAATTGGAATGGTTGTGTGAACATGTCCCATCGTGGGTGAGCTAAGTATGTGAACACGATTTGGTAAAGGTAGCGGTGAGAGGCCATGTAGGAGTGCATGGTGGGTTGTCTCATTGCAGCCGTCCTCGAGAACCGAGATCTGTGTTTGTGATCCATGAAACAGTTACTACCACGCATTGGGCCCGAAACCAATGGACCCTCTCGGCTTCTTAACCACTCTTGTCCTCGGTCCGGAGTTGCAAGTAGTTTACGGTGTTTGTAGCATCTTTGGGGGCCGCCTGTGACCGTAGTAGGTGGGTTGTGTTGCGGTAGGCACCGTTGATGTACCGATTCGCTGTTTGGTGTCTCGGGAACCCTGCACACATCGTTCGGGGCTGTATGGGAAACCTCGGCGGACTCCCTGCGGATGGAACCCGAATAGGCGATAAACCCGGACTTGGGACTTGTGTGTTTAGGTAGGCTGTGGCCGACACCCACGTTGGGCTTCCGCTTGAAGGTTGCCGAGTACATGTCGTGGTAAACGGCGGTAAGTGGTGAGAGCGTGTGTGAAGAAGTACACCCTGCAGGTTAATATGATCTATTCAATAGCCGTGTCCACGGAGAAGGACTTCTGGGTTGCCTATATCGGTTCATAGACAAGTGAAAGTGGATACTCTAAAATGCGCAAGATAAGCGTGAGTGCTATGGATGGCGTTCTCGTGGGGAGACGGGAGTGGGTCCATAGTGGTGTATTGATATGGTGAATATGTGGACTCGTGTGCCACCTCAAAAGAGTTACTTGCAAATGTAGTTCAGGATAGCCACCGAGTCAAAGCTGGCTTGCTGCAGTCAAACTCCACCACCCCTTTTGATAATGATGCATATGTAGCTAGTTACGATGTAAGTCTTCTTTGAGTACGTTTGTACTCACGTTTGCTTATTTTATGTTTTGCAGAGAGACTTGATCTCGCTAGTAGTTCCGCTTGGACTTGACGGTTAGCTTGTTACCTCAGCTACGATCTTGTGCCTTGGCAGGATCTGGTAGATAGTCGGGCTTCTCAGCCTTCTTCATTTATAGTTATGCGTACTTTCGAGACATGTTTAGCTTCCGCTTGTGCTTTGACTTGTATGCTCACGAGTGTTGGGTCATGAGACCCATGTTTGTAATATCTCGCTCCTCGGAACCTATTGAATAAATATTTGAGTCGTAGAGTTATGTTGTGATGCCATGTTGTATCTACACATATTGAGCATATTGTGTGTATGTTTGAAATGCTTGGTATGTGTGGGATCCGACAAACTAGTTGTTTATCCTTAGTAGCCTCTCATATGGGGAAATGTAGTCTCGTGCGACGGCGATAGTAGTCCGCTTCTGGCCGGTTCACCGAGTCCTGCTAGCACAGCACTACTGCTTGGACACTTGACTGGCGGCATGTGTTTCACTTCGTTCCTATGTCCGTTCTTCGGGAAATGTCGCAGCGGTGTTATTCGGAGTCTGCCTAGCCTGCTACAGCCCGGTTCACGAAGTCCTGTTAGCCAGTGCTACAGCCGAATCTATACGTTGATGACCGACATGCTCGATGTGATTCATGTATGCCTGTCCCCATAGCGAGTTAAGCGCCGCTTTGGGTTCACGACTAGCCATGTCGGCCTGGGTTCTTTATCATGTGGATGCTAGTGACACTTTGTCATATCGTGAGCCAAAAGACGCATAAGCGGTCCGGGCCATGGTAAGGCGACACCTGTGGGAATACCGTGCGTGAGGCCGCAAAGTGATATGAGGTGTTACCGGCTAGGTCGATGTGATTTGGAATCGGGGTCTGACAGCGTTGGTATCGAGCTTTGCTGTAGGATTACCAAGCCAAACCGGTCAAGTTGTGTCTAGAAATGCTTTAGTTATGTAAGGGAATTGATTGTGGAAGGGAATGTAAGGCTCTTTTTACTCCTTATACCTCATGGCCTTCGATCCGAGTCAACCTCTTCTCTTCTCTGGGGTTTAAGAATTAGGCTTCTCATCTATCTATCGGGATGACGTGTTACTAATCCATAGACCTTTAAGATTGTTGGTCTTAAGCCCCGATTCAGTTCCTACTATTTACGTATGATAAATTGATCTCGGAACCTTGATATTGTGCTTCTGAGTGGTTATGCCACCATTTTTGCAGGATGTCTCAAATCATTTTGAGCATTTATAGCCGTTATGCTGTCCGAGTCATCCCGGGTCCCTAAATAGTCGATGCATTTGCAAATCCTTTCCTTCCGCTTTCCGATGTCCTTTTGGTCGAATAAGCACACTAATCAGTAAGTTGAGGTACTTCGTTGCCTCGGCGTAGATGTTGGAGATATTATTATGACCCTAGGTGTTTAGGAAGTCACCTAGTAAACTAGCCATGTTTTGTGTTCCCCAGTGCGATGATTCTGGCCATTATTCTTGAAAGCATCCCGTGATGTTATTAGTCAGTAGGCATTCTATTCCTGGGCTCTTGAACCCGAGATTCACCCTATCTCATGTTGTTAGTATTTGCTAGTTCCTTTAGGATATTAGTAACCTTGCAATAGTCCTCGAGGTCCATGGTATTTCCTTCTTCCAAATACTATGAACCGCTTATGGCAGAAATTCCTCGCTGAATCAAAAGCTCACAACCAAAGTACTCTTGAGGAGTCCTTCAGTCATAATTGTGACTCTGCCAGTTCTACCTTCTCCGCATGGGTTATCCGGAAGAAATGTTGAGCTTTGTTCGACATACTAACCTATGCATCCACAACTCAGAAAGTATATGCTCCTCGAGTTGTTCCTCCTTAGTTGTATTCTGACCCCCGCCTGTCAATTGATAGTCAAGAGTATGTGTGCATTCGTTTATTGATGCCTATTATCCTTGTGGTCCGTCAAGCCATTCTGTTCTGGAATGACTAGGAGAAACAAACTCCAGTACCTCATCCATTTCTAGGATTGGGTCAAAGTAGTTGTATTCCATGAGATCAAAATGTCAATTCAGCTTTTGTTCTGTTCTACCTTGGAGTATTACCCTCTTTATGTCAGAATCGTCATGAGAATTGCACCTTCTCTTATGAATTCTTGACGCAGTGATACTTCTCGCTATCATTATTCATTCCTCGGTCCCGTGTTGATGCAACCGGAATGTCGACAAGTGAATTGTGATGTGTGAAATCGATACTCCTAGCAACCTCGTTGCTTGGTAGTTAATGGACAATATTTTCACTCTTAGCGTGTTGGTTATTAAATTATCATCCTAAGATTGATCGTGCTACCTAGTCCTTATTTCTGGTGCACCCTTCGATCAATGAGTTAGGATTATTCAATCCCTTGCTTATTTGATCATATCGTCTTGCCCTCAAAAGCAAGATTGTTCTCGAGCTTAGTAACATATCGGTGGTTCGTGACTTTCCAAATATCTTCTTGGAAGTGTTACCGGGTTGTCTCCTGACTGTTATGTTGAGCTCGTGATCAAGTTGGTTTCCTATGAACCATCATTTCTCCAAGAATCTGTGTTGGATATCCACGAGCTAGTTGGTTAAGCTAGACAACAACTTGGAGAGTTGGAAGATAAAAGCTTGCCTAACTTAGCTCGTTCCAAAAGGATATTTTTGTGTAGTGTGTGTTGAAGAAGGATGACATCTTCATCGATTGGTCCTGTGATCGATTCTTTGGACCTATTGTCTTATCAATCCTTTGATTTGAGTGTGGGCTATCGTCAAATCAAATCAGTACCAACGATGCTCGTAATGTTGTCTTACTCGTGGTTGATCCCTCGAGCGTATACCATTACATCCTTTGGTCTGACCAATGCTATCACCGTGTTCACATGATGGTGGAAGTCCAAAGTGATATGGAAAATTCCGATGAGTTGTTGTTGAGCCCATCAGCAGCATTTTGTTTCCCCCATGAGTCATGTTGAACATCAACCTAGTATTGGAAACTTGTGTAAGCATTTCTTCATGTTTCGTTCATGAAGCATATGCTTGGATGGAAGTAGTGACTTCCTCAATTCATGTGCTTTAGGTGTAAGTTGCCGCCATGAATTTGAGAAAGGTTTGTTTTGTTTCCTTGGAATCATCCCAAATCAGCCATGCATATGTGCGAAGTATTACGTAGTCCGGAGACTTGCAACCTTCATTCTATATGTATTCCTAGCATACCAAGCCACCGATTGATTTGTTCAAGGAGAAGAAGTTCCTTCCTAAGAGCTAATCCGGACTTATGTAAGGACTTCGTTATCCCCAATGATGGTTCCCCACCCGAACTCGGTAGTGTTTTATGATAAGACTACTACGTGGTCATGCTTGTCTTGGACAACGTGTTCACAGGTTCTTTGCAGTACCAGCTCATGTTTTGAAGCTTGCTATCGTAGTTCATTCGAGAATCTCGCAACATCTTCTCGCCGATTTGTGTTGCAAACTTTCATTTTCTTCTAGACTCGATGAGTCTGGAATATCCTAACACCAATCGGATCTGAATCTCAGGCAGATATGATGGTTGGAACCTTCCCAACATTTGCATTTTGTTCCCAGCTTGCATCCCATCGTGCCAATTTCCATGGGCTGACCTCCTCGGCAGTTGTTGTCTAGGATCATCCTCAAAAGTGGACTTACCATGGGTTCCATCCATTCCCGGTGATAAGCAAAAGTCATCCATTGCGTTGTCTTTAACAAGGTAGTCCACATCATCCATCCTAGTCTGGGTATGCCATTCCTTGCACTCCACCAAACGATCTTTGTGAATTGCCTTAGGCTGGTATGAAGAGTTTCAATGATCTCTGATTCACAAGTAATTCTTTTGCCACTTAAGGAATAGTTCCTCGCGTCACCTCCCCTGGGGTGCCCCGTTATTGAATCATGGCAATTTTTTCCTCGCCACCTCGACACCATCTACCATCTTTCTAAGCGTGGAATTTTTGCCCACTAATCACACACCGTCGTTTGTTCTTCCATCCCTCTCGATGTGTTTTGTGTCTCAACTCGAGATGTTCACCCTCTCATTCCGTGAGTTGATCGTGAGTTGCTCGATCTTCAAGAAGATTAAATCCTGTAGGGTTTCCCCCTTCTTTCTATTGTCATGTTGAGTGAAGATCTCGAAAGCAAAGACGTCAAGACCAAGATCAACATCTTCGAGAAGGGCAACTGGATCATGAAGATTGTGATAGATTTGCGACTCCCCTTTTTCCTCTTACCTCACGTCTTGAATCTCGGTGAGATTCTTGTTTAGTGGGGGTGAGTTGTCACAACCCTAGAGCTTGCTTGTAACTAGTGGCATTGCATCCATGCATCATGTTTAATTTTCATGAAATTTGAAATGGGGATTGCCTAAACCCTAGCATTAAAGGAATTCAAATAGGCTCAACCAAAAATATTTTTCATTGATTTCAAATGGCTTTAGAAAATGTTCATCATTTCTGGAAAAATGTTTTAAACCATAACCAGAGGTGTTGCACATTTTTAATGACATATTTGGTCACTGGATTAATTCATTAAGTATTTGCATTTGGGCATTTAAATGCTAATAAATAATTTAAATGCTCAAATAATCCCAAACTGAAATGTTTAATGTGGGATATATTTCCAACAGTAGTCATGAGCAGTGGCATGAATTTTGGGATTGATTTAGTATTTTTAATAAAGCCCTGAAATTCTGAGAATAATAGAAAACTGAAATAATAAGAAAAGGAGAGAGAAACCTACCGCCCAAACTTACTCAAGGCGCCCACTGCCCAAATTGGCAGCTTCAGCCATCGTGCCCAGCCCACCACCGCCTCCTTCCCTGTCGTCTTCCTCCTCTGCCAGAGGATGAGCTGCGTGGCCGCCACAGCGACGGCCACCGACGCCCACCTCCTGCTTGCTGCTTCCTCCCCGACGCCTGGGCGCCTCCCGCGATGCCACGACACCCCCGACCCCTCGTCCTCTCCTTACTCTCCCTGCTCTTTCCTCCTCTGTTCCTCTCTCCCGGCGCCACTGTCGCTGCCCCTCGCTGCCCTCGCGGCCACTTCCTCCCTCGACCCCTCGCGCCGTGTCTGCGAAGCTCCGTCTCGACGTCCCGGCCTCCTCGATGACCCACGAGGCCGGACGGCCTGCAACGCCCGCCACCGATGCTTTTCCCTCCTCAGCCACCGGAGATCGACCTCGCCGCCCGCTCAGCTCCGGCCTTCCCGAGCTCGCCGTCGCTTCAACCGACTCCCGTGAGCTCCTCTTCCTCCTCCCCCTTCTGTTCCTGCTCTCAAGCACCACAATGACCGCACCGAAGCTCGACCGAGCTCGCCCGCCACATCAAGACGTCGCCGCCGTCGTGGCCACAACCACGTTGGCTTGATTCCGAGCATGTCACCGTGCTCAGCACATCACTAGGAAGCCGTAGCACCCAGCCGTTCGCCCCGCCGTGCCCCACAGCACCATTTCCGACCCCGCCCGAACTCCGGCCGCCGCCTTGGAGCTCGCCGCCGTCGATTCCGGCCGCCCCGAGCTCAACTGACTCCACCAAGAGCTGCGGCTCGACTCCAGCTACACGTAGATGCCCTCCACGACTCATTTGGTCGCCGGCAACAAAATTCACTTCCGCCGCCAGCGTCGCTCGGCTGGCGGCTAGACGCCAGCGGGACGTGGACTTTGACCACGGGTGGGCCTGGTTGACTCTCTGAGTCAATGACGGTGGGGCCCAGACCACGTTAACTAAATAGGTTTAGTTTAATTAAAATTTAGTTAAGCTAATTACTCGACACATGGGACCCCTTTGTCGAGTTGACCCGGACCATGTCTCGTTGACCATCGACGTCCACATCGACGTCGGTCGACGCAAAGAATTGATTTTCTGGATTTAATTTAATTCAGGAAATTTCCGAAAATACCCCAAACTTCAAATATTCATAACTTTTAATCTGTAACTCCAAATTAAATAATTTATATATGAAAAATGATCAGAAAAATATGAAGAATCTGTTTATGGCACTTTCATGCATGATTAAACAAGTTAACCTCACTGAATAGGATGAATCATGATTAGGGCAATTTATGAAATAACATTTGGAGTTGGAATTCGTTCTTGTTTGAATTCCACTTCAATTAACTTGGCTAGGTTTTGCATTAGGTGAATTCAGTACCTTAACATGACATGTCATTCATGTGATTGTGCATTGCATTGATTGTATTCCTTCTCAGTTGCCGGTGTTTGCCCCCTCTCAGTAGACGACGTTCCGACGATTGTTCGATGACACCGATGAAGAACTATATTATCTTTAGAAGTGCCAGGCAAGCAAAACCCCCTTGTTCATTCCGATATAATCCCACTCTCTCGCTCCTGCTCTATTTTACTGCATTAGGACAACAACGACTCATGTGTTACTTGCTGCGGTAGCTGAACCCCTTTATCCTCTGCATGACCTGTCATTCCATAGTAATTAGATGAAACCCACTAGCATGAGTAGGAGTTGTTTGAGCCATGTTGTGCCTACTCATTCATGCTTGTTGTCATGCCTGCTACTGCTTAGAGTTGAGTCAGGTCTGATTCATCGGGAATGAATTGGAATGGTTGTGTGAACATGTCCCATCGTGGGTGAGCTAAGTATGTGAACACGATTTGGTAAAGGTAGCGGTGAGAGGCCATGTAGGAGTGCATGGTGGGTTGTCTCATTGCAGCCGTCCTCGTGAACTGAGATCTGTGTTTGTGATCCATGAAACAGTTACTACCACGCATTGGGCCCCGAAACCAATGGACCCTCTCGGCTTCTTAACCACTCTTGTCCTCGGTCCGGGAGTTGCAAGTAGTTTCGGTGTTTGTAGCATCTTTGGGGAGCACGCAACGCTGACCGTAGGGGTGGGTTGTGTTGCGGTAGGCACCGTGGCCAGTGTACCGATTCGCCCGTTTGGTGTCTCGGGAACCCTGCACACATCGTTCGGGGCTGTATGGGAAACCTCGGCCGGACTCCTGCGGATGGAACCCGAATAGGCGATAAACTGGACTTGGGACTTGTGTGTTTAGGTAGGCTGTGGCCGACACCCACGTTGGGCTTCCGCTTGAAGGTTGCCGAGTACATGTCGTGTAAACGGCGGTAAGTGGTGAGCGTGTGTGAAGAAGTACACCCTGCAGGGTTAATATGATCTATTC
This sequence comes from Aegilops bicornis, assembly GCA_021605145.1. Classification (NCBI taxonomy): domain Eukaryota; kingdom Viridiplantae; phylum Streptophyta; class Magnoliopsida; order Poales; family Poaceae; genus Aegilops; species Aegilops bicornis. The sequence continues at coordinate 37,198,324 of CM038670.1, forward strand.
GAATAGCCGTGTCCACGGAGAAGGACTTGGGTTGCCTATATCGGTTCATAGACAAGTGAAAGTGGATACTCTAAAATGCGCAAGATAAGCGTGAGTGCTATGGATGGCGTTCTCGTAGGGAGGCAGGAGCGGGTCCATAGTGGTGTATTGATATGGTGAATATGTGGACTCGTGCGCCACCTCAAAAGAGTTACTTGCAATCGTAGTTCGGGATAGCCACCGAGTCAAAGCTGGCTTGCTGCAGTCAAACTCCACCACCCCTTTTGATAATGATGCATATGTAGCTAGTTACGATGTAAGTCTTCTTTGAATGCGTTTGTACTCACGTTTGCTTATTTTATGTTTTGCGTAGAGACTTGGTCTCGCTAGTAGTTCCGCTTGGACTTGACGGTTAGCTTGTTACCTCAGCTACGATCTTGTGCCTTGGCAGATCAGTAGATAGTCAGGCTTCTCGGCCTTCTTCATTTATAGTTATGCGTACATTTCGGACATGTTTAGCTTCCGCTTGTGCTTTGACTTGTATGTTTCGAGTGTTGGGTCATGAGACCCATGTTTGTAATATCTCGCTCCTCGGAGCCTATTGAATAAATATTTGAGTCGTAGAGTTATGTTGTGATGCCATGTTGTATCTACACATATTGAGCATATTGTGTGTATGTTTGAAATGCTTGGTATGTGTGGGATCCGACAAACTAGTTGTTTATCCTTAGCAGCCTCTCATATGGGGAAATGTAGTCTCGTGCTTCTGAGCGATAGTAGTCCGCTATAGCCCGGATCACATGAGACCTGCTAGCACAGCACTACTGCTTGGACACTTGACTGGCCGGCATGTGTTTCACTTCGTTCCTATGTCCGTTCCTTCGGGAAATGTCACGCGGTGTTATTCGAGTCCTGCCTAGCTCGCTACATGCCGGTTCACCGGAGTCCTCATAGCCCAGTGCTACAGCCCGAATCTATCGTTGATGACCGACATGCTCGATGTGATTCATGTATGCCTGTCCCCATAGGTTAGCGCCGCTTTGGGTTCACGACTAGCCATGTCGGCCCGGTTCTTTATCATGTGGATGCTAGCGACACTTTGTCATATACGTGAGCCAAAAGACGCAAACGGTCCCGGGCCATGGTAAGGTGACACCTGGGAATACCGTGCGTGAGGCCGCAAAGTGATATGAGGTGTTACCGGCTAGGTCGATGTGATTTGGAATCGGGGTCCCGATAGCGTTGGTATCGAGCCCGATCATCAGTAGGATTACCAAGCCAAACTGGTCGAAGTTGTGTCTAGAAATGCTTTAGTTATGTAAGGGAATTGATTGTGGAAGGGAATGTAAGGCTCTTTTTACTCCTTATACCTCATGGCCTTCTGATCTGAGTCAACCTCTTCTCTTCTACGGGGTTTAAGAATTAGGCTTCTCATCTATCTATCAGGATGACGTGTTACTAATCCATAGACCTTTAAGATTGTTGGTCTTAAGCCCCAGTTCAGTTCCTACTATTTCTGTATGATAACTGTTGATCTCGGAACCTTGATATTGTGATGTTGAGTGGTTATGCCACCATTTTTGCAGGATGTCTCAAATCATTTTGAGCATTTACAGCCGTTATCTGTCCGAGTCATCCTGTGTCCCTAAATAGTCGATGCATTTGCAAATCCTTTCCTTCCGTTTCCGATGTCCTTTTGGTCGAATAAGCACACTAATCGGTAAGTTGAGGTACTTCGTTGCCTCGGCATAGATGTTGGAGATATTATTATGACCCTAGGTGTTTAGGAAGTCACCTAGTAAACTAGCCATGTTTTGTGTTCCCCAGTGCGATGATTCTGGCCATTATTCTTGAAAGCATCCCGTGATGTTATTAGTCAGTAGGCATTCTATTCCTGGGCTCTTGAACCCGAGATTCACCCTATCTCATGTTGTTAGTATTTGCTAGTTCCTTTAGGATATTAGTAACCTTGCAATAGTCCTCGAGGTCCATGGTATTTCCTTCTTCCAAATACTTTGAACCGCTTATGGCAGAAATTCCTCGCTGAATCAAAAGCTCACAACCAAAGTACTCTTGAGGAGTCCTTCAGTCATAATTGTGACTCTGCCAGTTCTACCTTCTCCGCATGGGTTATCCGGAAGAAATGTTGAGCTTTGTTCGACATACTAACCTATGCATCCACAACTCGAAAGTATATGCTCCTCGAGTTGTTCCTCCTTAGTTGTATTCTCGACCTCACTTTGTCAATTGATAGTCAAGAGTATGTGTGCATTCGTTTATTGATGCCTATTATCCTTGTGGTCCGTCAAGCCATTCTGTTCTGGAATGACTAGGAGAAACAAACTCCAGTACCTCATCCATTTCTAGGATTGGGTCAAAGTAGTTGTATTCCGCAGATCAAAATGTCAATTCAGCTTTTGTTCTGTTCTACCTTGGAGTATTACCCTCTTTATGTCAGAATCGTCATGAGAATTGCACCTTCTCTTATGAATTCTTGACGCAGTGATACTTCTCGCTATCATTATTCATTCCTCGGTCCCGTGTTGATGCAACCGGAATGTCGACAAGTGAATTGTGATGTGTGAAATCGATACTCCTAGCAACCTCGTTGCTTGGTAGTTAATGGACAATATTTTCACTCTTAGCGTGTTGGTTATTAAATTATCATCCTAAGATTGATCGTGCTACCTAGTCCTTATTTCTGGTGCACCCTTCGATCAATGAGTTAGGATTATTCAATCCCTTGCTTATTTGATCATATCGTCTTGCCCTCAAAAGCAAGATTGTTCTCGAGCTTAGTAACATATCGATTGGTTCGTGACTTTCCAAATATCTTCTTGGAAGTGTTACCGGGTTGTCTCTGTTGTTATGTTGAGCTCGTGGATCAAGTTGGTTTCCTATGAACCATCATTTCTCCAAGAATATGTGTTGGATATACATGAGCTAGTTGGTTAAGCTAGACAACAACTAGGAGAGTTGGAAGATAAAAGCTAGCCTAACTTAGCTCGTTCCAAAAGGATATTTTTGTGTAGTGTGTGTTGAATAAGGATGACATCTTCATAGATTGGTCACTGTGATCAGTTCTTTGGACCTATTGTCTTATCAATCCTTTGATTTGAGTGTGGGCTATCGTCAAATCAAATCAGTACCAACGATGCTCGTAATGTTGTCTTACTCGTGGTTGATCCCTCGAGCGTATACCATTACATCCTTTGGTCTGACCAATGCTATCACCGTGTTCACATGATGGTGGAAGTCCAGTGATATGGAAAATTCCGATGAGTTGTTGTTGAGCCCATCAGCAGCATTTTGTTTCCCCCATGAGTCATGTTGAACATCAACCTAGTATTGGAAACTTGTGTAAGCATTTCTTCATGTTTCGTTCATGAAGCATATGCTTGGATGGAAGTAGTGACTTCCTCGAATTCATGTGCTTTAGGTGTAAGTTGCCGCCATGAATTTGAGAAAGGTTTGTTTTGTTTCCCTTGGAATCATCCCAAATCAGCCATGCATATGTGCGAAGTATTCTGTAGTCTGGAGACTTGCAACCTTCATTCTATATGTATTCCTAGCATACCAAGCCACTGATTGATTTGTTCAAGGAGAAGAAGTTCCTTCCTAAGAGCTAATCCGGACTTATGTAAGGACTTCGTTATCCCCGATGATGGTTCCCCCACCCGAACTCGGTAGTGTTTTATGATAAGACTACTACGTGGTCATGCTTGTCTTGGACAACGTGTTCACAGGTTTGCAGCAGTACCAGCTCATGTTTTGGAGCTTGCTATCGTAGTTCATTCCCGAGAATCTCGCAACATCTTCTCGTCGATTTGTGTTGCAAACTTTCATTTTTCTTCTAGACTCGATGAGTCCGGAATATCCTAACACCAATCGGATCTGAATCTCGTGCAGATATGATGGTTGGAACCTTCCCAACATTTGCATTTTGTTCCCAGCTTGCATCCCATCGTGCCAATTTCCATGGGCTGCCCTCCTCGGCAGTTGTTGTCTAGGATCATCCTCAAAAGTGGACTTACCATGGGTTCCATCCATTCCCGGTGATAAGCAAAAGTCATCCATTGCGTTGTCTTTAACAAGGTAGTCCACATCATCCATCCTAGTCTGGGTATGCCATTCCTTGCACTCCACCAAACGATCTTTGTGAATTGCCTTAGGCTGGTATGAAGAGTTTCAATGATCTCTGATTCAAAAGTAATTCTTTTTGCCACTTAAGGGAATAGTTCCTCGCGTCACCTCCCCTGGGGTGCCCCGTTATTGAATCATGGCAATTTTTTCCTCGCCACCTCGACACCATCTACCATCTTTCTAAGCGTGGAATTTTTGCCCACTAATCACACACCGTCGTTTGTTCTTCCATCCCTCTCGATGTGTTTTGTGTCTCAACTCGAGATGTTCACCCTCTCATTCCGTGAGTTGATCGTGAGTTGCTCGATCTTCAAGAAGATTAAATCCTCGTAGGGTTTCCTTCTTTCTATTGTCATGTTGAGTGAAGATCTCGAAAGCAAAGACGTCAAGACCAAGATCAACATCTTCGAGAAGGGCAACTGGATCATGAAGATTGTGATAGATTTGCGACTCCCCTTTTTCCTCTTACCTCACGTCTTGAATCTCGGGGCGAGATTCTTGTTTAGTGGGGGTGAGTTGTCACAGCCCTAGAGCTTGCTTGTAACTAGTGGCATTGCATCCATGCATCATGTTTAATTTTCATGAAATTTGAAATGGGGATTGCCTAAACCCTAGCATTAAAGGAATTCAAATAGGCTCAACCAAAATATTTTTCGGTGATTTCAAATGGCTTTAGAAAATGTTCATCATTTCTGGAAAAATGTTTTAAACCATAACCAGAGGTGTTGCACATTTTTAATGACATATTTGGTCACTGGATTAATTCATTAAGTATTTGCATTTGGGCATTTAAATGCTAATAAATAATTTAAATGCTCAAATAATCCCAAACTGAAATGTTTCTTGTGGGATATATTTCCAACAGTAGTCATGAGCGATGGCATGAATTTTGGGATTGATTTAGTATTTTTAATAAAGCCCTGAAATTTCTGAGAATAATAGAAAACTGAAATAATAAGAAAAGGAGAGAGAGAAACCTACCTGGCCCAAACTTACATGGCGCTCCACCTGGCCCAGCTGGCAGCCCAGCCATCAGGCCCATCCCACCACCGCCTCCTTCCCTGTCGTCTTCCTCCTCTGCCAGGAGGATGAGCGCGTGGCCGCCGCGCGCACGGCCACCGACGGCCACCTCCTGCTTGCCGTTTCCCTCCCCCGACGCTCTGGACGCCTCCCGCGATGCCACGCACACCCCCCCCCCCCGACCCCCTCGTCCTCTCCTTACTCTCCCTGCGCTCTTTCCCCTCCTCTGTTCCTCTCTCCCGAGCGCCACCGTCGCTGCCCCTCGCTGCCCTCGCGGCCACTGCCTCCCCCTCGACCCCTCGCCGTGTCTGCGAGCTCCGTCTCGACGTCCCCGGCCTCCTCGATGACCCACGAGGCCCCGGACGCGCTGCAACGCCGCCACCGATGCTTTTCCCTCCTCAGCCACCGGAGATCGACCTCGCCGCCCCGCTCAGCTCCGGCCTTCCCCGAGCTCGCTGTCTGCTTCAACCGACTCCCTGTGAGCTTCTCTTCCTCCTCCCCCTTTCCGTTCCTGCTCTCAAGCACCACAATGACCGCAAGGCTCGACCGAGCTCGCCGCCATCAAGACGCCGCCGTCGTGGCCACAACCACGTTGGCTTGATTCCGAGCATGTCACCGTGCTCAGCACATCACTAGGAAGCCGTAGCACCCAGCCGTTCGCCCCGCCGTGCCCCACAGCACCATTTCCGACCCTGCCCGAACTCCGGCCGCCGCCTTGGAGCTCGCCATTGCCGATTCCGGCCGCCCGAGCTCAATCGACTCCACCAAGAGCTGCGGCTCGACTCGACTACACGTAGATGCCTCCACAACCCATTTGGTCGCCGAACGGCAAAATTCACTTCCGCCGCCCGCGTCGCCTTGGCGGCTGACTGACGCCGGCAGCCGACGTGGACTTTGACCACGGGTGGGCCCTGGTTGACTCTCCTGAGTCAATGACAGGTGGGGCCCAGCCCTGTTAACTAAATAGGTTTAGTTTAATTAAAATTTAGTTAAGCTAATTACTCTGACACGCGGGACCCACTGTCAGGGTTGACCCGGACCATGTCTCGTTGACCACTGACGTCACACTGACGTCAGGCTGACGCAGTAATTGATTTTCTGGATTTAATTTAATTCAGGAAATTTCAGAAAATACCCCAAACTTCAAATATTCATAACTTTTAATCTGTAACTCCAAATTAAATAATTTATATATGAAAATGATCGAGAAAATATGAAGAATCTGTTTATGGCACTTTCATGCATGATTAAACAAGTTAACCTCACTGAATAGGATGAATCATGATTAGGGCAATTTATGAAATAACATTTGGAGTTGGAATTCGTTCTTGTTTGAATTCCACTTCAATTAACTTGGCTAGGTTTTGCATTAGGTGAATTCAGTACCTTAACATGACATGTCATTCATGTGATTGTGCATTGCATTGATTGTATTCCTTCTCGATTCTTGCGGTGTTTGCCCCTCTCAAGAGACGACGTTAAACGATTGTTCGATGACACCGATGAAGAACTATATTATCTTAGAAGTGCCGTGCAAGCAAAACCCCTTGTTCATTCCGATATAATCACACTCTCACGCTCCAGCTCTATATTATTGCATTAGGACAACAACGACACATGTGTTACTTCCTGCGGTAGTTGAACCCCTTTATCCTCTCGCATGACTGTCATTCCACAGTAATTAGATGAAACCCACTAGCTTGAGTATGAGTTGTTTGAGCCATGTTGTGCCTACTCATTCATGCTTGTTGTCATGCCTGCTACTGCTTAGAGTTGAGTCAGGTCTGATTCATCGGGAATGAATTGGTGTGAACATGTCCTACTGTGGGTGAGCTAAGTATGTGAACACGATTTGGTAAAGGTAGCGGTGAGAGGCCATGTAGGAGTGCATGGTGGGTTGTCTCATTGCAGCCGTCCTCAGGAACTGAGATCTGTGTTTGTGATCCATGAAACAGTTACTACCACGCATTGGGCCCGAAACCAATGGACCCTCTCGGCTTCTTAACCACTCTTGTCCTCAGTCCGGGAGTTGCAAGTAGTTTCGTGTTTGTAGCATCTTTGGGGCCGCCGCAACGCTGACCGTAAAGGGTGGGTTGTGTTGCGGTAGGCACCGTGTTGATGTACCGATTCGCCTGCTTGGTGTCTCGGGAACCCTGCACACATCGTTCGGGGCTGTATGGGAAACCTCGGCGGACTCCTGCGGATGGAACCGAATAGGCGATAAACCTGGACTTGGGACTTGTGTGTTTAGGTAGGCTGTGTCCGACACCCACGTTGGGCTTCCGCTTGAAGGTTGCCGAGTACATGTCGTGTAAACGGCGGTAAGTGGTGAGAGCGTGTGAAGAAGTACACCCTGCAGGTTAATATGATCTATTCGAATAGCCGTGTCCACGGAGAAGGACTTCTGGGTTGCCTATATCGGTTCATAGACAAGTGAAAGTGGATACTCTAAAATGCGCAAGATAAGTGTGAGTGCTATGGATGGCGCTCTCGTAGGGAGACGGAGCGGGTCCATAGTGGTGTATTGATATGGTGAATATGTGGACTCGTGTGCGCCACCTCAAAAGAGTTACTTGCAGTCGTAGTTCAGGATAGCCACCGAGTCAAAGCTGGCTTGCTGCAGTCAAACTCCACCACCCCTTTTGATAATGATGCATATGTAGCTAGTTACGATGTAAGTCTTGCTGAGTACGTTTGTACTCACGTTTGCTTATTTTATGTTTTGCGAGAGACTTCAGTCTCGCTAGTAGTTCCGCTTGGACTTGACGGTTAGCTTGTTACCTCAGCTACGATCTTGTGCCTTGGCAGATCTGGTAGATAGTCGTGCTTCTCAGCCTTCTTCATTTATAGTTATGCGTACTCGAGACATGTTTAGCTTCCGCTTGTGCTTTGACTTGTATGCTCTGAGTGTTGGGTCATGAGACCCATGTTTGTAATATCTCGCTCCTCGGAGCCTATTGAATAAATATTTGAGTCGTAGAGTTATGTTGTGATGCCATGTTGTATCTACACATATTGAGCATATTGTGTGTATGTTTGAAATGCTTGGTATGTGTGGGATCCGACAAACTAGTTGTTTATCCTTAGCAGCCTCTCATGTGGGGAAATGTAGTCTCGTGCTTCTGAGCGATAGTAGTCCGCTATAGCCCGGTTCACCGGAGTCCTGCTAGCCCAGCACTACTGCTTGGACACTTGACTGGCGGGCATGTGTTTCACTTCGTTCCTATGTCTGTACCTTCGGGGAAATGTCGCGCGGTGTTATTCGGAGTCCTGCCTAGCCTGCTACAGCCCGGTTCACCGGAGTCCTGTTAGCCCAGTGCTACAGCCCGAATCTATACGTTGATGACCGACATGCTCGATGTGATTCATGTATGCATGTCCCCATAGGTTAGCGCCGCTTTGGGTTCACGACTAGCCATGTCGGCCCGGGTTCTTTATCATGTGGATGCTAGCGACACTGTCATATACGTGAGCCAAAAGACGCAAACGGTCCCGGCCATGGTAAGGTGACACCCGTGGGAATACCGTGCGTGAGGCCGCAAAGTGATATGAGGTGTTACCGGCTAGGTCGATGTGATTTGGAATCGGGGTCCTGACAATTGAGCTTTCTACGCACAGTTGGCTAGATGCTTGGATACAAAGTTGGCATGATGCCTCACTTGTTTGGTCAGGTGGACTTCTTACTTTTTCCCTTCAAACCCTCAAAATATTTAGAAAACAGCCTAACCCGAAATCATGTTTTTTTAGGTGGCATACGGAGTGGTAAACTTAATGGTATAGCAAGTGATGAATTGAGAAGCACTTCTACTAACTCAGGTAGCATACAACTTTGACACACGATCACACATCATACACCTCCACTTTCATTTGGTGAGTACGTGTGGGCGCACATGTGCGTATTAGAGTTTCTAGTAAAGCTATGGAGTTGAGAATTTCTCTTTTCCCAAGCATGAATAAGGATTTTAGAAAGAAAACATTTCCTATTTTATAAAATTTAGTTTGAGATGCTATATGACTAACTTAAATGTATTAAGAAGCATACCTCAAGAAAGTCACCCAGATTAACCAATAATGCATCACGATTTGGTTTCACAGGGATCCATGCATCACGATTCTAATTTGTAAGCCTTGAACTGAATTAACTTCCAACAGAATAGTTAGAAAAGATAAATCAGAATGCGGTGGAAAGCCTAGAACCTTTTCTGGCATTGACGTGCATGGAGGGTAGTAGCTCATCCTGAGAAATTGTGTCATATTTTTGTCTTCCACCAATTCAGGACCAACATCTAGTGTTTTGACAATGAGGATGACAAGAGAATGAGCAAGTTTCATTACTTCCGAAGAGTACTCTTCAATAGAATTCCTGGGGTAAGAATGTTTTTATTAATACTAGGTATTGTAAAACACTATAATACTTCAGGCTTTATATGACTAGAGCTGGTATGTGTAAGTATCAAGTGCAAAAAAAAAGACCCAAAGAAAACAAGATTCTTGCTTGTATACTCCCCGACCAAGCCCTTGTTGAGCACTACCATGAACCATAAAATAACTCAGTTGCTAGATATTTATGATGGAAGTATTAACGTAAAAAACTTAATGAAAATTTATTTTGACTGGTAACTTATTTTTTAATAGTGATCATCCTCAACCTTTCAGGATTTCTTTAAATTTCTCAATATAAAAGTTTCATAAGGTGTATTTTGTTGAATTCAACCAAATTGGCTAGGGCTAGGTCGAACATCAACAATTAAAGCAACCACTCATTTGTGTGCTCTGGTGATAAGGTCTAATTTAGTTTTGTGAGATTGTGTAATTTCTATACCAATGTGTAAACATAAATATACCATATTGTTTACTTTGAGTCCCGGCTTAGTTTTTAGTACAGAAGGTTGTGTATAATAGTAAAAGGGTGCCTGGAATCAAAATAGCAAAATCATAATCTTGAAGAAGTCAGTCCTCTATAGTTATTGTATCGGTGTTGAATCGAGAATATGCATAACAATAAAAAAGAAAGAATGAAACTATAATGCGGACATAAATGTCTGGTACTCCTCTTCTTTTGCCTAAGAGTTCGTATTACTATGCGAATGGACACATAACAGACGGTTCATATGTATAATAAAGTACATAAATGTCGAAATCACGTTTCAAATATTAAACAAACAAAAATGGTACACTATGGCAGTGAAAAGTATGCTCTAAATTTAAAATTTTGGCAGGCTCGTCCATTTAAGCATAAGATTACATGTAATAAGTTTGAGGAACCCAACCACGATTCAACTCCAGTGCTCAGCCAAATTGAGAAATTTACTAATTTTATTAATATGATGCTCTAAACAGATGGAAGGAAATTCTCTCCCTTCCTTATACATCAAGATATCCCAAGGATAAAAAGTATAGCCTGAAAGTTTGAGACTCACATGGCCAGTAACTCATATCACGGGCTTGGGGTGGTTGGGTGAACAGGGCAAACATATCAGCCCAGTCTAGTTTTTTATCATCAGAGACAACAATTGCTTGGCCATAACCTTGACGATCCCCTGGGCACTGAGCATATGCATTCTTAACATCGAGGGGGAGTTGAAAGAACTTCTGAATGTCATGCTTCATACCCATGATGACTTCATATGATATTCCATGATTTACAACCTAGTAATGTCAAAAGGTTGGACAGACAATCATGCTTTAGCTAGCAAACAAAACATTAGAGGGGGTAGAATGTAAACGAATTTAAATCTAAAAGTATTCTTGAAAAGATAGTAAAGTATTAGAAATATTATGGTGAAAATAATGAAATGTAGGAAAATAGAACCATTTTATTTTGTAAAGGGACTCAAAGAAAGCGAGAGATCTGATGACCATTTTTATGACATTCATGAAGTATCTCAACATTTCTCTGAGTCATTACAATTTTTACTACGTCATTTGTAAGTTGTCTAGAATTTTCATTATTTGGGGAGTATATGGCTTTCCGTTTTTACAACATTAGAATATTTACATTTTTTAATATATGCTTTTCTATTTTTGACATAATATTATATATAATTTTAGTATTCTTTCTTAATTTCAAGTTAGTTGCTAGAAATATGGTTTCTTTGTTTTTTGAACCATTTTATTAATTATTGGTAACATTGCTAAACATTTCTGGTTCTTTTGTATCGACTGAACCCCGTCTTAAACCACCATAATGTCATGGTCATACGCTTCTATAACGTAGGAGCAATGCTACAACTACGTACTGCAACATACAGGGTCTATGGATGGGTTTAGGTGGCAATTTTTGGTTGGACGAAACCGGAAGGAGGGGCCCACCACTACGGGAAACGCACCCTATGCCGACGGCCAGTGCCGTCGGCAAATCCCTGACAAGCCGTCGGGACAGGCCTATGCCGACGGCCCCGTCGGCTGCAGGGCCGTCGGCAACATATCTGTCGGCGTAGCCGGGATGACCGTCGGCATAGAATGGCCGTCGGCATAGATCATATCCCGACGGTGGTCAGACATCTATGCCGACGCAATCGGCCGCTGGCAAAGCCATCGCCTAACGGCGTTGCCGTCAGCTAACTGAAACGGCGGCTCACCGTGGCACCTCTATGCCGACGGCCGTGCCAGGCCGTCGGCATAGAGGTGCCACGTGGTGAGCCGCCGCTGTTTCTCTGCCTATGCCGACGCGGCACGCCGTCGGCATAGAGGTGCCACGTGGCGAGCCACCGTTGCTCCTGGGTGCTTGCCTATGCCGACGGCCAGGCCGTCGACTTAGTTTAGAACGATGCCGACGGCTAGGCCGTCGGCATAGACGTGCGCTCTGTCGGCAATCGGGCACCACTGGGCGAGAACTAAGCCGACGGCAAGCCGTCGGCATAGGGGCCACGTGTCGACTGGGAGCTCACGCCCGGCCTATGCCGACGGCTAGGCCGTCGGCATAGTTTCTGTATAGATTTTTTTTTCTTTTTTCTGTTTCTTTTCAGCTCAATTCATTTGAATATCAACAGGATATATAAGAGGCAGCACCACGTAATGTAAGGAGCAAAGATAGCACAACAATATATGCATAAGCATCATCACAATCATAAGGCATAAGCACAATCATAAGGCATAAGCATATAGAGAAGCACACAAGTCATCTAAAGGATCATCACCACACACAAGTCATCTAAAAACATAAGCATAAGCACACAAGTCCCCGAATGGCTTAAGAGCCGGACGCCGAGCACCGCGGAGGTCGTCACCGCCAAGAGCGCCGAAGCCCAGGTCGTCAGTGCTTCCGCCAGCGCTACCGCCAAGACCGCCTCCACCTCCGCCTCCGCCTCCGTGGATCGGAGTGGTCGGGCTCCGTGTCTCCGGAGTGCTGCGAAGACCACCGCCAACGGTAGATCCACCTGTTCCCTGGATGTTGAAAAGACATATTAATGGGATATATGACTGTGTTGAAAGGCATGACATGCTTGGGGTGAATAGATTGGGGATGAACTAACCGGCGAGGGCCAGTGATTACGTGCCACAAACTCCTCAAAGGTCATGACTTTGGTTGTCTTTGGAGGGCATGGTCTTGGCTGCAATCGAGGACACTGCCGCCGCCATTTCTGAAAAGCCTGCTCGGTGGCGATCCCTCTGCACTTGGTGTTCATGAAGCCTCGATGCCACGCCATGGTCTCCTGGCGTGTGTACTCTGTAGGCCTACGGTATGACATGATGGAACTCATAAAACTACTAGATGCGGAAAATAAAGTGAGCAATGAAGATAAGAGGGAAAATACTTACTGATTGTTGCTCTGAAGAGGGACTGTAGGCTGGACCTTTGGCTGGCTCATGCGCTGGCTCAGGCTCGGGTCGATCCGACGAAGCTGTGTAGGAGATAGTCGGAGTGACCATGATCGAGAACCGCCTCCGACCGTGCTCCTTGGGCCCCATGCTCACCACCGCCTGTCGTCCAGATCCGCCGCAATGGGGTCGGTGTGTCGGGATGTAACTTCAGACACGCGGAGTAGGCCTCCTTCCTCCACGCGGTCTTCTTGCAGTAGTACTTGGGCTCGCCAGGCTTGGGGTCCTTCCGCGTATGGGCGATCTCCCACGCTGCATGTCCGAGAGGCGGCCGCTTGGTTCCTCCTGCACCACCAAGCAGATGTTAGTCATACATAAGAAAGTGATGGTAAATAGAAGAAGAAGAATGTTTAATGGGGTTAGTCATACATTAAGCGCCTTGTGGAGATAGTGGTTTCGGTTTCCACGAGCATGTACTCCTCATTCCCTCGGTTAGCCTTATTTTTGATTCTCATAGCCGCCTGTGCTCCAGCCCCATCACACCAAAGATCCACCAATGCCGCCAGGACTCGTCTTTTCCATAACACGAATTTGGACACACCTACATAATAAAAAGCATAATGGCATGTCAACATGAAGCGGTGAAATGTACCACATGGTAATGAAAGCATAATGAAAATCTTTTATACTTACCGCCAAGTACTCGTGCCTCTCCAAGGTAATGCCCATCCTCCGCGCTTCTTCCTTGGTCATCTTCACACCAAGAACATCGTGGTAGTATGTCGAGATGGCCACATAGCGCACCTCGTCTTTACATCTGGCGGGCCTTCTTCTTGCATTGGCGCAGACGATCTGGTCGCTCTAGCTACAGGTTCGGAAGAACTTCGATAGAATTTCTACAATCATGCATGAAACAAGAATGGAAGAAGCCATGAGTTAAATCATTCATGAAACTAGAATGGACTTGTGCTTCTGAAGAGAACTCACCCAGAAAGTAGTGGTTACGGCCTTGGCATGGGTCTCATGGTCCGCGTGGAGGGCCGCTTCCCAGTGGTCCCAGCTCGTGGCCAAAACCCGACGGTCCGGCTGCTGTTGGATCCGGACAAGACAACCCCGCCAAGATAACTTCAGCAAGACGGTGATGAGGCCGTTGGGAATACGGACCCCTTTAGAATATATCCAGTTGCTGCAAAAGAATGAACTATTAGCATCTGACAAGCAAAATAAATAACAACCGGAATATGCATGTGACAAGCAAAATAAGGAACCGCTTACTCTTTTCCCGTGGGCTCAATGAGCCACTTACGCTCCTCGATGGCAGGAACCTGCTTTGGTAGCTTTGCGTTGCCATGCAGCCATCCCTTGTTGTCAACCCCCTTCCCGTCACCACCATCATCCCCGCCACCACCCCCCTCCTCGCCTGCCTCTCCCTCCCCAACCTCCTCCTCCTCCTCCTCCTCCTCCTCGCGTGCCTCCTCCTCCACCTCCTCCTCCTCCACCACCTCCTCCTCCTCCTCCTCCTCCCTAGAGTGTACCTCACTAGAGGAGGGTACCTCACTAGAGGAGGGCCTCGAAGACAACACCCCTAAGTCGGTGAGGGTGCGCTCTTTACAGCCGCGACCCCTGTAGTGGCTCTCCCCCAAAGACTCGTCCTCTAGAGGCTCTCCCCCCGCCCCCTCCTCCTCTAGGGGCACCTCTCCCTCGACCTCCATGTGAGGAGTCATCGTCAAGTAGCCGAGGGGGAGGATTACGTGCTCGACCACTCCGACTAGGCAGGCCGACGACCTTGCGTAGGAAACCCACGCCGTCGGCCTTCCCCTTGCCCATGTTCCACGAACCTGCATTGAAAAGAGAAAAAGCAATTAGTAAATTAATGAAATGAAGAAAAAGGCATGATAATAAACACATTAATAAAAATGCATAAAAAGGCATATTCCTAAACTTGAAACGTACATCTGCTAGAACCCATATGAATCATCCTTTGTTGTAACCTCTTTCTCGGTCCGTCTCATCATCACTATCAATCATATCATCTTCGTTGTCCGACGGAGGTGGAGGCTCTTCCTCCTCGTCAGCGTCTTCGTTTAACTTTTCTAGCATAAGTATGTCATTTTCATTGACAATGGTCTCACCATCATTCCGTGCATAAATCGGCGTTTGGGTCCACATCATCATCACCCAATGGTGCAAGGCGTCATCGCTTTCTAACCACATCATCATCATCATCATCATCAGGTTGCTCTTGATAGAACACTCCCTCGTATGTCATGGGGTTAATGTTGTAGTAATCGTCTTCATTCGGTGCGGTGGCTTACCATGTGGCGACACCTTGAACACAACTTCCCAACCCTTTAGATACACTTTCTGGCATGGCTAAGGCGGATAATATACTTGTGTAGCTTGGGTAGCCGCAATGAAGAGATCGGCTCCGGCATAGACGGTTGATGGTTTAACTTTGACCAAACCAATGGAAGGCGTATGTTTTACCCCCTCCCGTGGATCGAACCATCGGCATTTGAACACAGGCAGACTTAGGGTCTCACGCCCCTGGCGGAATTTAACCTCGTATATATTTTGTACCCTTCCGTAGTAGTCTAGTGAATTTTGACCGGGGGTGTACACTCAAGTATTTATAGTTTTCGGATCGGGGTGGCTGTTTTGGTGCTCCTCTGTATGAAAGCGATACCCATTCACATCATACTTTGTACATGTCATGACGGCAGGGTCAAAACCCATGGAAACCCATCTCAATTCATCATCCATAGATATGTTGGATCTTTTCCTACAAGTATAATGGAAATTGTTGCGTGCGTTAGTTCGGTTAACTAATAAATGTTGAAGTAGGTATTTAATAGGGGAGTGTGGAAATTTACTTTCTCCATGAACCAAGCAACAAAATTTTTACGTCCAGAGTTTCCATGACGGAGAAGAGTAAGTGCCTCCGCCTCGATGGGAGGATTCACTCCCGTCCCATTCCTCTTGAACGAAATCACTAAAAAAAGATAAGCGGTGTTAGACCGGGACTAAGTGAACATGAAACATGATGATGTGGAAGACATAAAGGAATGGTGTAGTGGTATTACCTCATCCACACTTCCTCAACTGCCTTGATGTTGTGCAAGATATAGAACATGAGGTCCTCCCACTCTTGTCGTGGCATGTTATAAGATTTCGAGGCCCCAGCCCTCCCACCTTGCGCGTTGAATAGATCGAGCCTGGGTTGATACTTGGGTTCTTCTATATTGTATCGAGGCACCTTGTTATGAAGATGGGGACCGTGGTGCGGATAGTATGATGTCACGAGGTCCGACACCTCCTCTAGGATAACTCGCCTCAGCTATGGAAGCTTCAATCTTAGCTTTGTTTCCACATTTCCGTCGGAGATGCTTGTTACGCCTCTCGGGGCCGTCGCCACCGATTTTGCACAGGTGGCCCCCAACAATACCTCGCTCATGAGGTGCGTAATGAGATGTGTCATCGAGTAAAGAAGACTGGCGGAAAGATCTTCTCTAGCTTGACTATCAACTCCGGTGCCTTCTTATGCAATTTTCAATCACCTCTTTACTTACTTCTTTAGCATGAGCGTGCGGAAGAAATGGCTAAGCTCGGCAAGCACTCGCCAGACATGCTCGGGGACATAGCCTCGAACCATCACCGGCATTATCCGCTCAATCCATACATGGTAGTCATGACTCTTCAGACCGGTCACTTTGCCCGTTGAAAGATTGACTCCCTTATATTCGATGCATAACCATCGGTGAACTTCAAAATTTGTTTCAGCCGGATAAGTACTTCTTTTTTTACGGCGGTTTAAGGACAAAGTCGACATCGGCTTGAACCAGTTTTTTCGACCGCACGTGGGAGGCTTCATGTTCAGGCGTGGTCTATCACAAATTCTCATTGATCGGCTCTAGCTTTTACGTTATCCTTCGTCTTATCAGGAATGTTGAGGATCGTGTGGAAAAGGGACTCGCCACATTCTTTTCGGTGTGCATCACATCAATATTGTAAGGAAGTTTGAGGTCCTTGAAATAGGGAAGCTGCGAGAAGGGGTAATGTGAGTCTAGTTGTGCGTCTCACCATATCCCTCGAAGCCTTTGTCTTTGGCTTTGCCTTTGCCTTTGACTTTAGGCTTGAGCTTTTAGCTGAGCAAGAACATCTGCCCCGAAAATGTTGAAATCTCGGTTACTTCATGAACAACCCGACCTTTCGTGAAGTTCTTCTTGTCTTCCTGTCTGGATGGTGCGGAGGGAGGAACTGCCGATGCAGGTCAAAGGCTACATACTTGCCACCCTTACTCAGCCAAATCATTCGCAGAGCTGCATGCACACTTGGGCATGGCATCTTACCACTTGTACACCATCCGCAGAATAGAGCATAGCCGGAAAGTCATGCATGCAATAGTGCAACCAAACTTTCATCAAGAAATTTCTCTGCGCAGATCCCGGTCGTATGTCAACCTCGGAAAGTACCAAGAATGGTGCAAAGCATCCACAAGCGGCTGCATAAACACACCCAATTGCTTCCTCGGGTAGTCAGGCCCCGGAATGATGAGCGACAAGAACATGGTCTTCCGTTGCATTAGGGCACCGGGAGGAAGATTGAGCGAATTACAAACACAGGCCAGCATTTGTATGGATTGGACGACATACCATATGGATTCAACCCATCACCGATATGGCTATTCGACATTCCCAGCCTCGGCTGCTTCCTCGGGGTATTCTTCATCGAATGACTTCCATGCTTCCTCCCGATGGATGTACGATTTTTTGGATTGTACCTTATACCTTCCTTGTGCCACTTCATCATTTTGGCGGACTCCTTCGTGATGAAAAGGCGCTGCAGTCTTTTATAAAATCAAGATACCGAAGAACCTTAACGGGATGGTTAGCTGCTTTTTCTCACCATCCTCACCGACCACCTCAATGTACCGAGACGAACCGCACTTCCTACAGTACTTGTCATCCACATACTGCGTGCCTAAACAGAAGGCAATTCTTGGGCAAACATCTATTTTCTCATAATCCATAGAGAGTGCCTTCATGATTTTCTTTGTATCGTACATGCTTTTCGCAGTTCATGACCCTCGTGGAGGCTGTTAGCCCATACTCCTGTGAATGCTTGAAGCATTTCTCTGACAAATACTTTCAGCCTTGGCCTGCAATCGATTGTAGATGGCATCCGGCTGAGATATTTTCGCACCCGCATAAAGAGGTTTCTTCGACGAGGCCAAGACCTCCAAGAAGGCCTTTGTGGTTGCCTCCGGCTCCTCCAGTTCATTCTCACGAAGGTGTCGCATTTGCCGCTTCTGCAATAATGACATCATCTAGCATGTCCACGACCCCGTCGTCCTCATATCCATCGATGCGTTGTCGCATCACCTCCTCTCTACCACGGTCCTGATCGGCTATGTTTATCGGCGGCATGTCAAAGTTTGGCATATATCCGTGCGCGAAGGTGCTCACTCATGTCCGTCTGATTTCTACGGTGACGTCGCACATCTCGCCTGAGGGCATGGTGGGATAATTCTCATTGACTGACGGAATATCTCCTTCAAATACACATCGGTTTTCGCGATCCACTCTGATGTTACTCGATTCCGACGGATAAAACCACTTTGTACATCCACTGATTATTTGCCATCCTCTGCTTTTTTGCAACCCACACAACATAATTAAGGATTCACTCAAATTAATCACATCAAATTTTCAGTTTCTACCGCGTTTAATCCACCTACATCTCTAATAGGTAAAGATGGGTCCTAATCCCACCCGAGGATGTGTAGATTGAGTATGTTCTCCATTCTACCCCGTTCCGAGACAAAATTTCGGCAGCACCTCCCCGATGTTCTCCAGATACACGTCTCGGCAAATAGCCGAGAGAATGTGCTCCGGAGAACAATGGGGAGGCGCCGCCGAAATCCTGTCTCGGAACGGGGTAGAACATGGAGAACATACCCAATCTACACATCCTCGGGCTGTCCATGGAAAACGTTGGACAATCCGAAAGAGCTGCGGTGATAAATATGCAATTGAATGCATATTTATCGATGCAACCCTTTCGGACTGGAGACGCCTAGGTTACGTCAGTTGACTTGAGAATGAAATCTAGTGATATGAAAAATTGGAGGAGATGGACTTGTAGCTCACCCTCGGCTGTAGAGGAAGTAGTCGAACAGCAGAGGGATGCTCAGGGGGACCAGCACGTCGGATAACGGTCACTCCAATGAAATGCGAAACCACAAAGCCTGCAAATTCCATCGCGACAAAAAATTAGAACATCACAACTCATAGAGCATATTTAAAACATTTAAACATGCATTCATTTATTTTTGCATCATGTAGGAAAAAAACTAACAACATTAACAATATATTCATCATCGTCATCACATATTCATCATCATCATTATCACCTATTCATCTAACCAAATTTTTTACTACCTATATTCATCATCGTCATCACATATTCATCATCGTCATCACATATTCATCATTGCCATCACATATTCATCATCGTCATCACATATTCATCATCGCCATCACATATTCATCATCGTGACCAATTTTTTTTCAAGGTATGCAACATATAGCATCTCATCTAACCAAATTTTTTTACTACCTATCTCACTATCTATCTAACTATCTACCTATCTAACTATCTATCTAACTATGTATCTAACTATCTAAATACCTATCTAAATACCTACCTAAATATCTATCTAACTATCTATATCTAACTAGCTACAAAATTACTAAAAACACTAAAAACTTCAAAAAATCACCTTGAGAAGGCCGGCCGGAGTTAGGCGGGAGGCGCGGGTAGGGCGGCCGGCGACGGTTGCGGGGCGGCCGCGTGAGGTCGAGGCGGGAGGCTCGGGTCGGCTGAGGTCGGCTGGGCGGGTAGGGCGGGCGGCGGCGACGGTTAGCGGGCGGCGGCGTGAGGTCAAGTGGGAGGCGCGGGTCGGGCGGCCGGAGTCGGGCGGGGCGGGGGTCGGTGCGGCGACGGGCGAGGGTCGGGAGGGCAGCATGAGTCGGGGCGAGGCGGCGCTGGTGGCGGCGGGCGGGCGGCGTGGCCTCGGGCGGGAGGTGGCGGGCGGGCGGGCTCGGGCGGTGGCGTGTGGGCGGGCGGGCGGAGGTGGTGGGCGGCGACGGGTGTGGGTCGGTGAGGAAGGGGAGATGGCGAATGGGTGGTGGGCGAACCGCAAGGAGATAGGTCGGCCCTATGCCGACGGCTGGCCGCGTCGGCATAGGCTCGCCTTTGCCACGCCATCGATCCGTGGACATGTCTTGGCTGCTATGCGAGGGCTAAGCCGTTGGCATAGATACTTTGCATTTTTATTTTTTTATTACGACATATGTGTGACTCTCGGCTGCTGTAAAAATAGTCCCACCTCGCCCAAAGACAAGCATAGGAGGGCCCACCGTAACACTGGCGGCATTGCTACCCCCCTCGGTGCCCGTCCCTTCTAACCCTAACACAGACGACCGCGGATCTAGCTCTTTAACTTCCGCGGACTGGGTCTGGCGGTGGACCTTTTCACATGGTTGTCATAGCCCGGACCATAGCTGCACCCCCAACACCATTCGGCCCAACCCACCCTCGGCCCGACGTGGCCGTTTCCCCCCTCCGGGACACGGCGGCAGCCACGCCCGTGAGGTCTACACGGCAGGACGGGGGCCCTGGGGGAGTAGTAATGCCACCGGAGCGTCGCACCGGGCCCTCATACATGCGGGGTGGTGTGGTGGCATGTCCGAAGAGGCGGCACGCGTGTCCGGGGTGTGCCCTCCCTAACGGACGGCGCCGTCGCGAGCACTGGAGAAGCAGACGCGTCCAGTCTACGGAGGGGATCTTGTGGGTGTGGCCGGATGTTGCTCTAAAGTGTTCGTATGGGCTGACCTAACATGACCGGGTGGATAGGCCTTGATCAAATCCCGTCCGTGCAAAGTCAAAGGGCTAGATCCGGTGGTCAAACGCTTCTGAGGTTAGGCGGGACGGGGCCACAGGGGTAGCAATGCCACCGGACCGTGGCATCGGGCCCTCATACATGCGGGGTGGTGTGGTGGCATGTGAAGAGGCGGCCGCAGCGTCTCGGTGTGGCCCCCCTCACGGACGGCGATGACACACGGTAGTAGGCGTTCTGCGGAAGCGATGCGGCGTGAATATTATTAAATACTCGGAGCGCGATAAAATCATGAGTTTTTACATGGCGTGGGCACATGTGCTATAGGACCGATGGTAATTTTTCATAATTTTTCGTGATGGAGAAGTATCTGAACACTTCCCTCTACGCGGATTGCTCTTCGCGTCTACGTTGTGGCGGCGGCCTCCGGGGCTAACATACCGCCAAATCTTGCGTGGCGGCCTCTCACAAGTCTGGAAGTGTTGTGGCGGTTGCAAATGCCCGCAGCGTCTCCGGGGTGTCCCCCCCTCACGAACGGCGCCGCAAGACCGGAGGGGATAAACGGACGCGTCGGGTCTACACAGAGGGGATCTTGCTTTGTGTTTGGCCCGGATGTTGCTCTAAAGTGTTCGTATTGGCTGACCTAACATGACCGGGTGGAGAGGTCCACTGGTCAAAGCCCGTCCGTGGGAAGTCAAAGGGGTAGATCTCGTGGTCAACCGCTCCAGGGTTAGGCGGGACGGGGGCCCTGGGGGGTAGCAATGCTACCGGAGCGTCGCACCGGCCGCTCATACATGCAGGGTGGTGTGGTGGCATGTCCGAAGAGGCGGCACGCAGCGTCTCGGTGTGCCCCCTCCTGCAGACGGCGCCGCCCGGCACTGGAGAAGCAGACGCGTCGGGTCTACGGAGGGGATCTTGCTTTGTGGGTGTGGCCGGATGTTGCTCTAAAGTGTTCGTATGGGCTGACCTAACATTACCGGGTGGATAGGCCTTGATCAAATCCCGTCCGTGCAAAGTCAAAGGGCTAGATCCGGTGGTCAAACGCTTCTGAGGTTAGGCGGGGCCAGGGGCCACAGGGGTAGCAATGCCACCGGACCGTCGCATCGGGCCCTCATACATGCGGGGTGGTGTGGTGGCATGTCCGAAGAGGCGACGCAGCGTCTCGGTGTGGCCCCCTCACGGACGGCGATGACACACGGTAGTAGGCGTTCTGCGGAAGCGATGCGGCGTGAATATTATTAAATACTCGGAGCGCGATAAAATCATGAGTTTTTACATGACGTGGGCACATGTGCTATAGGACCGATGGTAATTTTCATAATTTTTCGTGATGGAGAAGTATCGAACACTTCCTCTACGCGGATTGCTCTTGGCGCGTCTCTGTTGTGGCCGGCGGTCTCCGGGGCTAGCATACCGTCAAATCTTGCGTGGCGGCCTCTCACAAGTCTGGAAGTGTTGTAGCGGTTGCAAATGCCCGCACGCGTCTCGGTGTCCCTCGCTCACGGACGGCGCCGCCGCCCGGCACAGGGAGAAGCAGACGCGTCGGGTCTACAGAGTGGATGTAGCTGTGGGTTTGGCCGGATGTTGCTCTAAAGTGTTCGTATTGGCTGACCTAACATGGCCGGGTGGAGAGGTCCTTTGGTCAAAGCCCGCCCGTGGGAAGTCAAAGGGTAGATCTCGTGGTCAACCGCTCCGAGGTTAGGCGGGGCCAGGGCCCTGGGGTAACAATGCCACCGGGCGTCGCCGCCCCTCATACATGCAGGGTGGTGTGGTGGCATGTCAGAAGAGGCGGCACGCGTCTCCGGGTGTGCCCCCTCACTGCAGACGGCGCGCCGCCCGGCTTTGGAGAAGCAGACGCGTCGGGTCTACGGAGGGGATCTTGCTGTGGGTGTGGCCGGATGTTGCTCTAAAGTGTTCGTATGGGCTGACCTAACATGGCCGGGTGGATAGGCCTTTGGTCAAATCCCGTCCGTGCAAAGTCAAAGGGCTAGATCCGGTGGTCAAACGCTATAGGGCTAGGCGGGACGGGGGCCCTGGGGGGTAGCAATGCCACCGGACCGTCGCATCGGGCCCTCATACATGCGGGGTGGTGTGGTGGCATGTCCGAAGAGGCGGCACGCGTCTCCGGGGTGTGGCCCCCCTCACGGACGGCGATGACACACGGTAGTAGACGTTCTGCGGAAACGATGCAGCGTGAATATTATTAAATACTCGAAGGGCGATAAAATCATGAGTTTTTTACATGACGTGGGCACATGTGCTATAGGACCGATGGTAATTTTTCATAATTTTTCGTGATGGAGAAGTATCTGAACACTTCCCTCTACGCGGATTGCTCTTCGCGCATCTACGACTGTGGTCGTGACCTCGGGCTAACATACCGTCAAATCTTGCGTGGCGGCCTCTCACAAGTCTGGAAGTGTTGTGGCGGTTGCAAATGCCCGCACGCGTCTCGGTGTCCCCCCTCACGGACGGCGCCGCCGCCCGGCACTGGAGGGAAAAGCAGACGCGTCGGGTCTACGAGTGGATGTAGCTGTGGGTTTGGCCCGGATGTTGCTCTAAAGTGTTCGTATTGGCTGACCTAACATGACCGGGTGGAGAGGTCCTTTGGTCAAAGCCCGTCCGTGGGAAGTCAAGCAGGTAGATCTCGTGGTCAACCGCTCGAGGTTAGGCGGGGACGGGGGCCACAGGGGGTAGTAACGCCATCGAGCATCGCGGCCCCTCATACATGCAGGTGGTGTGGTGGCATGTCCGAAGAGGCGGCGTCTCGGGGTTTGCCCTCACACGGACGGCGCCGCCGCCGCACCTGGAGAAAGCAGACGCGTCCGGGTCTACGGAGGGATCTTCTTGTGGGTGTGGCCGGATGTTGCTCTAAAGTGTTACGTATGGGCTGACCTAACATGACCGGGTGGATAGGCCTTTGGTCAAATCCCGTCCGTGCAAAGTCAAAGGCTAGATCCGGTGGTCAAACGCTTCTGAGGTTAGGCGGGGCCGGGGGCCCATGAGGTATAATGCCACCGGACCGTCGCATCGGCCCTCATACATGCGGGGTGGTGTGGTGGCATGTCCGAAGAGGCGACACGCAGCGTCTTGGTGTAGCCCCTCACGGACGGCGATGACACACGGTAGTAGGCGTTACTGCGGAAGCGATGCGGCGTGAATATTATTAAATACTCGGAGCGATAAAATCATGAGTTTTTTACATGGCGTGGGCACATGTGCTATAGGACCGATGGTAATTTTTCATAATTTTTCATGATGGAGAATGTCGAACACTTCCCTCTACGGATTGCTCTTGGCGTCTCTGTGTGGCGGCGGCCTCCGAGCTAACATACGGCAAATCTTGCGTGGCGGCCTCTCACAAGTCTGGAAGTGTTGTGGCGGTTGCAAATGCCCCGCAGCGTCTCCGGTGTCCCCCCCCTCACAGACGGCGCGCCGCCCTTGGCACTGGAGGGAAGCAGACGCTTGTCCGGGTCTACAGAGTGGATGTAGGCGTGGGTTTGGCCGGATGTTGCTCTAAAGTGTTCGTATTGGCTGACCTAACATGACCGGGTGGAGAGGTCCTTTGGTCAAAGCCCGTCCATGGGAAGTCAAAGGGTAGATCTCGTGGTCAACCGCTCGAGGGGTTAGGCGGGGACGGGGCCACAGGGTATAGCATGCCGGAAGCGTCGCACCGGCCCCTCATACATGCAGGGTGGTGTGGTGGCATGTCCGAAGAAGCGGCACGCGTCTCGGTGTGCCCCTCACACGGACGGCGCCGCCGCCCGGCACTGGAGAAGCAGACGGCGTCGGGTCTACGGAGGGATCTTCTTTGTGGGTGTGGCGGATGTTGCTCTAAAGTGTTCGTATGGGCTGACCTAACATGACCGGGTGGATAGGCCCTTTGGTCAAATCCCGTCCGTGCAAAGTCAAAGGGCTAGATCCGGTGGTCAAACGCTTCTGAGGGTTAGGCGGGGCCAGGGGCCTGGGGTAGCAATGCCACCGGACCGTGGCATCGGGCCCTCATACATGCGGGGTGGTGTGGTGGCATGTCCGAAGAGGCGGCACGTGTCTCCGGGGTGTGGCCCTCCTCACGGACGGCGATGACACACGGTAGTAGACGTTCTGCGGAAACGATGCGGCGTGAATATTATTAAATACTCGGAGCGCGATAAAATCATGAGTTTTTACATGGCGTGGGCACATGTGCTATAGGACCGATGGTAATTTTTCATAATTTTTCGTGATGGAGAAGTATGTCGAACACTTCCTCTGCGGATTGCTCTTGGCGTCTAAGATGGCGGCGGCCTCGAGAACTAACATACCAAGCAAATCTTGCGTGGCGGCCTCTCACAAGTCTGGAAGTGTTGTGGCGGTTGCAAATGCCCGCAGCGTCTCGGTGTCCCCCCTCACAGACGGCGCCGCCCGGCTTTGGAGAAGCAGACGCGTCGGGTCTACAGTGGATGTAGCTGTGGGTTTGGCGGATGTTGCTCTAAAGTGTTACGTATTGGCTGACCTAACATGGCCGGGTGGAGAGGTCCACCGGTCAAAGCCCGTCCGTGGGAAGTCAAAGGGGTAGATCTCGTGGTCAACCGCTCGAGGTTAGGCGGGGCCAGGGGCCACAGGGTAGTAACGCCATGCCGGAGGCGTCGCACCGGCCCCTCATACATGCAGGGTGGTGTGGTGGCATGTCCGAAGAGGCGGCAGCGTCTCGGTGTGCCCCCTCACGGACGGCCGCCGCCCGGCTTTGGAGAAGCAGACGCGTCGGGTCTACGGAGGGATCTTCTTTGTGGGTGTGGCGGATGTTGCTCTAAAGTGTTCGTATGGGCTGACCTAACATGACCGGGTGGATAGGCCTTGGTCAAATCCGTCCGTGCAAAGTCAAAGGCTAGATCCGGTGGTCAAACGCTTCTGAGGTTAGGCGGGACGGGGGCCCTGGGGGGTAGCAATGCCACCGGACCGTCGCATCGGGCCCTCATACATGCGGGGTGGTGTGGTGGCATGTCCGAAGAGGCGGCACGTGTCTCCGGGGTGTGGCCCCCCTCACGGACGGCGATGACACACGGTAGTAGACGTTCTGCGGAAACGATGCGGAGTGAATATTATTAAATACTCGGAGCGAGATAAAATCATGAGTTTTTTACATTTCGTGGGCACATGTGCTATAGGACCGATGGTAATTTTTCATAATTTTTCGTGATGGAGAAGGATCTGAACACTTCCCTCTACGCGGATTGCTCTTTGCGCGTCAACGACTGTGGCCGTGACCTCCGGGGCTAGCATACCGTCAAATCTTGCGTAGGCGGCCTCTCACAAGTCTGGAAGTGTTGTGGCGGTTGCAAATGACCGGGACGCGTCTCCGGGCCAAACCCACAGCAAGATCCCCTCCGTGTAGACCCGACGCGTCCGTTTCCCCCCCTCCGGTGCGTGGCGCGCCGTCCGTGAGGGGGCACCGAGCCCCAAGGCGGCGACGCTTGCATGAACACTTTCACATATGCGCCGGGACCCGTGCGATGTTTGATGACATAGCTACACCGAATCCCCCACCAGCCGTAATTCCTTCCGTGTCGACCGTTTCCCCTCCGGTGACACGGCGATAGCGATGTTAAAAACGGGGGCAATCGATATACCATCGGGTATGTTTTTTAGATAAGGCATAATTATCATATACAAAAACAAAACTAAAATAAAGTAAAAATAACAAAACCGAGTAAAAATAAAAAATAAAGTAAAATACCGCATTATCTTGCAAGCGGCGGGCCGTCGGCATATCTGTCTTACCTACGGAGGTTGTCCCACGGATCGTTGGCGTGGCGTGGCACGGATCGGCGCGGCGATGAGGGGCCTATGCCGACGGCTTGGCCGTAGGCATACCTCTGCCAGCGATATGCCGGCTGACGCCGTTCTTGCCCGTCGGCGTAGGGTCAACGCCGTCAAATGGTCGTGGCCAAGGCGGGTGGGCCACGGATATGCCGACGGCCTGCCCTATGCCGACGGGCCCGTGGGGCGTACCTCGGGCGGTCCCGACGGCCTTGTCTATGCCGACGGCCCCGTCGGCATAGGTGGATGTGTGCTGACGGCTTTTCTACGCCTACGGCTTTTCCGTGGCCGTCGGCATAGGTCCATAGATGCCGACGGGGGCCGTCGGCAACCCCAGTTTTTCTGGTAGTGCACCCCATTGAATTCATGGGTGTGCAGGCATTAGTTATTAGGAAACTTACGTGAGGAGCCTGTAGATTACCCGTAGGTGTACTAGGCATTTTTGACAATGCAGTTAGGAGCGAAGTTTGTTACTCCCTCCGTTAGTAGTGATCTGAACGTTTTTATATTTCTTTACGGAGGGAATACATTTTATGAAGCGTATGATCCTATAATGTCGAGTAATGGATTTTAGCAACCAAATCTAGATTCAACCAACGATTGAGTAAAGGATTACCCGCAAAAGAAACAATTAAGTAAAGGATGATTGTTTCTTTTTTCCCGCAAAAAAAATTGTTTCTGTTTCGTGCTTGTGTTGGTTCAACAACATGTTTGACATAGAATCAGACGATATTTTTTCACATAAAGCAAATATAAATTGAACTGGTTGGTTAATATGGCCTCAAGTTCAGTCCTTCGACAACTCAAAAAAAAAAAGTTCAGACCTTCGATTCAGTGACGCACCTGAAAGAAACCCCACTCCTCGCAAGCAAATCTGAGCTTCGCGGCCTCTGCCTCAACAGACTCGGAGCTCAAGAGCTTGCCGAGGTCGATCACCGGAACGTCATCGGAGTGCTCTGGGAGAACGGCGAGGGTGTCGATGTCCGGCCGGATGTATCGCTAGATGGTGTCGGCCGTCAGCTCGCCGGCGGACTCCGCCAGAGCCTGGACGTTCCTGGCGGGAAGCGTCACTCCCAGCTTCGACCACCTGCTCTCGCTGGCGCTGCCACTCGCTGCCTCCACCTCCATCAGTACAGCTAGCTAGTTCTACCAAGTGCTCTCACTCGCTGTCTAATTTGTCCAGAGATCCAGCTATCTATCAGACTATCATGTACTCCCTCCGTTCCGATTTACTCGTCGTGGTTTTATTTGAAATTTGTACTAAAACCACGACAAGTAAATCGAACGGAGGGAGTAAGACTGTCAATACTCCACACCACGTGGTACACGCGTGGTAAGCAAGCTACCCAAACTTGATTGGCTGAAAAAATAACGCGCACGGTGAGAGTGCGGTCTGAAATGATCTCCTATGCGTGGTCAGGAGCGCTCGGCGCTTTCCCAACAAGCGGGGCAGTCACTGACCATTTGTTTTTTGAAATTTAAGGTACACTCTCAGGGGCGGAGCTAGAGCTAATGTTACCCTGATGCACCACGGCATAAAATTTTCAACCAAAGATGTAGTATTGAGTAAGGGTGTACTATTTGACAACTTGTAGCACTCATTTCAGACATAACAAAAGTCGATGTATAAAAACATACTGCAATAGTATTTTTTTGGTATATTGGTAAAACAAAGAACTTGCCTGACAAGGTCCATTAACTAAGTACTTTCTTCTTACCAGATCTTTCAAGTTAGGATGACAACGTTCCATCAATTTCCTCTTGCTTGTATCATACTGAATCTCCTCCTCTCTAATCATGTCTTCCAGATAGGGGTGCAGAGCGGCGCCCGATATCATCTGCCCCGCTTCGTAGTATATACAGATCAACTTAACTATAATTTCCTCACGCAGACTTAGCTTAGTTTGCACTACTTTCCTACTTATGCGGGATATGCGGAACGCCCGCTTGCATCCCTACTTCCAGAGCATCTTGTGATGAAGTCTTTCTTTTGAGAAGAAACTTGTTCATATTATTTGCATTTAAAAAATAAAAGAACAATTAAGACATGGAAATTGTGAAGCAAATGAAGACATGAAGTATACATAATTGGAGGCTAAGACACTAGCTAATTAATGCCCCATGTTCTGCCGAAACACATACATGTAAATACATTTAAATAGGCTGCTAGCTATAAGTTTCATACATACAATTATTCTAACTTGTATTTTTTTAGGAAAAACAACACATAAAATCGTATATCGAAGCAGAATTGGAATCAAGGTAGTGATAATTGTAATATAGAGGAAAAACATGTTGCTGGTTTGCTAAAAGAGAGGGAAGAAAAATAATTGTAACAGTCTAGTAACTATTCCCTTCTATGGCCCGCCGCGGTTGGCTGATTGAAAAGAATAGTTTCAGAACCACGTGGTTTCTGTATATACTCCCGTTGCAATGCACGGACATGTTTCCTAGTGTAAAGACAAAGCATGTAACTCTTAAACAAACACCAACATCACAGTCACAGATGGGTGTTCAGCCAATCTTGCCATCTCGAATTCTTAACCTATAATCTAAGTCTTGTTTAAGTAAGTATCTCCAGGTTACGATACTTGGAATTTCATTTGTAACAATTTTGCCATTTCGAACAGTCCAAATATTCCAACATCCTAAACATTTATTTCCATGAAATCTTCTTGGGGAGTTCTCCATATGAAAAACTTATCTCATCAAAGGCTGGAATTCCTCTTCTTTTTCTCGGCATTAGTGTCATCTAACAATCTTGAGAAAATTTGCAGTCCCAAAAAAGATGCATTGGTGTTTCTTCAACTTGATCATTGCTGCAATGTTTAGAATGTTTTATACTACATGCAGACAATAGAAGTACGCCGGACAGGTCAAAGCCTATCAAATATACATGATCCTAGTGTGAACATAATGAGATGGTCGTAGTCTCAGTTAAACAAAATAAGTACCAAAAATTGGTTGGGTGGCTAACAGGATGGTTCTATTCTCAGTCTATTATTCTCTTCTTCCCCTTGGTGCCACCCTATTTGCTTGGATGGCTTGGAACAATGGTTTGCAATAAACCTATTTCTGTCTTTCAGATACCACACAACTATAGCAGTAGAAGAATTTCAGCATATATATCCGAAAGTAAATGCATATATTCAAATGAAGTGACAAACATATCATTGATTGGTCCTGATGAGAAATAAAGATCTATTACAATGACACATCAAATAGTAGTTTAAAAGTTTTATGTAGAACGACAAAGTCCAGTAGGATATCCTTATATTCCGGATAACTTCGCATAATCCAGGGCTTTCTTTCCTTCTAGTTTATTTGCGAAATAAAGTCTTGCATACTCTTCTACTCCCACTGCTTTGTATAACATCTTCTCTTCTATAGTCCCCAAAATTGGTGAAATTATTCCACCATAGTTTGGGACGTGAAATGCTGAAATAGATAGTCGCTCCTTGTGGGCATTTATGGTGACCCGATGCTCAATGCTCTTGTACTTCCCATTCGACAAAATCTATAATAATAAAAAAATTAATTTAAACAAATATCAAGCTTCTCATCTATATCCTTGAAAAAACAGTCCATTATTCATATAAAGTAGGAAGTAGTTTGAAAATACACACAACAATGTACAGGAAAAACTTCCGTACACACCATTCAACTATTGCTTTGTCAATAAACCAACCCTGCTCTCTAGAAAAAAGTGCCTTTGATTGTAGGGCCTTACATTTTTCGCTTTAGTCGATCAAGATTTCTTGGAAGGAACTGAAAGAACATAATTGGTAAACTGTTGAACATTTCCAATTTGTTTTGTTTATCTTAACTTGATCCCGCTGGCAAACAGAGAATAGGAACAATAGTAACCAAGTGGCTTGTCCAAAGAAAAATCACAATTAGTGTTTTCTTCAACCATTAATGAAGTTTCTTAGCAGAGTTTGCTAGATGTAGGGCGAGGGCTACAAAGGTAGCTCGATGCCTCACTTGTTTGATTCGGTGTACCTACGAGTTTTTTGTCCCTTCAAAGTCTCAAAAATATTTAGAAATAACGCTAACGCTAACCCAAAGTTATGGTTATTTTTTGAACCAACATACAGTGTGGTAAAAATAGTGGCGTGATCTTCAATAAGCTGAGAAGTACTTTCACTATTTCAGGTAGCAGAAAATTGTAACACATGATGACACATTAGACATAAGCACTTTCATTTGGTGTTGTGTGCGTGGGTGCGCATGCGCGCGCACGTGCGTGCGCCTTGGTTTTGTAATTAAGTGGGAAGATCAAAGTTATGGAATTGAGGATTTATCTTCACCCAAGCACAAGTATGAATCGTAAAAAAATGTTTTTCTTGGCTTATGTGACAATTACTTTGAGAGAAATCCATGCACTAGATGTTCTATTTGTAAGCCTTGAATTGATTATTAGTTGACTAACTTAACATGCTTATGAAGCATACCTCAAGAAGGTCACCCACATTCACCAGTAGTGCATCATGTCGTGGTTTCACAGGAACCCATGCACCAGATCTTCTAATTTGTAAGCCTTGAACTGAATTAATTTCTAGCAGAATAGTCAGAAAAGATCCATCAGAATGCGGTGAGAAGCCTAGCACCTTTTCTGGCATTGACGTGCATGGAGGGTAGTAGCTCATCCTAAGAAATTGTGCCACATGTTTGTCTGCCAGTAGTTCAGGAGCAACATCTAGTGTTTTGGCAATGAAGACATTAAGGGTTTGAGCGAGTTTCATCAGCTCCATTGAGTAATCTTCAACAGAATTCCTGGGATCATAACCATAAGAGTGTTTGTATGTTAATGCTAGGTATTGGTACATACTGAAATACTAGGAGCTTTGTATGACCGGACCTAGCTTGTGTTAGTATCAAATACAAATAACAAGCCCAATTGTTTTGTTGCTTGTATGATCCCCGGTCTGGCCCTTTGTTGGCCAGTACCTCGAACCATATAAAAACTTAGCTGCTAGATATTTATGATGAAAATATTACCCTGTAAAAATGTAAAATCAATTTATTTTTGTCAGAAAACTCAATGTCCATTAGTTCACTTTGTTTGTTTTCTGGATTTCAGTAAATTTTGAATATATAATCTTTGTAAAGAACATTTTGTTGAATTCACCAAATTGACCAGGGCATGGTTGAACTCAGCAATAAAGGTAACAAATTATTAGGATGTTGGGTGAGGTTGGTGTCATTCTATACACATGTGTAAACATAAAAGAATCATAGTACTTTACTTTGAGTTCCTAGCCTAGTTAGGAGTAAAACAGTTTGCATATGAATATAAACGGGTGCCTTGAATCAAATAAATAAAATATTAATCTCCACTAAGTCTAGTTTGTATTGGTGTTGAATAATCAAAGGGTTGCATAACATTGAAAAAGGATAATACAATAAGGCCAACATAAATGTTTGGTACCCCTCCTCTTTTACCTAACAATTTATATTATTAGCTAATAAACATTTTGCATGAATGAAACATTCAAAGTAGTTCATAGGCATAAGGAAATCCATAAATGTGAAAATCATGCTTTGAATGTCACACACCAAAACATGGCACACTATAGCAATGAAAAAGAATGATCTTAGTTCAAAATTCTGTCCATTTTAACAAAAGATTATGTGTAAACAATAAAATCCTATAAGTTTTCTTGATCTAATCTGGATTCAACTTGAGTTTCTGGCCAATTTAACATTTTTTTCTTAATATGGTGCTTTGAACAGAAGGAACATTTTCCTGCCATTTCTTATCCATGTACAAATTTCAAGCATACGCAGTCTGACCTGAAAGTATGGGGCTGACTTGGCCAATAACTCATATCACGGTCTTGGGTTGGTTGGGCAAAGAGGGCAAGTAGGTCAGACCAGTCTAGCTTTTGATCATCAGAGACAACAAACGCTTGGCCATAACCTTGAAGATCCCCTGGGCGCTGAGCATAGGCATTCTTAACTTCTAATGGGAGTTGAAAGAACTTCTGAATATCATGCTTGATACCCGTGATGACGTCATCTGGTATTCCATGATTTACAACCTACAAATTTCAAATGTTGCACAAATGGTCATGCTTAATCAAACATACTTTTGAGCGATGGAATGATCGAATCTAGTAATTAATAGAGTTTTTTCTAATCTCTAGGCCAATTCTGAATTTTGTTTTTGAATTCCAGTATGAGATATACCAGGCCTTAAACTTTTGAAACTTGGCTAATCTAGTCCCTAACCATGATCAAAGCAATATGACAAATGAAGTGGTGATGATTTTCCCCATGTGGAGCCGGGTTGCAAATAAGTGGGGAAAATTGAAAAATCAATAATAAAAATACTAAGAAAAAATCAATGGAAAAAAGTCATATAATTACAAAATCTGAATAAACTAAAAGTTTGAGAACTAAAGTAATTTAAAAATATTTTTAAATGGAAATATTCTAGAAAAGTTACTGAGAATATTAAAAATATGAAGTAAAAAAATAATAAAATATAGAAAAATAAAAAATAAGTAACTTGTAAAAATACCAAAACAATTTGAGAAATCTGATGACTATTTTATGAAGAATATTGAAGTATCTACATTCTTTTGAGTTTTCATTATTGTTACAACATCATTTGTGAGTTTTCTTGGAATGCTATTACTTGGGTAATACTTATGACTTTTTGTTTTAAAAACTTATGAATTATTGTTTTTTTAATATTTACATGGTTTTCTATTTTTTGACATAACTTTACTTTTCTGTGCTAATTTAAAATTGGTGTTCAAGATTGATGTTTTTCTTTGTCTTGGAGAATCTTTTTTATTTATTTATACTTTTGGTAAAATTTTCTGATTCTTTCGTGTTCATTCAACTATGTGATTAAAATCTTAATATTATTAGTCATACGGCCCTATATTGTGGTTAGGAACAAAGTTTCTTGTATTTAAGGAACATAAGGTCCATAATCTCAAGTAATAGAGGCTAACAAACCAAGTCTGGAATTAACCAACAGATGAGCAAAACAAAATTTGTTTTCTTTTTGTAGTATATATATTATGGACCCATGAAATAAGATTTGCCTCGTCTATTGATTAAGAAGAGAATAAAGTTTACATGTTTGTGTTACAACACACCCATGAGTACAAAAGTTGTTACTCTCGTGTCATAATTGCATGCAACTTCATTGCGCCCGCTGCCACCCAAAGTGGGCGCCCTTTTGGGGCTCCCCATGAATGAATGATAGAAAACCTAAGGACATAGCGCCCCTCATTTATGAGGTGTCTACAAGGAAAATGTGAAAAGTTCAGGAGGCCTTGAAGGATGCGGCGTGCGTTGCCAACATCCAAATTTCATCAAGCTTCTCTCTTGACCACTTTCAAAAATTTGTTGTGCCTGGGGTCACTTTGTGACTTCATTCTTCTTGAGGACGTCGAGGATGATAGTACTTGGATGCACACTACAACGGAGTCTACTCGGCGGAATCCGCCTACAATGCTCAATTCCTTGGCACCGTCCATTCCCGCATGGAGCATGTTGTCTTGGAAGTTTGGGCCCCGCCTAAAATCAATTTTTTTGCTTGGTTGGCCACCCAAAATTGGATTTGGACCGCAGATAGGCTGGCCAAGCGCGATTGGCCAATTTGTGGTCTTTGCCCTCCATGTAAGCAAACTCAAGAATTGGCGGACCACCTCTTCTTCAAGTGTGGCCACTTCACGCTCAGGCTTTGGGGCATGATGAAAGGATGGCCATAATTGGAATATATCGATACTTTGAACCGGCACTTGTTGTGATCCACCAAGGAGTGGTGGGTTGGCTTATCTAACGAGACCGGAAGGCAATGGCCTCTCTAACCATACTCATCTCTTGGGCATTTTTTTTCGCGAATACGCAAAGCTTGCGTATCTTTTTATTGATAGGTAGAAGAGAACAAAGTAACAAGAGGAGAGGAAAAGGGATACAACACGGCACACACTCTCCTAGCCTAAAACTCCAGAAACAAGACCTAAAGCAGCAAAGTTTTTCGTTGTGCTTGTGTTGGTGCTTCAACAGCAGCATGTTTAACATGCAATTAGACGATATTTTTGCCTAGAAAGTGAAGACATAAAGAACTGGTTGGCCAATATGGCCTAAAGTTGCGTACGTGCCGGTTATTTATTTTGCATGTACTCCCTCCGTTTCTAAATAATTGTCTGTCTAGAGATTTCAACAAGTGACTACATACGAAGTAAAATGAATGAGTCTACACTCTAAAAAATGTTTACATACATCCGTATGTTGTAGTCCATTTGAGATGGCTAGAAAGATAATTATTTGAAAACGGAGGGAGTAAATGGTAAGCAATTTACAGTAGTGACGCACCTGAAAGAAGCCCCACTCGGCGCAGGCAAACCTGAGCTTCGCGACCTCTGCGTCGACGGACTCGGGGCTCATGAGGTTGCCGAGGTCGATCACGGGAACCTCGCCGGAGTGCTCGGGGAGAACGGCGTGCGCGTCGATGTCCGGCTGGACGTACCGTTCGATCTGGTCGGCCGTCAGCTCGCCGGCGGACGCCACCAGAGCCTGGACGTTCGCGACGGGAAGCGACGTTCCCAGCTTCGACCACCTGATCTCACCGGCGCTGCCACTCGCTGCCTCCACATCCATCGTAGCTAGCTACTAGTTGTTCACTAAGAGTGTTTCTCGCTAGTAAAGTTGCAGGGATCCAGCCATCGATCAGGCTATTATAAATACACAGCATACGTATATAATAGATTGTTAATTGAGCTGCGAATCAACCTGTGGTTGAGTTGGTTAGATGGACAGTGGTATCCCCAACCCATCAGGATTTCCGGCGATGCGTTTCAGTGGAAGGAGACGTTTCCGTCGACGACGAGGCGCCTACGATGACTTCGTAAATCTCAAGATGATATGCCGGCTCAGTCTCTCGAAGGTGCTCATAGGGGTAGGGTGTGCGTGTGTGCGTTCATAGAGGTGAGTGTATGCGTGTGTATATGAGTGCTTGTGTCTGTACTGATGTTTAAAAAAAAATTGTTAATTGAGCTGTGATGTTTTTTTCTTGATGACATCTAAGCTGTGTTGTGATGTTTGTTACGACATCAAACGAGTGAGAAAATGCGAATGATTCCTTGCCCGGCTCGCCCGGAAGGCCGTCCGATCCATGTGTTTGGACTTACCGATCCATGCTAAAAATATGGCCGGCGGCTAATGGCCGAATTTAACCGGAATAAGAGCATCTACAACCGCTTATAGTTAATCCCACCTTTATGTCTGCAGACAATGATCGCATTTCCATTTTCACAACCGGGTATCTCATTTAGCAAACTCCAAATTCATACAACCATATGCATGGTAAACTAGCTCTATGATCCCACACAGAGTGTCCGGCAACTACATCAATACATGTCATCAGACTATCAACATTTGACATTTGTACATACATAGTACGTAAGCTATGGATAAAGATCATCTACGTCTACCTTGACCTTGTCCTTGCCGACGTTCTTGGCGTCTTTGTCACGGACGTAGGCTCGAAGACGCAAAATGAATCAAGCCGGATCTGCACATCGTCCGAGAGTTGTCCGATCCGTCATTGTCCTCCTTCTCCTCTTTGGGGAAGTCCGGCCATGACACAGACCACTCGGTTTTGCTCTCACACGAGGGCGCACGTGTTTCTCATCCACCGCTTCTCGAGAATGCTGGCACGGACGGCTTCCTCGTCCAAGGCAGCGCGAGACGCCGCCTCCGCCATGTCGGAAGTGCAGTGGGGTTCGCCCTCCGATGCTCTATGTTTCGCACAGCGGGCGCACTGATCCCTGTAACACTCATACGCCTCTGCATCGGAGATGGGGTCGCAGACGGAACTCAAGCCTCGAGCTCCGGCAGATCCGAGCGCCAGTTCCGCCAACGTAATTGATTTCTGCCTGATCGAATCTGACCTCGGTCGGGCGCACTTCTCCCGGGAGTGGCGGACGGCCATGGCCTCCTCCTCCTTGCCTAGGACGATGCCTCAGTCGATGGATCAAGAGTGATCGGAGCCAAATCCGCTATCCGCCATGCCGAAGAAGGCTGGAGATCGCCGAAAGTAAGCTTGGAGACGGAGTCGAGTGGGGTGGCTAGGTTTTCTTCTGGGATGCAAATGGAGATGAATATATGCGGGGCCAGGATGGGGCAACATGGGCTGAATCCGACATGACGTATGGGATGGTATGACGAGCCCATCTGGGTCAAGATTTCATGACCGACCAGTGACCAGTCCATTCGCCCAACTATAAATGCTCTAAATGCACTCACACACCTGCAAATCCGTGATGGCATGGCTAACACAGTCCTTTGTACGTGCAGTTATGAACCTTTTCTGAAATATACCAAGAGACAACCTCTATTTTGAGAGGTTAGAAATCACGTCATGACAAAAAGTATGGCTATTACAACAAAAAACCACAACTATGGAGTATTTTTAACAGATAGCGCTTGAATTTTGTCGGTAAATATTAGAAACAAAAAAAATCACGAACAAGTACAACAGTAAATTAATTCAAATGATAAATGCCACATGTATAGCACGAAGCACTCGGGCTGTGAAGTTTTTTACAAGTAAAGATGCCATCCGAAAAGAAAAAATAAACCCTCGAAAAAAATTGAAACTTACCATCCGAAAAGAAGTTGCAATGCTTGACGACTAAAGTCTTCATCCCCGCGTCACTAAACCAGGGCCGGCCCAGAGGGGGGGGCGAACGGGGCAGCCGTCCCGGGCCCCCAAAAGTCAGGGGCCCCCTCGCAGGTATGTGTACGTAGGGTACAATACAGGTATATACCTCAAGCTCTCAAAAAAAGGTATATACCTCGAGCGAAGAAAAACTGAACCAAACTCAGCGACGCCTCAGCCTCGCGTGCTAGGCCTAGGAAAGAAAAGGAGATATGACGGGCCTGGCCCATGCTTGCACGTACAGGCAGAGAACTGCATAGGAAAGGAATCTCTAGTTCTCAAAAAAAAGAAGGAATGAATCGCTCGATTCACGCACAATTTCCTTTTCCTTCGGATCGTTTGGTCATCTCACTCCCTGCCCTTTTGCATGTGCTCTGACCGCTGTTCGTCTAATCGTGTTCAAGATCTCAACTCTACCTCCTGACAACCGACGCGATGACCGCGGCAGGTACCTCTCTCGCAAGCCTTCTGCCCTCGCCTGTTCTTCTTGTTTCTTTCGTTTTCTAATCCCGATTTCCGATCGATTGATCGAACTGGTCAATAGGGATTTGTTTTCAGGTGATCAAATCATGGCGCACACATAGCTAAATTATACTACACAGAGAAGGTACTATACTATGCCCTCGCAGATTTTGTCATTATATTAGATTCAAATCTTCTGTATCTAATATTTTACTTTCAATTTTAGCACCGTCATGTCGGGTTCAGGTAGAAAGTATCCATCCGGATCTGATAAAAGAAAAAGGAAGAAGGAGGTAGATGAGATGAAAGCATCATTGAGAGAGCATCCCTTCTTAATATCAGAAGACGATGTTGACATCAACATGGATGATATTAATGTGAGCAATCATGCGCCCATATTTAATTCATCCGCAGCAGAATTTGCTAGTGTCGACGGGGAATCAGTTATACCTGTGGATTTATGATCGAAGCAATTTGGGTAATCTTGATAACAAAGCTAGGGATATATTAGTGGGAAAAGGGCCTAAAAGGGAAGAAGAAAACACTAAATATTCTTTGGATGAAAATTCAAGACATTTTTTCCGTATAGTCATTACTCAAGAGAAATGTGCAATGGAGAGGTGCGTGATAGGAAATGCTTAATTTTTTCAAAACTCAAAAAAAAAAGTGTTTTGTTTTTGCGTAAACTTTTCAATTCTGGTAAATGCAAGAGTGCATTGGGTCATGATGGGTTTTGTGATTGGAAGCATATTATTGAGAGACAGGAAGAACATTAATCTAGTGTTGACCAACCAACACGAACTCTTGGATTGAACCGATAACTAGACTGAGCAAGCATTAAACAAATTGATGAAGAGTTGCAACAACTTGGCAACATTATGCATTGAGAAAAAATTGCTTGATGAATTGATATTGATACTATCATTAGCGATTTTGCATCTCGGAATGTTAGGAGAATTTTTTGAAAGAATATGTAACATATTGTTTGATATGCACTTAATTGTTTTCTTTGATACAATTTATATCTACATATAATGGTTCGTAGCTAGACATTTATACTAAGGGCCCCTGAAGGGCCCCCATTGTAATTTCGCCCCGGGCCCCTGAAATCTCAGGACCGGCCCTGCACTAAACTTGCTAAAAAAAAGTTTAAAGTTGCCATGTGTTCATACCACATGTGTGACACTTATCAAGATCCAAAATTAATCTATTGAAATAGAATATGACGGAAGGTATCCGCATGTCAATCGCAAGAACTATATTTCGTTTATAGTGAGAGTATCAACCGTCTGGTTGAAGCTTTTATATGCTTGCTACAATACTAGTCCAACAATTCGTTCGCTCGCACACTGCTGCCCTCACTACGAGTCCGATGCATTCGCTTCGCTAGTTCGCATTGTACCTTTCCTTTTTCTTTCGGTTTTATCTATTTCTTCAATGGTTTTCCTTGTTTTTTTCTCCTCTATCGGTTTTTTTCTAGGTTTTCTTAGTTGTTTTAATGATTTTCCTTGTTTCTTTCCTAATTTTTTTTATTTCTTTTCCATTTATTTTATTTTTATTCTTTCCTTGGTTTTCTTTGATTTATTTGTTTGTTTTTCTTTCTACACTGGGTTTTCTTTAGTATCTTGTTTTTTTCTTTGATTTATTATGTTTCTACCCTCGGGTTTTCTTTATTTCTTCGTTATACTTTGATTTTCTCTGTATTTTATCTAGTTTCTCTTTGCTTTCTTTATGTTTATTTGCCGTTTATCCTCATTTTTTCTTTTCCTACATACACATATCTACTTTTTCAGTGCACAATGTACACGTGAAACATTTTCTTGATACTGTAGATGGTAAAAGAAAGTACAAATGAAACATTTTCTTGATACGCCTTCTACATATCTCAAATACACGGTGTACATGTTTCTCAGAAAGCATGTTCGGAAAACTTTTTTGAATAATTACTGGACATTTTTAGTTGTAATAATTTTTCTATCTACAATTTTTTTGAAATAAATGATTAATATTTTCTCCAACATATCTTTTTGATGTCTAATTTTTTCATATACATTTCTAAAAATTTTGTATACAATAGAAACATTTCTTATCTGCATGTTTATCATTTTCTAAATACTTGATAAACATTTTTTCCAACTTATATTTTCTTTATGTCTACTTTTTCTATACATATTTTCTTTATGTCTACATTTTCTCCGGTTTGATAGATACTACATACAACATACAAAATTCAAGTGGTGGTAACTACCACCGGTGGTAGATAAATATTGTATATATATAACGGTACATATAAAATACCGTAACACAGTATATAGAATATAGTATTTTTTGTTAAAACGTAGTAAATTACAAACTTGTGTAGTAAAACATTTATTTTCAAAATTACTACATTTTATACACCGATTTACTCGATTTTGTATATAGCGTTACTAGGTGGTATATATATGCTTTTTCCATACAAATGGTACAATTTTTTTACACATTTTTTTTATAGATCGCAAGAAGTTTTTGTATACACATTTCATATTTTTAAGTGCATTGTGAACATTTTTCAAGTTTTGTATATAAAGTGATTTTGAAAACAGGCATATTCAGAATATTTTGATATACAAGGAAGAGTAAAAAAAGATGAAAATAAACAGATCAAAACAGCGCTAAATGCCTTTGTTAGCGTTGGGCCGGCCTAGTCGGCATTTTTTTCTATACACATTTAACATTTTCCAAAAGTAAAACAAAGAAAATGAATGTGGGGGACAACAAAACAAAAAAAAGAAGAAGGAAGATCAACATTTTTCCTATACACATTTTACATTTTTAAATAATAAATTATCATTTTTAAATACAAGAAAAATATTTTTCTAAAACATAGTCAAGATTATTTGACTGCATGGTCAACATTTTTTCAATACAAGGTAAACATTTTTTCCATACATATTTAATTTTTTTAAAGTACTTGATTAACATTCGCAAATACTTCCTCTGTCCCAAAATTAGTGTCTCAACTTTGTACTAATTTTAGAACAAAGTTGTACTAAGTTCGAGACACTTATTTTGGGACGGAGGGAGTAGTAGATTGACATTCTTATAAAATGCTTCATTAAGATTTTTTAAATACATGATCAACTATTTCGTACAAATTTTGTATACATGAGAAACATTTTCCTATACGCATTTAATATGTTTCTACTGTTTTCATGTAAAGTGTTATTTGTAACATATTTATTTAGAATAGTTGTAGGTACGAAAAAAGGACAAAACTAAAGAACGTGAAACAAAAAAATGTTTGTGCAGATTTTTTTTTGAGAAATCTCGCCCACTTTATAGATTCATCTCAATGTTCATAGGTACAAGGTTTTGGTCATGGGGTGATCCCAACCAAAGATGTTGGCCAGGCCCAAGATTACAACCAAATTTGACGAGAATATGAGCTTCAAAATTAAACAAACTACTCTCATAATTAAAACTACAGAAATCAAAAGTATTCCTAGTGATAATGATCTCCTTTATGATGGCGCCCTGCTCTCCACCAGATCCATCCCGGATATCCTTGATCACCCTATCGCATTCTGAAGCAATGTGTATCCTCTGTAAATTAAGGTCTGTTGCTAGTGACAGTGCCTCTCGAGCCGCATAAACCTCCAAAGTGGAAGGATTAGTGGAGTTTGCAAACACCAGAACAGAGGAGCCCAAATACATACCATCTCGATCCATGCATACTGCTGCTACCACTCCTTTTTGTCCAAGCGAGTTCACCACCCCAACGACATTCATTTTAACAAATTAGAATACTTCGGCTTCCCGCGCGGCTGGGCCGGCCCATCACGCAACCAGATTATTGTATTACAAACATCCTGGCGCCTACGCGCCATCCGCCATGGGCCGGCCCATGTATATGTCTCTACTGCTGAATTTCGATAGAAAAAAAAAGGAAAATTCGCATAAAAACAAAAAGGTCGTGAAGTAAAAAGAATCACGGATTTTTTAAAAAGAATCGAATTTAAAAAGGAGCTCACCGGTTTGATAAAGTTAGTCTATCGAATTAAAAATATCATTGGTTTGAAAAAAGTTCATAAAATTTGAAAAGAAGTTCATGGATTTTGAAAAATAGTTCATCAAATTTGAAAAAAATTCATCAGTTTGAAAAGAAGTTCATCGATTCTAAATATTGTTCATTGAATTTTGAAAAACTTCCTCAATTTGCGAAAAGAAGTTCATCTATTTGAAGAAAAAATTGTGAATTTTAATAATGTTCATCAAAAAAAGAAAAAAAGAAAAAAGAAAGAAAGAAGAAAAGGAGCAGCTAAACGCGTCGGGTTAGTTGTCTGTGTGGTTACTACTTACTACAGTGCACGGTGAGACCACAGGTTGTGGGTTCGATTCACTCAGCGACCTTTTTCGGCAGATTAAAACACAGAAGATAGAAAACTTAGATGGACCGGCCTGCGCGGAAGGGGTTTGTAAAATACATGGTAACGGGCACATGAAACACCAAATAAGAAATGCCAACATAGTCACTGCGCATTTGCTTAGCAAAATATGGTTGACGTTCTGTGCGACAAAGTAAGAGCTTAACGCACGGAGCTCACATCCTTGGCCTGTCCACTTAACAATGTCTGGACTATCCATTCATAAAGCAATTTTCTTCAGGTTTTTTTGGTTTTCATATTTCCTTATTTTGGATTCTGATTTTTAGGTGTTTTTTTTTCTTTTTCTTTCTTTGTGTTTATCTTTTATTCTATTTTTTACTTTTCCCTTTAACATTTATAAACATTTTTGAGATTCACAAATATAATTTAAATTCACGATCATGATTAAGATTGACGAACATTTTCTAAAATAGTGAATAATTTTTAAATTTGGGAATGTTTAAAATTTATGAACATTTTTTAAAGTTGAAAAACAATACTTTAAGTGAGAGAACATATTTTCAAATTTCCTAAAATCTTTATTAAATTATCGACATTTGTTAATTTATAAATATATTTATATGCAATGCAAATTAAAAATTACGAACTTTCTCTAAATTGGCAGACTACTATTATTATTCGTGTACATTTTATGAATTCACTGACATTTTTTATTATGAGAACACCTTTTAAATTCTTAAACTCTTTTAGAATTCATGAAGATTTTCTATAATGTTTTAAAATACACGAACAGATTTTTTAGTTTGAGAACATGTTTTTGTTTAAAACCATTTTATGTAATTCAAGAATGTTTTTAACAATTTTGTGAATATTTTTTCGTGAACATTTTTATTAAATTTAAGTACATTTTTTTCATGATTTTCCTTTCTATTATGGCTATTGTTCTCAGGAGAAAACTGTCTAAAAGATCGAAAACCAGAAGAAATCACTCCCTGTCGTGGTCACTAAAGTGGGCTGGCCCATTTGACGTGCGTGTGCGTTTAGGCAACACTCTCTAGTGAGCGGAAAATATGAGCTCCCTGTTTGGCCTAACGGTGTCAGGGCACCGAATAAATTACCTGATTACATTAATGTATAACCCATATATTAGGAATGCGTATGAATTTAGTAGTTGGACACCAGCTGAAGTAATGAGCACACACGTGCGACCCATCTAATGGCTCAGGAGAAGTCGGGTGACCATTTCTGGGCAATCGACCGATCAACTTTACAATGTAA
The DNA here is from genome assembly GCA_021605145.1 of Aegilops bicornis. Lineage (NCBI taxonomy): Eukaryota > Viridiplantae > Streptophyta > Magnoliopsida > Poales > Poaceae > Aegilops > Aegilops bicornis. The sequence continues at coordinate 37,241,720 of CM038670.1, forward strand.
CCAATTTAACGTGTTTCCCCCCTATGTCTTGTGACTTGAGTTTCCTCTCCTCCGTCAGAACTTCTTTGACAAGAGCACACATTTTCCATCAAGATCCCGATCATTCTCCTACTCGGGCTGATTAAGGGGACATGGAGTTTTTGCTCCAAACTGTCTTCCCAGCCTTGTAGCGACCTCGTGACAGGGTTTTGATCAAAGACTTCTAGGGTTAGGATTTATAGCAAATAGGGAGACATCAAATGCGAGCAATAAGATCAGTGGCAGACCATGTGGATCAATGAGGATCTAGGTGATATGCTCTGAAGGATGGGGTTAGAGGAAGATCAATATGTTGATGTGGTTTTTGAAGAGGTGGAAGATGTTTGCAAAGGAGGGAATCGAGTGGCTTGCATTAGCTGTGGTTCATACAATGGATTTAATTTTCTCCACCAACCTTCTATTTGCATATGCGGATGGCACGGGGGGCTGCTCAGGAGGTGAAGTTTAGGGTGTTGGAGGTGAATCTCTTCACGATTCAGTGTCCATGTCGGGGGGGGGGGGGGGGAGGGGGGTTGGTTTTCACATGTTTAAGGAGACACAATGTTTTCCAATGTACTATATATGCATTTTAGATAAAATACTATAATGTTTTAAATGAAACGATGTATTCTTCTGGTAAATAGGCTAAAACATCTATGGTGTTTTAAATGAAATAAATAGGTTTTCTAGCACCCTAGTAACTACTAGAACAAGCTATTGTTTTTAAAATAATAAACTCTTATAAAGGTTTTAGCAATGTACTGCATTGTTCAAATAACTAGCCCATGTAGATGCACATGTTGACGGCTAGTTTGCTATAATATTTGTTTACTGCCCTACACGCATAGAATGCTCCATATAACGGGAGAAAGGAACAATTCTTATTGCGAGTAATCAGGGGTTCTCATTTTTGTTATGGAAATTTGTAGCAAGAACCATGCAGAATCATCAAACGGTAATGCACAAACTGGTATCCGCCAAATCTGTTTTGATCGTAATACATGTAGTCTTAGAAATCACAAGCGAAAATCTGGCACAGAAGTGCTAACATGATCCATACTAAAAAGTTCATGAGTTGGCTAAGCCACACACACAAAGGTCATCTTCTATATCTAAATAAGTAGCCCCCACTCCGAAGTCCTCTTCTGGTCCCGAGCTCGTTTGAGTTCGGCATGAAGGGTAAATTTTTTAAAATATTCTGAACTTTTTTGTGACAAACTTTGATAAATGTTGTGTATATGCTTGAAAATTTTCATCACCAAATGATATTCATGGAAGTCATGCCAAAAAAGAACAGTACTCCAAAATGCTTTCAAAAATAGATTTTTTGGACCATTGATTTTTTTGCCATGACTTCCATGAATGTTCTTTCATGATAAAATTGCGCAAGCACACAAAAATTGTAAAAGTTTACAAAAAAATCAGATATTTTTATTTTTTTACTTTTTTTTACTGTTGAGCATTTGAGCTCGGGAGCAGATACTCCACGTCCGCCCCCAGTAACCCATTTCTCTCAACATGCAACATCCATAAGTATAGGCTCACGTCAGCATGCAACTATGCATAGGAAACAAAATCTACTTCAACGTAGACATGGAGTTTCTGCTCCCAAGCTCAAATGCACCCTTATGAATAGTAAAATCAAAACAAATAGTAAAAAATTCTATTTTTTTGCAATCATTAGTGAATGTTCTACATACGTGCAAATTTCAGTGAAGAAAAACATTCTTAGTGCTCTGGGCAAAGAAACAAATTGATTCTTCAAAAGGATGATTTTTTAAAGCATTTTAGAGTGCCGATTTTGTTATTTTAGCCCAGACCTCCACGAATGTGATTTCATCAAGAAAATTCACACAGTAAGAAAACTAAGCAATGTCTGTTGTGAAAAGAATATATATTTTTGAAATTTTCTATTTTCTGTTTTACTTTTCATTGAAGAGAATTTGAGCTCGGGGCCATGAAAATTTCCATTCTATATGCCATTTATGTTTAATAAATATTTTACAACTATAAATAATCAAACACAATAAATTATATGTATTTGAGTTTTAGCTCTCATATCATTACACCAAATATTCATGTTCCACACAATCAAATATCTTTCAAATATAATGCAAAGTACTCCTGCAACGAGTGTGGGGTAGGCCTGAATTTCTAATATTTCACCAAGATGAAAACACACACATAAGCAGTAATAAAAAATTCTGTACAACCTTTTCATTGAATGGTACAATACTTGGCTGTAGCAATGAAGGGAAATTTGCTCCATGAATGATACTACCTCTCTTTCGGTTTAGAGGGCTCAAATCTGAATCACATCAACCAAGGCAGATGGTGAGTGGAGGAATGTATCTCGTACTTTTAAAAAAATCCCAAATTAAACCGATGCATTAATTGCAGTGCATGCATGCTTGGCCACTAGATGAGTAGGATTATCAAGGCATTTACAAATGGCTGTATGCAGGATGCTGCAGCCCAGACTTACTGAAGAATGTTGTTCTGCTTGTTCACTCAATGGTACAATACTTGGCCATAGCATTGAAGAGAAATTGGCTCCATGAATGAAACTCCTGAGGAATGCTGCTCTGCTCGACGAGATCGTGTAAATCCTGAAAAGGTGAATTGTTAATACTCTCATAGACTCAGTGTAAAAATAAATGGATGGCCATCAAAATTATCCTCTACATATTTCACCGAAAGGATTTACATATACATTGGAAAAATTTCTCTTAAGTTTATCACACATATGTTGCAGAGCAGTTTCGGTATTGCTAATATATTTTTATTGAATGGAGGACCATGGACATATACTGAGCGGAAGGTTCTAGTAAAGTTTCAATTAATGATGTTTGCTAGTATTTCCTCGCCCTGAAGGAAGCAATTTTGTGTGTGGATATTTTGTGGCTTTTAGATAATCATAGATCCTATGCTACTTGATATATTTACAAGATTTGCTGTTATCAGATTAATAATAAAATGTGCTGCCAAAAACTGTAGAGACTAACTAGTTGATGAGTGACTTACATTTCCTTGTAGAACCCGATCTTGTGTAGAATACCACCAACAGATGCCACGAATCCTAGAACATTCTTGCAGCAACACAAGGAACTCTTCAGTGATATGGAGAAAACTTAGATGTTGGAGGGATGCAAGAAACTCAAGGCCAGCTGGAACATCCTTCAATTTTTTTAGGCTCACTAGCTGCAAAATTTGGAGGCCTGCCATGGCACCTTCCTTTATCTTTAGCTTATTTAGAGAAGGCAAGTCCCGCAGTTTAAGAGACTTCAAATTGGGGAACCATCCCTTGTTGAATGTTAATTTTTTCCCGACGAATGCTTTTGTAAGATGCAGCTCTGTCAGGTTATCCAATCCCGAGATGGATGGGAGGGGATCTTCTAGCAGTTGCGACCAAACAAGATATAGTCCACATAGCTTCTTCCCTCCTTTCTGGAAAAGAGGAGACTGAAATGTCCCTTCTGCCAATCTCCCTCTTAGAATGAGTTTCTGGAGGTTGAGGGGTGGGTTATTCAGCTGATTCAACCGAAGAATTTCATTCTCGTCACTCATGGTAATATGTAATTGATTCAAGAGTTGCATCTTCATGAGGGAACTGCAAAAAAGCGCACAATGGTTTTCCTTCAGGTTAGTTATCCTCAAGCTCCTTAGTTGCTCCAGATACCGCAGCTCTTTAATAGAATCTTCTCGTGCTTCAATTGTATTCAGCATCTGCAAATTTGTCAATTTTGATAGATCCTTCTGGATGCGCATACCATGGCGACATATAAATTTCCGATGTGACGGATCTACAGTTCTCTCAACAAGTAAGTGCCTCAAGTTCTTCAGCTTGACAATCCCATGTGGCAATTCTTTCTTGTATCATCTTGTTGAAAATATCCAATGTCAATAAGTTGGAGAGCTTCTCAATAGACTTCGGGAGGGTCTTCACATTTGAATCACGCAATCCTAAATAGCGCAGATTAAAAAGATTTCCAACAGCACTTGGCACTTTCTCAACCGATATACCACGTAGTTCTAGGACTACAATGTACTTAGATTTATCTGCTACAGAATCAAGTATTTTGGGTGGTGGCATGGCCTCATCAAACATGATGCAAGATCTAAGACGAGGTAGTTGTAAATTTGACCAAATATTATTGCTGCATCTAGATAATGCCAAGCGACGAGTGTTTGTGTCCAGAATACCATGATTCCCACATTCATATGCAAGACCAAAACTTTCTTTCCGGCATAAATCAATTGCCAACTCACGAACAATATCATGCATTTTGCAAGATCTTATTCTGCCAAATGAGTTGCGTTCCACAAGCTCCAGCATATTTCTGTGGACAAGCTCGTTCAAATAGCCTTCTGCCACTTCTTCCAATGTACTATGACCCCTTTCCTCAATGAACCCCTCTGCAATCCATAGTCTGATGAGTACCTTCCTATGAAGAGTGCAGTCCTCTGCAAACAAGGAACAGTACAGAAAACAACTCTTCATGTACGTAGGAAGGTATATGAAGCTCAAATACAAAATATTCCTCACATGATCAAGCCCTGTGTTATGCAGCAGCTCCCAACTTAGCTGGTCCTTGATTCGTTTCCATTCTGTTTCATTCTTCTGGCGCACAAACAAGAGACTTCCAACTGACACAATAGCAAGGGGCAAGCCATTACACTTAGTCACTATATCCTTTGTGTGGACCTCCAGCTCACTAGGACATTTATAATTTGCCTCCTTTCGAAAAGCTTTCTTACAAAAGAGATCCCATGACTTGTCGTCTGGCAAAATTTCAATTTTTAGTGCATGTCCTTCCGACGCCAGCTTAGCTATATTGTCATTGCGCGTCGTAATCATTATTCTGCTTCCTTTTTTATATGGGGCAAGTCCTCCTAGCAAATCATTGAATGCTGCTTGTTTCCAGACATCGTCCAGCACAATGAGGAACTTCTTTTGCTCTAGAAACTTCCTGAGTTTATCTTGAATTCTGGGGATGTCCATTGTAGCGTTGTAGATCGGAACAGTTGCCTCACCATGAAGTTCTGTAAATAGTTTCCTCAAGAGATCTATTTGCGAATATGTTTGTGATACAGAGATCCATGCATGGCAGTCATAATATTCTCTCACCCTTTTATACACATTTGCAGCTAGAGCAGTTTTGCCAAGGCCTCCCATGCCATACAGTACTACTGTAGAGCTTTCCATCACACCATTTCTCAGCCAATTCACTAGTACATTTCTGTTGTCCTCAACCCCCACAAGATCTTCACTAATAGAAAGAGAAGTGCTTGCAAGATGTTGGGACCTCTCAACAATAAAACTAGAGTTATCAGCAGAGCCATTGTTTGCCACTGGAACCCATCGGTCTTTTACTTGGAATAGGTGTGCAAGGCTGGCCTCTGCTTCCTTTATCAGGGAGACTATCCGGTTTAGAGAAAGCAAAGCTTCTGGTTGCTTGAAACCTTTCATTAGATAAAACCTCCATCCAATGTCATGTCTCTGCCCTACCAGGTATAGATACTCATCTACTATGTCCTCAATCCGGTGTGCTACCTTCCTCACTTCCTCCATCCAAATTTCATATGCTTGGTCCTTCCGATTGCGTACATCCATTCTACAAAGAAACTCATGCATCAGCCTGAGCTCGCAACTTATACGGCTCATTCTACCTTGGAGTTCTGCTAGCTGTGCTGTGAAGTTTCTGAACAGCGAACTAGCTTTGTTTATCACTTCATTTCCCAGAGCAGTGCCAATCTTCGTCACCGCTAAAAGAATCACACCCTCTGCCATTATTCTCTGTGGCAGTTAATCCACAGAATTTCTCTGCTCAAAAAGGGCACATCAGAATATAGCTTGGAATCTGCAGACAGAGACGGTTTGTGTTAGTGCCTTTTATTTTGCGCAAGAATTTGTGTGCTTCAAAGAGAAATAGAAACGCCATACTGGCTATCAGTAGAAATCATACACTGAAACGTTAAAATGACTAGCACAATTCCCATGCGTTGCTACCAAGCCATCCCATAAAAAGACGAGAAATTAGACCATCAGCTTAGGAGATGGTCAAAAGATTAGGGTGTCTTGGGGCTATTGCGTGATTCACAATTAAAAAGAGAGAAAAAATACAATAAATATTATGATGCAGTCGGTGGAGAATCTTAAGCGACCATAGTTGATCTGTTGCAAGATATATAAATTAAATGAAATTTTAGACTTTATACGTAGGAGCACTGTTCAAAAAATCTTCCAATTCAGCGATTTATCGCTACTCTTGGGGTGACCGATAAGATTATGCCTTATCTTCACCGTTTATCGTTTGGGCCAATTTATCTCTATGACAAGCGATTTATCGGGAATCTACCGATAAATCGGGCCTATTCATAGCACTATGTTTGCAAAAACTATGTTTATTTACGTTTTGTGGTCCTAGTTACACAATATGTACTGCTGTCATATTTTGTTTATCATTATACGAGGATTCAAAGCCTAGGAATCATGGTAACAGTTCTGTCCAATATTCTTTTGGTGGTTAATATAGCATATTTTAGTGTTGGGAACCTAAGATTTGCAAAAATTGGCCGATTAATAGTTGAGCGATAAAATCAATTAATCGGCCTACTTCTGATTAACATCTAATAAATCCCCAGCTGACCGAGAGGCTAACGATTGAGCAAGTTGCAGGTAAAAGATCATGGATTAGATATAAGGACTGTGGGAATTAACCACGACGTAATCACCGAGCAGGATAGATATTGGCTAGTTTAGCTGCAATTTATACTATGTAACCCCATGTTGTAATAAACTAGATCATCGAAGCAATAAATAAAGGCCAGGAGCGACGCGCCCATGTGAGTATGTGACTAACCAAAAATGTCTGATCTGTTTTTTCCGTTCGCAAGTTATGCGAGTCGCCACGAGACTCTGCCAAGTTGAAGCTAGCCTCTAGTTCAAGTATACATACGGCAAGACACGCACGTACTGTGGCTAGGCAGGAAATTAATCAATCAAGCTGCCCGTGTGCTTGTTTGGAGCTAGCTTTTCACGTACACGTGCTGCATCTGGGTGAATCGAGCTAGCGTTCTAAAACCAACAAGGACAGGATCAGCCATGGAACTGCAAGAACTGGATGGAAAGAGAAACTAAAATCAAGATTACGATTTAGAGTTAAGAGTCACACACTTGCATTTTGTACTTGTGTTTTTTACAGGAGTGTTATTCTCTCAATTAGGGTAGTGTGTATTTGTTTATTTGGGTTAGATCTGAGTGGTAAGTAAAAATTAGTTGTTTATTTATGTCTCTTGAAAGGCTGCTAGTCCCACATGTAGGTAGAAGTACATTTTGTTTATTTGGTATGTGGACTCACCATCAATTCAAACATTTATAAGTACGAACGGTATCTTACAAAAATATCCATATTAATAGTGAGTGTGGCCTATACTGCACATTCCAGTACTTTAGCAATTTAGTTCATACTAAGCTTGCTAGAGTACGTAATGGCCTAATGGGTCTGGGCTGGCGGTATAACCCGTTAGTTTTAGGGTTAATTAGAGATAAGGGTTGCCTGCTTGGGAGTCAAGTAAACCTCACTATATAAGAAGAGGAGATGTATCAATCTAATTAAGCAAGAAGCAATCATATTTGCTCGGCTTCCTTAGGGAGCCGGGAGACCTAACCCTAGCCGTCGCTGCTCTCTCTCTCTCTCACAAGACGTTAATGACGGCGCCTCAAATACCGGCGACCACGCCTTCCTCCACGCTATCCCTCCTTCCACCCCTACAACCTGAGAGCACGCTCTGGTATGGATCTAGTTCATACCAATTTGGTATCAGCTTTCCCGGGTTCGATCATGTCCAGCCCTCCACCGAGTTCTTCCCACCCGCCGCTGCCACACACCTACCCGCCGCCACCAGCGTCTTCGTCGGCACTGCTGCCCCACACAGCAGGCGCGCCGGAAGTGGGTGTGCTGGCGTCCTCAGGGGCGATTGCACCTTCTGCCCCGACGCCGTCCGCCCTCGTCCTCACCCGGGCGAGATGACACCGCAATCTCGAATTACGGCAGACCATGGCGGGCATCAGGGCCTTCCTCGTCGGGCCCTATGCGCCCCAGTCGCATCCCCAGCAGCCACCTCCTCCGCCGCCACACCAACAGCGACTATCCCCGCCGCCGCCCTCGGCGCGACCATCGCTACCGGTCATCTCGTACCAGTATGGGATGCCCTATGACGGGACTGCGACGACCTCGTTCCCATCAGCGCCGCCGCCATCCCAGGGCGTCCCTATCCAGCAGATCAAGTTCCCGCCGTCGCTGTCACCGCTTCCGACTTGGATCACTACCTGTCATGTGTCGACGACGGTGAGGCTGCAGGCTGCTACGCGCGGCCTCATAGCGCGTCGGCGTGTGCGGGAGATGCGTGGTCTGCAGCTGCAGCTCCTCCAAGTTGCGCTTCGCTGCGCAAAGGACCTCGATCTCGTCCGCTGCGTCGGGGATCCTGGGCATGCGGTTTCCCCCATGGACGGCGGGCATGCTGTTTTCCCGCGGCCAGCGACCTCAACGTCTTTGACATTGGCGGTTGGGAAGGCGCACCTCTCCTCGTCATTCTCCATCGAAAGCCCTCCACTCTTCTCTGTGCGGTGCAGACCAACAGTCGTCCGGCGGGGAGAAGGCATGGTGTCACCGACATGAGCGCACCGTGTAGCACCACTGCATTCCGCCGCGAGGGCGCCTCTGCTGGTCACTCTTGCGACCACTTCTAGGTGACCATACACATGCATTCCTTTTGTTCAGATGGTGTCCATGGGATCCAGATGGTTGTACACGTGCACGTCCAATGTGCGGATGGTGTCCACTTTATGTTCAGGGGTTCAAAATAAAGCGTTCCAGTCCATTTCAGGTTGAGAGTAATAAAACAAGCCGAGATGTAAAAGGCTTGTTTTTAGGTGTTAGGTTTGTGTTGCGTCGAATCATGGTTACCAGTTGGTCAGGTTGCAGCTCGAGGACAAGCTGCATGTCCAGGTGGGGTGCAGTGTTAGAGTACGTAATGGCCTAATGGGTGTGGGCTGGCAGTATAGCCCGTTAGTCTTAGGGTTAATTAGAGATAAGGGTCGCTTGCTTGGGAGTCAAGTAAACTTCTTTATATAAGGAGAGGAGATGTATCAATCTAATCAAGCAAGAAGCAATCATATTTGCTCGGCTTTCTTAGGGAGACGAGAGATCTAACCCTAGCCGCCGCTGCTCTCTCTCTCTCGCGCGCGCACGCAACGACGGTGCCCCAACGCCGGCGACCACGCCTTCCTCCACGCCATCCCTCCTTCCACCTCTACAACCTGAGACCACGCGCTGGTATGGATCTGGTTCATACCAAAGCTGCTAATGCACAACGAATTATATCGGTTCTATTATCATTGTGTTTCAAAATTGTTAAGAGTGAGGAAATATGCAACTTGTATTTTCAATAGGCCATAGTCATAGGAGAGTGCATTTTCTACCATGCACGGTATATACCGTGCATTGATGTGCCGCTTAATTATTTCAGGGTCCTAAAGAAATCACAAGTACTAACCTGTTGTACGTCTCACTTTTCTCCACCTTTCCGTCACATTGTCAGCTTGTGTGTGTCAGCCTTTTTTAAATAGTGTCCTTCCGTTTGAATGCCTCCCCCTTGTTGCAACTCTATCCCAGAAATATATTTTCTCTTTCTATTTAATGATTTAGATGCTTGATATCTTCTCAAATAAAAGTTTGTGTCATATTCTATTTGGGAAAATGTGTTTATACCGATGAGATATTTTAAACAAGACCTATAGAAAATTGATCTATAGAAAACTCAACGAAACTTGGTACATACAGTAGTTTTTTTTACAGTTTCGTAAGGTCTCTCCACGTTTCATATTTGAATTTTATAATTTGTGAGAATATATTCAAGCATGATCTTATTTCAATGTTCTCTTCACAAGGAACATAAATATGCAAATGTATCATAAATCAAACTTACGGTTCAAAAGATAAAATAAGCTTAACTTTTAGAATCATATGAAAAAAAACCTGAGTGAGTGTAGTACTACTCTCTCTACTTTTGTGAGTGAGAGGAGAGATATTGCAGGTAATAACTACTACGGGGACAAGTTGTCAGAAGAAATAGTGACTGATTGATATGACATAAATTAATAGAACAAGGGGTCATAAACTGAGGTTAACTAAGCAACACAACGACCAGATGTATTCATGGATCCAAATGTCAATGATAACCAGTGGCTGATACATGCATAGTATATACCATGCATCGGAGAATGTATTTTCTCATAGTCATAGCGTAAATACATACATGTGTGTTAAATAGGCAGAAAACCCCTTATACAACAAGGATAATTGAAGGCGCATCTAACTCTTTGGGCGATCGAATGTTCATCCATTCCCCAAGGTAAATTTTGGTGACTAATTTGAACATATCTCAAGAAACTAATGCCTGCTACAAGATTATTTCAGGAAAGTTTGCAACAAAGGAAATGGAAGGTGACCCCCACAAATCAACATGATGACAAGTGTTAGTCAAGCTCAAGGATTCACCATTGTCATTTTGAGTGATCCAAGATCACATCCAGTTCTTAGGCATGTCGATACTATAAAAAGGAGATGAGGATGCTATAATGAGTTTTTCTCGAGTGATTGAAGATCAAACTCCATAAGTCCACAAAAGTCTTTCATTTTTCCTCCACTATGTGATGTAGGGTGGAACCCTAATGGTGTTGATCTTTCACGATTGGAGAGGATCCCATGAAGAACACGAAGAACATGAGAGGGGAAAATGAGAGGAAACACTCAAATAGACAAGACACAATCACACATGTGCTAAATCCACATACACACAGAGAGATTTGCGATCCAAAGTCAATAAGGGAGGATACCCGGTAGCTAGTTCATCCCAATCCGTGAGGATGCGGGGTCTTGAATCCGTAGAGGATTTTCCCTAGAAGGGGTCTTGAATCCATTTGGGGGATCTTCTCCTAGGAGGTCTTAAACTCCAAGGAGTAGGGGTAAGTGGATGAGCAAAGCTCTATCTCCACTGAGCTAATCCTTTGCTAACCCTAGATGGAGGAGGGAGAGGTCTATATACAGTGCTAGTACAAGTTGAGGCGAGTTGGAGGGATACATGGGCCAGAGGCCCGTTATACTGTGCGCAGACAAGGGCCAGATGTCCGGGGCAGCTGTGGGTTTTCGGTACTGTAGTCTTCAGCCGGATTTCCAGGCAGGGGCAGGATGTCCGGGGTCATCGGGCCGGATGTCCGGTGCCTGTGGGTGCTTGGCGTCTGGGCTGCTGCTGTGGTTTATATCTTCAGGGGCCGAATATCCGGGTCCTGTAACCTTTCTCCGGTTCCTCTTGTCGTGCTCCTTCGTCCATGTGCTTGGGGACTTGTCCGTCATCACGAGCGTCTCGGAGAGGGTCTTCTCCATACCTAGTCACACATAGCATTCCGGCTTTAGTAGTAGCCATGTCTCACGTGGGTCATACGAAATATCACTAAGGAGATATGTCACCTCGTTCTCGAGAGCTCTTGCACGTGCTCGTGTCATCGGTCCACTTGGCACTTGGGGAGACATAGGTAGGTCCATAGGGATGACCGTAGGATTACTTATCTTCCATATACATCAGAGCTTCTGAGCTCTGCAGGTCAAATTCGCTGAACAATGTACCAGGTATAGCCATTGCAAAACCCTAGCCATTCGGAGCTGCCATCCATTCCATTTGGAACCACAGAAGCATTTGTTAAACCTTCTGTTATCCGCTCGAAATTCGGGAGCAATCCAGTCGGAATTTCTGAAGTGGTTACAGGGAGTGTGCCACTGCCCAAGTGTGTGTTTTGGAGCCTCCCATTGACTTCATTCCAGACTGACCGAGTGATTTTGATAGTGGCCTCTTTTATTTACGTCAGAGCCTCGGAGCTAAACACTCTACAACTTACGAGTTGTGCAATATTGTTGGTAACAGTCAGATTTCTGGTCTAGCCTATTTATACCCACCTATCCCATCAGTCCACATGAAGCAAACTCCCCTCCTATCATATGTTTTGAGATAGAACACCACCTCCTTGTCCTAATTTTAAAGGGTTTTCTACTTCCATGTCCAATCCTTTGGATCTAGTCCCCTCTTTGCTTCCACTCCTACTTCTCAAATGCAAAGCCAAATCTTGTCAAAGTTAGAGTGCAAGAGGAGATTATGTTTTGAAGCACAGGAGTAAGAGATTCATCTGAGCTACCTCATCTTATTACTTTTGGAGGGTGCGCGTCTCCTAGATTGGCTAACTGCGCTTAGAAGTCTTCAACTATTGTGAAGTGCCCAAGAAGTTTGTAAGGGCTTGGATATCGCCTACTTCGTGAAGATCTACCATAGTGAGGCTAGTCCTCCATGGCAGTACACCATGATGGGATAGGTTGGTTGCTTCTTCGTGGACCCTTCATGGGTAAGCGTGCTTAGTGGACCTAGCTTGTTCCTTCGTGGAATCTCGCAACCGGGATTATTGTGATCTTAGATCCTCCATGGATCAAAGCCTCCATCAATGTGGATGTAAGATAGTGCCAACTATCCAAAACACAGAAAAAAACTTCACCGAGCCAACCCATGTTTGCGTATCTCTAATTATACCTCTTACATGAACTTGCATGTCCTCACTTTCTGTTGTCTATACTCTAGTAGACTTGCATATCTTTACTTTCTGTTGTCTATACTCTCTAGTAGACTTTCATGTGTAGGGTGATACATAGAACTACTCTAGGAAAGCTTAAAATTTCCAAGGAACCCCCCTCTAGATATAATCCATCCTACAATAATATACAACTAATACGCGAAAACTATATATAACTCAACCCCCTCAAACTGATGAAAATTCAACAACATTTAATTTGGAGAGGAAGAAGTTGTGTTGCACTCTAGTATGGGCCTTTGTCTAGAAATTTACTAACTGTAACTTGGAAGGCAAACATTGTAGACTGTACATCAATCACATGATCTGATACTCGGGACCGCATGATGCAACATCGACACCAATGTGCTTGGTTAGCTCATGCTTCACAAGGTCATGTGCAATAATGGTAGCACAATATGTCTAATAAAAGATGAGTTCATGTAGAGATAGAAACAAAAAAATCTTAAAGCAACCACCATAGCCAGCGAGAAGAGTTGTAGTTTGCTCGCAACTCAATTACTACACTCGAATGCAAAATTGCGATCTATTTCTTCATCTTGCAGGCAATGAGAGGACTGTCAAGAAAAAACACAATAAGCAGAAAGCAATCGAAAATCCCAAGGAGCGTCGATAGAAAAGATGGGGACAAATAGTCCCACGAAGATGTCACAAAACCCAAGGGGGTGACTGTGTCTAACCAGAATGAGAGTAGGTATGACCTCACTTGAAATGTGAAATAGATAGAGGTATCCGGACGAGTGACGACTACTTAGAAAGAGGCCCGCCATTAAAATCTTAAGACTGGACACTGAGCTCCCTCGGGGTCTTAACATGGATGTACTTGTGAGAGAAAAAGTCATCTAAGGTAGAGGAGACATCAGTCCCAAGGTTGTAGCATAGAGTACCAAGATCAGACATAAGAAACCGCTCGTTAAGATGGGCCTTTGTATTCAGAGTCATCCTTAGTGATGACCATGGCATCAAGATATAGATGTTAGATACATGGCTCTCTACGGCATGAGGAATAAAGCAAGGGCGGATTAAAAGAATAGTTCTTCCGTGCCTCCAGGGCGAGAGCTTCTCCCTAACCATAGTACACAACATAGAAGAGTTCGGCCTCGAGATGGAAGGAGGACAAGGAGGTGGCATTATCATTGTTTGCTCAACGGAAAGGTAGCAAAGGTGAAACACTCAAACCAGGCATGTGGGGCTTGCTTAAGGCCATAAAGAGAGCTTTGAAGATGATAGGCCATGCCCTGCATATATACCCAGAAAGGTGGGTGCATGTAGACCTCCTCATGCTACCAATCATTAAGAAAGGCGTTCTTGAAATCAAGCTAGTAGACATAGTAATAGTGAATAGAAGCCAGGAAAGAAGGGTGTGAACAATGGTCATGTGAGCCGTGGGGGGGGGGGGGAGTTTCATCGTAGTCGCGGACATGATCCTTCTAAAAGTCACATGCCACAAGACGAGCCTTGTGACCCTTAAGGGAAATATTGGAGTTGGTGTTTACCTTGTAGATACAATTGGATATGGACACATAGAGGAAGAGCGACAAGATCTCGCATGCCATTGTGCTCAATGGCACCAAGCTCCCCTGCATTACATATGTTGCCATTTTAGATGAACAAGAAAGTCTCAATAAGAACTTGGCTTGCTAACAGCGGCACTACGTATCGTTAGCACCTCGGTTTGGGCTAAGTTCAGCCTCAGGAACTCGTCGAAGACCCCTTGCTGGAAGGCCTGGATGGCCTAGGCTTGGAGATGTTCTCGATGGAGTTTAGGAGCCAATTCTAACAATTGATGTATTCACAGATCGACTTGTCATTCTTTGGGACGCAATTCCAGAGGTCATGCGCGATGGCAGGCCTCGTGTAGGTGCACTCAAAGTTCTTTATGAAGGCATTGCGCAGGGCATCCCAAACGCATATGTTGTCCTCGGGAATGCTGTTAAGCCACGCCCTTGTGGAACTCCCCAACATCAATGGAAGATAACGCAGATCAACATGCTCGTTGCCCCCGCCAATAATGCAAGCAATCATGTAGTCAGCCAGTCAAGTTTTGGGCTTGACAATACCTTCATACTTTTTAATTCCATTGGTGGTCCGAAGCCGTTATGGAAAGGGCACAATCCGTATGTGCCGACTAAAGCACAAAGGACCCTGTGACCGTGAGCCAAATGGCCGACCGAACTCGTCACGATGCTTGGTGTGCCGCCTAGCTGCTCGAACGTCCTCAATATCGCTTCGTGTGTCGTGGCGTCCTTCTCTCCTGTTGGGAGGAGAGAAAGATCAACGTTGCTCTATGTGGATTCGCTCGATGTCTTCACGCACACCCACCGATTTGGGCGGTGACAGTGATCCGCCAAAGGTTGGCACTGTAGGACTTGGAGACAAGATGGCCACATTCTTTTGTTCTACCACTGTTTTGAACAGTGTGGTGAGTCAGTGATGATGTCTCACCTCGGGCACATTAGTAGGCGAAAGGAGAACTTCAGCGAGAGCCATGGAAAGCAAGAGGTTCCTGGCAGGAGTGCGGTGGAAGCGACGCCCTCCGATGTTCGTGTTGTCTGGGAATCACACGCACCGCGTCCTCTTTGCACAGTTAAAGTGGACTGCTGGGGGTGACAACGTGCCTCGTTCTCCTGCGGGGACTAGAACTCATGCTCTCGCACCTCAAGTACCGTTCTCTCCTCCGCGAGGCGCTCCTGCTTAGTGAGAACATCCACATGAGTAGTCTCAACTCTCAAGGGCTCTCTCAGTAGGCATGTTGTCCATCCATGGCGTGTCCAAGAGTGCATCAACAATTTGTTGGGCTGTCGTATCGGCCAGAATTGCGCCATTGTTGGCCATGTACACCTTTGTCATGGGGGCAGAAGTGGACGAACTCTCATACCCGCCGGACTCGAAAACCCAATGCAGGCAAGATGGAGTCAAAAGTGACCGTACCAACAAGCCAGGAAGCCACATTACCGGTGCGCGTCATTGGTGAAGATCTTAGGGATCACTTGAGACCTGGCACCCTCAGTCGGGGATGGACCTATGGCTAGAGTCACATGATGCTGACTCGACTAGCGCGAAGTCCACACTCCCGGCAGCGATCAACATGCTCTGACAGAATGCGGTGCAGGCAGGATGTCATGACGCATAATTGGTGATAAGGTGCAAGATGAAAAAACACACGAGCTACTCGGGACTGAACCCACCAACGATTGTTGTAGAGGATCCCGCTTGGATCGCAACTCTAACGTGTGCATGCTTCCATGGTGGCTGCCAACTGTCTTGGGGATTACGCGTCAATACTCTTGATTTGGGGGATTTGTATGGGCAAGGCGCACGTGGAAGATCTAGGTACAGGATTTCACACGGTTGAAGCTTTACCTAGGTTCTGCCCCCTATTGTAGGTGTAACACCCTACTTCTGCTTGGATGTTCCATCTCTTGTATGAACCGAGTGATTACAACTATTTTGGTCTATGTCAAATCTTGTCTAAGATCTCCTGCCATACTCACCTTATATACTGCGATGAGGATGTGGAGTTACCAGGGTTGTTATGAACCACGATGTAATAATAGCCATGATGACGACGGTTACAAATGCAATTAACCCCAACGCCATAATGTTGTCGTAATAGCATAGCTGGTAACATCTGCCTTGATTGACTATGTATGGTCTAGTCGGATGGACATGAGGGTATTTAGCTTGATGGGCTCCGAGATGTTCAATCAGATGGGCTTGCTAATATCGGCCCGCCCGAGTGATTCTTCTACTGGAGACTCGGGTCGTTTGGCTACTAGGCTTAATCCTTGTCATGGGCCTACACCGGGAGGGATCCCACTGTCAAGATCCAATCTGGACATCCTGTAGATTCTCAAAAAAAAATCTGGACATCCTGTGTAGATCATCCAACTCCAACTCCGGCAACTCGACTTGCGACTCACAGGATGCACCATTGTGCACCCCACTGTAATGTCTTGGATATAATCCCATATAAGGAGTAGGTTCTTACTCACCATGTGAAGGCCCAAACCAGGGTATAACTTGTGTCGCGTGTCCACCTGGTATCTGAGATGATGACTCACTGTCACATATATCCACGTATGTTAATATAGTAGTATAGATGTTAGGTACATTGTGAATCACTATCGATAGACATCAATCCGTGATTTGGGTTTCCGTTTCCACTAACCTCCCAACTATTTTACTGCGACTATTAGACAACAGAGCCCTAGACGTTTACGGAAATTTCTTGGGTGGTTTTGCATGCAAACCTGAATGAACCGGTGGTAATCTCCTAAAAAACATGGTTTTGATCCACTGACTCAAGCTAGTGTATATCTAAGCATGGTTAAATAATGATGTCTCTAAATTTGCTTTTGTTGTAAACGTGCATCTAATTGAACCCAATGCCGATATCTAAAATGATGTACCTAACATTGCCACGCATCTAGATAGTGTATGATATACGCCGCTCGATATGAGTGGTTAGCTATATAAGAAACAATAGGGTTTGTCAAGGGTGCATCTAGATGTGAAATAATTATGTCACATCTAAGGTGACATTATCTTTTTGTTGGGTCGGGTCTTTAATGAGTTGCGTTGAGTTGACAAAATGGCCCATGTGAAAAAACCTGTTGGGACTGGCTATTTCCTGAGCAAGAATGCTACACCCACGTAATTTTTACTAAAAGCTACTAAACCTTCCATTCCTAACTAATACAACTCCCCCTGATTTTCAAGGAGTGGGCCCGCCTCACTTTTGTTAACCAGTAAAATCATTGCGGCTAAGATCCTTCGTAAGGTACGTAAAATATATTTTACGTAGGTGTAGCGTTGTCCATTTCCTGAGCAACGGATGGAACACGAAGACAACTGATGTGAGACTGCTTGGAAACACGAACCTTGATGCGTGAATATATGACGACTTAGAATTAGATGAGACTTTGTTAAGATATACTAACTCCTTGATGGATGGGATCTACAAGTGGATCTAACCTTTCAATATGATCTTTCCTGGCTGCATTGCTAATATGCCGAATGCCGCACACCAGACAGCAGTAGCCGAGGCTGCATCGAAGCTCTACAGCCTGCAACATGCCAGCTTGTTGGTCGATCTTTGCCATGTTCCAGCTCTGGTCAACACCTTATTGAAGTTCCGGGGTGCGCACCCGTGCATGGATTGCTGCTTCCCCGATTGTCCACCTCTTTCGGCCACCGGGTTGGTCCTGGATTTGGGCATTGGGCTTTCTTTGTTCTCCAAGGGGAGACCAGAACCAGTATTGATTTGGGATCTGATTTTCGTTCTTGATGGGGCCGCCTCGATCTGGTTGGAACATGCTTTTGTTATTTATTTCTCTTGGAGCATGTCGCGATGTCGGCTTGGGGGCAGCGAGGAGATGGCGGTAGAGATGTGGGCTACCTCACTTAGCGGGGAGCAAAACGTCTTCTCCCTCTACCGTGTGCGCACATTTCTCGGATGTGTCATCTGTTGCTGATCACAGAAGTTACATCTGACGTCTGGGAGAGAACTGCTTTGCCATTTTCCTATGACAAACTCGGCTGAATTTGCACACAGAACATGCAGAAGCTCTGCATGATCGAATACCGATTCGCCCTGTAGAGCACTAGATCCGCACTAAATACTACGTAGTACATCTCTAGAAGCACTAGATCTGCAGTAGCTTTGTATGAATTTCCCATTTTCCTATAACTAAATACTCCCTCCGTCCCATAATGTAAGTCGTTGTTTTGACACTACACTAGTATCAAAAAATGTCTTACATTATGGGACGGAGGGAGTAGTACACAAAATTTGCACACATAACAATTGTGGATTAACATCATTCCAGGTGAATAAGACTTGATTGAGTGATTGGATTGTACAATAATTATGCTAAGCTGGATATATGTACCTGCTGCTGTATACATGTTTGATAATCTGGCGTCCAATTAGGAACTCGGAACTATAGTCGTCATGAAGACCTCCAAACTGAAAGAAAACCCCGCGAAGCACAATTCAAACAAGACTAAGCACCGAATCCATTTACACAAAGCAAAGAAAGAATTATGGCAGGGTAACAATACCTCCAATAAATTGCGCGATGAGACCAAATTATGGAACTGTTCCCATCCTTTTTGAGCGTCTCTTGAACTATGGCTGGTTAAGACTTGGGAACTCGCCTTCTCACATCGTTTTGTGGGGCTGCAGGCCACCAAAGAACATAATTAATCATTTGTTATTATTTAATGGCAGATGTTTTGTTGGTTCCTATCTTCTAGACTCAATTCTTGCCAGAGTCTAGATTTGATCCCTCAGCTTCAAAACCGGACAACTTGCATCCTTAACTACTGAAACCGGACAAGATTTATCCTTGTTCACGGTTTTGACCGGTTTTGGTGTTGTCCCACCCCGGTTTTGACCATGTCGACTCAAATTCATGTAATTTTTTCAAATGGACGTACTTTCATATATCCGCGTACATTTTTTTGAAAGAGTTCATGAATTTGAAAATTTTATGCAAACTTGAAAAAAGTACGCGGATTTTGAATTTTTTTTATGCAAATTAGAAAGTATGTGGATTTGAAAAAATTATGTCAACTTGAAACAAGTACGTGAGTTTCAGACAAAGTTCATCGATAGAAAAAGGAACACGGATTTGAAAAAACTACGTGAACTTTAAGAAGTATGCAGATGCGAAACAAGTATGCGAATTTCAAAAATAGTTCATGGATTTGAAAAAAAATACTTGGATTTGATAAAATTACACGAACATTGAAAAATACGTGGATTTCAAAAAATTACACAATTTGTTTTTTAAATGGATTTGAAAAAAGTACGCATATTTCAAAATAGTTCATAGATTTGAAAACAATATGTTTATTTTTGAAAAAATTATGCGACCTTGCAAAAAGTACGTGAATTTGAAAAGAGTATGTGAATTTAAAAAAAATACATGAATTTGACTCAGCACCTGTCAAAACCAGGGTGAGTCAGCACCAAAACCGGTCAAAACCGAGACCAGGGATGAACCTTGTCCGGTTTTGGTAGTTGTGGGTGCAAGTTGTCCGGTTTTGAAGTTGAGGGACCAAATTTAGACTCCACCAAAAATTGAGGGACGGAAAATATACTTTTCTCTTCTTCTAACTGGCAAGCTGACTATCCATAATTAATGGGTTTAAGTCTCTAAGATAACTAGTATATCTATCGTGTGTCGGACCATATTACATAACAACAACGACCATGCATTCAGAGTGCACTTAAGCAAATGTTTAACGTCAAGTGTCTTTCTGACCTCAGTGCAGATGCAATGGATGCTCTATTTTCTATGTTAACAATAATAGAGCTCCCAAGTGATAAGAGTGAGGCAAAGAAGACTATGGCAGATCTGGAATTGGACCTCCATACTCGTGTGTCCCCTCGCAGTCATGAGTACATCTCTAGAAGCACTAGCTCTATGGATTTCCCATTTTCCTATAACTAAATACAGTACACATAATTTGCACATATAACAATTGCATACTAACATCATTCCAGGTGATTAAGACTTGATTGAGTGATTGGATATATGTACCTGCTGCTGTCTACAAGTTTGGCAGATAATCTGGCGTCCAATCAGGAAATCAGAACTTAAGTCGCCATGAAGACATCCAAGCTGAAAGAAAACCCTACGAAGCACAATCCAAACAACACTAAGCACGGAGCCGACTTATACAAAGCGAAGAAAGAATTATGGGCAGCTTGGTGGGTAACAATACCTCCAATAAATCGCGCGATGAGCCCAAATTATGGAACTGTTTCCATCCTTCTCGCGTGTCTCAAGAACTATGGCTGGTTAAGACTTGGGAACTCGCCTTCTCAAGTGGTTTTGTGGGGCTGCACGTCACTAAAGAACATAATCAATCATTAGTTGTTATTTAGTGGTGGATGCTTCGTTGGTTCCTTCTTCCAATTGGCAAGTCATTGGGTTTAAGTCTTTAAGATAACTAGTATTTCAATCG
Source organism: Aegilops bicornis (assembly GCA_021605145.1). Taxonomy (NCBI): domain Eukaryota; kingdom Viridiplantae; phylum Streptophyta; class Magnoliopsida; order Poales; family Poaceae; genus Aegilops; species Aegilops bicornis. The sequence goes on from CM038670.1 coordinate 37,262,412, forward strand.
TGTGTCAGACCAAGCATGTTACATAACAGCAACGATCATGACAACAACTGGCAAGAGCTGACCATCCATAATTATTGGGTTTAAGTCTCTAAGATAACTAGTATATCTATCATGTGTTAGACCATGGTACATAACAACAACGACCATTCAGAGTCACTTAAACAAATGTTTAACGTCAAGTGTCTTTCTGACCTCAGTGCAGATGCAATGGATGCTCTATTTTCTATGTTAACAATAATAGAGTTCCCAAGTGATACACTGAGGCAAAGAAGACTATGTCAGATCTGGAATCGGATAATATACAAATGGACGCATGTTTCAATGACTGCTTCTACACAGAGATGAACATGCTACTGCTGAATGTTGTCCTTTGTGTGGTATTTCAAATGGAAAAATGAAGGGTAGAATAATGATTCAAAACCATGAACAAGACGAACTAAAAAGGTTTCGCAAAAGAATCTGTGATGTTTCCGCAGATACCAATGTTACAATGTGTTATGTATTTTGTAATCCATATGCGATGGATTGCACGAGGAGAAGCTACTGGAAGGTGGGCATAATCCAGCGAATTCATAAGAATGAAAAAGACCGCTCTATGAGAACTATTCTTCATACCAGTGGACAGTCTCCAGCCCTGGCGTTCTAGTGTGAGAGGGCACGCGGCCACTTGCTATCTGGAGATTCGAATTTTGAACGCCCGTCGCTCGTGGTTGATCGCCGGTGGTGAGGGCCGCGCTCATGGCCGCACTGGCTGGCCTGGCGCCCGTCCCTCCGGCTGTGGTGCTCGTGCTGCCAACATGGTGCCCCCGCAGGGCCGCGTTCTGCTGCCTGCTGGGCTGATGTCGGAGACGAGGAGGAAGCGGCAGAGCCGTCTGCTGCCAACCCCGAGATCCCCGGTAGGGTGCCTCGTCGGCGTCCTGCTCTGGCACCGTGTGCTGCCGCCGCGCCTAGCTCGCTCCCGACTCCCGAGGGCCGTTTGTTTCTGGGGGTGGTGTCAGGACCTGCACTACCTGAATGTGTTCACTGCTGAAGATATCGACAGCAAGATTCAGACAGGACGACAACAGGTTGAATCGGTAAGATACTGGAGATCGGACGGCTAGGATGCATTCACTTATAAGATTCTCAACAGCGGAAGATTTCACCGCTACTGTCTCATTTCCCCCAAACTTGCGTCAGGTCCTGGTGGCGGAGCAGACAATTGGATCGGAGGCGGCCTGGTGAGCGGCATCGATCGGCTGCAGTTTGGGGAGAAACTCGGTTGCGGAATTCCGTAGCATGTCCCTGAATTGTGCGGCGTCGGAGGCGGAGGTGGAGCCCGAGAACGGCGGCGGTAGACCCTCAAGATGGCAACAAGGACCAAGCACATGAGTGAGATCTCTGACCAACTCTCGATGCTCTGCGGTCTGAATTCACTGCCATGAGCGAGAAGCAGAACCTGATACAAAATCAGTTGGATGAGGCGAACACCTAACTGAACCGAGTGGGAGGATGTGAGGGGAAGAATGACACAGTGGAGAATTTAGTCTCTAGAAGTTCCCAGATTCGGAGTGGTATGTTCAATTACCTCAAGGAGCTCGAAGGTAAAAATTACCCACCCACCCAGCCCTCAAAGCCCCACCCACTTCTATTGGTCCTGCGCAATCAGTCACTAAAGAGCCTGACAAATCACAGCAAACCGCTGAACTTCTTCAGGAAATTGACACTCAGATAGAAAACATTGTCAAGTTAAAATTGCACAAGTTCATGGATTGTACTGCAGCAGCAAGAGAAACTACCAAACAATTACCTGAACAGGGCAGGAACAAGGAAATAGAGACTCAAGTGCAAACACAATCCCAGCAGTTGCAAACACCAATGCAACGCCCAACAGTACTCCTCAAGTTCAGTACAAAACTGACAGAGCTACCCAATTTCTCAAAAGCATTCCCAAAGGGCCTAAGATGGACTTCCCCTGTTTCTCTGGTGAAAATCCTTTGGGCTGGATCAGGCAAATTAACAAATATTTTGAGTTGGCTCAAGGTCCTGAAGAATGCAAAGTTGATCTGGCACAAACATATATTACAGGTCGAGCTGACAATTGGCTCACAAGTGCAAAACTCGCCAATTGTATCAAATGCCATGGGATGATTTCTGTAGACTGGTCTGCAACAGATTCGCTGAGTCAAGCATTTATGAGATACTTGAGAAATTCCATTCGGTTAGACAACTGAACATGTCAGTTTCTGATTACACTAACAAGTTTGAGGAAATCATGGCAATAGTCAGAGAGGAACACCCATATCTGCAAGAGCATTACTATGTTGTCAGTTTCATCAATGGATTAAAACCCAGCATCAGATGTAATCTCAGACCTCAAAGACCCAAAACACTAAGTGAAGCATATTGGATGGCCAGAGATTATGAGAGTGGACTACAAGCTAGAATTCAATCCTTTGTGGCCCAGCAAGAAAAACAACTGCAAAGTTACAATACTCAGCAGAGAAGCTATAACCCTGCCCCTCAAGGAATTAAAATTCCAGCACCTGCTCCTGCAGCAAGGAAACCAGGAGTTTGTTGGAGGTGTGATGCTGCTTGGATACCTGGACATAAGTGTAAACAAGCCCCCAACTTACATACTATCACCAGTGAAGTAGATACTGAACAAGTAACTGACAGAAATATTTGAAGACACAGAGGAGCAACAACTCACAGAAACAGAGGGAAAATGTATGGAAATATCTGCTCAGGCCATTTCTGGAAAAACTTCTATTAACACCCTTGCAATAAAAGTTCTAATAGGGGGCAAGGTAGGAGTTGCATTAGTGGACACTGGGAGCACTGCAACATTCATAGACTTGAAGTTTGATTTGAAAACTGCTTGCAGTCTTCTGAACACACCAATACACAGAGTGAAAGTAGCTGGAGGAGGAACGCTCACTTCTGGAGCCCATATTCCAGAGACATCATTCTGCATTCAGAATGACAAATATCAACATACTTTCACTGTATTAGACTTGCAGGGCTATGAGATGGTCATAGGATGTGACATGTTATACCATCACAGCCCTATATCTCTGGACTACAAAGCAAGAAAAGTTATGTTCACCAAAGATGGCAGGCAACATGTCCCTTATTTGGACTGCAACTACACTGATCATATCAAAATTATTAGCAGTGAGAAATTAGAGAAAATGAGCAACAAAGGCATTAGTGGTTATGTTCTCAGTTTGCATCTGATTTCTCCTGAAAGAGCTGCAAAACAGCACAACAAGGTGCCTGAATTCATGCAGCCCTTAATACAGAAGTATGACCACTTATTTGCAGAGCCAACAACACTACCCCAAGCCAGAGCATGTGACCACACTATTCCTTTAAAGCCAAATGCAATACCACCAAATGTACAGAGTTCCTCACCACCAAAAGGAAGAGATGGAACAGCAGGTTAAAACACTACTGGACCAAGCTCTTATGCCCAGCAGTAGTCCTTATGCTGCTCCGGCTCTACTAGTTAAGAAGAAAGAAGGAACTTGGAGACTGTCCTACGAGACACATCATCATGATCTCAGATACGGAGCAACTTTTGTGAGTAATTTGTTGAGAATTTTCTTTGGTTGTACAGCTGAACATGCAGCGTTCATCATTATCCATTCTATTAAGCTTTCTTCAAATAATACTCTTTCGTGTGGATTTCATACAGTTGAATGTACTAGGTTCGCCTATGGTTCAACGCAGCTCTAGCTTGTTAATGTGCTCATTCTGACTGAATTCGATTGATGTCATACTCCTGAGCTTTCTGAAATATAAATCATCCATGAAAAGGACAATAGAATGTTCTACATAAAGGACCTACAAAATCACAAACTTAATATGATTCAGAAGTTTATGTAAGTCTAGCATATCCAGTATAAAAGGATGATAAATGATATGATATTTCTAAACCTGCCGCTGCAATCTATTCGGGATTTTGCCCACATATGTGAAATTCAGGTGGGGGAAATGGAAAATCGCCTTTCCGACAATTAGGAAAAGTTCAGAGCTCACAAAACACCTACCTGCTTGAAGAGGCCAGTTAAAAGTGTTGGAAAATCAGAGCAAGGGGGCTTTTAGATCAGCCCGCTGAGAAACAGCGGCAGTGCAGTAACTTCAAGATCAGTGGCAGTGACTTCCATGTTGACGCATGAGTGCTTCGAGGAGGCTCGCGTTGGCGGCTTGACGAACATTGGCAATTCATTTCTTCTCACAACCTACATATGAAATCCATTAATGGCTTAATTAGAAATAAATGTACATGAAGATTTATCACACACATATATATTTGTATATACAAAAGTCTATAATAAACAAATCTTATTAGGTGGATAACACTATATAATATATACACGAAATTCAGAATAGAACTAAAAGGAATTTAGCAATTTTGTCTCCATAAGACTCCATGTGAATTCCACACAAATAGCTAATTTCAAAATTAACTTGTACTCCCTCTGTAAACTAATATAAGAGCGTTTACAGAGGGAGTAGTAAACATAGAGTGCAGTTGATAAAAGAAGTAATAAGTCTAATGAACCAGCAATGGACAAGATCCTTTCTACCCTGCATATAGAATTAATAAGTGAAATACTCTTGGCCAAAATGACATCGCATTCAGTTGATGATTACAATACCTCCCAACCGAACGAAGGTAGGTTCCAAACAAAGAGAGAAAGGACACCCTCCTCGCAAATTTCAAGGGCTATAAGTAAAACCCGCTCCTGGTTTAGTTCAACTTCTCCATCACCAGAAAGTGTGTGTCTCAAGGCGAATATGTTTTTCTCAACATCTTCGAGAGCCTGATAAGAGAAAGCACAGTACATGAGCAACAAGTGGCCTGCATCCATCCATGGTCTTATGTGTGTAAAATAACTGTACACATGGACACTTAGCAATCGCGAAATAACAAAAACAATAAATCAAACAAGAAAAGACTCCCATGCTTATGAGCAGGCTCTGAATGTGCCTCACATGTTCAGTCCACTTGTATACAGACACTGTTATAAAGAACATCGACAAGAAATGCATCTTTGGAGCTACAAGTAATGCGGCTCATGTAATGCTAATTTGTCAATTACAGCATAACCCATTTTGTTAAGATGCACAGAGTGAACCTTTTAACGAACATATAGGAGAGATCGTCCTTTTTTTTAAGTGATTACCTTACCAGGCGGAACCCGACTCGACTATAAGTTAGTTCTTGAACTAGATTCAGATTCAGCCCAACATGGATGCCTTCGTGATGAGCACCAGCATCGGGGCAAAATGAAATTAGCAGTCCACTGCTAAACACAATTTCAGCAGAAGCCGTTCCCCTACCAAATTGTCTTTCAGAAGCTTTGGCTGACAGACTTGTCCTTCCAATCAAGCAATCTCAGAAGCCCACAGAACAGTGGCAATTACGTTTCCTGCCAAGTGCAGTTACTTGCACGACGGACGGGATCAGGCGGCGTCGGCGAAGCTCCAACCAAATCATCACTGTGCAAAGGCGTGAAACACGAACATTAAGATCCCTGACCTCTCCTCTACTTATCGTAGATAAATGAACATGAAAACTCTGTAAATTTTTGCACTAAGTTTGGGCTTACCTCGAGCGAGCGAGAGTGCACTGCGTCGATGCTCATGGACCTAAATCGGGTCGGTCGGGCCTAGGAGGCGTAAATGGAGCACACTTGCGGTCCCAATCGACGGCGAGACGGAGAACAGTCAGGATGTCAGTCTGCAAAAAAACAGAGCATACTACTTAGGAGTACATCCGAAATCGTGGATTGGAAATTATTCGATGCATACGGAGGAGAGGATACTGACCAAGAATCCATCCGCAACCCGGAGGGAGGCCGGAGCGAGCTCGCCGCAGGTCGTGGCCGAATGCGGCGGGATGTATATGCCCGGTCCGGGTGGGTGCGCGGCGCCGCTCCTTCCACGCCACCTCCCCTGCCTGCTGCTGCTGCTGGCGCCAGCGGTCGACGGGAGGGCCCCAGAGCTCAGCGGTGGCGGGACGAGCGTTGACGGATCCTGGATGGCGGGCAGCCGGTGGAGTTGCCCCTGATCTCCGAGAGAGACGGCTGAGACGGCCGGACCGGGAAAGTAACCCCATGATCGCGAGGGTCTATTTCCCGGAATAAACTTAACTCGAATTATATAATAGGGATGCAGTTTTTACACTGGGTTCCGGCTGGAAGCCAAAACCCCGTGTAAAAATTTCAAGAATCGTGTCGAGTTCCCGCTCCTCCGGAGACGCTATATAAGAATCGAGGAGGATCAGAGGCAGCAGAGCAGCTCACAGCACATAGCACAGTAGGTTCAGGTTCAGTCTGCTGCAGTGCAAGGCCACACCACCGCCACGAGGTAAAACCTCATCAACGATTCTTTTAGTTCCATGGAGAATGGTGATCAAGACGCATTTTAGAGCTTACCACATGCTGTATGCAGATGTTCAACGCCGGCGCACCGGAGGGCGACCTCGTGGCGGGGGTCTTCCTTTCGGACCCGGAGCTGGAGCTCGCGGCGCCATTGCTCCAGGGGCTCCTGGTGCTGGCACTCTCGGTGCCGCTTTCCGAGCTGCTCCACCGGCCAATGGTGACCGCGTTCGCATTCTTTGCCGCCACCTTGGGGGCGGGCCTCTGGGAGAGGCTCTGTTCGCCTGCCATCCGGAGGGCCGCGTCTCGGTGGCAGACCAGCCACCGTCAGCAGGTTCCTCTGGGCACGCCATTGCTGTGGTTCAAGGACAGAGCTCGCGCTGCGGTGTACCTCGTCCTGCTGTCAGCGGCATCTCCGACGTGGGTCTGGCTACTGCTGGTGATCGCCTGCTTCCCGGGACTTCATCTCAAGCTCCAGCTGACTGTCAAGGTCGCCGAGATTTTCGCGGTCATGCAACTTGTGCTCAAGGGCTTCCTCCGGCTGCTTGCACATCTCCGGAACTAAGATCAAGAGAAGCTACTACAATGTTAAGCAGCGATACACTATGAGCAAGTTCAGAAAAATAGCGATATATGAACAAGTTAAAAGAATAGAGATATATGAGCAAGTTTAAAAAAAACAGCGATATATGAGCATTTCCCTATGCTTTTCCATAATTTTCTGCAAAACGGACCAAGATGTCAACAAGGAGCTAGCTCTGTATATCACGATGACAAAAGGATCAAGGATCCTTCTGTGCTCAAAGCTACATTTCCAAATTGGACAAACAATAGGAGAAAAATGGAAATCGGGGGAAACCCCTTTTGCCGGTTATCTAGTTTTATCAGTTTACTGTAAATTCTTGTGTACACTGCACCATGGTTTCTGTTAATGGAAATAGGGGGTAAACCCTTTTGCTCAAAACACAATGTCACAGGGGATGGTGTGGAAATTAAAGCACATTGCAGGATGCTCCATATAAATCTGGCCACTGAGCAATGCAAGAAAAGATTATCTACTGTCTCATCTAAGCCACAGAAACACCTTAATTTTTTGAGGAATTTTGACCTCCAGATGAAATTTTTGAGGAAAGCAGTTTGAATTCATGACTAACTGCATCTAGAGGGATTTAACACTAAAATTACCATCAGCAGACAGTCAAGGTCCAAACCAAACTATCTTTTCTATCACTAAGGAAGGAGAACGTCAGAACAAGAATCTTTGATATTATTCCATATAAACTTCAATCATTCCCGTCCATTAACAGTGGCTAAAATAGTTAATACCCCAAAAGGACCAGTAACTTTTCTGTTTGCAGTATGCATAACACAATATGATGCAATCATCATAAATATAAAATACGGCATAAATCAACCTGATTAAGAAGAAATTATGAAGCAGAGTATTGAAGAGAAAGCTGAAATAAGTACTCCCACTGTGAACTAATATAAGAGTGTTTAAAACACTAAAGTAAACGCTCTTATATTAGTTTACAGAGGGAGTACTTAGCAATCTGGGCAATTATATTATAGCAACAAAGAAAGCATATAAATTGTGAAAGGAATGTACAAGTCTAGGCTCCATCCCTGCAACAATTACATTTGGTGGTACTACACCATTATGTATCCATGCGGTGACTACTAGAGCAATACAATCCTGTTCAGACTGGATTCATTCCCCAGTTATTAATCAACTAACAAATCAGACGCATAAACACACAACTCCGAGGAGGCAAACAAAAGAAGCACTGAAGTTGCAGGTTGAAGAAAACAATCAGATCTTGGGACCCAAAAGGATGTCATCAACAGCACAGGTCCATTCTTGGTAGGCGAATCCGTAGAAAAGAGCGGGCATTTTCAATCACTTGCAATCTTTGATAGAGATTTTGTTTTGAAGCAATTGAAAGTTCAGTGCAAGAGCAACTAGAACGACATGGCTAGCTCCAGAAACAAAAACTTGAGCGCCAGATCAGTAGAGCGACACGGGCAAAAGCCTCTCTGCGTGAGCCAATAGATTACCCGATATACGTCTCTGCTTCTCACCTGTGAAATCCGGGGTCCAATGGAACGGCTCGACGGACGCCGGTGAGGATCTGACCGATGAGCTGCACCCTCTGGATGCGTGGGCTGGGAGAATGGGCACCAGACGAGCGCCGAGACGACGGCGCCAGCTATGATAGATTGAGATATTGGAGAAGTAATTGTTGTATTGATTGGGGCCTCAAGGGCTGTTTATATAGATTACAAAGCTTGTGCTCCAAGACTAGACTAATAGAGATAGATTACAATACGAATAGACTTTATACACTAAGATCCCCCCGCAGTCTCAACGTCAGGTGAAACAATGTTGAGACTGGAGCGTATGTCGGTGAAAGATGCAGTCGGGAGTCCTTTGGTAAAAATGTCAGCAAATTGGGCACTTGTAGGAACATGAAGAACGCGAACCTCGCCAAGAGCCACCTTTTCACGAACAAAGTGAATGTCAATCTCAATGTGCTTTGTGCGACGATGTTAAACTGGATTGGAAGCCATGTATACTGCAAAGATGTTATCACAGTAAACAATGGTAGCACGTGGGAGCGGACGATGAAGTTCAACGAGAAGCTACCGTAGCCACACCGCCTCGGCCACAGCGTGAGCAACAGCTTATACTCAGCCTCAGCAGAAGACCTGGAAACTGTTACCTGCCTTTTAGAACACCAAGAAACAAGATTATCACCTAAATAAACGCAAAATCCGGATGTAGATCGTCGAGTATCTGGACAACCTGCCCAGTCTGCATCAGAATAAACTGTCAAGCTTGTAGGTGAAGAAAAATTAATAAGGAGACCATGATCAAGAGTGCCTTTTAAATAGCGGAGAATGCGTCTGACATGAGCCAGATGAGGAGCACGAGGATCATGCATAAAGAGACAGGCTTGCTGAACTGGATATGAGATTTCAGGATGAGTAAGAGTGGCATATTGAAGAGCGCCAGTGATGATACGATATAAAGTAGGATCAGAAAGAGGATCACCATCAGCCGACAGTTTAGCACCAACGTCGGCTGGAGTACGAGAGGGTTGACAATCAGACATACCGTAACGAGAAAGCAAGTCCAAAATGTATGACCGTTGAGAAAGAAAGAGGGAAGATTTTAAAGTAGAAACATGAATACCTAGAAAATGATGAAGAGGACCAAGATCAGTCATGGAAAACACCCGATTGAGAGAAGAGATGGTATGTTGAAGAAAAGAATCGTAACTAGCCGTGAGAATGATATCATCAACATAAAGCAAGAGGTAGGCAGTGTGAGTAGAAGACTGATAAACAAAGAGAGAAGAATCGGATTTGGAGGAATAAAGCCTATGGTTTGAATAAAAGTAGCAAAGCATTGAAACCATGCACGAGGAGCTTGTTTAAGGCCATAAAGAGATTTGTTGAGGAGACAAACAAAATTTGGAGATGAGGGATTCTCAAAACCCGGAGGGTTGCTGACAATAAACAGTTTCATTGAGAGTGCCATGAAGAAAAGCATTTTTAACATCAAGTTGATGAATAGGCCAAGAAGAGGAAACAACAAGACTAAGAACAACACGAATAGTGCTTGGTTTAACAACAGGAGAAAAAGTCTCATCAAAGTCAATACCAGGCTCTTTGGGAGAAACCACGACACACCCAACGAGCTTTGTAATGAGCGAGAGTGCCATCGGAATGAAATTTATGACGAAAAACCCATTTGCCAGAAACAATGTTAACACCAGGAGGTTTGGGAACAAGAGTCCCTGTATTATTTTGGTCAAGAGCTTCAAATTCATCGCGCATAGCAGAAAGCCGAGAGGGTCAAGAAGAGCTCGCTTATAACTGGTTGGAATAGGAGAGATGGTTGGGGTGGCGGTAAGATTGAGACGCGTTTGGTGGGGAGAAGAAATCCTCGTTTTCCACGGGTGCACATGACATGATCATTGGTGAGCGGTGGTATAAGAACGGCATTGGGTGGCAGTGGGTTTTCGGTTGAAGAGGACGGTGAGGAAGAAGAATCAGAGGTGGTGGGTGTCGAGGGGGTTGCCGTGGTAGGATGTGGTGAGGGAAAGACGGCTGGGGTAGAGGATGCGATTCTTGGGAGAGGTGGGGGATGGGGCAGGAGGGTGGCTAACGTTGGGCGATTCCGGCTGAGAGACGGAACAAGATTCCATGGCAGCTGAGATGACCGACGGCCGAATTTGGTATTGGGTTTGGGTGGTGGCGGATTGTGGTGGAATTTGTGTTGTGGTTGTAGTGACAGAAAAAGGAAAAGTATTTTCATCGAATGTGACATGACGAGAGAGAATGATACGACCAGAAGATGGTTCGAAACAACGATATCCTTTGTGATCATCAGAAAGACCAAGGTGAATGCAAGGTAGTGAGCGTGGTTCTAGTTTGTTGAGGCGGTAGAGGCGATGTTGGGAAAGCATGTTGGAAATATGCCCTAGAGGCAATAATAAATTAGTTATTATTATATTTTCCTTGTTCATGATAATCGTTTATTATCCATGCTATAATTGTATTGATAGGAAACTCAGATACATGTGTGGATACATAGACAACACCATGTCCCTAGTAAGCCTCTAGTTGACTAGCTCGTTGATCAATAGATGGTTACGGTTTCCTGACCATGGACATTGGATGTCGTTGATAACGGGATCACATCATTAGGAGAATGATGTGATGGACAAGACCCAATCCTAAGCCTAGCACAAAGATCGTAGTTCGTATGCTAAAGCTTTTCTAATGTCAAGTATCATTTCCTTAGACCATGAGATTGTGCAACTCCCGGATACCGTAGGAATGCTTTGGGTGTACCAAACGTCACAACGTAGCTGGGTGACTATAAAGGTGCACTCTGGTATCTCCGAAAGTGTCATTGGGTCAAGACGAATCGAGATCGGGATTTGTCACTCCGTGTAAATGGAGAGGTATCTCTGGGGCCCACTCGGTAGGACATCATCATAATGTGCACAATGTGACCAAGGGGTTGATCACGGGATGATGTGTTACGGAACGAGTAAAGAGACTTGCCGGTAACGAGATTGTACAAGGTATCGGGATACCGACGATCGAATCTCGGGCAAGTACAATGCCGCTAGACAAAGGGAATTGTATACGGGATCGATTGAGTCCTTGACATCGTGGGTTCATCCGATCAGATCATCGTGGAACATGTGGGAGCCAACATGGGTATCCAGATCCCGCTGTTGGTTATTGACCGGAGAACGCCTCGGTCATGTTCGCATGGTTCCCGAACCCGTAGGGTCTACACACTTAAGGTCTGGCGACGCTTAGGGTTATAAAGGAAGATTGTATGTGGTTACCGAATGTTGTTCGGAGTCACGGATGAGATACCGGACATCACGAGGAGTTCCGGAATGGTCCGGAGGTAAAGATTTATATATGGGAAGTCCTATTTTGGTCACCGGAAAAGTTTCGGGTTTTATCGATGCATCGGGACCGGAGGGTCCCGGGGTCCACCAAGTGGGGCCACTGACCCGGAGGGCTGCATGGGCCAAGTGTGGGAGGGACCAGCCCGGGTGGGCTGGTGCGCCTCCACAAGGGCCCAAGGCGCCTAGGGTTTGGGGAGGCGCCCACCCAGCTTGGGGGCAAGTTTCCCCTCTCCCCCTTGGCCGCCACCCTAGATGGGATTGGGCTGGCCACCCCTAGGGGTGGAACCCTAGGTGGGCGCAGCCCCTTCTCCCCTATATATACTTGAGGGTTTTGGGGCTGCCAACATATGAGTTTTCACCTCTCCAGCGCAGCCCTACCTCTCTCCCTTCTCCTCTCCCTTGGTGCTTGGCGAAGCCTCGCAGATTGCCACGCCTCCACCACCACCACGCCCGTTGTGCTGCTGTTGGATGGAGTCTTCCTCAACCTCTCCCTCTCTCCTTGCTGGATCAAGGCGTGGGAGACGCCACCGGGCTGTACGTGTGTTGAACGCGGAGGTGCCGCCTGCTCGGCACTAGGATCTCCGGTGATTTGGATCACGACGAGTACGACTCCTTCAACCCCGTTCTCTTGAACGCTTCCGCTTAGCGATCTACAAGGGTATATAGATGCACTCTCCTTCCCCTCATTGCTGGTTTCTCCTTAGATAGATCTTGGTGACACGTAGGAAAATTTTGAATTTCTGCTACGTTTCCCAACAGTGGCATCATGAGCTAGGTCTATTGCGTAGATCCTTTGCACGAGTAGAACGCAAAGTAGTTGTGGGCGTTGATTTTGTTCAATATGCTTACCGTTACTAGTCCAATCTTGTTTCGACGGTATTGTGGGATGAAGCGGCCCGGACCGACCTTACACGTACACTTACGTGAGACAGTTTCCACCAACCGACATGCACTTGGTGCATAAGGTGGCTAGCGGTGCCGCCTCTCCCATTTTAGTCGGAACGGATTCGATGAAAAGGGTCCTTATGAAGGGTAAATAGCAATTGGCATATCACGTTGTGGTTTTTTATGTAGGTAAGAAACGTTCTTGCTAGAAACCCATAGCAGCCACGTAAAACATGCAAACAACAATTAGAGGACGCCTAACTTGTTTTTGCAGGGTATGCTATGTGATGTGATATGGCCAAGAAGAATGTGATGAATGATATGTGATGTATGAGATTGATCATGTTCTTGTAATAGGAATCACGACTTGCATGTCGATGAGTATGACAACCGGCGGGAGCCATAGGAGTTGTCTTAATTTATTGTATGACCTGCGTGTCATTGAACAACGCCATGTAATTACTTTACTTTATTGCTAACCGGTAGCCATAGTAGTAGAAGTAATAAGTTGGCGAGACAACTTCATGGAGACACGATGATGGAGATCATGATGATGGAGATCATGGTGTCATGCCGGTGACGACGATGATCATGGAGCCTCGAAGATGAAGATCAAAAGGAGCAAAATGATATTGGCCATATCATGTCACTTTTTGATTGCATGTGATGTTTATCATGATTATACATCTTATTTGCTTAGAACGACGGTAGTAAATAAGATGATCCTCATTAAAATTTCAAGAAAGTGTTTCCCTAACTGTGCACCGCTATGTAAAGTTCGTCGCTTCAAGCACCACGTGATGATCGGGTGTGATAGATTCTTACGTTCACATACAACGGGTGTAAGCCAGATTTACACACGCCAAACACTTAGGTTAACTTGACGAGCCTAGCATGTATGCAGACATGGCCTCGGAACACAAGAGACCGAAAGGTCGAGCATGAGTCGTATAGTAGATACGATCAACATGAAGATGTTCACCGATGATGACTAGTCCGTCTCACGCGATGATCGGACACGGCCTAGTTGACTCGGATCATGTAATCACTTAGATGACTAGAGGGATGTCTATCTGAGTGGGAGTTCATAAGATGAACTTAATTAACCTGAACATAGTCAAAAGATCTTTGCAAATTATGTCGAAGCTCGCGCTTTAGTTCCACCGCTTAGATATGTTCCTAGAGAAAATATAGTTGAAAGTTGACAAGAGGCAAATTATGCGGATGTAAGAAAGCTTATGTCCTTAATGCACCGCCAGTGTGCTCAACCCCAAACGTCGCCTCGTGGATGTTGCGAACATCGGACATACACGCTTTGATAACTACGTGATATTTCAATTAAACGGTTTAGAGTTGAGGCACCAAAGACGTTTTCAAACGTCATGAACATATGAGATGTTTCGAGGGCTGAAATTGGAATTTCAGGCTCGTGCTCACGCCAAGAGGTATAAGACCTCCGACGATTTTCTTAGCCTCGCAAACTAAGGGAGAAAAGCTCAATCGTTGAGCTTGTGCTCAGATTGTCTGAGTACAACAATCACTTGAATCGAGTGGGAGTTGATCTTCCCGATGAGATAGTGATGTTTTTCCAAAGTCATTGCCACCAAGCTGCTAGAGCTTCGTGATGAACTATAACAAATCAGGGATAGATATGATGATCCTTGAGATAGTCGCGATATTTGACACCGCGAAAGTAGGAATCAAGAAGGAGCATCAATTGTTGATGGTTGGTGAAACCACTAGTTTCAAGAAGGGCAAGGGCAAGAAGGGATACTTCATGAAACAACAAATCGCTTGCTGCTCTAATGAAGAAACCCAAGGTTGAACCCAAACCGAGACTAAGTGCTTACGTAATAAGGGGAACAGCCAATCGGAGCAGAATCACCCTAGATACTTGGTAGATGAGAAGGTCGACAAGGTCGATAGAAGTATATTGGATATACATTATGTTAATGTGTACTTTACTAGTACTCCTAGTAGCACCGTGGTATTAAGATACCGGGTTCGGTTGCTAAGTGTTAGTAACTCGAAATAAAAGAGCTACGGAATAAACGGAGACTAGCTAAAGGTGAGCTGACGATATGTGTTGGAAGTGTTTCCAAGTTTGATTTGATCAAACATCACACACTCCCTCTACCATCAAGATTAGTATTAAACCTGAATAATTGTCATTTGGTGATTGCGTTGAGCATAGACATGATTGGATTATGTCTATCGCAATACGCTTATTCATTTAAGGAGAATAATGGTTACTCTATTTATTTGAATAATACCTTCAATGGTCTTGCACCTAAAGGAATGGTTTATTGAATCTCGATCGTAGTGATACACATTTTCATGCCAAAAGATATAAGATAGTAATGATAGTACCACCTGCTTGTGGCAATCGCCATTTGAGTCATATTGGTATAAACGCATGAAGAAGCTCCATATTGATGGATCTTTGGACTCACTGCTTTTGAAAAGTTTGAGACATGCGAACCATGTCTATTGGTGTATACGCATGAAGAAACTCCATGCAGATGGATCGTTTGGACTCACTTGATTTTGAATCACTTGAGATATGCAAATCATACCACATGGGCAAGATGACGGAAAAGCCTCGGTTTCAGTAAGATGGAACAAGATAGCAACTTGTTGGAAGTAACACATTTTGATGTGTGCAGTCCAATGAGTCTTTGAGGCATGCAAATGAATATCGTTATGTTCTTACTTCACAGATGATTTGAGTAGATGTTGAGTATATTTACTTGATGAAACACAAGTCTGAATTATTGAAAGGTTCAAGTAATTTCAGAGTGAAGTTGAAGATCTTCGTGACAAGAGGATAAAATGTATGTGATGTGATCATAGAGATGAATATCTAAGTTATGAGTTTGGTACACAATTGAGACATTGTGGAAATTGTTTCACAACTAATACCGCTGGAACACCATAGTGTGATGGTGTGTCCGAACATCATAGTTGCACCCTATTAGATATGGTGCGTACCATGATGTCTCTTATCGAATTACCACTATCGTTCATGGGTTAGGCATTAGAGACAACCACATTCACTTTAATAGGGCACCACGTAATTCCGTTGAGATGACACCGTTTGAACTATGGTTTGGAGAAACCTAAGTTGTCGTTTCTTAAAAGTTTGGGGCTGCGACGCTTATGTGAAAAGGTGTCATCGTGATAAGCTCGAACCCAAAACGGATAAATACATCTTCATAGGACACCCAAAATAGTTGGGTATACCTCCTATCTCAGATCCGGAAGCAAAAGTAATTGTTTCTAGAAACGGGTCCTTTCTCGAGAAAAGTTTCTCTCAAAAGAATTGAGTGGGAGGATGGTGGAGACTTGATGAGGTTATTGAACCGTCACTTCAACAAGTGTATAGCAGGGCACAGGAAGTTGTTCCTATGGCGCCTACACCAATTGAAGCAGAAGCTTATGATAGTGATCATGAAGTTTCGGATCAAGTCACTACTGCACCTCGTGGGGTGACAAGGATGCGTCTTTGCTTGAGTGGTACGCAATCCTGTCTTAGAGGTCATGTTGCTAGACAACAATGAACCTACGAGCTATGGAGAAGCGATGGTGGGCCCGGATTCCGACGAATGGGTCGAGGCCATAACATCCGAGAGAGGATCCATGACTTTGGAAGAAATACTTGATGGTCGTAAGGACGTTGGGTAAAGATGGATTTTAAAAGGAAGATGACAATGATGGTAAGTATCACCATTAAGAAAGCTCGACTTGTCGTTAAAGATGTTTTCCGACAAGTTCAAGGAGTTGATCATGGTGAGGCTTTCTCACCGTAGCGATGCTAAGAGTCTGTTGGAATTGGATTAGCAATTCTTGCATGATTGATGAAATCTTGCAGATAGGATGTCAAAACATTGTTTCCTCGACGTTATACTTGAGGAAAGGTTGTATGTGATACAACCAGAAGGTTTTGTCAATCCTGAAAGATGCTAACAAGTATGCAAAGCTCCAGCAATCCTTCTAAGGACTGGAGTAAGCATCTCGGAGTTGGAATGTACGCTTTGATGAGATGATCAAAAAATTTGGGTTTATACAAAGTTTGTGAGAAACTTGTATTTCCAAAGAAGTGAGTGGGAGCACTATAGAATTTTTGATGAGTATATGTTGTTGACATATTGTTGATCAGAAATGATGTAGAATTTCTGGAAAGCATATAGGGTTATTTGAAAAGTGTTTTTCAAGTGAAAATCTGTATTAAGCTACTTGAACATTGAGCATCAAGATCTATAGGGATAGATCAAAACCGCTTAATGGTACTTTCAAATGAGCATATACCTTGACATGATCTTGAAGGTGTTCAAGATGGATCACCAAAGAAGGAGTTCTTGCCTCGAGTTGTAAGGTATGAAGTTAAGAGTTAAAGCTCGACCACGGTAAAAGAGAGAAAGGACGAAGGTCGCCCCTATGCCCTAGACGTAGGCTCTACAAGATGCTATGTTGTGTACCGCACTGATGTGTGCCTTGCTACATATCCGGCAAGAGGGTACGAAGGTGATCAAGGAGTGGATCACCAGATAGCGGTCAAAATTATCCTTAGAGGAATAAGGATATGTTTCTCGGTTATGGAGGTGATAAAGAGTTCGACGTAAAGAGTTGCGTCGATGAAAGCTTAACACCTATCCGGATAGCTCTGAGTAGAGATACCGTATACGTATAATGGAGCAACAATTTGGAATAGCTCCAAGTGGAGCGTGGTAGCAAAGATCTACGATATGACATAAAGTTTTGCTAAATATATAGGGATCTGAATATTGCGGACCCGTTGACTACAACCTCTCTCACAAGCATAAACATGATCAAATCCAGAACTCATTGAGTGTTAATCACATAGTGATGTGAACTAGATTATTGATTCTAGTAAACTCTTTGGATGTTGTTCACATGGCGATGTGACCTGTGAGTGTTAATCACATGGCGATGTGAACTAGATTATTGACTCTAGTGCAAGTGGGAGACTGTTGGAAATATGCCCTAGAGGCAATAATAAATTAGTTATTATTATATTTCCTTGTTCATGATAATCGTTTATTATCCATGCTATAATTGTATTGATAGGAAACTCAGATACATGTGTGGATACATAGACAACACCATGTCCCTAGTAAGCCTCTAGTTGACTAGCTCGTTGATCAATAGATGGTTACGGTTTCGACCATGGACATTGGATGTCGTTGATAACGGGATCACATCATTAGGAGAATGATGTGATGGACAAGACCCAATCCTAAGCCTAGCACAAAGATCGTGGTTCGTATGCTAAAGCTTTTCTAATGTCAAGTATCATTTCCTTAGACCATGAGATTGTGCAACTCCGGATACCGTAGGGAATGCTTTGGGTGTACCAAACGTCACAACGTAGCTGTGTGGCTATAAAGGTGCACTCTGGTATCTCCGAAAGTGTCTGTTGGGTTGGCACGAATCGAGACTAGGATTTGTCACTCCGTGTAAACGGAGAGGTATCTCCGGGCCCACTCGGTAGGACATCATCATAATGTGCACAATGTGACCAAGGGGTTGATCACGGGATGATGTGTTACGGAACGAGTAAAGAGACTTGCTGCAGAACGAGATTGAACAAGGTATCGGGATACCGACGATCGAATCTCGGGCAAGTACAATGCCGCTAGACAAAGGGAATTGTATACGGGATCGATTGAGTCCTTGACATCGTGGTTCATCCGATCAGATCATCGTGGAACATGTGGGAGCCAACATGGGTATCCAGATCCCGCTGTTGGTTATTGACCGGAGAACGTCTCGGTCATGTCTGCATGGTTCCCGAACCCGTAGGGTCTACACACTTAAGATGACGCTAGGGTTATAAAGGAAGATTGTATGTGGTTACCGAATGTTGTTCGGAGTCCCAGATGAGATCCCGGACATCACGAGGAGTTTCGGAATAGTCCGGAGGTAAAGATTTATATATGGGAAGTCCTGTTTTGATCACCGAAAAAGTTTCGGGTTTTATCGGTAACGTACCGGGACCACCGGGAGGGTCCCGGGGGTCCACCAAGTGGGGCCACCGGACCCGGAGGGCTGCATGGGCCAAGTGTGGGAGGGGACCAGCCCCAAGTGGGCTGGTGCGCCCCCCCCCCACAAGGGCCCAAGGCGCCTAGGGTTTGGGAGGCGCCCACCTAGCTTGGGGGGCAAGTTTCCCCCTCTCCCCCCCTTGGCCGCCACCCTAGATGGGATTGGGCTGGCCGCCACCCCTAGGGGTGGAACCCTAGGTGGGGGCGCAGCCCCCCTTCTCCCCCTATATATACTTGAGGGTTTTGGGGCTGCCAACATATGAGTTTTCACCTCTCCAGGCGCAGCCCTACCTCTCTCCCTTCTCCTCTCCCGCGGTGCTTGGCGAAGCCCTGCAGGATTGCCACGCTCCTCCACCACCACCACGCCGTTGTGCTGCTGTTGGATGGAGTCTTCCTCAACCTCTCCCTCTCACCATGCAGGATCAAGGCGTGGGAGACGTCACAGGGCAGTACGTGTGTTGAACGCGGAGGTGCCGTCCTTTCGGCACTAGGATCTCCGGTGATTTGGATCACGACGAGTACGACTCCTTCAACCCTGTTCTCTTGAACGCTTCCGCTTAGCGATCTACAAGGGTATGTAGATGCACTCTCCTTCCCCTCGTTGCTGGTTTCTCCTTAGATAGATCTTGGTGACACATAGGAAAATTTTGAATTTCTGCTACGTTCCCCAACAAAGCATAGACAGCCAAAAACACGCAGAAAAGAATAGTCGGGGTGGGAGAGAAAAAGAGATTGGAAAGGAGAATAAAGAGGGCAAGTTTTAGTTGGTCGAATATTAAGAAGGAGTGTGGCGGTGCAAAGGGCTTCAACCCAAAAACGGGAAGGAAGAGAGGCTTGTAAAAGCAATGTGCGAAGAACATCATTAATAGAG
Source organism: Aegilops bicornis (assembly GCA_021605145.1). NCBI lineage: Eukaryota > Viridiplantae > Streptophyta > Magnoliopsida > Poales > Poaceae > Aegilops > Aegilops bicornis. Next base: position 37,282,042 of record CM038670.1, read on the forward strand.
CGAAGACAAGGCTCAGCTTTACCATTTTGAGAAAATGTATAAGGGCATGAAAAGCGAAGAAGAATGCCTTGGGAGAGAAAGAAGGTGCGGTTTTGGATGTTATCAAATTCACGACCGTTATCACATTGAATAAATCAAATTGGCAAGCCAAAGTGTGTGATTACATATTGTCGAAAGTTGAGAAAGATTGCGGTGTACTTCAGATTTAGCGCGGAGAGGAATTGTCCAATTATAGTGAGAATAATCATCCAAGATCACAAGATAATATTTATAACCATAAACACTAGGGACTGGGGAGGTCCATAAATCACAGTGAAGTAACTCAAAAGGAAAAGTACTAATGGTAGTAGAGGTTCCAAAAGGTAATCTAACATGTTTGCCGCATTGACATGCATTACAGAGAGAGGGATTATGGGGACTGCTAGAACTAGGGATACAAAATTCTTGGAGTAAAGACGCCAAAGTGTTTTTGCTTTGGGATGACCGAGGCGACGATGCCATAGATCAATCGGATGCGAGCATGGCACGAGGGTGGATGTGGGCGCCATGAAGAGGATAAAGATCGCCCGTGCTATTGTACCGAGCGAGGACCGCCCCCGTTGTCAGATTCTTCACAAACAAACCAAAAGGGTCAAAGGCCAGGATAACTTTGTTGTCAATGCAAAATTGTCTAACAGAAATAAGATTTTTGATGATGGAAGGAACCACAAGAATATTGCGGAGAAGAAAATTGGCATGCGAGGAAAGGATGTAAGGGTGACTGGTGCATGAAACAGGGATGGTGGAGCCATCGCCAATGGTGATAGTGGAAAAAGCAGAAGGAAAACAAGCTGACAATAAATTCATATTTGAAGACATATGCATTGATGCACCAGAATCGAAAATCCAACCCGTACCTGCGTCATTGAGTGTAAAATTGTTCATGGCGTTGATGAAGGCGGCTTGATCCCAAGCCGGTTGTTGGGGAGGAGCAGAGGGCCAGAAGCTTGCAGGTTGACGTAGGGGATAGCGGATGGGTAGTATGCGATTGGGGCTGCATGTTGCCGTAGAAAAACCACCGGTGTTGGAGGGCGACGCGTCCCGGGCGGCCGGTAGGCGGAGTGGGAGTGGCGGTAGACGTGCGCCGGCTCGGGTCCAAGGAGTCTCAAGAGCCGGTGGCCGGACGAAGACCGGGCTCCACGTGCCTGCACGCAGAGGAGGGCACCATCTGGCGAGGGCCGACCAAGGCATCGACCAAGCTCAGACGAGGCTACCCAAGGATCATGCCGAGGAGGCCATGACGATGGAGCTGGTGGCGTGAGCGGTGGATGACGGTTTTGGGGGTGGTGTTTGGGTAGTTGTAGAGGAAGAGGTAGGGGATGGCGCCGCGGCGCGGAACTCGCCATGGAGAAGAGGGGCCGAATCGGCGGGCGGCGCGGGTGGCGGAGCCATACCAGGTGCGGAAAACCTAGGCGTCTGATACCATGATAGATTAAGATATTGGAAAAATAATTATTGTATTGATTGGGGCCTCAAGGGTTGTTTATATAGATTACAAAACTTGGGCTCCAAGACTAGACTAATAGAGATAGATTATAATACGAATAGACTTTATACTCTAAGAGGCTAGTCCGACCGCTTGCTCGCTGCCGGAGGAATGGTTTGTTGTGGGCGGCCGGAATTGGGTGGCGTATTTTGGGCGCTGCCGGAGCGGCGAGGATGGGGAATTTTCAGTCTCTCACACTCCCACCAGTACAGCACGGCGAACTGGGATTTCTTTCCGGGTGTTTTTTTTTTTTTTTTTGACAATCTCTTTCAGGATGCTCCTAATCCGCTCATGGTGGGCCGAAGCGCGGGCAGCGACCAAACAGGCGCATAATGGGCCGGTCCATTTGCTCGTTTTACTCAGTTAATTGATGAGCACTCCTGATCATAAAATAAATAAACTGAGGAGCACTCCTGATCATAAAATAAATAAACTGAGGAGCACTCCTTCCTAAGATCACTTGCACCCTTCTAGACTGGGATAAGTGGCACACATGTACGCCACTTGTGAGTTTTTTTCTTTTTTCGTATATCCATTTATTCAAAATGTTTTACTTTTAAACTGTGCCTCTCGCGAAATCAAAACCATGCCTCTGACGAAAGGGAAAAAATAGAAAACGCATTATTATTATTATTTTGTTTTGAGAGGCAGGGCCTGGGAGCTCCTAGTCCCCACATGGCGCACGCCTGGATGAGCAAACGTGCACCGGACTCCACCTGACTCGCATTTGGATTGGCTCACTGCAGGGCTCGGGTGCCTGGCTTTTTCTTGTTTCTTTTTTAAGGAGATTTAAAAAAGTTAATATATTTGAAAATCACAAATTTCAGAAATGTTCTTGCATTAAAATAATAGCCATGCAATAAAGTCATGTTCGCGAATCAGAAAAGTGTTCATGATTTTTTTAGAGGTTAGAGAGTTAGAAAAAATGTTTGTGTATTTTGAAAAAATTGATTCTAAAATGTTCATGAAGTTTTTTAAAAAAATTGGGAATTTATTTTCTTTTCAAAAAATTGAAAATACTCATGAACTAAAAAATATTCAAGAATTTCCATAAAATATGCAGGGATTTGTGAGATTATTCATCAAATTATGAAATGTTAATGAATTCAAGAAACTTTTGCTAATTATTAAAAAGTATTCGTGATATTAAAAAGTGTTTGAGAACTTCAAAATGTCATTTTAGAAAATTTCATGGATAAAAAATGGCTCCCAAATTTTCAAGAAAAAAGTTGATTTTTTTAAATGATAAAGAATGAAGAAGAAGAAGAAGAAGAAAGTAGAAGAAAAATACTGGGAAAATGAAAAAAAAGGTTGAGGAAATGTTCTAGAGTGGGTCGTTCCACTACCGCGCGGATGCATGTGTGTTTGCTCGAGACAACAACGAGACAGCAGGTGGAGGATCTGAATCCGTGTGATTTCGCTTTGCATGACACATATCTCACAGAGAATTGTCTGGTAGTCGCCGATGCGTTTGCGTGTCAGTTATGACTAGTTATCAATAGATTTTCAAGCTATTATCAGTAGTTGGAGTGGCTGAGGCATTGTACCTCTGTTAGTAAATGTTGGTCCGTTTTGACCTCGCTAATACACGTATGGTCTGATATGTTACTTTAGGATTCATCCTTGTTATACAGTATATTGAAAGTTATACTGCTAGTACACAAGTTATTCACATTAGTTCATACTTTATACTGAACAGAACTGTAAGTTATACTTCGAAGTCTTTGCACTAGAATGGCAAACTTTAAAAAGAAAACGTTGATGAGGGAAGCATTATCATTGATCATGATATCATGTCTTGACATGCATACAATGGAAGAGGCAATATACAATAAAAATAAAGCCCGAATAATCCATGGAAACAAGAGAGAAAAAGCATGGTACATTTTTGGCACTAGAACCAGGGCCTTTTCTAGCTCGTCCTACTCTTCCTTGATTCCGGGTGCCCTTATTCTTCATAACGCCCTTATTTTCAACATCGCTCTGGCCAAACAACTCTTCATATTGTCCTTGTTCTTCGTATGACAGTTCTCTTAGGACTAGAAAGAAAAGGGAAATTAAAGAATCAGGAGAAATAAGATTATCAGGCATGAGAAGGTAGAGTCAAATACAAGAGATAAGGAGATATGATACATATGTTCCAGCATATATTATGTGGAACCCACAAGAAGGTACAACAGTACTCAGATATTATGTGGAAACCACAAGTCAATATGACACATATGTTCCAGCATAGAGATTAAATGACAAGTTACAGAACAGAAATATCTGCCTCATAATTTATCAATTAAAACGTTGCTTAATCAGAGTTCCTATATATATATAGTCTATGGAATCAATCATATGTTACCCAACACCGGAGTTTCCAAAATTGCATACAGAATCAATCATATAGTACGCGACGCGTTCAACAGTTCTAAGAAACGGTGCAATGGAAGATGAGAGATGAACCACTTATAAAAGTAATGTAGCATGATCAGTGCAGCCTATATATCGAGGAACAACTTTTTTAAGATGATGTATTGATCATAACAACAAATCTGACCCGTTAATACGTATAATGCATATGGGAAACAAAATACTACTAGAATGCACATTGCAAATGTTGGTTATCTCAGGTTCTCAACACGTATATATAGATCACCCAGAGGCTAAAGACAAACCTTGAAGGATCATTCTTGAGCACAGGGAATGTGGGTGGCCATGTCATCATAAAAGGATAAATCCGTTCTAAAGTTCGGTCATTTTCTGTCACCTCATACACCTTACGCAGCTCCCGGCGTTTAATATCCAAGTGAAGTGCGGACTGGCCCATCTTCAAGAACACAAACTGGAGATTATCACCCGTTTCGCTTGTGTTTAAAAGTGTAGGCTGCTCACCACCTGCCATCCCCAGAGCATCCAACATCTCATGCAAGCAAATGTTATCCAAAAGCAACCAGTTTCTCATGCTGCCACAGTTGTCCCCCCTACGGAGCCAGATGCGAAGCTGCAGTTTCTCAAGATGTATGAGATAAATCCCTGAATCATTGGCCCGTGACATCATCATATCTTCACAAACATACCGCTCCATTCCTTGCGGGAGCGGAATAGTGGAGAAGTTTGAGGTTGTCAAATTCAGTGCAGCAATGCTCGTGGAGTGCTCCATATAGATCTTATTGCCAGACAACAAAGGATTTAGATCCGATCGCGGAGAAGGGAGCACTGACGCTGCTGAGGAACGCCAGTGCCAAAGACCATCTTGCAGCATATATATGTTCACCTTGTATTTTATAGAATATTTTTTTCCCTCTATGAGATAAGCCATTGACAACCATATGAAGGTCAGGCCCTTACCGTCACCTTCTTCCTTCAAGAGGAACTGGGCGCAAGTGCCTGCAGGTGAAGCGCCATCGAATTGGTCATATGGGGCCATCGGCGGTTCAACAACACCTCTCTCTGGGCAGAGCGGCGAGTGCACTCCCCACAAGATTTTCTTGCCTTGGAAGCCATGGAGAAGGATGGTGTCGTTCTGGCAGTCAAGAATGCACGCAAGTTCTTCGTCGTACGCCTCCAGACTTTAGTTCTTGGCCAGGCGGACAGCAGTGGCGAGCTCCGTGGGCTGAGGCAGCATTGGGACAAAGTGCGGGCGGAGCAGGACCGGTAAGAGCTCGTCAGCATCGGGAAGGGTCAGGATCCATCGTGCCCCATGGCCCTAAGACCACCGTAGATGAGGAAGACCCTGCGCGGACGGGAGGCCGTAGCCCTAAGTCTATTTTGAGGGGAGGCGGTGGCTGAAGTGTTCCTTTTTTTGTTTTCCATTTTGTGAACATCTTTCAAATTCATGAACATTTGTTAAATCATGAACAGTTTTTTGAAATCATTATCAATTCTTGAATTCATGATCATTTTTTGAAATCGTGAACATTTTACGAATTCAATCATTGAATTTTTTTAAAATTCATGAACATTTTTTGTAATCAAGAACATTTTTACATTTGCATTTTTCTACAAATTCACAAACACTTTGCAAATTCTCAAACATTTTTTGAATTAGTGAACATTTTTTTGAAACTCAATGAATAATTTTTGAATCAGCAAACTTTTTTACTCGATGAACATTTTTATAATTTGAGATTTTTTTGAAATTTTTGAATTTTTTGTTTAATCAAACACTTTTTGTATCTACAAACATTTTTTGAATCGTTATACTTTTTTGAAATATTTGGACAATTTTTAAATTCGTAAGTATTTTAAAAATTCATGAACATTTTTTGTGGTTATTAACATTTTTTGAATTCCTGAACATTTTTTGAATTCATGAGTATTTTTCAAATCCATAAACAGTTTATGTAATTAAGAACAACTTTTGAAATCCCGGTCATTTTTTACTGATGTTAAGATTAATTAACAGTTCTTATAAGTAAAAAACAATGAAAGAAGGAAAACAAAAAAAAACAGGGGCGCTGCACGTCCACATATGGCTGTCCGAAAACGTGCACAAAGGAGGGAGGGGGTGCGCGTTCACTGAGTATCCAGATTCGCAATACAATAATTATGGCTATTCTTTGGAGTCTTTGGGAAAGAAGGAATGCAAAAATCTTCATAATTGAGGTTTTTTTAGGGTTCAAAATTGAGGTGGAATCCTTAGGATTTGTCTTACGTCGTGCGGCTCAAGTCATTTTTCTTTGGTCTACTCAATGTTTTTCCCTTTTTTTCCTTCTCTCTCCGCCTTCTGTGTATATATTCTCTGTTGAACCTCAAATTTGATAAAATGTGTTCAGGTTGGCTTCTTTTTGTGTGTGTGTGTTCTTTTTATTTTAGAAAGTTTGTGTGTGTGTTCAAAGCTGGCTTTGCCCGCCGTAAGTACCCTCAAAAAATAGGAGGTCCCCATTTTACACGTTAGGCCTATTATCTAATCGAACCTCCTCAGAACCCACAACGGCCCAGATCAGCCCGTGCGCCCGCGGCTGGGCCATCACGGCCCACTCTACTTCTCCACGACGCCCCACCTATAAAACAAACTCCACACATCTTCCGACCAAAACCCTACCCCTCGAGCAACCGCGCCGCCGCCGCCGCTCCCCAGCGTTCGGGTCGCTCGCCGCCGGCCAGCTCGCGCCGCAACTCCGCAATGAAGGTACGCGCTGCCCTTCACCTCCCTATGCGCGCAGATGTGATCTGTGCCTGTCCGATGCCTGATTCGTGTGATTTTTGCCTTGGTTTCAGCTGAACATCGCGAACCCCACCACGGGGTGCCAGAAGAAGGTCGAGATCGATGACGACCAGAAGCTGTGAGTGTGTTTTCTCGTCTCCATGTTCGCCCTCTAGATCCGCGTCTTCTAATCGCCATGCTTGGTTGCTTTTGGGAGATAGCGCTTCTGTTTAGTGTATTTGTTTGCACTTCGGTGGGCTCGTGAATGATGTGTCTTGCATCTCATACCTGCTATGTGGAGAACTTTGTTGAATTGGATGGTGCGGAGCCATTATTTGTGATTGAGTGTGTTAATAAGGCACTCTTATCAATGTTATGGCGCGATTAGAATAATGTTAAGCGTTTGCTCGCCGGGTCTAGAATTGAAGAGTGTTCTCGGATGGTGTTCTTATAACAATAAATGCCTTTTTATATGAAACCTTGTCAGAGTCTACTACTTTGTTTCGATGTCGAAATGTAGTTTCAAGTTGCATTTACCACACTATGAACATTTTCCTACGTTGTGCTGCAGATAAAAGTACAATTAGATTGTTTACTCTTAAATTGTAGTCTAATGTACTCGAGTTAGCAAATGCACAGCAATATTAGATGGCTACGCATATCCAACCCCATTCTTTACAGTGTGATTAACAACGAATGGTTTCAACTATCTTGTGATGCTCAGTACTATTTAGTTTATAAAGAAACATAGGAAACAGTGGACCTGTGATGCAACGAACAAGGCTGAACTATTTTTGAACTGCTTCAAGAATATCACAGATGATGCCATGACCTTAGGCAATTAGCTAACTATTATGTGGACAATGTGATAAAACAAAGTAGTTTACTTCTGAAATCGCCATAAGCAGGCTTTAAGTGGGCTAATGATCAGTATATTAATGTTTGTCGATTGACGAAATATTCCTGTTGGAGTTTACTCTTTCAATTTTTTGTTTGGTTATCTAACATTTTGGTATGAACTACAGGCGTAACCTTTATGATAAGAGAATCTCCCAGGAGGTAGTTGGTGATCTTCTGGGTGAGGTAATCTACTGGCAACGTATTTCATGATACATAACCCTTAAGCTGATGTTTTGATAATTTTGATCAAAGATATCTGTCATTTCCTGTATTTTCAGGAATTCAAGGGTTATATCTTCAAGATCATGGGTGGCTGCGATAAGCAGGGCTTCCCAATGAAGCAGGGAGTGCTAACTTCTGGGCGTGTCCGCCTTCTGCTTCACAGGGGTATAATTTTATCTCCATGGTACTTCTTAAGTAGAATCTTTCCCTCTTGAATCAAACTCTTACCTATGTTTTTTCCCTCAATTCTGTAGGCACACCTTGCTTCCGTGGGTTTGGCAGGCGCAACGGTGAGCGCAGGAGGAAGTCTGTCCGTGGTTGCATTGTCAGCCAAGACCTGTCTGTTATCAACTTGGTGATTGTCAAGAAGGGTGAGAATGATCTGCCAGGCCTTACCGACACTGAGAAGCCCAGGATGAGGGGACCCAAGAGGGCTTCCAAGATCAAGAAGCTCTTCAACCTTGGCAAGGATGATGATGTCCGCAGCTATGTCAACACATACCGCAGGACCTTCCTTAACAAGAAGGGTGAGCTTTCAACTGTGTTTGTTTACTGCATTAACTTTATTCTTGTTCCATTGTGGATCCACTTTTCTTGAGGAAAATTATTATTTCCTTGTAATATTGTAGTGCTTGTCTGAGCAGTTTTGTGTCTCTCATTTACTTATTACTTACCTAGATCATATTGTTCGTTATTTCCAGGCAAGAAGGTGAGCAAGGCTCCCAAGATCCAGCGTCTTGTGACTCCGTTGACCCTCCAGAGGAAGCGCGCCAGAATCGCAGACAAGAAGAAGAGGATCGCTAAGAAGAAGTCAGAAGCTGCAGAGTACCAGAAGCTGCTTGCACAGAGGCTGAAGGAGCAAAGAGACCGCCGCAGCGAGAGCATGGCCAAGAGGAGGTCGAAGCTGTCTGCTGCCACCAAGGCTCCGGCTGCCTAAGATGTTTACAGTCTTTCGTTATTAGTTATAATAGCGGAAGAATTTCTCGCACTTTGTTGGATGATATGAATCTAGCTGCTACTTTCAGCATTGTTGAGTTGTAATTGATGCTGTTTTGCGTGAACATGGGTACCTTAATCGTCAGGAGTTTGTTACTGAATGAACAAAATTGCGTGAACTTGGATAATTGATGCAGTTTTGTGTGAACATGGAATCTTACCAAGGGGTACTTGTTACTCAAGTTCTTGGTGGTTCACGTTGAGGTATCCCCTCTTATCTGCCACTTAACAATTTTCAGTACTTTAATTTGTTCCATTTGAATTCTGACTGCAATTTGTGCTAGATAATTTCCACCATATCATAAGATTTGTGATCTTTGATTGACTCTTTTTTTTTGTTTGAAATAGAATTGGGCCGAGTGTTCTATAGGTTCACTACCTTGAGGCAATCAATAACGTCGACAGAGCTCCAATTTAGATTTATGCCGTCTTCTTGCGGCGGTGCGGTAAAGTTTAATGTCGATGACTGTAGTTTCAGGGCGTTGGTCCTCAGGGGAACATGCACAAAGACTTCCTAGCGGCGACAGCTGCTCGTTTTGATTTGGTGGTCTTGAAATATTGATTAAGTTTCTGTTATGTTTGACATGCTTAATGCTTTAGTAGTTTCGGTGAATTTTTATAATAGATGTGGTCCTTCCCAGAAGAAAACTTGCCAACAACACAAAGCTCGGAAGATTTTCTTTTTTTGCGTTTGTTGTGTTGCGATTCCTTTCCTATGTTGCAAGTTTCACTTCTGATTTGCATGTTTAGTCTGCTCTAAGGCAACCAAGAGATACAAAAGCTAAAACTTGTCAACTAAAAGCTGATTTTTTCTTCAAAATGTCCATTCACCTCCTCATCCTCCTACTCTAGATCATATATTTGAGTATTTGACCCTACACCGTCCTTAACTGAGTCATCTTCCCCTTCTCATGACAGTTGAACTATGCAGTCATGCAGAATTTTCCCTGGTGGCGGTCAATTCTTTATGCCTTTGTCTTGCTATAAGCTACTCCCTCCGTCTCACAATACAGGACATTCTATGCTAGCTTGCAAAAACGTCTTATATTGTGGGACAAAGGGAGTACCTCACTTCCTTCCTTTCTTCTTTCGCATTTCTATGTCGGAGACCCCGATGTTGGTTAAATATATGTGTTGACTCAAGATCAAAGGCAAGTAATCATGCATGAAGAAATTGAAAACGAGATGAGATTAACACTTTAGCCCAGTTTATGTTCTTCATGATAGTATGTTTATAAAAACTACCACAACTAGATGCCACAATCGGGCCTAGTTATCGGCCCAGATCACTCCGCTCTTCTCCCCAACCGCACGAGAGGCGATTTGGGAGGAGAACCAATGGCCCCTTCCTCCGCCAGCAAAGCCACAAGTCCCCACCTCCATCGGCCGGCCCAGGTGCTTAGGCCTCGGCCGGTAGTTAGTGTTGGCATCATCTCTCCTTGGGGCGTCGATCCGGCGGAGGGGACAACATCGCTTCGGAATGAAGTGCCGCTACCCTCACCCCACCTTGGCGGTGCTCCAACCGGTCCCAAGGAGTTTATGGCTGAGGTGTCTCGCCGGTCTTCGGATCCGACTAGCATAGGCGTCGGTGGTGACGCCCATCGACTCCCTTGGTGACAGCGTGATCCGCCTATGCAGAAAATTTATGGTGGTTTCAAGTAGGTCTTGCAAATAAGGCAGGCGATATCCTCCTTCAACCATGTCGAAAAAAGATGGCATCGTCGGGATCTAATGGGACAAAGCAGGTTCGTACGCGAAGGTGTCCTTCTTCATATGGCTTCGGGCGGCGACAGCAATCTGCGGCGCAAGATGTTTGGGCGATGCACCAAGGACTATGGATCGGCGCGTTTTTTTTTTTTTTAGAGAGAGAGAGAGAGGTGGATCAGTGTGTGTGTGTGTGTTGTGTTTTTGGGGTCCTTTGCGGTGCAGCTTTGAAGCTTAAGGAGATGTCGCGGGAGCTCATGAACTATCTGCGTGCAATCAAATGTTCAATCTAGTACTAAGCCAAACTAAATTCTTCAAATTTTGACAACAAAAACTAAATCAGAACAAACAAAAAGCTCGTTTCACCTGCCTATTAACAAGCTAATTTCATCATAAGCTCAAGGATAATATTCATTAAATGACTACATAAGAAGCAAAATGAGTGAATCTACACTCTAAAATATGTCTATATACATCCGTCCATTTGGAATCTCTAAAAAGACAAATATTTAGGAACGGTGCAAGTAATAAGGAGCAAAAAGTAACAAGCAGATTAAATGGCCAATAAGAGTACTTGAGTAGAAACTAACATACAACTCTGGCAAACTCATGACAATAGAGTACCCATCATGTTCATGGTAAACTGCATCAGGTACAAACCCAAGAAAGCTACTCCCGTAACAAAACTTCCAACGATAAAGTACCCATGTTCACGCAAAACTGCATCAATTACCAACCCAAGAAAACTGAAAGTAGCGGGTAGATTTTTCCAACAAAGTGCGAAGGACTGTAACAATCTTAAGCAGAGGCAGCAGGAGCCTTGGTGGCAGCAGACAGCTTCGACCTCCTCTTGGCCATGCTCTCGCTCCGGCGGTCCCTCTGCTCCTTCAGCCTCTGTGCAAGCAGCTTCTGGTACTCTGCAGCCTCTGACTTCTTCTTGGCGATCCTCTTCTTCTTGTCAGCGATTCTGGCGCGCTTCCTCTGGAGGGTCAAGGGAGTCACGAGACGCTGGATCTTGGGAGCCTTGCTCACCTTCTTGCCTGGAAATAACAAACAATATGGTCTAGGTAAGAAAGAAGTAAACAAGACACAAATCTGCTCAGATACGCAGTATGATAATTTTCCTTAAGAAAAGTGGAAGAGGGGAAAATAACACCATCAGGATCGACGATGGAACAAGAACATTGCTAATGCAGTAAGCTAAAACAGTTGAAAGCTCACCCTTCTTGTTAAGGAAGGTCCTGCGGTATGTGTTGACATAGCTGCGGACATCATCATCCTTGCCAAGGTTGAAGAGCTTCTTGATCTTGGAGGCCCTCTTGGGTCCCCTCATCCTGGGCTTCTCAGTGTCGGTAAGGCCTGGCAGATCATTCTCACCCTTCTTGACAATCACCAAGTTGATAACAGATAGGTCTTGGCTGACAATGCAACCACGGACGGATTTCCTCCTGCGCTCACCATTACGCCTGCCAAAACCACGGAAGCAAGGTGTGCCTGCAGAATTGACACAAAAGAGATGCAGGTAAGATTTCAGTCCAAGAGGGAAAATGTAAGTAAGAAGTACAATGGAAATAAAATTATACCCCTGTGAAGCAGAAGGCGGACACGCCCAGAAGTTAGCACTCCCTGCTTCATTGGGAAGCCCTGCTTATCACATCCACCCATGATCTTGAAGATATAACCCTTGAATTCCTGAAAATACAGGAAATGACAGATATCTTTGATCAAACTATCAAAACATCCGTAAGGGTTATTTATCATGAAAGAAGTTACTAGTAGATTACCTCACCCAGAAGATCACCAACTACCTCCTGGGAGATTCTCTTGTCATAAAGGTTGCGCCTGTAGTTCATACCAAAATGTTAGATATAACCAAACGAAAGAAATGGAAACTCCAACGGGAATATTATGTCAATCAACATACATTAATATACTGATCATTAGCCACCCACTAAAAGACTGCTTATGGTGATTTCATAAGTAAAGCAGTAAACTACTTTGTTTTATCACATTGTGCACAGAATAGTTAAAACAGCTAATTTCATTATGCCATGGCATCATCTGTCATATTTTTGAAGCAGTTGAAAAACAGTTCAACCTTGTTCATGTCACCACAGGGTTCATTGTTTCCCATGTTTCTTCAAAAACTAAAGGACTGAGCATCACAAGATATTTGAAGCCACTCACTGTTAATCAGCTTGTTAAGAATGTGGGAGGGGTTGGATATGCTTAGCCATCTAATATTGCTGTGCGCTTGCTAAGTCGAATGCATATATACAATTTAAGAGTAAACAATCTTAATATACATTTATCTGCAGCTCAAAGTAAGAAAATAAACATAGTGTGCTCAACGCAATTTGAAACCACATTTGAACATGAAAATATAGCAAACATCCTTGATACAGTATTACTGTTATAAGAAGACTGTCAATAGCCCTCAAAGAACTTTAATTCCAGTCCACTCCAACATCAAAAGCCTCAACAAGATTCTAATCGCACCATAACACTTATAAGAGCGTCCTATTAACACACAATCATAAATAATGGTTCAACGCCACCCAATTCAACAAAGTAACAGGACTAGATGCACAAGACTACAGCATTCACGAGCCCACCGAAGTCCCAATAGCAATCAAGCATGGTGATTCCACGACGCAGATCTAAAGGGCGAACGTGGAGTCGAGAAAACACACTCACAGCTTCTGGTCGTCATCGATCTCGACCTTCTTCTGGCACCCCGTGGTGGGGTTCGCGATGTTCAACTGAAACGACCAAAAAAACCACAAGAATCAGGCATCGCACAGGCACAGATCACATCAGCGCGCGTCGGGAGGTGAGGAGAGCGCGGTCTCAGGTCAGATATGCGCGCATCGGGAGGAGAGGAGCGGCGCGTACCTTCATGGTGGAGTCGCGGCACGAGCTCGCCGGCGGCGAGCAACCCTAACACTGGGGGAGCGGCGGCGGCGGCGGCGCGGTTGCTCGAGGGGTAGGGTTTTGGGCGAAGAGGGTGCGGCGGAAATGTGTGGAGCTGATTATATAGGTGGGGGCGTTGAGTGGGCCGCTATTGTCCAGCCACGGGCTCCGAAGTTGATCTGGGCCTGAAGTGCAAAATGGGCTTGTGCCCGCATATGTTTCAATAACACTTGGGAGCATTCTCAAAAAACAAAAAACACTTGGGAGCGACACGTTTTCTCTGACTTCTAGTCACAGGTTTGGAAATTACTACATTTACCTTCTTTTTTTCCTTCCTTCTAGATCTAACAATAGTAAACTCATCATCATCAATTTCACCATCCCTCATCCAATATGTATTTAAGGGGGATTTATCCCCATCAGCATTAGTAACAAACAACATTTTATCATGTTGTTTCTCTACCTTCTCGCTTTTCTCAGCTATATTAGCTCTAGATTTTTCTAGTTCCCTAATCACATCAATAACAGTAAAATTGTTGTCAGGAATATCAACCCCCATCATCGAAGCAATAGCTACAATTTCTAAGTTGGAAAGAATATCAAAAGAGTTGAAATTAGGGGTTTTTCATTACCTTGAAGATTTCTCTTCTTAGTCATTTTTTTCAGCCCGAACTCCCAAATGTTCAATGTTACCATAGCTGTCCTTTGGCTCAGCCTGATCTGCACTTCTTCCACCATAGGTGGAGTAGGAATAACCTCCACATTCTCCTTCCCAGAAGTATTAGGAGATTGTACAAAGTACTGAAGGTACTTGTTGGCATGTTACATCATCAGGAAATAGTTCAGTGACCAAAGGCTGTCCCAACACAGCATCCAGATAGGATGTAGTCTTTCTGATAAATGGAACACTGGGTGTGATCTGCATAAAATTCACCACAATCTTTTCATATGCCAGAGTTTCAGGGGACCCCACTCCTTCCAACTGATCTTTTCTATTTTCAGCAACTATAGTATCAATAAGCAGCTCATTATCAATCTCCTCACTTTCCTCCTCAGAGAGGCTCTCCTCATTGCCCCTTTGTAATTTATCAGTCTCACTCTCCTCTTCCAAGGTTTCTGTTACTGCAGACATATTCACTCCCCTCCCAGCTGAGTTGGGTGGAGCAGAGAAATTCCCCAAAATGGAAGAGGAACCCCCCTGCCCATCATTTTGTGTGTTTCCCGTGATTTTGGCTCTCTTGGGTGACACCCCCTTGTCAGCCTCCTGTGATACAATCACTTTTTCTTTTGGGGGATTTTTTACAAGGATTTTGTCCACTAAAAAGAAGAAATCATAAAAGTGATCTCCCATCACCCCCTCAGCCTTAGTTGGGATATCCTCAGCATCTCTACAACCCAGTTTGATTCTGACCGACTCGGGTCTGTTGATAGTAGATTTATCAATGTCTAATGTGACACCCACCTAAGATCCGACATATGCAATTTTTTCATGTCTTATATCCAAAGGGATGTTGCTAACATTGACCCAAGCAATGCTAAGTATACCCTTGGCACCCACAGATTCAGACCATTTTTTAAGACTCGCCACAGCCCCGCAACTTTTAATGTTCATAGTTTCAGCAAAACAAGCCTTGTCAACGTCCCTGGGTGAAGGAAATCTCATGACAAAAGTATTAAGCCCAATCGATCTAGCCGAGCATTTCAAGTTTGTGTTAATGTAGGCATTAAAAAAATTCTCTAACTGTCTGCCACTGGCCTGCCCCTCAATCACAGTGATCACAATGTCTATGTTCCTATCAGTGCTCTGTTTAGGTGTACTAAAATCATGGATATAGAAAAATCCTTTTCCCTTAGCTTGAAATCCACATATAGGAGCCACACATTCCCAAGGAAGAAAAGTATAGCAGATTGGAACACCACGAGGACAGCACATGGGGATATGCCCTAGTTCTTTACAAGTAGCGCAAATCCACACATCATCGTCAACCGACTCCAGGAAGAAGGAATGCCACCCCACTAGTGGGTGGCGCTGAGGTTTGCGCTAACAGTACCATCAAACATCACGAGGACATCACATGGGGATATGTCCTGGTTCTTTGCAAGTAGCGCAAACCTCAGTGATACGTCTCCAACGTATCTATAATTTTTTATTGCTCCATGCTACTTTATCTACTGTTTTAGGCAATATTGGGCTTTGTTATCCACTTTTATATTATTTTTGGGACTAACCTATTAACCGGAGGCCCAGCCCAGATTTGCTGTTTTATGCCTATTTCAGTGTTTCGAGGAAAAGGAATATCAGACGGAGTCAAAACGGAACGAAATCAACTGGAGAAGTTATTTTTGGAAGGAAACCTACCAGATAGACTTGGACCCTACGTCAGGAGATGAGGGAGGTGCTCACGAGGGTGGGGGGCACACCCCCTGCCTCGTGGGGCCCCCGTAGCTCCACCGACGTACTCCTTTCACCCATATATACCGTCGTACCCTAAAACTTCTAGAACAGAAGTTAGATCGGGAGTTCCGCCGCCGAAAGCCTCTAAGCCACCAAAAACCAATCGGGACCCTGTTTCGGCACCCTGCCGGAGGGGGATCCCATCACCGGTGGCCATCTTCATCATCCCGACGCTCTCCATGACGAGGAGGGAGTAGTTCACCCTCGGGGCTGAGGGTATGTACCAAAGAGCTATGTGTTTGATCTCTCTCTCTCTCTCTCTCTCGTGTTCTTGAGGTGATACGATCTTGATGTATCGCGAGCTTTGCTATTATAGTTGGATCTTATGTTTCTTCTCCCCCTCTACTCTCTTGTAATGGATTGAGTTTCCCCTTTGAAGTTATGTTATCGGATTGAGTCTTTAAAGATTTGAGAACACTTGATGTATGTCTTGCGTGGGATAACCGTGGTGACAATGGGTTATTCTATTGATCCACTTGATGTATGTTTTGGTGACCAACTTGCAGGTTTCGTGACATTGGGAACCTATGCATAAGGGTTGGCTGCGTTTTCGTCGTGATTCTCCGGTAGAAACTTTGGGGCACTCTTTGAGGTCCTATGTGTTGGTTGAATAGATGAATCTGAGATTGTGTGATGCATATCGTATAATCATGCCCACGGATACTTGAGGTGACATTGGAGTATCTAGGTGACATTAGGGTTTTGGTTGATTTGTGTTTTAAGGTGTTATTCTAGTACGAACTCTAGGGCTGTTTGTGACACTTATAGGAATAGCCCAATGGATTGATTGGAAAGAATAACTTTGAGGTGGTTTCGTACCCTACCATAATCTCTACGTTTGTTCTCCGCTATTAGTGGCTTTGGAGTGACTCTTTGTTTCATGTTGAGGATCGTTATATGATCTATCTATGTTATTATTGTTGAGAGAACTTGCACTAGTGAAAGTATGAACCCTAGGCCTTGTTTCCTATCATTGCAATACCGTTACGCCACTTTTACCGTTTGTTACCTTGCTGTTTTTATATTTTCAGATTACAAAACCTATATCTACCATCCATATTGCACTTGTATCACCATCTCTTCGCCGAACTAGTGCACCTATACAATTTACCATTGTATTGGGTGTGTTGGGGACACAAGAGACTCTTTGTTATTTGGTTGCAGGGTTGCTTGAGAGAGACCATCTTCATCCTACACCTCCCACGGATTGATAAACCTTAGGTCATCCACTTGAGGAAATTTGCTACTGTCCTACAAACCTGTGCACTTGCAGGCCCAACAACGTCTACAAGGAGAAGGTTGCGTAGTAGACATCAAGCTCTTTTCTGGCGCCGTTGCCGGGGAGGCTAGGTAACTGAAGGTATATCTTTAGATCTTATCTTTTTGTTTCTTGTTTTAGCACTAGTTTAGTTTATAAAAGAAAACTACCAAAAAATGGAATTGAGTTTGTCTCATACGCTTCACCTTTTTAATATCTTTCGTGAGTATGATGGAAAGGAAAATTGTGCTCAAGTGTTAGGAGAAGAAATCTATAAAATGTTTGGCACTAAATCTTTGAATGATGAGCATGATTGCAATGTTGTTAGTATGAATTCCTTAAATATCCATGATGCTAATGATATGCAAAGCCACAAGCTTGGGGAAGCTATGTTTGATGAAAATGATATTTTTTGTTCCCCAAGCTTTGATGGGCAAATTTACTATGATGAAAGCATGCCTCCTATCTATGATGATTATTGCGATGACACGTATGCTTTAAATAATAATGATAACCATGAAACTTGACATCTTGATCTTAATTCTCAATCATATGATAGTTATTTTGTTGAGTTTGCTCCCACTACTATTACGAATGAGAAGAATTTTTCTTATGTGGAGAGTAATAAAATTTCTATGCTAGTAGATCATGAAAATAATGTTTTAGGTGCTGGTTATATTGTTGAATTCATTCATGATGATACTGAAAATTATTATGAGGGAGGAACATATGCTTGTAGGAATTGCAATAATGTCCAGTTTCCTCTTTATGTGCTTAAAATCTTTAAGTTATGCTTGTTTTACCTTCCTATGCAAATTGATTATTGTTCCCATAAGTTGTTTGCTCACAAAATACCTATGCATATGAAGTGGGTTAGGCTTAAATGTGCTAGCCATATTCTTCATGATTCTCTCTTTATGTTTCAATTCTTATCTTTTATGCGAGCATCATTGAAATCATCATGCCTAGCTAGGGGCGTTAAACGATAGCGCTTGTTGGGAGGCAACCCAATTTTATTTTAGTTTCTTGCTTTTTGGTTCTTTTTAGTAATAAATAATCCATCTAGCCTCTGGTTAGATGTGTTTTCATGTTTTAATTAGTGTTTGTGCCAAGTAGAACCTTTGGGAAGACTTGGGTGAAGTTTTTATGATCATGCTGTAAAAAACAGAAACTTTAGCGCTCACGAGATTAGCTATAACTTTTTATTGGAGAGTGATATTTAGTTGATTCTTTTTGCAGATGATTACTATACAAATTACTCAGGTCCACAAAGTTATTTTAGAATTTTTGGAGTTCCATAAGTTTGCGTTAGTTACAGTTACTACAGACCGTTCTGTTTTTGACAGATTCTGTTTTTCGTGTGTTGTTTGCTTATTTTGATGAATCTATGGCTAGTAAAATAGTTTATAATCCATAGAGAAGTTGGAATACAGTAGGTTTAACACCAATATAAATAAATAATGAGTTCATTACAGTACCTTTAAGTGGTGTTTTGTTTTCTTTCGCTAACGGAGCTTACGAGTTTTCTGTTAAGTTTTGTGTTGTGAAGTTTTCAAGTTTTGGGTAAAGATTCGATGGACTATGGAATAAGGAGTGGCAAGAGCCTAAGCTTGGGGATGCCCAAGGCACCCCAAGGTAATATTCAAGGACAACCAAGAGCCTAAGCTTGGGGATGCCCCGGATGGCATCCCCTCTTTAAATCTTTGTTCATCGGTAACTTTACTTGTAGCTATATTTTTATTCACCACATGATATGTGTTTTGCTTGGAGCGTCATTTTATTTTTTTAGTATTTGATTTATGTTATTTATATTAGTGTTTTGCATCTCTAGTTTCAATAAAAATGTCAAGGATAGCCTTTGCCATGCTTATTTTGCAAGTATGCATGTTGCTGTTTGAAAACAGAAAGTTTACCACTGTTGCAAAAATTCCTTAGAAAATTCAGAGAGTGGTATAATGATGAATCTTTTTGCATATTTAACTCTGATAAATTTATTACAGTGCGAATTTTAGTTCATAATTTTTGGAGTTAGGGAAGTATTGATACTCTTGCATTCTTTACAGACTGTACTGTTTTGGCAGATTGCTGTTATGTTTGCATTGTTTGCATATGTTTGCTTGTTTAATGATTCTATTTGAGGATAGGAGTATTAAATATGCAGAGGCATTTAGTATTCAATGTTGAATAATAATGTTAGTGATTTGTTACAGTAGAAAATGATAAGTTTTTGCATTGGTTTATACTAACCTATCTCACGAGTTCTTGTTGAGTTTGTTGTGAATGAAGCTTTTGATAAAGAGAGAAACCATGATATGAGAGGAATTAAGGAGACACAAGAGTTCAAGCTTGGGGATGCCCAAGGCACCCCAAGATAATATTTCAAGAAGTCTCAAGCATCTAAGCTTGGGGATGCCCCGGTAGGCATCCCACCTTTCTTCTTCAATAACTATCGGTTAGTATCGGTTGAGCCTAAGTTTTTTGCTTCTTCACATTAGTTGTGCTATCCTTGCAATGTAGTTTTATTTAGCTTTGCTTGATGTTTGAATACAATACCAAGATCTGAAATTATTAAATGGGAGAGCCTTCACATAGTTGCGTAATTATCCGACTACTCATTGATCTTCACTTATATCTTTCGGAGTAGTTTGTCATTTGCTCTAGTGCTTCACTTAGATTATTTTGAGAGTCGTTAATAGCATGGTAATTTTTTTAATGTTAATATACTTAGTGTTCAAGATATGTGAAACTTTCTTTTTGAATGAATTAAATACTAAGATAAGTTTGATGCTTGATAATTGTTTTGAGATATGGAGGTGATAATATCAAAGTCGTGCTAGTTGATAATTGTGAATTTGAGAAATACTTGTGTTGAAGTTTTCAAGTCCCGTAGCATGCACGTATGGTGAAAGTTGTGTAACAAATTGAAACATGAAGTGTACCTAGCTTGTGCATCCTTATGAGTGGCGGTCGGGGACGAGCGATGGTCTTTTCCTACCAATCTATCCCCCTAGGAGCATGCGCGTAGTACTTGATTTTTGATGGCTTCTAAATTTTTGCAATAAGTATATGAGTTATTTTGACTAATTTTGAGTCCATGGGTTATATGCACTTTTACCTTTCCGCATTTGCTAGCCTCTTCGGTACCGTGCATTGCCCTTTCTCACCTTGAGAGTTGGTGCAAACTTCGCCGGTGCATCCGAACCCCGTGATATGATACGCTCTTTCACACATAAACCTCCTTATATATTCCTCAAAACAGCCACCATACATACCTATCATGGCATTTCCATAGCCATTCCGAGATATATTGCCATGCAACTTCCATCATCATTATTATGACATACATTACTTTTGTCATATTGCCATTGCATGATCATGTAGTTGACATCGTATTTGTGGCAAAGCCACCATGCATTATTTTCCATACATGTCACTCTTGATTCATTGCACCATCTCGGTACACCGCAGGTGGCTTTCATATAGAGTCATATTTTGTTCTAAGTTTCGAGTTGTAATTGTTGAGTTGTAAGAGAAATAATAGTGTGATGATCATCATTATTAGAGCATTGTCCCAAGTGAGGAAAGGATGATGGAGACTATGATTCCCCCATAAGTCAGGATGAGACTCCGGACGAAAAAAATAAAAAAAAGAAGAAGAAAAAAGGCAAGGCCAAAAAAAAAAGAAAGGCCCAAAAAAATGAGAGAAAAAGAGAGAAGGGACAATGTTACAATCCTTTTACCACACTTGTGCTTCAAAGTAGCACTAAGATCTTCATGATAGAGAGTCTCTCATTTTGTCATTTTCATATACTAGTGGGAATTTTTCATTATAGAACTTGGCTTGTATATTCCAATGGTGGGCTTCCTCAAAGTGCCCTAGGTCTTCGTGAGCAAGCAAGTTGGATGCACACCCACTTAGTTCCTTTTGTAGAGCTTTCATATACTTATAGCTCTAGTGCATCCGTTGCATGGCAATCCCTACTCCTCATGTTGACATCAATTGATGGGCATCTCCATAGCCCGTTGATTAGCCTCGTCAATGTGAGACTTTCTCCTTTTTTGTCTTCTCCACACAATCCCATCATCATATTCTATTCCACTCAAAGTGCTATATCCATGGCTCGCGCTCATGTATTGCGTAAAGGTTGAAAAAGTTTGAGATTATTTGAGTATGAAACAATTGCTTGGCTTGTCATCGGGGGTATAGAAGTTGGGAACATCTTTGTGTGACGAAAATGAAGCATAGCCTAACTATATGATTTTGTAGGGATGAACTTTCTTTTGCCATGCTATTTTGAGAAGACATGACTGCTTTGATTAGTATGCTTGAAGTATTATTATTTTTATGTCAATATGAACTTTTGTCTTGAATCTTTCGGATCTGAATATCCATATCACAAGTAAGAAGAATTACATTGAAATTATGCCAAAGTATCACTCCGCATCAAAAATTCTTTTTTATTATTTACCTACTCGAGGGCGAGCAGGAATTAAGCTTGGGGATGCTTGATACTTCTCCAACGTATCTATAATTTTTGATTGCTCCATGCTACTTCATCTACTGTTTTAGGCAATATTAGACTTTATTATCCACTTTTATATTATTTTTGGGACTAACCTATTAACCAGAGGCCCAGCCTGCATTCTTTGTTTATGCCTATTTCAAGTGTTTCGAGGAAAAGAAATATCAGACGGAGTCAAAACGGAACGAAATCAACTGGAGAAGTTATTTTTGGAAGGAAACCTACCAGATAGACTTGGACCCTACGTCAGGAGATGAGGGAGGTGCTCACGAGGGTGGGGGCGCCCCCCCGGGGCGCGCCCTCCTGCCTCGTGGGCCCCCGTAGCTCCACCGACGTACTCCTTTCACCCATATATACCGTCGTACCCTAAAACTTCCAGAACAGAAGTTAGATCGGGAGTTCCGCCGCCGCAAGCCTCTAAGCCACCAAAAACCAATCGGGACCCTGTTTCGGCACCCTGCCGGAGGGGGATCCCATCACCGGTGGCCATCTTCATCATCCCGACGCTCTCCATGACGAGGAGGGAGTAGTTCACCCTCGGGGCTGAGGGTATGTACCAGTAGCTATGTGTTTGATCTCTCTCTCTCTCTCTCTCTCTCTCTCTCTCTCTCTCTCTCTCTCTCGTGTTCTTGAGGTGATACGATCTTGATGTATCGCGAGCTTTGCTATTATAGTTGGATCTTATGTTTCTTCTCCCCCTCTACTCTCTTGTAATGGATTGAGTTTCCCCTTTGAAGTTATGTTATCGGATTGAGTCTTTAAAGATTTGAGAACACTTGATGTATGTCTTGCGTGGGATAACCGTGGTGACAATGGGTTATTCTATTGATCCACTTGATGTATGTTTTGGTGACCAACTTGCAGGTTTCGTGACATTGGGAACCTATGCATAAGGGTTGGCACACGTTTTCGTCGTGATTCTCCGGTAGAAACTTTGGGGCACTCTTTGAGGTCCTATGTGTTGGTTGAATAGATGAATCTGAGATTGTGTGATGCATATCGTATAATCATGCCCACGGATACTTGAGGTGACATTGGAGTATCTAGGTGACATTAGGGTTTTGGTTGATTTGTGTCTTAAGGTGTTATTCTAGTACGAACTCTAGGGCTGTTTGTGACACTTATAGGAATAGCCCAATGGATTGATTGGAAAGAATAACTTTGAGGTGTTTTCGTACCCTACCATAATCTCTACGTTTGTTCTCCGCTATTAGTGGCTTTGGAGTGACTCTTTGTTTCATGTTGAGGGATCGTTATATGATCTATCTATGTTATTATTGTTGAGAGAACTTGCACTAGTGAAAGTATGAACCCTAGGCCTTGTTTCCTATCATTGCAATACCATTTACGCTCACTTTTACCGCTTGTTACCTTGCTGTTTTTATATTTTCAGATTACAAAAACCTATATCTACCATCCATATTGCACTTGTATCACCATCTCTTCGCCGAACTAGTGCACCTATACAATTTACCATTGTATTGGGTGTGTTGGGGACACAAGAGACTCTTTGTTATTTGGTTGCAGGGTTGCTTGAGAGAGACCATCTTCATCCCACGCCTCCCACGGATTGATAAACCTTAGGTCATCCACTTGAGGGAAATTTGCTACTGTCCTACAAACCTGTGCACTTGCAGGCCCAACAACGTCTACAAGGAGAAGGTTATGTAGTAGACATCACTCAGCGCCACCCACTAGTGGGGTGGCATTCCTTCTTCCTGGAGTCGGTTGACGACGATCTTGTTGCGGGCGTGCATCAGACGAAGATCTTGTTGTGGACGCCAGCTAGAGTCGCCCGCGGTCGCCTTGCCTTGGTTGTTGTCGCCCCACCGTTCGACCCGACGGTCGTCGCTTTGCGTCTCCATGGCCGCGGCCTCCCACCTTGCCCGATCTGACAGCCAGTGTCCATGATCCATGTTGGTGGAGACCTGCCCACCCTCCTCGATGTCGCGTGTCCACATCATGTTGCGGCCGCCCCCACCACCACCGCGTCCGACGCCCCGACCGAAGCGACCGGCACCCCGGCCGGCCCGGCCCACCGCGAAGCCATCCAGTCGGTGGACGCGGTTCTCCGCTCCTCGATCCGCCATGGGTGTTGCGGGCGAGCTCGCTCTTGGTGGAGATGCAGGGACCTGGGCGAAGGATCTGTGGTCTCCCCCCGCTTTCCCCTCCCACCAGCCGAACGAAGGGGAAACCCTAGGCGTCGAAACCCTAGGCGCCTCCCAGAAGTGGAGGAGACGGAGGTCAAGATCTGGAATGGGATGCGGAGTGGGGGGGAGGGAGATTTTATCCCCTCTATAACCCTAGCCATGTGTCCTGTAGCCGGCGGCCCCGCCTGGACCGGGCTCGCCCCATCACCTGGTCCCGCCATGGCACGTGTCCCGGTTGTAGGCCCGAGTACCCAGGGTCCGAAGTCCGTTGCGGTACACGAGACGAGTCGAGTGGTACACGAACGTGCCCCACAACCACCGTGTCCGACGCATCGGTATCTGCTCGTGTCACCGGCGCCGAAGATCGGCGACCATGGTCCGCGTGGTGGGGGGGGGGGGGGGAGAGGGATGTCAGGAAAGCCATCTCCTCAAGAAGACTGCAACCTCCTCACACCCATAATTTTCACAAGAAAAAAAACGAATTCAAGCTAATGTAATCACAACCTCTTTGGTGTTGATGCCTGAATTCTAGAGCTGCCGTGGCAAAATTAAACTGCACCTTGGTAATCTAAGCAACACAATAGTTTCTCGCACGCACAGGTTGGACGAACGAGCACCCATAATGCACGGTGCAAAGCTAATGTAGGTGAAACTTGACAAATACTACGACATAGCGACACAATCTCCTGGTTCAAATGTAGTTGTACAACAACGAAGCCATCAATCGACATCAAACTGGCGGTGTTGTTCACATAACAAAGGTTACAGTAACACTCCATCATCACACAGAGAAGTTAAACTCACCCTCAAGAGCTGGAAACAACCATGCAGCTGCTCCTTTTTACCTGTCAGTAGTCACCACACAAATCCAATCACCCGTTGCAGATCAACAGGGGTGCTGCTTGTATGCTTGCTAATGGGAACCAGCAATGCAGAAGCCCTGCTGTCGGAGTTCATAAGGACCAAAATCAAAAATTCATCACCCATTGTAGGCTGAACTGCTCCATCCTATTAGATTTGTAACATAACTTGAGCTTTCAACTGATAAGTATCCTTCCAGATATGTGAAGTTAACCTATAGCTGTAACTTCATGACCCATCTATCTGTGATTTTGTAACAGAAAGCAGAATTGGCACTTGTCGTCAAGACAAGGTTTCTTGCATTGAGCAGAGTTAGCACTTATCCTCAAGATATGGTCTCTTGCACTCGTCAATCGTGCATCCAAAGTGGCAATTTTGCTCACGAGAGAACTCTGCTCACCCTCAACAGAGAAAAAGGCTCGTGTCTCAGCAACGTTTGCCTCATCATCATTAATCAAAGCTTCTTCGAAAGATTGCAATGACGTGATAAGGACAGAAGTAGGCTCGTCTTTACCCATAGGACCATGATCTGCAACATGTCAAACAAGATACGTATTAGGAGATAGATGAGATAGATAGCCGCATGGTTTAAATCCTGTATTCGGTTGTAACTAGACTTCTTATCTCCTGTACTTCTTCTCCCTCAAGTCATGTATCTCCAACAAACTTGTACGCGCATCAGGACTCGCAATCCTCCATATAACACGTACCACGTCCCCCGTGATAGGGTAAGACGTTTCTGTGATCCCACATGGTATCAGAGCCTCCTCTTCCAATCTCATCTAGCCTCGCTCATCGCCATTAGTGCCCTAGCCATGTCTTCCTCCGGCTCCTCCCATCCAAACCTCAATCAACAGGTCACGGATAAGCTTACCCGCACGAACTATGTTCTGTGGCGTGCCCAGATTGTGCCGCAACTGCGGGGCGCCGGTGTCTTCGGCTATGCCGACGGCACCACACCAGAGCCGGCCTGACTCCTCGTCAGCAAGGACAAAGACGGGAAGGAGTCATTGACGCCCAACCCTCTCCACCCAATCTGGGTGCGGGAGGACCAGCAGGTCATCAGTTACCTGCTCAACAATCTGTCCAAGGAGGTCCTCATGTAGGTGACCGTGATCACCACGTTGCCCGCGCTCTGGGCTGCTCTGGCGGGCATGTTCTCGTCATAGTCCCTCAGCCGGGTGAACAACATCCGCACGACCTCATCAACGCGCAGAAGAGGAACCAATCCGTCGCCACCTACTTCGCCCACATGCGCGGCCTCGCGGACGAACTCGCCGTGGCCGGCAAGCCTCTGCAAGACGACGAGCTTGTCTCCTACATCCTCCATGGGCTGGACATGGACTACCAGCCCCTTGTGTCTGCCCTCGACGCCCGCACCACACCGGTCTCCCTCGACAAGCTCTTCTCTATGATGAACAACTTCGACCAGCGCATGGCGCTCTTCCAGTCTTCGAGTGGCTTCAAGTCGTCGGCCAACGTAGCCTTCCGTGGCTGCGGAGGCGGCTCCTCTCATCAGCGCGGATCACCTCGCAACAGGGACAAGACCTCAGGCGGGGGACACGGCAACATCAACTCCAGCACTCGCGGCGGCGGATGGCCCTCTTCTAGCAACAACAGGGTCGTCGCGGTGGCTCCACCAGGTCACGACCGGATGCACCTCGCTGCCAAATCTGTGGTAAGCTAGGGCATATGGCCAAAGACTGCTGGTACCACTACGACGACGATGGCGACTCCTCCCAAGACGAGGACAAACTTGCTGCTGCTGCGGATGGCTTCTACGGGATCGACACCAACTGGTACGTAGACAGTGGCGCCACCAACCACATCACTAATGAACTTGAAAAGGTGACCATGAAGGAAAAATATCGCGGCAAGGATCAAATCCACACAACTAGTGGTGAAGGTATGAGGATAAACCACATTGGTCACTCAATTTTTCATACCCCCCTAAGAAAAATTCATCTTCATAAAATCTTGCATGTCCCTAGTGCCAACAAAAGCCTTCTTTCTGTTCATAGAATTGCTCTGGATAATCACGTTTTTTCTCGAATTTCATCCATATTTTTTTGATCAAGGATCAGGCCGAGAATCCTCTATCGTGGTAGATGTGTTCGAGGGCTTTACCCGTTGATTCCGGAGCGCACAAGATTCAATAAACAAGCTTTTGGTGTTGTCAAACTCTCGTCAACACGATGGCACGATCGTTTAGGACATGCTTCTTTTGCTTTAGTTGAAAAAATTCTTAGGAAAAATTGTTGGGGAACGTTGCAGAAAATAAAAAATTTCTATGCTTTCACCGAGATCAATCTATGAGTTCATCTAGCAACGAGAGAAAGGAGTGCATCTACATACCCTTGTAGATCGCGAGCGGAAGCGTTCAAGAGAACGGGGTTGAGGGAGTCGTACTCCTCGTGATCCAAATCACCGATGATCCTAGTCTTTGAACGGACAGCACCTCCGCGTTCAACACACGTCGGGTTGAGGAAGATGTCTCCTCCTTCTTGATCCAGCAAGGGGGGGAGGTTGACGGAGATCCAAAGCATGACGGCGTGGTGGTGGATGCGATGATCTCGGCAGAGCCGCCAAGCTTCTACGAGAGGGAGAGGTGTAGCAAGGGGAAGGAGGCGCCTATGGCATGGGTGCGGCTGCCTCCTCCCCCCCTTTATATAGGCCCCCTAGGCGCCCGGCCCCTAGGAGATGAGATCTCCAAGGGGGGAGGCGGCCAAGGGAGGCTTGCCCCCAAGGCAAGTGGGCGCTTCACCCTAGGGTTTCCAACCCTAGGCGCAGGGGGGGCCCAAGGGGGGGGGCGCACCAGCCCACCAGGGGCTGGTTCCCCTCCCCACTTCAGCCCACGGGGCCCTCCAGGATAGGTGGCCCCACCCGGTGGACCCCCGGGACCATTCCGGTGGACCCCCGGGACCATTCCGGTGGTCCCGGTACAATACCGGTGACCCCCGAAACTTTCCCGATGGCCGAAACTGCACTTCCTATATATAATTCTTCACCTCCGGACCATTTCGGAACTCCTCGTGACGTCCGGGATCTCATCCGGGACTCCGAACAACTTTCGGGTTACTGCATACTCATATCTCTACAACCCTAGCGTCACCGAACCTTAAGTGTGTAGACCCTACGGGTTCGGAGACATGCGAACATGACCGAGACGCCTCTCCGGTCAATAACCAACAGCGGATCTGGATACCCATGTTGGCTCCCACATGCTCCTCGATGATCTCATCGGATGAACCACGATGTCGAGGATTCAATCAATCCCGTATACAATTCCCTTTGTCAGCCGATGCGTTACTTGCCCGAGACTCGATCGTCGGTATCCCAATACCTCGTTTAATCTCGTTACCGGCAAGTCACTTTACTCGTACCGTAAAGCATGATCCCGTGACCAGACACTTGGTCACATAGAGCTCATTATGATGATGCATTACCGAGTGGGCCCAGAGATATGTCTCCATCATACGGAGTGACAAATCCCAGTCTCGATTCGTGCCAACCCAACAGACACTTTCGGAGATACCCGTAGTGCACCTTTATAGTCACTCAGTTACGTTGTGACGTTTGGCACACCCAAAGCACTCCTATGGTATCCGGGAGTTGCACAATCTCATGGTCTAAGGAAATAATACTTGACATTTGGAAAAGCTCTAGCTAAACGAACTACACGATCTTTGAGGTATGCTTAGGATTGGGTCTTGTCCATCACATCATTCTCCTAATGATGTGATCCCGTTATCAATGACATCCAATGTCCATAGTCAGGAAACCATGACTATCTGTTGATCAATGAGCTAGTCAACTAGAGGCTTACTAGGGACATGTTGTGGTCTATGTATTCACACGTGTATTATGATTTCCGGATAATACAGTTATAGCATGAATAACAGACAATTATCATGAACGAAGAAATATAATAATAACCATTTTATTATTGCCTCTAGGGCATATTTCCAACAGTCTCCCACTTGCACTAGAGTCGATATTCTAGTTACATTGTGATGAATCGAACACCCATAGCGTTCTGGTGTTGATCATGTTTTGCTCTAGGGAGAGGTTTAGTCAGCGGATCTGCTACATTCAGATCCATATGTACTTTACAAATATCTATGTCTCCATCTTGAACATTTTCACGTATGGAGTTGAAGCGACGCTTGATGTGCTGGTCTTCTGTGAAACACAGGCTCCTTGGCAAGTGCAATAGCTCCGGTGTTGTCACAGAAGAGTGCGATCGGCCCGACGCATTGGGTATGACTCCTAGGTCGATGATGAACTCCTTCACCCAGATTGCTTCATGCGCCGCCTCCGAGGCTGCCATGTACTCGCTTCACATGTAGACCCGCCACGACGCTTTGCTTGCAACCGCACTACCATCGCCCCCACCATTCAAAATATACACGTATCCGATTACGTGACTTAGAGTCATCCAGATCTGTGTCGAAGCTAGCATTGACGTAACCCTTTACGACGAGCTCTTCGTCACCTCCATTAACGAGAAGCCTATCCTTAGTCCTTTTCAGGTACTTTAGGATGTTCTTGACCGTTGTCCAGTGTTCCTTGCCGGGATTACTTTGGTACCTTCCTACCAAACTTACGGCAAGGTTTACATCAGTGCGGTACACGCATGGCATACATAATAGACCCTATGGTCGAGGCATAGGGGATGACATTCATCTCTTCTTTATCTTCTCGCCGTGGTCGGGCATTGAGCCGAGCTCAATCTCACACCTTGTAATACGTGCAAGAACCCTTTCTTGGACTGATCCATTTTGAACTTCTTCAATATCTTATCAAGGTATGTGCTTTGTGAAAGACCTATGAGACGTCTCGATCTATCCCTATAGATCTTGATGCCTAATATGTAAGCAGCTTCTCCAAGGTCCTTCATTGAAAAACACTTATTCAAGTAGGCCTTAATGCTGTCCAAAAGTTCTATATCATTTCCCATCAAAAGTATGTCATCTACATATAATATGACAAATGCTCTGAGCTCCCACTCACTTTCTTGTAAACGCAGGCTTCTCCATAAGTCTCAAGATAAACCCAAACACTTTGATCATCTCATCAAAGTGAACGTTCTAACTCGAGATGCTTGCACCAGCCCATAAATGGATCATTGGAGCTTGCATACCTTGTTAGTATTCTCGTGAATTAAACAAAACCTTCCGGCTGCATCATATACAGTTCTTCCTTAAGATGGCCGTTAAGGAATGCCGTTTTGACGTCCATTTGCCATATCTCATAATCATAGTATGCGGCAATTACTAACATGATTCGGACGGACTTGACTTTCGCTACGGAGAGAAAGTCTCATCGTAGTCAATCCCTTGACCTTGTCGATAACCCTTAGCGACAAGTCAAGCTTTATATATGGTAACATTACCATCCGCGTCCGTCTTCTTCTTAAAGATCCATTTGTTTTCTATTGCTCGCCGATCATCAGGCAAATCTGTCAAAGTCCATACTTTGTTTTCATACATGGATCCTATATCGGATTGCATGGCTTCAAGCCATTTGTTGGAATCTGGGTCCGCCATCGCTTCTTCATAGTTCGAAGGTCACCGTTGTCTAACAACATGATTTCCAAGACAGGGTTACCGTACCACTCTGGTGCGGAACGTGTCCTTGTGGACCTTCGAAGTTCAGTAGGAGCTTGATCCGAAGTATCTTGATCATCATTATTAACCTCCTCTCTTACCGGTGCAGGCACCACAGGAACATCTTACTGAGTTGCGCTACTTACCGTTTCAAGAGGTAGTACTTCATCAAGCTCTACTTTCCTCCCACTTAATTCTTTCGAGAGAAACTCTTACTCCAGAAAGGAGCCGTTCTTGGCAACAAAGATCTTGCCTTCGGATCTGAGGTAGAAGGTATACCCAATGGCTTCCTTAGGGTATCCTATGAAGACGCATTTTTCCGACTTGGGTTCGAGCTTTTCAGGTTGAAGTTTCTTGACATAAGCATCGCATCCCCAAACTTTTAGAAACGATACTTAGGTTTCTTTCCAAACCATAATTCATACGGTGTCGTCTCAACGGATTTAGACGGTGCCCTATTTAAAGTGAATGTAGCTGTCTCTAGAGCGTATCCCCAAAATGATAGCGGTAAATCAGTAAGAGACATCATAGATCGCACCATATCCAATAAAGTGTGATTACGACGTTCGGACACACTGTTACGTTGAGGTGTTCCAGGCGGCGTGAGTTGTGAAACGATTCCACATTTCCTAGTGCGTACCAAATTTGTGACTTAAGTATTCTCCTCCACGATCTGATCGTAAGAACTTTATCTTTCGGTCACGTTGATTCTCTACCTCATCCTAAAATTCCTTGAACTTTTCAAAGGTCTCAGACTTGTGTTTCATTAAGTAGACATACCCATATCTACTCAAGTTGTCAGTGAGAGTGAGAACATAACGATATCCTCCGCGATCCTCAACGGTCATTGGACCGCACACATCAGTATGTATGATTTCCAATAAGTTGGTTGCTCGCTCCATTGTTCCGGAGAACGGAGTCTTGGTCATTTTGCCCATGAGGCATGGTTCGCATGTGTCAAATGATTCATAATCGAGAGACTCTAAAAGTCCATCGGCATGGAGCTTCTTCATGCGCTTGACACCAATGTGACCAAGGCGGCGGTGCCACAAGTATGTGGGACTATCGTTATCAACTTTACATCTTTTGGTATTCACACTATGAATATGTGTAACATCACGCTCGAGATTCATTAAGAATAAACCATTGACCATCGGGGCATGACCATAAAACATATCTCTCATATAAATAGAACAACCATTATTCTCGGATTTAAATGAGTAGCCATCTCGTATTAAACGAGATCCAGATACAATGTTCATGCTCAAAGCTGGTACTAAATAACAATTGTTGAGGTTTAAAACTAATCCCATAGGTAAATGTAGAGGTAGCGTGCCTACGACGATCACATCGACCTTGGAACCATTCCCGACGCGCATCGTCACCTCGTCCTTCGCCAGTCTCCGCTTATTCCGCAGCTCCTGCTTTGAGTTACAAATATGAGCAATCGCACTGGTATCAAATACCCAGGAGCTACTACGAGCACTGGTAAGGTACATATCAATTACATGTATATCAAATATACCTTTGGTTTTGCCGGCCTTCTTGTCCGCTAAGTACTTGGGGCAGTTCCGCTTCAAAGGACCACTTCCCTTGCAATAAAAGCACTTAGTCTCGTGCTTGGGTCCATTGTTTGACTTCTTCGTAATCGGCTTATCGGGCGGTAACTCCCTTGCCGTCCTTCTTGAAGTTCTTCTTACCCTTGCCTTTCTTGAATTTAGTGGTTTTATTCACCATCAACACTTGATGTTCCTTTTTGATCTCTACCTCCATTGGTTTCAAAGATTGAATATACCTCAGAATGGTCTTTTCCATCCCTGCATATTGAAGTTCATCACAAAGCTCTTGTAGCTCGGTGGAAGCGATCAAGGATTACATCAATGACCGCGTCATCCGGGAGATTAACTCCCGGTGAGTCAAGCGGTTGTGCAACCCCGACATCTTGAGTATGTGCTCACCGATGTAACTATTTTCCTCCATCTTATAGCTGAAGAACTTGTCGGAGACTTCATATCTCTCGACCTGGGCATGAGCTTGGAAAACCATTTTCAGCTCTTGAACATCTCATATGCTCCGTGTTGCTCAAAACGCTTTTGGAGCCCGGTTCTAAGTCAGAAGCATGACGCTACCGAACGCTGAGTAATCATCAAGACGAGACCGCCAAGCGTTCATAACGTCTTGGTTCTCTCGATTGGTGCTTCACCTAGCGGTGCTTCTAGGACATAATCTTTCTTGGCAGCTATGAGGATGATCCTCGGGTTAGGACCAGGTCTGTATAGTTCTTTGCCATCATCTCTCAGCTTGTTTTTCTCTAGGAACGCGTTGAAGTTGAGGGTAACGTGGGCCATTTGATCTACAAGACATATTGTAAAGATTTTAGACTAAGTTCATCTAATCAAATTATTTAATGAACTCCCACTCAGATTAGACATCCCTCTAGTCATCTAAGTGAAACATGATCCGAGTCAACTAGGCCGTGTTCGATCATCACGTGAGACGGACTAGTCGACATCGGTGAGCATCTCCATGTTGATCGTATCTTCTATAAGACTCATGCTCGACCTTTCGGTCCTCCGTGTTCCGAGGCCATGTCTGTACATGCTAGGCTCGTCAAGTCAACCTAAGTGTATTGCGTGTGTAAATCTGGCTTACACCCGTTGTATTCGAACGTTAGGATCTATCACACCCGATCATCACGTGGTGCTTCGAAACAACGAACCTTTGCAACGGTGCACAGTTAGGGGGAACACTTTCTTGAAATTATTATGAGGGATCATCTTATTTACTACCGTCGTTCTAAGTAAACAAGATGCAAAAACATGATAAAACATCACATGCAATCAAATAGTAGTGACATGATATGGCCAATATCGTATAGCTCCTTTGATCTCCATCTTCGGGGCTCCATGATCATCTTTGTCACCGGCATGACACCATGATCTCCATTATCATGATCTCCATCATCGTGTCTCCATGAAGTTGCTCGCCAACCATTACTTCTACTACTATAGCTAACGGTTTAGCAATAAAGTAAAGTAATTACATGGCGTTGAATCAATGACACGCAGGTCATACAATAATTAAGACAACTCCTATGGCTCCTGCCGGTTGTCATACTCATCGACATGCAAGTCGTGGTTCCTATTACAAGAACATGATCTCATACATCACATATATATCATTCATCATTCATCACAACTTTTGGCCATATCACATCACAATCACATGCTGCAAAAACAAGTTAGACGTCCTCTAATTGTTGTTGCATGTTTTACGTGGCTGCAATAGGGTTCTAGCAAGACCGTTTTCTTACCTACGTAAAAGCCACAGCGTGATTTGTCAACTTCTATTTACCCTTCATAAGGACCCTTTTCATCGAATCCGCTCCAACTAAAGTGGGAGAGACAGACATCCGCTAGCCACCTTATGCAACTAGTGCATGTCAGTCGTTGGAACCTGTCTCACGTAAGCGTACGTGTAAGGTCGGTCCGGGCCGCTTCATCCCACAATACCGCTGAAGCAAAATAAGACTAATAGTGGCAAGAAAGTTGACAATATCTACGCCCACAACAAATTGTGTTCTACTCGTGCAAAGAGAACTACGCATAGACCTAGCTCTGATACCACTGTTGGGGAACGTTGCAGAAAATAAATTTTTTCTATGCTTTCACCAAGATCAATCTATGAGTTCATCTAGCAACGAGAGAAAGGAGTGCATCTACATACCCTTGTAGATCGCGAGCGCGTTCAAGAGAACGGGGTTGAGGGAGTCGTACTGCCGTGATCCAAATCACCGATGATCCTAGTCTTTGAACGGACAGCACCTCCGCGTTCAACACACGTATGGTTGAGGAAGACGTCTCCTCCTTCTTGATCCAGCAAGGGGGGAGGAGAGGTTGACGGAGATCCAGCAGCACGACGGCGTGGTGGTGGATGCAGCAGTGATCTCGGCAGAGCTTCGCCGAGCTTCTACGAGAGGGAGAGGTGTAGCAAGGGGGAAGGGAGGCGCCTATGGCATGGGTGCGGCTGCCCACCCACCCCCCCGTTATTTAGGCCCCCGAGGGGGGCGCCGACCCGGGGCGATTAGATCTCCGTGGGGCGGCCAAGCAGGCTTGCCCCCAAGGCAAGTGGAGGCGCCCACCCTAGGGTTTCCAACCCTAGGCTAGGGGGGCAGGGGCGCACCAGCCCACCAGGCTGGTTCCTCCCCACTTCAGCCCATGGGCCCTCCGGGATAGGTGGCCCCACCGGTGGACCCTCGGGACCCTTCCGGTGGTCCTGTACAATACCGGTGACCTCCGAAACTTTCCCGATGGCCGAAACTGCACTTCCTATATATAATTCTTCACCTCCGGACCATTCCGAAACTCCTCGTGACGTCCGAGATCTCATCCGGGACTCCGAACAACTTTCGGGTTACTGCATACTCATATCTCTACAACCCTAGCGTCACCGAACCTTAAGTGTGTAGACCCTACGGGTTCGGGAGACATGCAGACATGACCGAGACGCCTCTTCGGTCAATAACCAACAGCGGGATCTGGATACCCATGTTGGCTCCCACATGCTCCTCGATGATCTCATCGGATGAACCACGATGTCGAGGATTCAATCAATCCCGTATACAATTCCCTTTGTCAATCGGTGCGTTACTTGCGAGACTTCGATCGTCGGTATCCCAATACCTCGTTTAATCTCGTTACCCGGCAAGTCACTTTACTCGCACCGTAATGCATGATCCCATGACCGGACACTTGGTCACATAGAGCTCATTATGATGATGCATTACCGAGTGGGCCAGAGATACCTCTCCGTCATACGGAGTGACAAATCGATCTTGATTCGTGCCAACCAACAGACAGTTTCGGAGATACCCGCAGTGCACCTTTATAGTCACCCAGTTACGTTGTGACGTTTGGCACACCCAAAGCACTCCTACGGTATCCGGGAGTTGCACAATCTCATGGTCTAAGGAAATGATACTTGACATTTGGAAAATCTCTAGCTAAACGAACTACACGATCTTTGAGCTATGCTTAGGATTGGGTCTTGTCCATCACATCATTCTCCTTATGATGTGATCCCGTTATCAATGACATCCAATGTCCATAGTCAGGAAACCATGACTATCTGTTGATCAACGAGCTAGTCAACTAGAGGCTTACTAGGGACATGTTGTGGTCTATGTATTCACACGTGTATTACGATTTTCGGATAATACAGTTATAGCATGAATAACAGACAATTATCATGAACGAAGAAATATAATAATAACCATTTTATTATTGCCTCTAGGGCATATTTCCAACAAAAATAAGCTTCCGTATGTTGGTGAGCGCAATATTGTAACTATTTGTGATTCTTGTCAGCGAGCTAAAAGTCATCAGCTCCCCTATCCAATCTCTACTAGTGTGTCTACTCAACCATTGCAATTGATTTTTTTTTCCGATGTTCGGGGACCGGCCCCTAGCTCTGTTGGTAGGCACACTTACTATGTAAGCTTTATTGATGACTACATCAAGTTTTCATGGATCTATCTTAAGAAAAGATCCAACATTTTCCCAAGTGTTCAAAAACTTTCAAGCACTTGGTGAGCGTAAATTTGATTCCAAAATCATCGCTGTTCAATCTGACTGGGGAGGGGAATACGAGAAGTTGAACTCCTTCTTCCAAACCCTTGGCATCTCACACCATGTGTCATGCCCCCACGCTCACCAACAAAACGGCTCAGCTGAACGCAAATATCATCACATTGTTGAGGTTGGCCTTGCTCTCTTAGCTCATGCGTCCATGCCATTAAAGTTTTGGGACGAAGCGTTCCTTACTGCTGTTCACATTATCAACATGCTCACTAGTCGTGTCATAAATAATGAAACTCCAGTAGAACGCCTCCTTCATGTCAAACCTGACTATTCCACTCTTTGTGTGTTCGGGTGTGCGTGCTAGCCTAACTTACGCCCATACAACAAGCGCAAGCTCATGTTTCGGTCAATCCAATGTGCTTTCCTTGGGTACAGTGCCCATCATAAAGGTGTGAAATGCCTTGACATCTCCACTGGTCGAGTCTATATATCACGAGATGTGGTTTTTGATGAGACCAAGTTCCCTTTTTCAGATCTTCATCCAAATGCCGGTGCTCTACTTCAAAAAGAAATTCTTTTGCTTCCTCCAAGTCTCCCCGGTTATGATCAAGGGGGCGTTGATAATTGTTGTGATCATATGTTGGCTAATCCTCTTGTGCATGAGTCATCTCATGATGTTACAAGAGCACCAAACTATCGAAACAGAGAAGAAAACAGCGAAGAAATCAACTCAAACGGTGAAGAAATCCATCCAGATGGGCCTCATCGCATGTGTTGCGGCGTGGGGAGCATATCCCCCTCGGGATCGGAGCTGCAGACGCCCAGGCAATCGCCTCTAGGATCCGTGCCAGCCGCCAGCCACACGCCTACGCCAGACGGGCCAGACACGCCAGGCGCGGTCGGTCACGTGGGCTCCAGCAGCCCGCTGCATGATGCGCGGCCCCTCCCGACAGGGCGAGACGCGCCCTTCAGCCCGCGCCAGTCTCCTGTTGCCACGCGGCAGTTCGACGGTGGCCCGGACCGCGCGCACTTCACGGACCAGCCGGTCTATTACAAG
Source organism: Aegilops bicornis (assembly GCA_021605145.1). Lineage (NCBI taxonomy): Eukaryota > Viridiplantae > Streptophyta > Magnoliopsida > Poales > Poaceae > Aegilops > Aegilops bicornis. The sequence goes on from CM038670.1 coordinate 37,318,928, forward strand.
CGGCGTGCCCTCACGCGTCAGGCGGATGCGGGGCCAGCCCCTGACTCAAACGGGCCCGCGCAATGCACGAGCTCATGATGAGCCCATCGGCCGCTCCGGATCTTCTGCGGCTCCTGCGGCGTCTTCCTCGCCATCGCCTCGAGCCGTTGCCACAGACAATCCCATGCACCTGGAACCGACAGTGGCGAGCGGATCTTCCTCGGGCCCTGCTACTGATCTGGCTCCTGCGGGATCTTCTGTGGCTGCAGATTCTGCTGGATCCCAAAAGCGCCGCACAAGACTACAACAAGGTGTGATTCAACCGAAAAATAACAAAACCTAACCAAATATGGTCTAGTTTGTTCCACAGGTGAACCAGGTGAGCCCAACACAATTGAAGAGGCTCTCGGTGATGAAAAGTGGAAAAAGGACATGCTGGAAGAATATAAGGCTCTTAAGAGAAATAAAACATGGCACTTGGTTCCTCCAAAGCAAGGTAAAAACCTTTTACCTCATTGACTGCAAGTGGGTATTCAGAATCAAGAGAAAGTCTGACGAAACCATTGATCGTTATAAGGCTAGACTAGTTGCAAAAGGCTTCAAACAACGGTATGGCATAGACTATGAGGATACTTTTAGTCCAGTTGTAAAAGTTGCTACCATTCGTCTCGTATTGTCTATTGTTGTTTCCAGGGGATGGAGTCTTCGACAACTAGATGTACAGAACGCGTTTCTTCATGGTGTTCTGGAAGAGAAAGTGTACATGAAACAACCTCCCGGGTTTGAAAGCAAACATACACCTTCTCATGTGTGCAAGTTAGATAAAGCATTATATGGACTGAAACAAGCTCCAAGGGCATGGTATTCCGTCTCAAGAAAAGATGCAGACACTTGGCTTTGTTCCTTCCAAATCTGACACATCCTTGTTCATTTATAACAAGTTCAACACCTCCATGTTTGTTCTTATATATGTTGATGATATTATTGTCACAAGCTCATATGATGAGGCAATATCAGGACTCTTGAAGGATTTAGGTGCTGAATTTGCTCTCAAGGATCTAGGAGAATTACATTACTTCCTAGGAATTAAGGTGAAGCAGCACAAGGATGGGCTATATCTCTCTCAAGAAAAATATGCAACAGATTTGGTAAGGAAGGCAGGCTTGCAAGGCTGTAAACCCACACCTACTCCTCTCTCTAGTACAGAAAAATTATCACTTACAGAAGGAACACTTTTGAGTTTAGAGGATAGTACAAAATACCAGAAGTCTTGTAGGTGCACTTTAGTAATTAACATTGACCAGGCTAGACATTTCCTTTGCTGTCAACAAAGTATGTCAGTTCCTACATGCACCCATTACAGTTCACTTGACTGCAGCCAAGCGCATTGTCAGATATGTCAAGTATACTTTGAATGTTGGTCTAAATTTCAGCAAGTCACTCTCTACTCTTGTCAGTGCCTTTTCTAATTCAGATTGAGCAGGATGTTTGGAGGATGACGCTCAACCGGGTAACTTTGAGTATTTTTGGACCCAATCTTATATCATGGTATGCCGAAAAACAAGCTACGATTTCGTGTCTAATCTTGAAGCGAGAATACAAGGCCTTGGCCAATGCAACAGCAGAAATCATATGGGTACAGTCTATCTTGAAGGAGTTGGGTGTGAAAAGCTCTCAGGCTCCATGCCTATGGTGTGATAACCTTGGTGCCACCTATCTGTCTGCAAACCCAGTGTTTCATGCCATAACAAAACACATTGAAATAGATTTTCATTTTGTCAGAGAAAGAGTTGCTGATAAACTCTTGGACATTCGTTTCATTCATTCACGGGATTGGGTTTACAAAAGCATTGCCTACAAGGAGTTTTGAAGACTTCAAACATAATCTCAACTTAATGAAGTTGCAATTAAGGGAGGGTGTCAAACACGATACGTATTAGGAGATAGATGAGATAGATAGCCGCATGGTTTAAATCATGTATTCGGTTGTAACTAGACTTCTTATCTCCTGTACTTCTTCTCCCTCAAGTCATGTATCTCCAACAAACTTGTACCCGTATCAGGACTCGCAATCCTCCATATAACATGTACCACGTCCCCCACGATAGGGTAAGACGTTTCTGCGCTCGCACACAACACAGTTTTTAGTAACTTCAGCTTCTGAACCATCATGTCAACAAAAAAGAGTGTACATATAAGAATTCAAGTGTTTATGCAAGGCTTTAGATTGTAATGATACAGATCAACCTTTTATCTTTAACACAAGCAACCAAAGTAAAATGCTCCACAATAAGCCATCTTGCAGGGGTTAACAGTTATCATGGAGTCTTAAGTGCACAAAATTTCCAAACACAAATATCAACAGTGCAAAGCTTTATAACCATGTGCTTAATCTGCACAAAACCTTGTGGTATTAAAAAAACACTAATGGTGATAACAAATCAGACACGTCATGTATCTGAAACTAAGTGTTGATAACAGATTTAACACAACTACGGTAACCCAGTGCTCTAAAGTAACATAACATCATACAATCTAGAGACCAAACCAGTAAGAAGAAACTTTACCGACAACATTTCACATAGGCATGGGCTTTTTTTTTTTAGACCAAACCAGTAAGAAGAAACATAGGCATGGGCTTTACCTTGTTGTGTACCAAACAAGGAGGCCACGACATGACATAGGGATGGACACAAACATAACTCTGACACTGGCCCTCATAGAGCTGATGCACCTCTGTTGTTTCCAGGCATAATGATAAGATCCACTCTGGGGAAGTACTATAATTCTGACATTCAGCGTACGCATGGCAGTCGATCGACAGGTACACAAAGCCATCAATGAGAGACAAAATTCTTGCTTCAGCATGAACTACCATTGAACACTTGATGACCTCAACAATCTTGCGCAACGGAAACGACTTGTCCAGCATCCATCTCTCCACACCATCACCATCTGTTCCCCACAACCAAACAAAGAGATTGCGTTCCTCGTCATATATGTCGCCCTCGATATTTAAGTGCACGATACAGGGCTTCCCTTCCTTGGTCTCGCCAAGCTTGAACCTTCTTTCAAGGGTGGCGGCACATCCATTAGGTGGAACTGAGATGTTGCTGTATTGAGCACGAGCATACCGGAGGCTCCCTTCCCCAATGTCCAGTGCAGGAATCCATCAACCACCTTGCCAGGTTTGAAGGAGCTGGCGTCATTGGGCACCAGGGCCCTTGTTTCCACCCATGGAAAAATCTTCCACTCCATGGTGTGTAACACGGTGACGCGCGCCCGCGTTCACGAGCGGTCACGACGGACGCAGACCACGCGCTGCAGCCTGCAGCCCCTGGTCCTCATGGTGGGAGAGCGTGTGGAACTCAAGGTAGCTGCCGTCCGACAGGATCTGGGTCACTGGGTGTCGGGGAAGAGGGTCAGGGCCCGAGTCAGTGGGCTGTAGCTGGCTCACTGCTTCCGGTGGGCGATGTGGATCTCGCTGTTCAAGCTGTAGTCGAACTCCCATCCAGGGTGGTCGGCGGGAGGGCAACGCATGCTGCGGGTCTGGAGGAAATCGGCGTTGCGGAAGGCGCCGGCGAGGCCCGGGTCGGAGGGGCGCCAGGGGGAGGGATAGACCGGGACCGCGTCCATCTCGCGCTCGACGAAGAACGCGAGGAGGGGCGGCGCGCGGAGCGAGCGGAAGCGGCGGCGGAAGGCCGGGGACGAGCGGACGGCGCGGAGGAAGGCGCGGCAGGTGAAGGCGGCGCGGGCGAGGTTCGGGAGGTCAGGGAGGCGGGCGAAGATCTCGCAGAGCAGGTCGTCGCCGAGAGTGCATATGGTGGTTCGAGCGGGTGGCGGCCGTCTCGCCGGCGGCGGCGATGGTGGGGAGGACATGGTTGGGGTCTCGAATGGGAGCTCTCAGAAATGGCTAACTTTTTTTTCTAGACGAGAAATGGCGACCTTTTTTTTAGGAACATTTTTTTTGTGGAACAGAAATGGCGACCTTAGAGCACAATAACTGTGGGCCGGCCCAATTGCCAAAAACTTTCCGAAAAAATTGAGAAAACAACTTAGCTTTGTCCGAATTATTTTCCCTGCAAAAATATGTTGAGTAGAAATTATTCGCATGATTCCTATTTTTTTCTGATCATTTATTTACACACTTTTCTAATTGCTTTGCTAGAAATATTTTTCCATGTGTTCTAACATTCTATATTTCCATTTTCAATTTTTTTATGATAGTCATTATTGTTTTATCCAAGGAGTTTTCTTTTCTTATATATATATATATATATATATGTATTATGTTTGCAAGAACATTAGCAGTTCCACAAATTTTCTTTTCCCGCCAAGGTTACCTACTTTATTAGTTTGGTATATTTGTTTATGACAACAAATTTTGTTCCGCACACTTCCATATGTTCTCAGCAGCCATCCTCTTTTGTTCCTTAGAAACTTATTTGTAGAAATAAAGCACATCTTCCTGCAAAAAAAAAGAAGAAATAAAGCACATCAGGATTTTTGTTCTTGTATTAGTCTTTTTTATTTTTCATGGATAATTGTTGAAAAAAAATCATTTGTTCAGTGTGGCCGTATTTTTGGTTCAATGTTTGTAAAAGAATCCACGTGATAATTTCATGTATGAAAAGTTAGTATGGATCTAGAAAATAGTTTGTGTTGGGATGAACTTTAGACCTTTTTTTTAGTTGGGGGTGACAATTGGACTTGAGAGAAAGAGCTACCGGTACGAAATTGACATTTTCCAATTAATCATATGCCCATGAAAGAGTGACATTCCAGCACACACCACTAGGCCTCTAACCATAATTTTCAGAAAAGTATGATGTCGAACTCATGTGACACAGACATGTAGATGTTAGAATTCTACAGTTGCAATGGGGGAATAAAGCTGCACCATAAAGTTTGACACCCACAGATGGTCAAAAGCTATTTTTTTTCAAAGAGGAAAATTCATTCATTCCAACCTCTGCAAAGTTACAATCACAACCCGCATCGTTCATTACAAAAAGGCATCAAAGTGCAATAAAAAGAAAAAGAACTACATGACTTATGTTAGAAAAGATTGTAATGCTCGCCATCCTTTGGTTAGAGAAGACCAGTTCATCTTTTGCATGTTCTGTAGCAGAGGGCCGGGCTTGAGGTAGTTGTGGCTGTGGCTGGAGGCCGGAGGCGTGATGGCACGGCGTGGTGCTCCGTTGCATCATGCAGGTGGGTCTGGTGGTTGGCTGCAACGCTCCTTGCACAATTGTTGTTCTCCGGGCGAAAGTCTTGCACCTTCTCCGGTCGGTGCCGATGATGGCGGCGTTCTTGAGCGTCGCGTACCTTCTTGAAGGCCTCATCGTGGAGATACATCCATTTATTCTCACAATTGTTATGTGATTCCAGGTGAAAACCCAAGCTCTATCGGAGCGGGCGGTGGCGACATTTATGCTGTTACCTTCTTGAAGGCATCGTCTTGGAATCCTTGACCTTTGTGGGGTGGTGGGTTCATGAAAATTGTGCAGGTTTTGCGTCGTGGATTGGGCGGTGGAAGCCGGGGCGGCGGCTCCGGACGGTGGAAGTACGCCGAGGCGGCGGCCTCGGATGGCGATGCAACGGCGGCTCTATGGGGTAGGTTCGCGGCTCTGCATGGCTTGGGCGGCGACTTGGTGCTACAAGGGTAGCGAGGTCGTCGGCCCGGTTGGACGCGGCCCGAGGGGTTGGTCTGGCAGGAAGTCAGGGCGGTGGCTCCGAATGTTTGGCACAGCGTTCGTGGTCTGCGGTCGGTCGTCTCGTGTAGCAAGGGCTACAGGGCCCTCGAACCGTGCGGCGCTATGGCTCGTGAGCGGGCGGGGGATGTCGGAGCGGCGGCTCCGGAGCTGGGGGTGTGTGTTTGTTGCCATTGTGGCCTTGTGTCGTGTGGTCGACAAGGCTTCGTTGCTTGTGCGGTTTTCGGCTCGGTTTTCCTTATAAACCGGCCACTTTATGAGGTTTTTGATCCGGTTTCCCTTATAAACTGGATCAATTCTCTTCTTCTATAATGCAATGCCAGAGCTCCTGGCCCTCTGACGAGGTTCCGTCAAAAAAGAGAAGACCAGTTCACTCACAATAATTCAAAACGGTGCCTAGGCCCATCTACACATGATGAACAGTAAATTAAAAAAAGTAAACAAATGTTTTAAAAACTGAAATTTTTAGGCATCCAAGATGCTCATATGCGCAAGGTGCGTGCAAAGTTTCGTGGTATGCGACCAACTTATCCATTACTATATGTATGTATTGTACTCCCTCCGTACCGAATTACTTGTCGCAGGTATGTATGTATCTAGATGTATTTTAGTTCTAGATACATCCATTTCTGCGACGAGTAATTTGGAACGGAGGGAGTAGATCATATTGGGAAAATCCTGCATGACTCATTGTACACATGAATGCTTGTTCTTCTGCAGAATTTATTAGTGGAATAGTTGGTGATGTCAGGTGTGTACTGAAATACCTCCATGTAGTGAAAGAGTTTGAAATTGTTAGAATGCTTTGGACAGATATCATCTTAGGTATTTTAAGCTGCATATCGTTCGATACTTGGACTTTTGTCCTGCAAATTATGTCAAGAAGAATACGACAATGCAGAGACGTTTAGTAAAATATTTATTCTGTTGATCTCCTGATACCCTTAAATACCTTACCTTTCCTTAGCCCTTCTATTTGTGGTCTGCTGCTTTACGAAACAATTCATTAGGCTGCATCAGAAGCAAGAGTTCAGGGGGAAAAAACTCACAAAAGGTTAGTGTGCCTCTACAGCTCCAACTTGCTCAAAAACAGAAACTAGGCATTTCGGCATAATTAAACCACACGAGTAATCAATTACACAGCTCCAGCAACAGAATATTACTGCGACAAAGTTCCTCAACCCTGTGTTGACTGAATGACACGCAGGCGTGGAAGTTACAGCTAGGCGTTACATTACATGGATGACAGATTGACAACCAAAGATAAATCTGCATCCTTGCAATGAGCATATAATCAGCTCACTTCTTTGGCATTTGTGGCCTTCTCGCTTGTAGTTTCGGTCCTGAGCTCCATTTGCATTGTCGGCTCAATGCTGTTAGTACCAACTGCATCATCAGTGCTACTTGTTTGGTCACTTACCCTGCAAGACCCACTTATGCTTTCAGAGGAGCTCAGCTGCTCTGCCTCTTTGGTGGAGGTAAAGAAGATGCTTCTTTCGTCGTCTTCATCACCTCCTTTGCTCACTTCCTGCCATTCTAGCCTCCTTAAGAAACCTTCTTCGATGTCGCTAAGCGATGGATATTTATCATCATCGTTGTCGATGGTGCAAGGCAGACGAAACTCGAATGAGGTGTGCCTCCTGGACGAACCAATTAGCTGTTCGCTGTCCTTTATCAGGTTGCTGGCCTTGTCAACACTCTTTGAGCTTTCACTACGGTCATCGCCATATTTCTCAGTCCCACTGTCATTGCCATCACCTTGATCGTGCTCACGATCCACCTCATCAAGTCCATCGGATAAAGTGGGCGATGACGAAAATGTCGAATATGATCCTTCATCCTCCTCACGTTCTCTGAGTGTTTTCAGAACCAATGTCTTGAGCAAGTTCATGACTTGAACAGCATGCATCAGAGCAGTAAGAGGATCTGACATCTGATTGCAAGAAAAGCATTCGCCAATGTTAGCAGCTGTGTCAACAGGAAATGTTTTTCAAGTAAGGGAAATGTGGCAAGCAAATCAGTACCTGTGTCATATTGGGTGCGAAAACCATGGCGATATTTCGGGCATTCATCTTGTTTGACTCCTCTTCTTCGACGACATCGGCCATGAGCTCTACAACCCAGCTGAGAAGTGCAGCATATGTTACAGGAATATGGCTCACCAGCTCCACACATTGTTCCTCCGTGTTGCAGTTCAGGACTTGCTCTGGTGAGAGGCTATCAAGCACGCCTTCGGGTAGTTCCCTGAACCAGGCCTGGATCGAATCGCACAACATAATTAACCCCGATGTTTTCGCCGGGCAGAAGTACCAAATGTTTGACAATGCAAAACATATAAAATTTGAAGGAAAAAAACATAGGCTAAAGGTGTGAGGAAATTGATGTTGATAATTTTATCAGTATCATAGTAGCATTTTTGCTGTCAGGAAGCTACAGTAATTAATTAGGAGTACACCAGTACACTCTTGGGCATAAAAATGGATACCAATGGCTGTACCCATGGAAGATGTTCACTAAGGATTTTATTACACATTTCTTTGCACTACTAATCTCATAAACCTATTTATCGGACTCGCTTGCACAAAATGGATACAGGGCAATCTGGAAAGTCATTGAGCACCATAAGCTCCAGAAGCTCCTAGTAAAGAATGGGTACCTTAATCAAGCTAGCGAGGCAGTGGACGTCGATGTCGTCAGGCACGACACCCCTGTTCAGCTGCTCCCTGACATGCTCCTCCTGGCTGTTCTCCGGAGTGATGCGGAAGATCCCTTCTGCCTGCATACACATCGTCGATTCCATCCACACAGATCAGTGAACAACACCGGCTCCAACAATGAATACACTCAGCTACATATCCTCTTTGCTCGGCTCCAAATGAAATGAAAAAGTTTCAGGAGCAATGAGGAACAGAGCAATGTGCTTGTGCAGTTGTGGTACCTTGAGGCCATCCTGGGAGTAGAGCCGCTCCTGCATGAGCAGGAGGATCTTGGGCACCGAGTTCCCCCTGTCGTCGTAGCCGCACTGCATCGACTCCGGCGACACCCCGAAGACGCTGGCGCTGCAGGCCGGAAAGGAAGCACACGCATTTGAAATCCGTACCGAATCCCCATCCTCGGTGGGGCACAAGGCTCAGCAGGCGAGCAGTAATCTAACAAGGAGCAGAGTTGGTTGGTGAGTAACCTGGCGCTGGGCGCTGGGCAGGGGATCTGGAGCTCGAACTCGACGGGGAGGCCGAGGAAGCCCTGGAGGCGGTCGAAGGTGACGTGCGCGACGTGGCGGACGTCGGTGGGCCAGCCGATGTCCATCCCCCAGCCCGCGCCCGCCGCGCCGCCGGCCGGGTCGTCGGCGTCCGCCATCTGGCACGGCAGCGCCACCGACTTGCGCAGCGCGGCCAGCAGCAGCTCCAGCACCTGCCCCTGCCGCTCCTGCTGGTCCGCCTTCCGCTCCCCCACGCCCCCGCAGCCGTCGCCGGGGCGGGAGATGAGCACCACCTCGCCCATCGCGGCCTCCTCCTCCTCCTCCTAGCTGCTGTGATGTGCGAGCGGCGGTGGAGCTGAGCTGAGCTGAGCTCGAGGGCAGTGGAGTGGGTGAGTGTGGGAGGAGGAAAGCGGCGGTGGGATTTTGAAAGGAGGGGGTGGGGAGCATGGAGGGGGCCGCTTTTTTTGTTTGGCTTCGGTTGTCCTCCCCGCGATCTCGATTTCGAATTGGGGGACGCACGTGGGGCCGGGAGACCAGACAGGGGCAGAGGGCCCCACATCCAACGGCTGTCGAATTCAAATGCTAGGTGCTCCAACGACATGGCTGATCGATCGTTCGTGTGGAAAAATAGTCATGCTAGGCTAGAGCATGTCCAATAGCTGCCCTATAATAGGAGGGCATAACTGTTTTTTTTGGTTGGACTAAAAAAAAAAACTGTTTTTTGGATACTCCCTCCATTTTTATATACAAGGCCACTATTAAAAACACAGTTTGCATTTATACAAGGCCATCAACAGTAATCGAGGGAAATATTAATGATGTTTCATCGTACTAGTAATCCATGGCTTAATTACTAGTGTGCATGTACTGGATGATAATGACACACTCACCTGCTTCGTCTCTCACGACCACTCGGTTTCCTCTAATATGCATGCACCCTATTAATTAACCCGGTAAACGAGAAAACAAATTGGCTTGTAAAGCACATGTTAATTTTTATCTTGGTATCCGTAATTTGAGTTTGTGGCCTTGTATATAAAAATGGAGGGAGTATTTGAGATAAGAAAAACGATGCTCTAATAACCGCCCTTAATGTACATTTTGCTCCGAACCTTTTTGAGCAGCCCAAAAACCAACATCAAGTGATGCAAAATAAATATATGGCGCTTTGGCTGACGCCACAAAACCAAACGCGACGCGCGGGCAGCCCCAACCACCGCCCGGACCTTTCCTACGTGCAACCGGCTCCCCATCCCTCCCCTCCGGTCACTGGACCGCCATGATCCGCTCCTCCGACGCGACTGCCGACCCCGCCGCCACTCCGGGTCTCCTCATCAAGGTCGACTCCCACTCCAGTTGTTCCATCAGTCGCCACCATGGTCGCCCCTACTCGCCGCAACGGTTTTACAGCCCCACGAGCAGCCGTTGCGGACGTAGTGGATGCGCCACCTCAAAAGAAGGTCGTCGCACCCAAGCCAAGAGGAGGCGGAGTGAAGAGGCCACCACGTGACCCCGCCTTGGTTGCTTCATGGACGAAGAAGGCGAAGGCCACGTCATCGGATGCTGCCGCTGCAACGCTAGTGCATCCTCCTCCTCCCCCTTTCGTCCCGTCGCCGCTTGTGGAGGAGGAGTCAGCATCACCTATCACGACCACCACAATCATCCACAACATATTCAACAAAATGTCGTAAAGGTAAATAATAATAATTCTTCTCTTCGTTTTTTTGCATTGTCTTTCATGTTGAATGCAATTGTAAATGTTAGAAATAAAGATTTTGTGTGCCTATATTCATTTTTGTGCATGTAGTGTTCATGATGACACTTTTTTGCAATATACAGTTGCAAATGAAGATTTTGTCTCTCAAGAATATGAAACACAATATGATGATCAGCTTCTTGACATGGAGGAGGATGGTTTTCTTGATGGAACTCCTAGGGGAAGAGTGGCAAACTACTAAAATGATGAAGACGTTCTATTATGTGTGGGAAGATTTTCTATTGATGCAACCTTCGGAAGGGAGCAACCAATGAGCGCATATTGGATGCGGATCAAATAGTCCTTTTATGCACACAACAATAGGGGCTATGGTCGATTGACCGCTTTTCTCCACCACTAATGGTCCACAATATCCACAGAATGTCAATTGTTAAAAGTGGTCGGCTTGCTTGTCAAATGTCGATCCCATGGACCCAAGTGGTTGCAACAATGATGATTAGGTGATTGTTTGCTAAACTCATCAATTGGTGTGTCAATTGTAGTATGTAGATGATGCCTCCTCGTTAGTTTGTATATGTGCCTAACTTATTTTCTCAATTATGGTATGTAGCTCATGATTGCTCAAGGTTTAATCCAATGAAAAGGGAGGAATGGGGACAATAAGAAGAAAGGAAAAGCATTCATGTTGCATTATTGCTGGAAGGAGCTTGAAAATGAGGAGAAGTGGAAGAACCAGGAGTTATTTGAAATTCTTAATAAGAGGAAGAGCTCATTGGAAATGTTACTATTGTTGTTGTTGTTGTTGATGATGCATCAAGTGGTGAGGAAAGAAAAAGGAGCCCCACTCCCGATACGGTTGCCAAGTCGAGAAGGCCTGATGGAAGAAAACATGTGACGGAAAAAGGAATAAAGGCCAAAGAAAATGATCTTAAGTAATCATTCTAAGTGGGCCAGTCCACATAGAACTGACCTTGTTGTTTTTGGGAAGGTTCTCGTCAGTTTTACGGGTGAGGCTTCTTTGTTTCATTGCCGATTTTTCTATTCATATTTTTTAGTTTTTAGTTTTTAATTTTATTTTTATTTTCAACAATAATTATCTTTTTAAAATTCATCTACATTTATAAATTCATGGTTTTTTAAGCTCTTCAACCCTTTTATAAACTGCATGAGCTTTTTAAAAAATTCATAAAGATTTTTTAAAATTCATGAACAATTTTTGAATTTACAATTTTTTTTGGTATATTGAATATAAAAATATAAAATAAGATAGAGGGTAAGCTCATTACTCCATGTTGCAAAGTGTTTTAGTCCGTAATTGTTTTTGTACTTTTTTTGAACATCTTATTGGGTTTGTGATCATTTTTCTAATTTACAACTTTTTTAAGCTCAAAAATATTATTTAAAATTTGTGAACATCTTTTACAGAATCTTTCAAATTAAATAGGAAAAACCAGACCACCAACCGATTAAGTAGGCGAGTAGGGCTGAGCAAGTAGTCAGGCGAAATTACTGGGCCGGCCCATGCGAGTGACGCATGAGTGCTTTTGCACCAGAGGGAGCCTCAAGAGTTTTAGGAGAGCTCCTAGTTGACGCCCACGACAACTATATCTCGCATTATGCAAGAGTTTCTTCTGTCTCATTGAATAGTTTTCCCTTGCGACGTAGCTATTGGGCCAACCCATTATGTCTTTTTGGATCCTGATAAGTGCGACACGTCAGGTACGAGGACATCGCAACTCCAAACATTTTCGACGGCAAGTTTAGTCACGCAAGGATGGCAACTATAGCTGCCAAGCATGGCAACTTTCATGCTTCAGTTTATTTTTGAAAGAAACTTGTCGTGTGTTGGATTTGCCATCCATGCGTGACTGGAATTACCATCGAAAAACGTTAGGTCCGGACTGCCATGCACATGACATGTGGCACTTATCATTTGCTTTTTTTTTCCACACTAGGTGTTGTGATCGAGTTTCCCTGTTGCACTTCGTTTGCTTGTTCACAGGTTTCTTTCTTTTTCCTTTTATTTACTTGGTTTTTACTGTTTTTTTCTTTCTCTTTTTTCGTTGACTTTTTCTTATTTTCTTTGGTTTTGTTTGTTCCTTTCTCATTTTTCATCAGTTTTTCTTGGTTAATTTTCACTATTTCCGTTCTTTTATTAATTTCCTTGGTTATTTTAAAATTTATTTATTACGTTTCTTCATTTTTTTCATTTTTTTTACCTGTTTTCTATTTTCTTTTATTTGCACTTTTTCTTTATATTTCTTTTCTATTTTCTTTCTTTTCCTTCCTTTTTTCAGTTTTCATTGGTTTTTTTCATTTCCCTTTGTTCCTTTTACTTTTCATTCTACATTTTTGTATCAGCAAGAAAACTTTTCTAATACATGTTTTAAATTATCAAATACAGGTTTAACATTTTTTAGTACATCCTAAGCATTTTTTCTATACATATTTTTTTACATTTTTCAAATGTTTAATTAACATTTTTCAAGTACAAGGTTAATTTTTTTCTATACACATTTAAACATTTTTCAATTGCTTGATTAACATTTTTCAAATACAATTTTAAATGTTTTTTCGTACATGGTCAACATTTTATACACATTTTAAACATTTTTCAGATGCTTGTTTAACATTTTTTCAATACAAGATTAAAATTTCTTTAATATGTGGTCAACATATTTTTATACACATTTCAAATGCTTCATTTACATTTTTCAAATATAAGATTAACATTTTTTTTAATAATTTGTCACATTTACCATTTTGCAAATGCTTGATTAACAAATTTTCAGTGACCAGATTAACATTTTCAAACATTGTCAATAATTTTCCTATACATGTTTAACATTTTCCAAATGCTTGATTTACATTTTCAAATACTTATTCAATAATTTTAAAAACTCTTGAATAACATTTTTTAAAGACATGATCAAAAAATTTCATCATATTTTTAATACAATGTCAAAATTATTTCTATACACATTTAACATTTTTTCAAAGACTTGATTAACATTTTTGAAATTCTTGTGTAACTTATTTGTTTTTATAATACATGGTCAATATTTTTTCTATGCACATTTAACATTTTTCAAATGCTTGACTAACATATTTGAAGTACTTGTTTAACATATTAATATTTTTATAATACATGGTCAGTATTTTTTATACACATTTAACATTTTTCAAATGCTTGATTAACATTTTTGAAATACTTGTTTAATATATTTTTTCTTCAAATGCTTCGATTACCTTTAAAAAATATATTTTCCATGTGCATGAGACATTTAACATTTTTGAAATGCTTGGATAATATTTTTTATAATGTTTAAGGTAAAGTTATGTTATAATTATTTATTTATAATATTTGAACGCATAAATGGAACTTAAAAACTAATAAATATGAAATGAAGCGTAAAAAAAACTGTAAAAAGGTGGTCGAAAGGAAGAACCTAACTGGCCGGCCCGCGCTGTCTCGCTTTAAGTGAGACATATCACCTCCCCGTTCATGCCTGTGTGCGTCAACTAGAGGTGTCTTCGCTAAAGGCAAGCCGAGTTGGCCGGCACACTTTTCCCTTCGAGCTGCTTTTTATATTTTCTTCTTCAGATTTTTGTCGTTTTTAAGCACAAAAAAAGGCAGCATTTTTTGGAGCTGGATATTTGAAAACCTATTAAAAAAATATAGTTTAGGAAATTGATCGTTATGTGTTATACAAAAAAGTTCAGTATACATAACAAAAAAAGTTCATTTTCTGTTAAAAGATTAGTATAAATTTAAAATATTCATCTTATAATTTTAAAACGTTCATCATATATTATAAAATTTTCAATATACATGACAATAATTTTCACGTATATTAAAAAAGATATTAAGGCGTATTTGAAAAATGTTCATCGGATACAAAAAGTTCAGCCTGTATTTGGAAAAAAATCTCACCGTACAATTGTTCAATATATATAACAATAATGTTGATTATATATCAAAAAATATATTAAAGACTGCTTTACCTTTTTATTTTTTATTTTTCTCATTAGTTGGTTTCTTCCGCATTCTTTTTTTATTCTTCCCTTTTGCCTTTACAATTTCAAAATGGTAGACATTTTTTAGATTTGTGATTCTTTTGAAGTATTGGAATAGTTTTTAATTTCGTGAACATTTTTTAGTTTAGTACATCAAAAAATTCATAATCAATTTTAAAATTTGCCACATTTTCGAGAAGCGACGGATTTTTTTAATTTGTGAATATTTTTAAATTTTGGTATCTTCTTTTAAAATTCATAAAAAAATTCTAGAATTTTTTTTAATAATTTTTTAATTCATAAATATTATTTTAAGTTCATGAACATTTTCAGGTTTGCTGACATTCTAAAATCCACAAAAAAAATATTAAATTCATGAACATTATCCAGGATAAATATGAAGGCAATTCAGGATAGATGTTTTTCTTTGCTGACATTCTAAAATCCATAAATATTTTTCAAATTCATGAACATTCTAAAATGTGTTGTTGCCTGTTTCCTTTGTGATTTTAGCTAGCATTTCCTATTTCTGAGCGCAAGCTTCCGCTGACCGTTTTAAGGTCATGTACATCTATACCCTTATATAGTGTGCGAATAACTTTGAAAGTTGGTCGTTGGATGAAGCCAATCCGACGGTACAGAGAGGCAAATCCGAGCACTACTTGCCACATGTACAATCTAGAAGATTCCTTGGTTGAACTTAAGCATAATGCACAAACCTCAAAACACAAGTACTTCTCCTTTGTTTTAGAATCTTCCATATCTTAATTGCCCAATCCTTTTTTTAAATGAATTGTCACTTTTTGTTTTTACTTTATGCTTTACAATGCACAATTTTATGAATCTTAAATTTTTTTTATGTAAAACTAATTGATTTTGGATGAGATGAACTATAAGAATTAAATGAACATCTACATCATGCATATATGACTCAAAGCTTACATGCTATAGTGTGGTATTTATTCATAATTTGGTTACGAAATCTCATGCGTGCAATGCACGTGTACCTTATTAGTACACCATTGTTATGCAAAATATGTTGAAAATTAAAGAGGCATGCCTAAAAAATTATGCCCATAGTCTTCATCAACTATATAATAAATATGAGCAAACAGTATTTTTATACATATATAAACCGCATATCCCTCTCCTTGTTACATTCACAGTTCCACAAAAATAAACACCAGTTTGTAGGCTTGTAGCTAGCTCCCAATCCCATGCTCTACCTTTACATTCATGGTCACTTCGACTCCACCGTGCAAGGATGAAGTTGGGAACAAGAGTTGGTTGGAGATCACACCATTGCAACCCACTACTGGCATAAGCTGACACTACCCAGACTTATCAAAACCTTCACTAAATCTATACGAATTGCTGTTCAGTCACTGTTCATTCATATAATAAGCTGAGATAAACATCATAGATTTGTTTTCCATACCTTCGTTGTTGCCTTCATGCCGCTTGCTCTACTGTAGCTTGATGGTGTTTCTGCCTTGCCTTACATGTTCTTGTTTTTCTCTACTCGATAGTTATCTCATTACATGTACTTTTACAGACAGAGAAAATGGACTTTTCGAAATGGAACAAGAATATTGGATCACTGAACTTCTGGATATATCTGTTGGGGAACGTAGTAATTTCAAAAAAAATCCTATCGCACACGCAAGATCATGGTGATGCATAGCAACGAGAGGGGAGAGTGTTGTCCACGTACCCTCATAGACCGAAAGCGGAATAGCACAACGCGGTTGATGTAGTCGTACGTCTTCACGATCCGACCGATCAAGTACCGAACGCACGGCACCTCCGAGTTCAGCACACGTTTAGCCCGATGACGTCCCTCGAACTCCAATCCAGCCGAGTGTTGAGAGAGAGTTTAAATCGACGACGGCGTGGTGACGATGTTGATGTTCTACTGACGCAGGGCTTCGCCTAAGCACCGCTACAGTATTATCGAGGTGGACTATGGTGGAGGGGGGCACCCCACACGGCTAAAAGATCAACTGATGAATGTTGTGTCTACGGGGTGTCCCCCTGCCCCCATATATAAAGGAGCAAGGGGGGTGCGGCCGGCCAAGGGAGAGGGCGCGCCGGGAGGAGTCCTACTCCTACCGGGAGTAGGACTCCCCCCCTTTCCTAGTTGGATTAGGACTTGGGAGGGGGAAGGAGTGGAGGAGAAGAAGGAAGGCGCCGCCCTCTCCTTGTCCTTTGACCGGGGAGGGGGGGAGGCGGCCCAGCCCTAGCCGCCTCTCCTCTCTTCCACCTAGGCCCACTAAGGCCCATTAAGTTCAGGGGGTTCGGTAACCTCCGGTACTCAGAATAAAATCGATTTCACTCGGAACACTTCCGATATCCAAACATAGGCTTCCAATATATCAATCTTCGTGTCTCGACCATTTCGAGACTCCTCGTCATGTCCGTGATCACATCCGGGACTCCGAACAACCTTCGGTACATCAAAACATATAAACTCATAATATAGCTGTCATCGTAACGTTAAGCGTGCGGACCCTACGGGTTCGAGAACTATGTAGACATGACCGAGACATGTCTCCGGTCAATAACCAATAGTGGAACCTGGATGCTCATATTGGCTCCCACATATTCTATGAAGATCTTTATCGGCCAGACCGCATAACAACATACGTTGTTCCCTTTGTCATCGGTATGTTACTTTCCCGAGATTCGATCGTCGGTATCTCAATACCTAGTTCAATCTCATTACCGGCAAGTCTCTTTACTCGTTCTGTAATACATCATCCCACAACAAAATCATTAGTAGCAATGCTAGCAAGGCTTAAGTGATGTGCATTCTTGGCGAGCCCGAAGATACCTCTCCGACAATCGGAGTGACAAATCCTAATCTCGAAATACGCCAACCCAACAAGTACCTTCGGAGACACATGTAGAGCTCCTTTATAATCACCCATTTACGTTGTGACGTTTGGTAGCATACAAAGTGTTCCTCCGGTAAACGGAAGTTGCATAATCTCATAGTCATAGGAACATGTATAAGTCATGAAGAAAGCAATAGCAACATACTAAACGATCGTGTGCTAAGCTAACGGAATGGGTCATGTCAATCACATTATTCTCCTAATGATGTGATCCCGTTAATCAAATGACAACTCATGTCTATGGTTAGGAAACATAACCATCTTTGATCAACGAGCTAGTCAAGTAGAGGCATACTAGTGACAATCTGTTTGTCTATGTATTCACACATGTATTATGTTTCCGGTTAATACAATATTAGCATGAATAATAAACATTTATCATGATATAAGGAAATAAATAATAACTTTATTATTGCCTCTAGGGCATATTTCCTTGATCTCCCACTTGCACTAGAGTCAATAATCTAGATTACACAGTAATGATTCTAACACCCATGGAGCCTTGGTGCGATCATGTTTTGCTCGTGGAAGAGGCTTAGTCAACGGGTTACGCAACATCCAGATCCGTATGTATCTTGCAAATTTCTATGTCTCCCACGGACTAGATCCCGGATAGAATTGAAGCGTCTCTTGATGTGCTTGGTTCTCTTGTGAAATCTGGATTCCTTCGCCAAGGCAATTGCATCAGTATTGTCACAAAAGATTTTCATTGGACCCGATGCACTAGGTATGGCACCTAGATCGGATATGAACTCCTTCATCCATACTCATTCATTTGCTGCTTCCGAAGCAGCTATGTACTCCGCTTCACACGTAGATCCCGCCACGACGCTTTGTTTAGAATTGCACCAACTGACAGCTCCACCGTTCAATGTAAACATGTATCCGGTTTGCGATTTAGAATCGTCCGGATCAGTGCCAAAGCTTGCATCAACGTAACCATTTACGATGAGCTCTTTGTCACCTCCATAAACAAGAAACATATCCTTAGTCCTTTTCAGGTATTTTAGGATGTTCTTGACCGTTGTCCAGTGATCCACTCCTGGATTACTTTGGTACCTCCCTGCTAGACTTATGGCAAGGCACACATCAGGTCTGGTACACAACATTGCATACATGATAGAGCCTATGGCTGAAGCATAGGGAACATCTTTCATCTTCTCTCTATCTTCTGCAGTGGTCGGGCATTGAGTCTTACTCAACTTCACACCTTGTAACACAGGCAAGAACCCTTTCTTTGCTTGATCTATTTTGAACTTCTTCAAAACTTTGTCAAGGTATGTGCTTTGTGAAAGTCCAATTAAGCGTCTTGATCTATCTCTATAGATCTTGATGCCCAATATGTAAGCAGCTTCACCGAGGTCTTTCATTGAAAAACTCTTATTCAAGTATCCCTTTATGCTATCCAAAAATTCTATATCATTTCCAATCAGCAATATGTCATCCACATATAATATCGTAAATGCTACTGAGCTCCCACTCACTTTCTTGTAAATCTGAGGCTTCTCCAAAAGTGCATACAAAACCAAATGCTTTGATCACACTATCAAAGCGTTTATTCCAACTCGAGAAGCTTGCACCAGTCCATAAATGGATCATTTGGAGCTTGCATACTTTGTTAGCTCCCTTTGGATCGACAAAACCTTACGGTTGCATCATATACAACTCTTCTTCCGTAAATCCATTCAGGAATGCAGTTTTGACATCCATTTGCCAAATTTCATAATCATAAAATGCGGCAATTGCTAACATGATTCGGACAGACTTAAGCATCGCTTCTGGTGAGAAGGTCTCATCGTAGTCAATCCCTTGAACTTGTCGAAAACCTTTCGCGACAAGTCGAGCTTTGTAAACGATAACATTACCGTCGGCGTCGGTCTTCTTCTTGAAGATCCATTTATTCTCAATTGCTTGCCGATCATCGGGCAAGTCAATCAAAGTCCACACTTTGTTCTCATACATGGATCCCATCTCGTAATTCATGGCCTCAAGCCATTTTGCGAATCTGGGCTCACCATCGCTTCTTCATAGTTTGTAGGTTCGTCATGGTCTAGTAACATAACTTCCGGAACAGGATTACCGTACCACTCAGTGCGGATCTTACTCTCGTTGACCTCACGAGGTTCAAGAACAACTTGATCTGAAGTTTCATGATCATCATCATTAACTTCCTCACTAATTGGTGTAGGTGTCATGAAATCGGTTTCTGCGATGAACTACTTTCCAATAAGGGAGTAGGTACAGTTACCTCATCAAGTTCTACTTTCTTCCCACTCACTTCTTTCGAGAGAAACTCCTTCTCTAGAAAAACTCCGAATTTAGCAACAGAAGTCTTGCCTTCAGATTTGTGATAGAAGGTGTACCCAACAGTCACCTTTGGGTATCCTATGAAGACACATTTCTCCGATTTGGGTTTGAGCTTATCAGGTTGAAGCTTTTTCACATAAGCATCGCAGCCCCAAACTTTAAGAAACGACAACTTTGGTTTCTTGCCAAACCATAGTTCATAAGGCGCCGTCTCAACGGATTTTGATGGTGTCCTATTTAACGTGAATGTAGCTGTCTCTAAAGCATAACCCCAAGTAAGAGACATCATAGATCGCACCATATCAAGTAAAGTACGATTACGACGTTCGGACACACCATTACGCTGTGGTGTTCCGGGTGGCGTGAGTTGCGAAACTATTCCACATTGTTTCAAATGTAGACCAAACTCGTAACTCAAATATTCTCCTCCACGATCAGATCGTAGAAACTTTATTTTCTTGTTACGATGATTTTCAACTTCATTCTGAAATTCTTTGAACTTTTCAAAAGTTTCAGACTTATGTTTCATTAAGTAGATATACCCATATCTGCTTAAATCATTTGTGAAGGTGAGAAAATAAAGATATCCGCCACGAGCCTCAACATTCATCGGACCACATACGTCTGTATGTATGATTTCCAACAAACCTGTTGCTCTCTCCATAGTTCCGGAGAACGGCGATTTAGTCATCTTGCCCATCAGTATGGAGTTTCTTCATGCGCTTTACACCGATATGACCTAAACGGAAGTGCCACAAATAAGTTGCACTATCATTATCAACTCTGCATCTTTTGGCTTCAACATTATGAATATGTGTATCACTACTATCGAGATTCAATAAAAATAGATCACTCTTCAAGGGTGCATGACCATACAGGATATTACTCATATAAATAGAACAACCATTATTCTCTGATTTAAATGAATAACCATCCCGCATCAAACAAGATCCAGATATAATGTTCATGCTCAACGCTGGCACCAAATAACAATTATTTAGGTCTAATACTAATCCCGAAGGTAGATGTAGAGGTAGCGTGTGATACATCTCCAACGTATCTATAATTTTTGATTGCTCCATGCTACTTTATCTACTATTTTGGACTATATTGGGCTTTATTTTCCACTTTTATATTATTTTTGGGACTAACCTATTAGCCGGAGGCCCAGCCCAGAATTGTTGTTTTTTTTCCTATTTCAGTGTTTCGAAGAAACGGAATATCAAACGGAGTCCAAACGGAATGAAACCTTCGGGAATGTGATTTTCTCACCGAACATGATCCAGGAGACTTGGACCCTACTCCAAGAAGTAACAGAGGCGGTCACGAGGGAGCCCCCCCTAGGGGGCGCCCCCTGCCTCGTGGACCCCCTGTTGCTCCACCGACGTACTCCTTCCTCCTATATATACCCACGCATTCCCCCAAACGCGTAACAGGAGCCAAAACCTAATTCCACCGCCGCAACTTCCTGTATCCACGAGATCCCATCTTGGGGCCTATTCCGGAGCTCCGCCGGAGGGGGCATCCACCACGGAGGGCTTCTACATCATCACCATAGCCCCTCCGATGAAGTGTGAGTAGTTTACTTCAGACCTTCGGGTCCATAGCTAGTAGCTAGATGGCTTCTTCTCTCTTTTTGGATCTCAATTAAATGTTCTCCCCCTCTCTCGTGGAGATCTATTCGATGTAATCTTCTTTTTGCGGTGTGTTTGTTGAGACCGATGAATTGTGGGTTTATGATCAAGATTATCTATGAACAATATTTGAATCTTCTCTGAATTCTTTTATGTATGATTGGTTATCTTTGCAAGTCTCTTGAATTATCCGTTTGGTTTGGCCAACTAGATTGGTAGTTCTTGCAATGGGAGAAGTGCTTAGCTTTGGGTTCAATCTTGCGGTGTCCTTTCCCGATGTGAAGGGGCAGCAAGGCACGTGTTATCTTTATTGCCATCGAGGATAACAAGATGGGGTTTTTCTCATATTGCATGAATTTATACCTCTACATCATGTCATCTTGCTTAAGGCGTTACTCTGTTTTTAACTTAATACTCTAGATGCATGCTGGATAGCGGTCGATGAGTGGAGTAATAGTAGTAGATGCAAACAGGAGTCGGTCTACTTGTCTCGGACGTGATGCCTATATACTTGATCATACCTAGATATTCTCATAACTATGCTCAATTCTGTCAATTGCTCAACAGAATTTGTTCACCCACCGTAGAATACTTATGCTCTTGAGAGAAGCCACTAGTGAAACCTATGGCCCCCGGGTCTATTCTCATCATATCAATCTCCATTACTTAATACTTGCTTTGTTTTTACTTTGCCTTTTACTTCTCACTTTGCATCTCTATACCAAAAATACCAAAAATATTATTTATCATCTCTATCAGATCTCACTCTCGTAAGTGACCGTGAAGGGATTGACAACCCCTAATCGCGTTGGTTGCGAGGAGCTATTGTTTTGTGCAGTGCGAGGGACTTGTGCGTAGCCTCCTCTTTGGATTGATACCTTGGTTCTCAAAAACTGAGGGAAATACTTACGCTACTTTGCTGCATCATCCTCTCCTCTTCGGGGAAATCCAACGCAGTGCTCAAGAGGTAGCAAGAAGGATTTCTGCCGCCGTTGCCGAGGAGGTCTTCGCTCAAATCAAGACATACCAAGTACCCATCACAATCCCTATCTCCCGCATTACATTATTTGCCATTTTCCTCTCGTTTTCCTCTCCCCCACTTCACCCTTGCCGTTTTATTCGCCCTCTCTTTCCCAATCTCCTCCTCTTTTTCCCGTTTGCCTTTTTCTCGCTCGCCTTTTGTTTGCTCGTGTGTTGGATTGCTTGTTTGCCGCGATGGCTCAAGATACTACCAAATTGTGTGACTTCACCAATACCAATAATAATGATTTCCTTAGCACTCCGATTGCTCCTCTTGCCAATCTTGAATCTTGTGAAATCAATAACGCTTTGTTGAATCTTGTTATGAAAGATCAATTCACGGCCTTCCCTCACGAAGATGCCGCTACTCATCTGAATAGCTTCGTTGATTTATGTGATATGCAAAATAAAAAATATGTCGATAATGATGTCGTTAAATTGAAGCTATTTCCTTTTTTGCTTAGAGATCGTGCTAAAGCGTGGTTTTCATCTCTGCCTAAAAATAGTATTGATTCTTGGAACAAGTGCAAAGATGCTTTTATCTCTAAGTATTTTCCTCCCGCTAAGATTATCTCTCTTAGGAACGATGTTATGAATTTTAAGCAACTTGATCATGAACATGTTGCACAAGCTTGGGAGAGAATGAAATTAATGATACATAATTGTCCTACTCATGGTTTGAACTTGTGGATGATTATACAAAACTTTTATGCCGGATTGAATTTTGCTTCTAGAAATCTTTTAGATTCTGCATGGAGGCACTATTTTGGAAATCAATCTAGGAGATGCTACTAAACTTCTAGATAATATTATGGTTAATTATTCTCAATGGCATACCGAAAGATCAACTAATAAAAAAGTGCATGCGATAGAAGAAATTAATGTTTTGAGTGGAAATATGGATGAACTTATGAAATTATTTGCTACTAAGGGTGTTTCTTCTGATTCTAATGATATGCCTTTATCTACTTTGATTGATAACAATAATGAATCTATGGATGTGAATTTTGTTGGTAGGAATAATTTTGGTAACAACGCGTATAGAGGGAATTTTAATCCTAGGCCTTATCCTAGTAATTCCTCTAATAATTATGGAAATTCCTACAACAATTCTTATGGAAATTTTAATAAGATGCCCTCTGAATTTGAGACTAGTGTTAAAGAATTTATGAGTTTGCAAAAGAATTTTAATGCTTTGCTTGAGGAGAAATTGCTTAAAGTTGATGATTTGGCTAGGAACGTTGATAGATTTCTCTTGAAATAGATTCCTTAAAGCTTAGATCTATTCCTCCTAAGCATGATGTCAATGAGTCTCTCAAAGCTATGAGAATTTCCATTGATGAGTGCAAAGAAAGAACCGCTAGGATGCGTGCTTCCAAAGATGCCTTTATTAAAGCGTGTTCTTCTAATTCCTATGAAAATCAAGATGAAGATCTAAAAGTTATTGATGTGTCCCCCATTAAATCTTTGTTTTGCAATATGAATCTTGATGAAACTGAATATGATCGTCCTTTACCTAGAAGGCGTTCTAAAAATTCGGAGTTTTTAGATCTTGATGATGAAGTTGATAAATGTGGGATTGAAAGAAATAAAAACCTAGATGTTGCTAAACCCACTATATTCGATCCCAAGGAATTTAATTATGAAAATTGCTGTTTAATTGATTGTATTTCCTTGTTGCAATCCGTGCTAAATTGTCCTCATGCTTATAGTCAAAATAAGGCCTTTACCGAACACATTGTTGATGCCTTGATGCAATCTTATGAAGAAAAACTTGAGTTGAAGGTCTCTATCCCTAGAAAACTTAATGATGAGTGGGAACCTACTATAAAGATTAAAATTAAAAATTATGAGTTTCATGCCTTGTGTGATTTGGGTGCTAGTGTTTCCACTATTCCCAAAACTTTGTGTGATTTGCTAGATTTCCGTGACTTTGATGATTGCTCTCTAAACTTGCATCTTGCAGTTCCACTATTAAAAAGCCTATGGGAAGAATTAATGATGTTATTATTGTTGCAAATAGGAATTATGTGCCCGTAGATTTTATCGTTCTTGATATAGATTGCAATCCTTCTTGCCCTATTATTCTTGGTAGACCTTTCCTTAGAACTATTGGTGCAATTATTGATATGAAGGAAGGGAATATTAGATTCCAATTTCCCTTAAAGAAGGGCATGGAACACTTTCCTAGAAATAAAATAAAATTAACGTATGAATCTATCATGAGAGCCACCTATGGATTGCCTACCAAAGACGACAATACTTAAATCTATCCTTGCTTTTATGCCTAGCTAGGGGCGTTAAACGAGAGCGCTTGTTGGGAGGCAACCCAATTTTATTTTTAGTTTTTGCTTTTGCTTCTGTTTAGGAATAAATAATCCATCTAGCCTCTGTTTAGATGTGGTTTTATGTTTTAATTAGTGTTTGTGCCAAGTTAGACCTATAGGATCTTCTTGGATGATAGTTATTTGATCTTGCTGTAATTTTCAGAATCTTTCTGTTCACGAAAACAATTGTTAAAAATCACCAGAACGTGATAAAATACTGATTACAATTGGTGATGATCATTAAAGAAATTGTTTAGTTCTTCCTATTTCGGTAGAAGTTTTGGAGTTCCAGAAGTTTGAGTTAGTTACAGATTACTACAGACTGTTCTGTTTTTGACAGATTCTGTTTTTCGTGTGTTGTTTGCTTGTTTTGATGAATCTATGGCTAGTAAAATAGTTTATAATACATAGAGAAGTTGGAATACAGTAGGTTTAATACCAATATAAATAAAGAATGAGTTCATTACAGTACCTTGAAGTGGTCTTTTGTTTTCTTTCGTTAACGGAGCTCACGAGATTTCTGTTGAGTTTTGTGTTGTGAAGTTTTCAAATTTTGGGTGAATTTTTTTGATGGATTATGGAACAAGGAGTGGCAAGAGCTTAAGCTTGGGGATGCCCATGGCACCCCCAAGATAAACCAAGGACACCAAAAAGTCAAAGCTTGGGGATGCCCCGGAAGGCATCCCCTCTTTCGTCTACTTCCATCGGTAATTTACTTGGAGCTATATTTTTTTTTCACCACGTGATATGTGTTTTGCTTGGAGCGTCTTGTATTATTTGCGTCTTTGCTTGTTAGTTTACCAAAATCATCCTTGCTGTACACACCTTTTGAGAGAGCCATACATGAATTGGAATTTGATAGAATACTCTATGTGCTTCACTTATATCTTTTGAGCTTGATAGTTTTGCTCATAGTGCTTCACTTATATCTTTTGAGCGTGATAATTTTTGCTCTAGTGCTTCACTTAGATCTTTTAGAGCACGGTGGTTGATTTGTTTTAAAGAAACTATTGATCTCTCATGCTTCACTTAGATAATTTTGAGAGTCGTTAATAGCATGGTAATTTGCTTAAATATTAATATACTTGGTATTCAAGATATGTGAAACTTTCTTTTGAGTGCGTTGAATACTAAGAAAAGTTTGATGCTTGATAATTGTTTTGAGATATGAAGATGGTGATATTAGAGTCATGCTAGTTGAGTAGTTGTGAATTTAAATAATACTTGTGTTGAAGTTTGTGATTCCCGTAGCATGCACGTATGGTGAACCGTTATGTAATGAACTCGGAGCACGATTTATTTATTGATTGTCTTCCTTATGAGTGGCGGTCGGGGAGGAGCGATGGTCTTTTCCTACCAATCTATCCCCCTAGGAGCATGCGCGTAATACTTTGCTTTCATAACTTCTAGATTTTTGCAATAAGTATATGAGTTCTTTATGACTAATGTTGAGTCCATGGATTATCGCACTTTTCCCCATCCTTCCACCATTGCTAGCCTCTCTAATACCGCGCACTTTTCACCGGTATCATACACCCACCATATATCTTCCTCAAAACAGCCACCATACCTACCTATCACGGCATTTCCATAGCCATTCCGAGATATATTGCCATGCAACTTTCCACTGTTCCGTTTATTATGACACGCTCCATTATTGTCATATTGCTAGCACGATCATGTAGTTGACATCGTATTTGTGGCAAAGCCACCTTTCATAATTCTTTCATACATGTCTCTCTTGTTTCATTGCATATCCCGGTACACCGCCGGAGGCATTCATATAGAGTCATACTTTGGTCTAAGAATCGAGTTGTAATTGTTGAGTTGTAAGAAAAATAAAAGTGTGATGATCATCATTCTTTAGAGCATTGTCCCAAGTGAGGAAAGGATGATGGAGACCATGATTCCCCCACAAGTCGGGATGAGACTCCGGACGAAAAAAAGGAAAATGAAAAGAAAAAAAAAGAGGCCATAAAAAAAAGAAAAGGCCCAAATAAAAAAATGAGAGAAAAAGAGAGAAGGGACAATGCTACTATCCTTTTACCTCACTTGTGCTTCAAAGTAGCACCAAGATCTTCATGATAGAGAGTCTCTCATTTTGTCACTTTCATATACTAGTGGGAATTTTTCATTATAGAACTTGGCTTGTATATTCCAATGATGGGCTTCCTCAAATGCCCTAGGTCTTCGTGAGCAAGCGAGTTGGATGCACACCCACTTAGTTTCTTTTGTTGAGCTTTCATATACTTATAGCTCTAGTGCATCCGTTGCATGGCAATCCCTACTCACTCACATTGCTATCTATTGATGGGCATCTCCATAGCCCGTTGATACGCCTAGTTGATGTGAGCCTATCTTCTCCCTTTTTGTCTTCTCCACAACCACCATTCTATTCCACATATAGTGCTATATCCATGGCTCACGCTCATGTATTGCGTGAAGATTGAAAAAGTTTTGAAAATGTTAAAGTATGAAACAATTGCTTGGCTTGTCATTGGGGTTGTGCATGATTTAAATATTTTGTGTGGGGAAGATGGAGCATAGCCGGACTATATGATTTTGTAGGGATAACTTTCTTTTGCCATGCTATTTTGAGAACACATAATTGCTTAGTTAGTATGCTTGAAGTATTATTATTTTTATGTCAATATGAACTTTTGTCTTGAATCTTCGGATCTGAATATTCATACCACAATTAAGAAGATTTACATTGAAATTATGCCAAAGTATCACTCCGCATCAAAAATTCTCTTTTTATCATTTACCTATTCGAGGACGAGCAGGAATTAAGCTTGGGGATGCCTGATACGTCTCCAACGTATCTATAATATTTTATTGCTCCATGCTACTTTATTTACTATTTTGGACTATATTGGGCTTTATTTTCCACTTTTATATTATTTTTGGGACTAACCTATTAACCGGAGGCCCAACCCAGAATTGCTGTTTTTTGCCTATTTGGTGTTTGAAGAAACGGAATATCAAACGGAGTCCAAACGGAATGAAACCTTCGAATGTGATTTTCTCACGAACGTGATCCAGGAGACTTGGACCCTACTCCAAGAAGTAACAGAGGCGGTCATGAGGGTGGGGCGCCCCTAGGCGCGCCTCTGCCTCGTGGGCCCCTGTTGCTCCACCGACGTACTCCTTCCTCCTATATATACCTACGTACCCCCAAACGATCAGAACAAGAGCCAAAAACCTAATTCCACCGCGGCAACTTCCTGTATCCACGAGATCCCATCTCGGGGCCTGTTCCGGAGCTCCGCCGGAGGGGCCATCCACCATGGAGGGCTTCTACATCATCACCATAGCCCCTCCGATGAAGTGTGAGTAGTTTACTTCAGACCTTCGGTTCCATAGCTAGTAGCTAGATGGCTTCTTTTCTCTTTTTGGATCTCAATACAATGTTCTCCCCTCTCTCGTGGAGATCTATTCGATGTAATCTTCTTTTTTGCGGTGTGTTTGTTGAGACCGATGAATTGTGGGTTTATGATCAAGATTATCTATGAACAATATTTGAATCTTCTCTGAATTCTTTTATGTATGATTGGTTATCTTTGCAAGTCTCTTCGAATTATCCGTTTGGTTTGGCCAACTAGATTGGTAGTTCTTGCAATGGGAGAAGTGCTTAGCTTTGGGTTCAATCTTGCGGTGTCCAGAAGGGGCAGCAAGGCACATATTGTATTGTTGCCATCGAGGATAACAAGATGGGGTTTTTATCATATTGCATGAATTTATCCCTCTACATCATGTCATCTTGCTTAAGGCGTTACTCTGTTTTTAACTTAATACTCTAGATGCATCTTTGGATAGCGGTCGATGAGTGGAGTAATAGTAGTAGATGCGGGAGTCGGTCTACTTGTCTCGGACGTGATGCCTATATACATGATCATACCTAGATATTCTCATAACTATGCTCAATTCTGTCAATTGCTCAACAGTAATTTGTTCACCCACCGTAGAATACTTATGCTCTTGAGAGAAGCCACTAGTGAAACCTATGGCCCCGGGTCTATTCTCATCATATCAATCTCCATTACTTTAATACTTGCTTTGTTTTTACTTTGCCTTTTACTTTTCACTTTGCATCTCTATACCAAAAATACCAAAAAAAAATTTATGATCTCTATCAGATCTCACTCTCGGAAGTGACCGTGAAGGGATTGACAACCCCTAATCGCGTTGGTTGCGAGGAGCTATTGTTTTGTGCAGGTACGAGGGACTTGTGCGTAGCCTCCTACTGGATTGATACCTTGGTTCTCAAAAGCGGGGAAATACTTACGCTACTTTGCTGCATCATCCTCTCCTCTTCGGGGAAATCCAACGCAGTGCTCAAGAGGTAGCAAGAAGGATTTCTGGCGCTGTTGCCGGGGAGGTCTTCGCTCAAGTCAAGACATACCAAGTACCCATCACAATCCTTATCTCCCGCATTACATTATTTGCCATTTGCCTCTCGGTTTCCTCTCCCCCACTTCACCCTTGCCGTTTTATTCGCCCTCTCTTTCCCAATCTCCTCCTCTTTTTCCCGTTTGCCTTTTTCTCGCTTGCCTTTTGTTTGCTCGTGTGTTGGATTGCTTGTTTGCCGCGATGGCTCAAGATACTACCAAATTGTGTGACTTCACCAATACCAATAATAATGATTTCCTTAGCACTCCGATTGCTCCTCTTGCCAATCTGAATCTTGTGAAATCAATAACGCTTTGTTGAATCTTGTTATGAAAGATCAATTCGCCGGCCTTCCTAGTGAAGATGCCGCTACTCATCTGAATAGCTTCGTTTATTTATGTGATATGCAAAATAAAAAAGATGTTGATAATGATGTCGTTAAATTGAAGCTACTTACTTTTTCGCTTAGAGATCGTGCTAAAGCGTGGTTTTCATCTCTGCCTAAAAATAGTATTGATTCTTGGAACAAGTGCAAAGATGCTTTTATCTCTAAGTATTTTCCTCCCGCTAAGATTATCTCTCTTAGGAACGATGTTATGAATTTTAAGCAACTTGATCATGAACATGTTGCACAAGCTTGGGAGAGAATGAAATTAATGATACGTAATTGTCCTACTCATGGTTTGAACTTGTGGATGATTATACAAAACTTTTATGCCGGATTGAATTTTGCTTCTAGAAATCTTTTAGATTCGGCCGCGGGAGGCACTTTTATGGAAATCACTCTAGGAGATGCTACTAAACTTATAGATAATATTATGGTTAATTATTCTCAATGGCATACCGAAAGATCAACTAATAAAAAAGTGCATGCGATAGAAGAAATTAATGTTTTTAGTGGAAAGATTGATGAACTTATGAAATTATTTGCTACTAAGGGTGTATCTTCTGATCCTAATGATATGCCTTTATCTACTTTGATTGAGAACAATAATGAATCTATGGATGTGAATTTTGTTGGTAGGAATAATTTTGGTAACAACGCATATAGAGGGAATTTTAATCCTAGGCCTTATCCTAGTAATTCCTCTAATAATTATGGAAATTCCTACAACAATTCTTATGGAAATTTTAATAAGATGCCCTCTGAATTTGAGACTAGTGTTAAAGAATTTATGAGTTTGCAAAAGAATTTTAATGCTTTGCTTGAGGAGAAATTGCTTAAAGTTGATGATTTGGCTAGGAACGTTGATAGATTTCTCTTGAAATAGATTCCTTAAAGCTTAGATCTATTCCTCCTAAGCATGATATCAATGAGTCTCTCAAAGCTATGAGAATTTCCATTGATGAGTGCAAAGAAAGAACCGCTAGGATGCGTGCTTCCAAAGATGCCTTTATTAAAGCGTGTTCTTCTAATTCCTATGAAAATCAAGATGAAGATCTAAAAGTTATTGATGTGTCCCCATTAAATCTTTTTTTTTGCAATATTAATCTTGATGAAACTGAATATGATCTTCCTTTACCTAGAAGGCGTTCTAAGAATTCGGAGTTTTTAGATCTTGATGATGAAATTGATAAATGTGGGATTGAAAGAAATAAAAACCTAGATGTTGCTAAACCCACTATATTCGATCCCAAGGAATTTAATTAAGAAAATTTCTCTTTAATTGATTGTATTTCCTTGTTGCAATCCGTGCTAAATTCTTCATGCTTATAGTCAAAATAAGGCCTTTACCGAACACATTGCTGATGCCTTTATGCAATCTTATGAAGAAAAACTTGAGTTGAAGGTCTCTATCCCTAGAAAACTTAATGATGAGTGGGAACCTACTATAAAGATTAAAATTAAAAATTATGAGTTTCATGCCTTGTGTGATTTGGGTGCTAGTGTTTCCACTATTCCCAAAAATTTGTGTGATTTGCTAGATTTCCGTGACTTTGATGATTGCTCTCTAAACTTGCATCTTGCGGATTCCACTATTAAAAAGCCTATGGGAAGAATTAATGATGTTATTATTGTTGCAAATAGGAATTATGTGCCCTTAGATTTTATCGTTCTTGATATAGATTGCAATCCTTCTTGCCCTATTATTCTTGGTAGACCTTTCCTTAGAACTATTGGTGCAATTATTGATATGAAGGAAGGGAATATTAGATTCCAATTTCCCTTAAAGAAGGGCATGGAACACTTTCCTAGAAATAAAATAAAATTACCATATGATCTATCATGAGAGCCACCTATGGATTGCCTACCAAAGACGACAATACTTAAATCTATCATTGCTTTACGCCTAGCTAGGGGCGTTAAGCGATAGCGCTTGTTGGGAGGCACCCAATTTTATTTTTAGTTTTTTGGTTTTGCTTCTGTTTAGGAATAAATAATCCATCTAGCCTCTGTTTAGATGTGGTTTTATGTTTTAATTAGTGTTTGTGCCAAGTTAGACCTATAGGATCTTCTTGGATGATAGTTATTTGATCTTGCTGTAATTTTCAGAATCTTTATGTTCACGAAAAATTTTGTTAAAAAAATCACCAGAACGTGATAAAATATTGATTCCAATTACTGCTGATTATTAAAGAAATTTTCTAGGTCTTCCTATGTTGGTAGAATTTTTGGAGTTCCAGAAGTTTGCGTTAGTTACAGATTACTACAGACTGTTCTGTTTTTGACAGATTCTGTTTTTCGTGTGTTGCTTGCTTCTTTTGATGAATCTATGGCTAGTAAAATAGTTTATAATACATAGAGAAGTTGTAATACATTAGGTTTAATACCAATATAAATAAAGAATGAGTTCATTACAGTACCTTGAAGTGGTCTTTTGTTTTCTTTCGTTAACGGAGCTCACGAGATTTCTGTTGAGTTTTGTGTTGTGAAGTTTTCAAGTTTTGGGTGAATTTTTTTGATGGATTATGGAACAAGGAGTGGCAAGAGCCTAAGCTTGGGGATGCCCATGGCACCCCAAGATAAACCAAGGACACCAAAATTCAAAGCTTGGGGATGCCGGAAGGCATCCCTCTCTAAATCTACTTCCATCGGTAATTTACTTGGAGCTATATTTTTATTCACCACGTGATATGTGTTTTGCTTGGAGCGTCTTGTATTATTTGAGTCTTTGCTTGTTAGTTTACCACAATCATCCTTGCTGTACACACCTTTTTAGAGAGCCATACATGAATTGGAATTTGATAGAATACTCTATGTGCTTCACTTATATCTTTTGAGCTTGATAGTTTTGCTCATAGTGCTTCACTTATATCTTTTGAGCGTGATAATTTTTGCTCTAGTACTTCACTTAGATCTTTTAGAGCACGGTGGTGGATTTGTTTTAAAGAAACTATTGATCTCTCATGCTTCACTTAGATAATTTTGAGAGTCGTTAATAGCATGGTAATTTGCTTAAATATTAATATACTTGGTATTCAAGATATGTGAAACTTTCTTTTGAGTGCGTTGAATATTAAGAAAAGTTTGATGATTGATAATTGTTTTGAGATATGAAGATGGTGATATTAGAGTCATGCTAGTTGAGTAGTTGTGAATTTAAAGAATACTTGTGTTGAAGTTTGTGATTCCCGTAGCATGCACGTATGGTGAACCGTTATGTGATGAACTCGAAGCACGATTTATTTATTGATTGTCTTCCTTATGAGTGGCGGTCGGGGACGGGCGATTGTATTTTCCTACCAATCTATCCCCCTAGGAGCATGCGCGTAATACTTTGCTTTGATAACTTCTAGATTTTTGCAATAAGTATATGAGTTCTTTATGACTAATGTTGAGTCCATGGATTATACGCACTTTTCCCCATCCTTCCACCATTGCTAGCCTCTCTAATACCACGCACTTTTCACCGGTATCATACACCCACCATATATCTTCCTCAAAACAGCCACTATACCTACCTATCACGGCATTTCCATAGCCATTCCGAGATATATTGCCATGCAACTTTCCACCGTTCCGTTTATTATGACATGCTCCACTATTGTCATATTGCTAGCATGATCATGTAGTTGACATCGTATTTGTGGCAAAGCCACCTTTCATAATTCTTTCATACATGTCACTCTTGTTTCATTGCATATCCGGTACACCACGGAGGCATTCATATAGAGTCATACTTTGTTCTAAGAATCGAGTTGTAATTGTTGAGTTGTAAGAAAAATAAAAGTGTGATGATCATCATTCTTTAGAGCATTGTCCCAAGTGAGGAAAGGATGATGGAGACCATGATTCCCCACAAGTCGGGATGAGACTCGGACGAAAAAAAGGAAAAAGAAAAGAAAAAAGAGGCCATAAAAAGAGAAAATGCCCAAATAAAAAATGAGAGAAAAGAGAGAAGGGACAATGCTACTATCCTTTTACCACACTTGTGCTTCAAAGTAGCACCAAGATCTTCATGATAGAGAGTCTCTCATTTTGTCACTTTCATATACTAGTGGGAATTTTTCATTATAGAACTTGGCTTGTATATTCCAATGATGGGCTTCCTCAAATGCCCTAGGTCTTCGTGAGCAAGCGAGTTGGATGCACACCCACTTAGTTTCTTTTGTTGAGCTTTCATATACTTATAGCTCTAGTGCATCCGTTGCATGGCAATCCCTACTCACTCACATTGATATCTATTGATGGGCATCTCCATAGCCCGTTGATACGCCTAGTTGATGTGAGACTATCTTCTCCCTTTTTGTCTTCTCCACAACCACCATTCTATTCCACATATAGTGATATATCCATGGCTCACGCTCATGTATTGCGTGAAGATTGAAAAAGTTTTGAAAATGTTAAAGTATGAAACAATTGCTTGGCTTGTCATCGGGGTTGTGCATGATTTAAATATTTTGTGTGGGGAAGATGGAGCATAGCCAGACTATATGATTTTGTAGGGATAACTTTCTTTGGCCATGTTATTTTGAGAAGACATAATTGCTTAGTTAGTATGCTTGAAGTATTATTATTTTTATGTCAATATGAACTTTTGTCTTGAATCTCTCGGATCTCAATATTCATACCACAATTAAGAAGATCTACATTGAAATTATGCCAAAGTATCACTCCGCATCAAAAATTCTCTTTTTATCATTTACCTACTCGAGGATGAGCAGGAATTAAGCTTGGGGATTCTGATACGTCTCCAACGTATCTATAATTTTTGATTGCTCCATGCTACTTTATCTACTATTTTGGACTATATTGGGCTTTATTTTCCACTTTTATATTATTTTTGGGACTAACCTATTAACCGGAGGCCCAGCCCAGAATTGCTGTTTTTTTGCCTATTTCAGTTGTTCGAAGAAACGGAATATCAAACGGAGTCCAAACGGAATGAAACCTTCGGGAACGTGATTTTCTCACCGAACGTGATCCAGGAGACTTGGACCCTACTCCAAGAAATGTGAGGCGGTCACGAGGTGCCCCCCTAGGCGCGCCCTGCCTCGTGGGCCCCTGTTGCTCCACCGACGTACTCCTTCCTCCTATATATACCTACGTACCCCCAAACGATCGTAACAGAGCCAAAAACCTAATTCCATCGCGCAACTTCCTGTATCCACGAGATCCCATCTTGGGGCCTGTTAGGAGCTCCGTCGGAGGGGCATCCACCACGGAGGGCTTCTACATCATCACCATAGCCCCTCCGATGAAGTGTGAGTAGTTTAATTCAGACCTTCGGGTCCATAGCTAGTAGCTAGATGGCTTCTTCTCTCTTTTGGATCTCAATACAATGTTCTTCCCTCTCTCGTGGAGATCTATTCGATGTAATCTTCTTTTTGCGGTGTGTTTGTTGAGACCGATGAATTGTGGGTTTATGATCAAGATTATCTATGAACAATATTTGAATCTTCTCTGAATTCTTTTATGTATGATTGGTTATCTTTGCAAGTCTCTTCGAATTATCCGTTTGGTTTGGCCAACTAGATTGGTAGTTCTTGCAATGGAAGAAGTGCTTAGCTTTAGGTTCAATCTTGCGGTGTCCTTTCCCGATGTGAAGGGGCAGCAAGGCACGTATTGTATTGTTGCCATCGAGGATAACAAGATGGGGTTTTTATCATATTGCATGAATTTATCCCTCTACATCATGTCATCTTGCTTAAGGCGTTACTCTGTTTTTAACTTAATACTCTAGATGCATCTTTGGATAGCGGTCGATGAGTGAAGTAATAGTAGTAGATGCGGCGGAGTCGGTCTACTTGTCACGGACGTGATGCCTATATACATGATCATACCTAGATATTCTCATAACTATGCTCAATTCTTTCAATTGCTCAACAGTAATTTGTTCACCCACCGTAGAATACTTATGCTCTTGAGAGAAGCCACTAGTGAAACCTATGGCCCCCGGGTCTATTCTCATCATATCAATCTCCATTACTTTAATACTTGCTTTGTTTTTACTTTTGCCTTTTACTTTTCACTTTGCATCTCTATACCAAAAATACCAAAAATATTATTTATCATCTCTATCAGATCTCACTCTCGTAAGTGACCGTGAAGGGATTGACAACCCCTAATCGCGTTGGTTGCGAGGAGCTATTGTTTTGTGCAGTACGAGGGACTTGTGCGTAGCCTCCTACTGGATTGATACCTTGGTTCTCAAAAACTGAGGGAAATACTTACGCTACTTTGCTGCATCATCCTCTCCTCTTCGGGGAAATCCAACGCAGTGCTCAAGAGGTAGCAGCGTTCCGACCTCGATCACATCGACTTTGGAACCATTTCCCACGCGCATCGTCACCTCGTCCTTAGCAAATCTTCGCTTAATCCGTAGCCCCTGTTTCGAGTTGCAAATATTAGCAACAGAACCAGTATCAAATACCAGTGCTCTGCGAGCATTAGTAAGGTACACATCAATAACATGTATATCACATATACCTTTGTTCACCTTGCCATCCTTCTTATCCGCCAAATACTTGGGGCAGTTCCGCTTCCAGTGACCAGTCTGCTTGCAGTAGAAGCACTAAGTCTCAGGTTTAGGTCCAGACTTGGGTTTCTTCTCCTGAGCAGCAACTTGCTTGTTGTTCTTCTTGAAGTTCCCCTTCTTCTTCCCTTTGCCTTTTTTCTTGAAACTGGTGGTCTTATTGACCATCAACACTTGATGCTCCTTCTTGATTTCTACCTCCAGCCTTTAGCATTGCGAAGAGCTCGGGAATCGTCTTATCCATCCCTTGCATGTTATAGTTCATCACGAAGCTCTTATAGCTTGGTGGCGTTGATTGGAGAATTACATCAATGACGCTATCATCCGGAAGATTAACTCCCAGTTGAATCAAGTGATTATTATACCCAGACATCTTGAGTATATGCTCACTGACAAAACTATTCTCTTCCATCTTGCAGCTGTAGAACTTATTGGAGACTTCATATCTCTCAATCCGGGCATTTGCTTATATTAACTTCAACTCCTGGAACATCTCATATGCTCCATGACGTTCAAAACGTCGTTGAAGTCCCGGTTCTAAGCCGTAAAGCATGGCACACTAAACTATCGAGTAGTCATCAGCTTTGCTCTGCCAGACGTTCATAACATCTGGTGTTGCTCCTGCAGCAGGCCTGGCACCCAGCGGTGCTTCTAGGACGTAATTCTTCTGTGCAGCAATGAGGATAATCCTCAAGTTACGGACCCAGTCCGTGTAATTGCTACCATCATCTTTCAACTTTGCTTTCTCAAGGAACGCATTAAAATTCAACGAAACAACAAAGACGGGCCATCTATCTACAATCAACATAGACAAGTAAGGCACTATCGGTACTAAGTTCATGATAAATTTAAGTTCAATTAATCATATTACTTAAGAACTCCCACTTAGATAGACATCCTCTAATCCTCTGAGTGATCACGTGATCCAAATCAACTAAACCATGTCCGATCATCACGTGAGATGGAGTAGTTTCAATGGTGAACATCACTATGTTGATCATATCTACTATATGATTCACGCTCGACCTTTCGGTCTTCGTGTTCCGAGGCCATATCTTTTATATGCTAGGCTCGTCAAGTTTAACCTGAGTATTCCGCGTGTGCAACTGTTTTGCACCCGTTGTATTTGAACAGAGAGCCTATCACACCCGATCATCACGTGGTGTCTCAGCATGAAGAACTTTTGCAACGATGCATACTCAGGGAGAACACCTATACTTTGATAATTTAGTGAGGGATCATCTTATAATGCTACCATCAATCAAAGCAAGATAAGATGCATAAAAGATAAACATCACATGCAATCAATATAAGTGATATGATATGGCCATCATCATCTTGTTCTTGTGATCTCCATTTCCGAAGCACCGTCATGATCACCATCATCACCGGCGCGACACCTTGATCTCCATCGTAGCATCGTTGTCGTCTCGCCAATCTTATGCTTATACGACTATCGCTACCGCTTAGTGATAAAGTAAAGCATTACAGGGCGATTGCATTGCATACAATAAAGCGACAACCATATGGCTCCTGCCAGTTGCCGATAACTCGGTTACAAAACACGATCATCTCATACAATAAAATTTATCATCATGTCTTGACCATATCACATCACAACATGCCCTGCAAAAACAAGTTAGACGTCCACTACTTTGTTGTTGCAAATTTTACGTGGCTGCTACGGGCTTAGCAAGAACCGTTCTTACCTACGCATCAAAACCACAATGCTAGTTTGTCAAGTTGGCGCTGTTTTAACCTTCCATAGCGACCAAGGCGTAGCCACTCGGTTCAACTAAAGTTGGAGAAACCGACACCCGCCAGCCACCTATGTGCAAAGCACGCGTCGGTAGAACCAGTCTCGCATAAGCGTCGCATAATGTCGGTCCGGGCGCTTCATCCAACAATACCGCCGAACCAAAGTATGACATGCTGGTAAGCAGTATGACTTATATCGCCCATAACTCACTTGTGTTCTACTCGTGCATATGACATCTACACATAAAACCAGGCTCTGATACCACTGTTGGGGAACGTAGTAATTTAATAAATTTTCCTACGCACACGCAAGATCATGGTGATGCATAACAACGAGAGGGGAGAGTGTTGTCCATGTACCCTCGTAGACCGAAAGCGGAAGCGTTAGCACAACACGGTTGATGTAATCGTACGTCTTGAGATCCGACCGATCAAGTCCGAACACACGACACCTCCGAGTTCAGCACACGTTCAGCCCGATGACGTCCCTCGAACTCCGATTCAGCCGTGTGTTGAGGGAGAGTTTCACAAGACGACGGCGTGATGGCGATGTTGATGTTCTATCGGCGCAGGCTTCGCCTAAGCACCACTACAGTATTATCGAGGTGGACTATGGTGGAGGGGGGCACCGCACACGGCTAAAAGATCAACAGATCAATGTTGTGTCTATGGGGTGCCCCCCTGCCAGCGTATATAAAGGAGCAAGGGGCGAAGTGCGGCGGCCAAGGGAGAGGCGCAGGAGGAGTCCTACTCCCACGGGAGTAGGACTCCCTTCCTAGTTGGATTAGGACTTGGGAGGGAGGTGGAGGAGAAGAGAAGAAGGAAGGCGCGCCTCTCCTTGTCCTATCCGGACTAGGGGGAGGGGCGCGCGGCCCAGCCCTAGCCGCCTCTCATCTCTTGCAATTAGGCCCACTAAGGCCCATTAAGTTCCCGGGGGGTTCCGGTAACCTCCCGGTACTCCGGTAAAATCCTGATTTCACCCGGAACACTTCCGATATCCAAACATAGGCTTCCAATATATCAATCTTCATGTCTCGACCATTTCGAGACTCCTCGTCATGTCCGAACAACCTTCGGTACATCAAAACATACAAACTCATAATATAACTGTCATCATAACGTTAAGTGTGCGGACTGATGGGGAACGTTGCAGAAAATTAAAATTTTTCCTACGGTTTCACCAAGATCCATCTATGAGTTCATCTAAGCAACGAGTCATGGGAGAGAGATTGCATCTACATACCACTTGTAGATCGCGTGCGAAGCGTTCACTAGAACGTGGATGATGGAGTCGTACTTTCGCCGTGATCCAAATCACCGATGACCGAGTGCGAGCAGACGGCACCTCCGCGTTCAACACACGTACGGAGGCGGATGGCGTCTCCTCCTTCTTGATCCAACAAGGGGAAGGAGAGGTTGAGGAAGATGGCTCCACAGCAAAGACGACGGCGTGGTGGTGGTGGAGCAGCAGTACTCCGGCGAGGTTCGCCAAGCTTCGTGACGGAGGAGGAAGAGGTGTAGCAAGGGAGGGAGGCGCGGAACTTGCAGTGCGGCTGCCCCTCCCTCCTTTATATAGGCCAGCAGGCGCCCGGCCCTTGTAGATCTAATCTCCCAAGGCGGCGGCCAAGGGGTGGAGTGCCCCCAAGGCAGTGGGCGCCCCACCCTAGGGTTTCAACCCTAGGCGCAGGTGGGCCAAGGCGCACCAGCCCACTATGGGCTGGTTCCTCCCACTTCAGCCCATGGGGCCCTCCGGGATGGGTGGCCCCACCCGGTGGACCCAGGACCCTTCCGGTGGTCCGGTACAATCTGGGTGACCGAAACTTTCCCGATGGCGAATTAACACTTCCTATATATAATTCTTTACCTCCGGACCATTCGGAACTCCTCGTGACGTCAGGGATCTCATCCGGGACTCGAACAACATTCGGTTTACTGCATACTCATATTCATACAACCCTAAGCGTCACCGAACCTTAAGTGTGTAGACCCTACGGGTTCGGAGACACGTAGACATGACCGAGACGGCTCTCGGGCAATAACCAACAGCGGGATCTGGATACCCATGTTGGCTCCCACATGCTCCTCGATGATCTCATTGGATGAACCACGATGTCGAGGATTCAAACAACCCGTATACAATTCCCTTTGTCAATCGGTATGTTACTTGCCCGAGATTCGATCGTCGGTATCCCAATACCTCGTTCAATCTCGTTACCACGGCAAGTCACTTTACGTCTTGTAATGCATGATCCGTGACCAGACACTTGGTCACTTTGAGCTCATTATGATGATGCACTACCGAGTGGGCCCAGTGATACCTCTCCATAACACGGAGTGACAAATCCCAATCTCGATCCGTGTCAACCCAACAGACACTTTCGGAGATACCTGTAGTGTACCTTTATAGTCACCCAGTTACGTTGTGACGTTTGGCACACCCAAAGCACTCCTACGGTATCCGGGAGTTACACGATCTCATGGTCTAAGGAAGAGATACATGACATTGGAAAAGCTCTAGCAAAACGAACTACACGATCTTGTGCTATGCTTAGGATTGGGTCTTGTCCATCACATCATTCTCCTAATGATGTGATCCCGTTATCATTGACATCCAATGTCCATAGTCGAAACCATGACTATCTATTGATCAACGAGCTAGTCAACTAGAGGCTCACTAGGGACATATTGTGGTCTATGTATTCACACGTGTATTACGATTTCCGGATAATACAATTATAGCATGAATGAAAGACAATTATCACGAACAAGGAAATATAATAATAATCCTTTTATTATTGCCTCTAGGGCATATTTCCAACAGTCTCCCACTTGCACTAGAGTCAATAATCTAGTTACATTGTGATGAATCGAACACCCATAGAGTTACGGTGTTGATCACGTTTTGCCGCGGAAGAGGTTTAGTCAGCGGATCTGCGACATTCAGATCCGTATGCACTTTGCAAATTTCTATGTCTCCATCTTGAACATTTTCACGGATGGAGTTGAAGTGACGCTTGATGTGCTGGTCTTCTTGTGAAACACAGGCTCCTTGGCAAGTGCAATAGCTCCGGTGTTGTCACGAGAAGAGTTTGATCGGCCCCGACGCATTGGGTATGACTCTAGGTCGGTGATGAACTCCTTCACCCAAATTGCTTCATGCGCTGCCTCCGAGGCTGCCATGTACTCCGCTTCACACGTAGATCCCGCCACGACGCTCGCTTGCGGCTGCACCAGCTCTTGCTCCACCATTCAACATATACACGTATCCGGTTTGTGACTTAGAGTCATCCGGATGCGTGTCCGAAGCTAAGCGTCGGCGTAACCCTTTAAGGCGAGCTCTTCGCGCCTCCATAAACGAGAAACATGTCCTTTGTCCTTTTCGGTACTTCAGGATATTCTTGACCGCTGTCCGGTGTTCCTTGCGGGATTACTTTGGTACCTTCCTACCAAACTTACGGCAAAGTTTACATCAGGTGCGGTACACGGCATGGCATACATAATAGATCCTATGGCGAGGCATAGGGGATGACGCTCATCTCTTCTTTATCTTTTGCCGTGGTCGGGCATTGAGCCGAGCTCAATCTCACACCTTGTAGTACAGGCAAGAACCCTTTCTTGGACTGATCCATTTTGAACTTCTTCAAAATCTTATCAAGGTATGTGCTTTGTGAAAGACCTATGAGGCATCTTGATCTATCTCTATAGATCTTGATGCCTAATATATAAGCAGCTTCTCCAAGGTCCTTCATTGAAAAACTTTTATTCAAGTAGCCTTAATGTTGTCCAAGAGTTTTATATCATTTCCCATCAAAAGTATGTCATCTACATATAATATGAGAAATGCTTCTGAGCTCCCACTCACTTTCTTGTAAACGCAGGGCTTCTCCATAAGTGCGCATAAACCCAAACGCTTTGATCATCTCATCAAAGCGAATGTTCCAACTCCGAGATGCTTGCACCAGCCCATAAATGGATCGCTGGAGCTTGCATACTTGTTAGCATTCTTAGGATCGACAAAACCTTCCGGCTGCATCATATACAGCTCTTCCTTAAGATAACCATTAAGGAACGCTGTTTTGACGTCCATCTGCCATATCTCATAATCATAGTATGCGGCAATTGCTAACATGATTCGGACGGACGTAAGCTTCACTATAGGAGAGAAAGTCTCATCGTAGTCAATCCCTTGAACTTGCCGATAACCCTTAGCGACAAGTCGAGCTTTATAGATGGTGACATTACCATCCGCGTCCGTCTTTTTCTTAAAGATCCATTTATTTTCTATCGCTCGCCGATCATCGGGCAAGTCTGTCAAAGTCCATACTTTGTTTTCATACATGGATCCTATCTCGGATTGCATGGCTTCAAGCCATTTGTTGGAATCTAGGCCCGCCATCGCTTCTTCATAGTTCGAAGGTTCACCATTGTCTAACAACATGATTTCCAGGACAGGGTTGCCATACCACTCTGGTGTGGAACGTGTCCTTGTGGACCTGCGAAGTTCAGTAGCAACTTGATTCGAAGCACCTTGATCATCATCATTAATTTCCTCTCCAGTCGGTGTAGGCACCACAGGAACATTTTCCCGAGCTGCACTACTTTCCGGTTCAAGAGGTAGTACTTCATCGAGTTCTACTTTCCTCCCACTTACTCCTTTCGAGAGAAACTCTTTTCCGAGAAAGGATCCGTTCTTGGCAACAAAGATCTTGCCTT
Organism: Aegilops bicornis; assembly: GCA_021605145.1. NCBI lineage: Eukaryota > Viridiplantae > Streptophyta > Magnoliopsida > Poales > Poaceae > Aegilops > Aegilops bicornis. The sequence goes on from CM038670.1 coordinate 37,361,519, forward strand.
CGGATCTAAGGTAGAAGGTATACCCAATGGTTTCCTTAGGGTATCCTATGAAGGCGCATTTTTCCGACTTGGGTTCGAGCTTTTCAGGTTGAAGTTTCTTGACATAAGCATCGCATCCCCAAACTTTTAGAAACGACAGCTTAGGTTTCTTCCCAAACCATAATTCATACGGTGTCGTCTCAACGGATTTAGGCGGTGCCCTATTTAAAGTGAATGTAGCTGTCTCTAGAGCGTATCCCCAAGATGATAGCGGTAAATCGGTAAGAGACATCATAGATCGCACCATATCCAATAGAGTGCGATTCTGACGTTCGGACACACCGTTCTGTTGAGGTGTTCGGCGGCGTGAGTTGTGAAACGATTCCACATTTCCTTAAGTGTGTACCAAATTCGTGACTTAAATATTCTCCTCCACGATCTGATCGTAAGAACTTTATTTTTCGGTCACGTTGATTCTCTACCTCATTCTGAAATTCCTTGAACTTTTCAAAGGTCTCGGACTTGTGTTTCATCAAGTAGACATACCCATATCTACTTAAGTAAATGCGTGAGAGTGAGAACATAACGATATCCTCCATGAGCCTCAACGCTCATTGGACCGCACACATCGGTATGTATGATTTCCAATAAGTTGGTTGCTTTCGCTCCATTGTTCCGGAGAACGGAGTCTTGGTCATTTGCCCATGAGGCATGGTTCGCATGTGTCAAATGATTCATAATCGAGAGACTCTAAAAGTCCATCGAATGGAGCTTCTTCATGCGCTTGACACCAATGTGACCAAGGCGGCGATTGCCACAAGTATGTGGGACTATCGTTATCAACTTTACGTCTTTTGGTATTCACACTATGAATATGTGTAATATTATGTTCGAGATTCATTAAGAATAAACCATTGACCATTGGAGCATGACCATAAAACATATCTCTCATATAAATAGAACAACCATTATTCTTGGATTTAAATGAGTAGCCATCTCGCATTAAACGAGATCTTGATACAATGTTCATGCTCAAACTTGGCACTAAATAACAATTATTGAGGTTTAAAACTAATCCCGTAGGTAAATGTAGAGGTAGCGTGCGACGGCGATCACATCGACCTTGGAACCATTCCCAGCCAGCATCGTCACCTCGTCCTTCGCCGGTCTCCGTTTATTCCGCAGCTCCTGCTGTGAGTTACAAATATGAGCAACGGCACGGTATCAAATACCCAAGAGTTACTACGAGTCTTGGTAAGGTACACATCAATTACATGTATATCAAATATGCCTTTAGTGTTGCCGACCTTCTTATGCGCTAAGTATTTGGGGCAGTTCCGCTTCGATGACCCTTCCCTTTGCAATAAAAGCACTTTCGGTCTCGGGCTTGGGTCCATTCTTTGACTTCTTCCGGCAACTTGCTTGCAGGCGCGGCAACATCCTTGCCGTCCTTCTTGAAGTTCTTCTTACCCTTGCCCTTTTTGAACTTAGTGGTTTTATTGACCATCAACACTTGATGTTCTTTCTTGATTTCAACCTCTGCTGACTTGACATTGAAAATACTCGAGAATAGTTTTCACCATCCCCTGCATATTGTAGTTCATCACAAAGCTCTTGTAGCTCGGTGGAAGCGGCTGAAGGATTCATCAATGACCGCCTCGTCAGGAGGTTAATGTCCACTGGGACGAGGCGGTTGTGCAACCTAGACATTTTGAGTATGTGCTCCTTGTGAGAACTATTTTCCTCCATCTTACAACTATAGAAATTGTCGGAGACTTCATATCTCTCGACCGGGCATGAGCTTGAAAAACCATTTTCAGCTCCTCGAACATCTCATATGCTCCGTGTTGCTCAAAACGCTTTTGGAGCCCGGTTCTAAGCTGTAAAGCATGCCGCCTGAACGAGGGAGTAATCATCGGCCGAGACTGCCAAGCATTCATAATGTCTTGGTTCTGCAGGATGGGTGCTTCACCTAAGCGGTGCTTCTAGGACATATTGTTTCTTGGCTGCTATGAGGATGATCCTCGGGTTAGGACCCAGTCCGAATAGTTGCCGCCATCATCTTTCGACTTGGTTTTCTCTAGGAGCAGCGTTGAAGTTCATGTTGACATGAGCGTTGGCCATTTGATCTACAAGACATATTTTGCAAAGACTTTAGACTAAGTTCATGATAATTAAGTTCATCTAATCAAATTATTTAATGAACTCCCACTCAGATTTGACATCCCTCTAGTCATCTAAGTGTTACATGATCCGAGTCGACTAGGCCGTGTCCGATCATCACGTGAGACGGATTAGTCATCGTCGGTGAACATCTCCATGTTGATCGTATCTTCCATACGACTCATGTTCGACCTTTCGGTCTCTTGTGTTCCGAGGCCATGTCTGTACATGCTAGGCTTGTCAAGTTAACCCTAAGTGTTACGCATGTGTAAATCTGTCTTACACCCGTTGTATGTGAGCGTAAGGATCTATCACACCCGATCATCACGTGGTGCTTGAAGCGACGAACTTTAGAAAGCGGTGCACGATTAGGGGAACACTTTCTTGAAATTTATTTTGAGGGATCATCTTATTTACTACGGTCGTTCTAAGTAAACAAGATGCAAACATGATAAACATCACATGCAATCAAATAATAATAGTGACATGATATGGCCAATATCATATAGCTCCTTTGATCTCCATCTTGGGGCTCCATGATCATCTTGTCACCGGCATGACACCATGATCTCCATCATCGTGTCTCCATGAAGTTGCTCGCCAACTATTACTTCTACTACTATGGCTAACACGTTTAGCAATAAAGTAAAGTAATTTAAATGGCGTTTCCATTGACACGCAGGTCATAAAAAATAATGACAACTCCTATGGCTCCTGCGGTTGTCATACTCATCGACATGCAAGTCGTGATTCCTATTACATGAACATGATCTCATACATCACATATATATCATTCATCATTCATCACAACTTTGGCCATATCATATCACAAAGCACTTGCTGCAAAAACAAGTTAGACGTCCTCTAATTGTAGTTGCAAGTTTTACGTGGCTGCAATAGGGTTCTAGCAAGAACATTTTCTTACCTACGTGAAAGCCACACCGTGATTTGTCAACTTCTATTTACCCTTCATAAGGACCCTTTTCGTCGAATCGCTCCAACTAAAGTGGGAGAGACAGACACCCGCCAGCCACCTTATGCAACTAGTGCATGTCAGTCAGTGGAACCGGTCTCACGTAAGCGTACGTGTAAGGTTGGTCCGGGCCGCTTCATCCCACAATACCTCTGAAGCAAGAAAAGACTAGTAGCGGCAAGCAAGTTGACAAGATCTACGCCCACAACAAAATTGTGTTCTACTCGTGCAATAGAGAACTACGCATAGACCTAGGTCATGATTCCACTGATGGGGAACGTTGCAGAAAATTAAAATTTTTCCTACGGCTTCACCAAGATCCATCTATGAGTTCATATAAGCAACGAGTCATGGGAGAGAGATTGCATCTACATACCACTTGTAGATCGCGTGCGGAAGCGTTCACTAGAACGTGGATGATGGAGTCGTACTCGCCGTGATCCAAATCACCGATGACCGAGTGCCGAGCAGACGGCACCTCCGGCGTTCAACACACGTGCGGAGCGGATGGCGGCTCCTCCTTCTTGATCCAGCAAGGGGAAGGAGAGGTTGAGGAAGATGGCTCCAGCAGCAACCTGACGGCATGGTGGTGGTGGAGCAGCAGTACTCGTGAGGCTTCGCCAAGCTTCGTGACGGAGGAGGAAGAGGTGTAGCAAGGGGAGGAGGCGCGAGAACTTCAGGGTGCGGCTGCCCCCTCCCCCTCCCTTTATATAGGCCCCTGGGGGGCGCCCTTGGAGATCTAATCTCCCAAGGGGGCGGGGGCCCAGGGGGGTGGAGGGCCCCCCAAGGCAAGTGGGGCGCCCCCGCTAGGGTTTCAACCCTAGGCGCGGGGTGGGCCAAGGCGCACCAGCCCACTATGGGCTGGTTACCCTCCCACTTCAGCCCATGGGGCCCTCCGGGATGGGTGGCCCCACCGGTGGACCCCGGGACCCTTCCGGTGGTCCCGGTACAATCTGGGTGACCGAAACTTTCCCGATGGTCAATTAACACTTCCTATATATAATTCTTTACCTCCGGACCATTCCGGAACTCCTCGTGATGTCCGGATCTCATCCGGACTCGAACAACATTCGGTTTACTGCATACTCATATTCATACAACCCTAAGCGTCACCGAACCTTAAGTGTGTAGACCCTACGGGTTCGGGAGACACGTAGACATGACCAAGACGGCTCTCGGGCAATAACCAATAGCGGGATCTGGATACCCATGTTGGCTCCCACATGCTCCTCGATGATCTCATCGGATGAACCACGATGTCGAGGATTCAAACAACCCCGTATATAATTCCCTTTGTCAATCGGTATGTTACTTGCCCGAGATTCGATCGTCGGTATCCCAATACCTCGTTCAATCTCGTTACCGGCAAGTCACTTTACTTGTACCGTAATGCATGACCCCTTAACAAGACACTTGGTCACTTTGAGCTCATTATGATGATGCACTACCGAGTGGGCCCAGTGATACCTCTCCGTAACATGGAGTGACAAATCCCAGTCTCGATCCGTGTCAACCCAACAGACACTTTCGAAGATACCTGTAGTGTACCTTTATTGTCACCCGATTCACGTTGTGACGTTTGGCACACCAAAGCACTCCTACGGTATCCGGGAGTTACACGATCTCATGGTCTAAGGAAGAGATACATGACATTGGAAAAGCTCTAGCAAAGCGAACTACACGATCTTGTGCTATGCTTAGGATTGGGTCTTGTCCATCACATCATTCTCCTAATGATGTGATCCCGTTATCATTGACATCCAATGTCCATAGTCGAGGAAACCATGACTATCTATTGATCAATGAGCTAGTCAACTAGAGGCTCACTAGGGACATATTGTGGTCTATGTATTCACACGTGTATTACGATTTCCGGATAATACAATTATAGCATGAATAAAAGACAATTATCACGAACAAGGAAATATAATAATAATCCTTTTATTATTGCCTCTAGGGCATATTTCCAACACGGACCCTACGGGTTCGAGAACTATGTAGACTTGACCGAGACACTTCTCCGGTCAATAACCAATAGCGGAACCTGGATGCTCATATTGGCTCCCACATATTCTACGAAGATCTTTATCGGCCAGACCGCATAACAACATATGTTGTTCCCTTTGTCATCGGTATGTTACTTGCCCGAGATTCGATCGTTGGTATCTCAATACCTAGTTCAATCTCGTCACCGGCAAGTCTCTTTACTCGTTTCGTAACACATCATCCCGCAACTAACTCATTAGTTGCAATGCTTGCAAGGCTTAAGTGATGTGTATTACCGAGAGGGCCCAGAGATACCTCTCCGACAATCAGAGTGACAAATCCTAATCTCGAAATATGCTAACCCAATAAGTACCTTCGGAGACACCTGTAGAGCTCCTTTATAATCACCCAGTTACGTTGTGACGTTTGGTAGCACACAAAGTGTTCCTCCGGTAAACGGGAGTTGCATAATCTCATAGTCATAGGAACATGTATAAGTCATGAAGAAAGCAATAGCAACATACTAAACGACCATGTGCTAAGCTAACGGAATGGATCATGTCAATCACATCATTCTCCTAATGATGTGATCCCGTTAATCAAATGACAACTCATGTCTATGGTTAGGAAACATAACCATTTGATCAACGAGCTAGTCAAGTAGAGGCATACTAGTGACAATATGTTTGTCTATGTATTCACACATGTATTGTGTTTCCGGTTAATACAATTCTAGCATGAATAATAAACATTTATCATGATATAAGGAAATAAATAATAACTTTATTATTGCCTCTAGGGCATATTTCCTTCAATATCTACATGGTGTTCTGCTTCTAGTGTGATTTCTTGCCCAGTTATTACCTATGATTTTGTGCCAATTCAGTTGTTTCAATTTGGTTCTCTATTTTCTAGTTGTTCTATGAACGATGCATCCATATAGGTTGCTTCAGGTTTGTGTTGTTATCGTGCTGGACCGGTAAAATGCCTGAACCATTTCAACCATAAATAATACCCAAAAAAAGAAATGTGTTTGTTCATTTTTGTGTTCTTAATCTTCGAGATGTATCACTTGATGAACGCACTGTTGTCTCCTGAAAATCGCCCCTAAGATAACTCCTGATTGCATATTTGATTGTTTTAGCACTTGCCATGTCAGTATCAACCTACTGTTGAGATTAAAATTGATTCAGTTCTCAAAAGAAACAATGTCACCTATGTATAGCTCAATCAGTTATCGCCACATATGATTTTTGTGAGCCGATGATTCAGTTGGATCTCTTACTTATAGCTGGACCTATATCACATCTTGATATTGTTTTCATATTCTTCATCCATCTCTAGTCTGACCAAGAGGGAAAGCGAAGCAAATTGATAGGAGAAAATCGTGCAGTGCCCTAGGGCCCAAATATATCTATATTTTTAAATAAACTACAAAAATGATTTGCGAACAAAAACTAACATGGACAGGGGGCATGTGCCCCCCCCCACTTTCCTGGACGCACTTCACCACATTGTATTTATTCCTCCCACCTTCCTGGACGCACTTCACCACATTGTATTTATTCAATAGAGACCACGGAGCACGCCAACGGTGCAGAGTACACTAGTGATAAGTAGAGATCTCAAACACACATTCTGTGCTCAGATTTGGTGCACGTGCCCAAAATTTTGTTCTCTTCTCACCATAATTTTGTGTTACCTGAACACTGACCGTGACACTGTCTTTTGCTGCATTCTTTCTCATCTTAGATCAGAATAAGCGATGTCAACCTCCAAGATGACGGTGGTCACTGGCGGAGCAAAGAGCATTCCAAAGCCTGGGCAAGCATCGTCCACGATGAGTATAGCGTTGCTCATATGGGCCGAGGAATGCGGTAGCGGAACAACGCGGCCCAACAACTGGCCCTTGAGGCCTCTGACCCGATGGCAGGCGATAGCCCTCGAAGGAGGAGCTGTAGGTCTACCAGCGATGGTGGCTATCATGGGCGCCACGGGGACCGGGAAGACAAAACTATCCATTGACATTGCAAGCCATGTCAACGGCGAGGTAACGAACACCGACAAGATGCATGTCTACGCCGGTCTTTGACATACTGACAAACAAAGTGCCATAGCATGAACAAGGGGGGGGGGGGTGTTCCGCACCACCTCATGTCCATGATCACCACACACGTGGATGACTTTTCGGAGTCCTTTTTCCGTTTGCGGGCCGCGGAGATCGCCGACTCGATCGCGGCCCGCGGGAAGATGCCCGTGGTGGCAGGCGGATCCAACTATCTAATCCAAAGCCTGCTCGCCAGCCGCCTGGATGCCACGCCGACAAACCCATTCACCGCCACAGGGTATCGGCCGGAGATGCGGTACCCTTGCTGCCTCCTCTGGGTCGACGTTGATGAGGCGATGTTAAACGATTACCATGACCGTCGTGTCGACGAGATGGTTAAATCGGGTATGATCGAGGGAGTATCTGGCGACTACTCCCGAGAGCCACTGTGTTGGGATAGGCAGATCCATTGGCGTGCCTGTACTTGCTGGATACTTCCCTGGGCGTACCAGCCTCCAGACGGCCACGGACCATATCAAGGCAATCACAAAAGCTTTGGCTAAGGTGCAGACGACCAAGATTCGCCGTATGGCTGGGGAGTGGGGCTGGCCGATTCGCCGGCTTGATGCTACGATCGCCATTCGTGCGCGCCTTGCCGGTTTTCATGCCGCCGATGCAATGGCATGGGAGCAAGACGTGACTTGCCCTGGCCTCGCCGCTATCCGCAACGAGTTCCCTGGTTTACTCGGCCCCAGCAGCAGCGGCTACTAGTACGCTGCAATAATTGAGGCGAAATAATTATACTTGGTGCGTACTGTGGTGTGGCCTCGTGGTGTACTAGCGTATTGTACTGGTGTATTGTATTGGCGTATGGGTTTGAAAGACATCTCGGTAGAAGTTACATAAGGTATATTGTACTGGTGTGTTGTACTGGCGTATTGTACTGGAGTACTTTACTGGTGTATTGTACCGTATTCTTATAACAATAAAGGTAAACCAGTATTGTAGGTTTTTTCTTTTGGCGGTATGCATTTTGTGTATGGCAATGCGTACGTCTTTCATACGTGATTTTTCTTTGCTCTCCTTTCTTTATCCAGATTCCTTTTTGCGAGAAAGCTGTTCATATTCATCGCAAGCAAAAGAAAACCGATGCTACTTTTACATGACGGGTGGATTACCCAGGCCCCTGGCTCTTGGCAAATAAAGTCTTAATACATCATTTATATGTGATTATATAATGCAAATAATGATTAGAACATACTCACAAACAAATAATTAATGAATAAATACAACGTGGTGCTATGTGTCGAGCAAGGTGGGGGGCATATGTCCCCTGTCCATGTTGATTTTTGTTCACAAATAATTTTTTTATAGTTTACTTAAATATAAAATATACGGTGAAGTAGAGGCAGTATCGCATGCAAACAAATTCATGGAGCAAATCAAGGAGGGAAATCTTTGCCTTATGCGAGATTCCTTGTCCATGCATCAAATGAAAGGTATAGGCATGCTTATGGGAGTTTGATGATTAAAATAACCAAATGGTCGACCATGGAGATGCAGCATCAAGTGCCTCTTGATTTTCCTCGATATGCATACTCGTTGCGTAAATTTGAGTTGCTGTCTAATCTAGTTGGGCAAGAAAACACATCTATAGGCAAGTTAATTGTACTTTACTTCTGCCAAACAACTTTTATTTAGTGTTGGATTAACCCTGTGCTTCATTTTCATTAATGTTTACATGTACAAATATGATTGGAATAATTTCAGCTATATCCGATCTCATGAAGGTACAAATTCCCGGTGAATCCCAATAGTCCGATAAGAGGAACTTGAAGATCACAGACATTGAGCAAGCTATCTCCTGTAAATTGTCACACATCTGTTAACCCATTGCTCCTCTATGTCTTTACTCTATGATTCTTTATTTAATGGGAACATTGTGGATGTTGCACTGGGGGATCATGCAACTTCTTTTGAGGCTGACGATATATATAACCATGGTCAGTCCGAGGCAATAGTAATACTTTTGGTTAGTACTCCAATAAGAACCTACTCACCTATGCTTCCAACTATCACTCATTTCATATATCAATGCTATGGAGCATTCTCACTTAATTGTAAATAATGCAGGGCATGGAACAATAATCCACAGTGACACTAGCAAAACTACCGTAACGATGAATCCATATAAATTTTGGTAACACGTGTTCTCTTGTAAGTTCCCCAAATATACATGGATTGCTTTGTTTGGTCATGATTGAATCATGAGCAGGGCGGCCCTAGGCCATGGCATCCAAAACTACAGGAATGGGGACAATAAGAAGAAAGGGAAAAGCATTCATGTTGCATTATTGCTGGAAGGAGCTTGAAAACAAGGAGAAGTGGAAGAACCAGGAGTCATTTGAAATTCTTAATAAGAGGAAGAGCTCATTGGAAATGTTACTATTGTTTTTGTTGATGATGATGCATCAAGTGGTGAGGAAAGAAAAAGGAGCCCCACTCCTGAAACGGTTCCCAAGTCGAGAAGGCCTAATAGAAGAAAACATGTGAAGGAAAAAGGAATAAAGGCCAAAGAAAATGATCTTAAGGTATCATTCTAAGTGGGCCAATCCACATAGAACTGACCTTGCTATTTTTGGAAAGGTTCTCGTCAGTTTTTCGGGTGAGGTTTCTTTGTTTTATTGCCGATTTTTCTATTCAGATTTTTTTGTTTTTACTTTTTAATTTTATTTTTGTTTTCAACAATAATTATCTTTTTAAAATTCATGTACATTTATAAATTCATGATTTTTAAGCTCGTCAACCCTTTTAAAAACTGCATGAGTTTTTCTAAAATTCATAAAGATTTTTAAAAATTCATGAACAATTTTTAAATTTGCAAATTTTTTAGTTTTGGTATATTGAATATAAACCTAAAAAAGAAGATAGAGGCTAAGCTCATTACTCCAAGTTGCAATATGTTTTAGTCCGTAATTGTTTTTGTACTTTTTTGAACATCTTATTGTGTTTGTGATCATTTTTCTAATTTACAACTTTTTGAAGCTTAAAACTATTATTTAAAATTCGTGAACATTTTTTTATAGAATCTTTCAAATTAAATACTAGAAAAAACCGGCCCGTCGGCCGATTAAGTAGGCGAGTAGTCAGGGCCGAGCAAGTAGTCAGGCAAAATTACTGGGCCGGCCATGCGAGCGACGCATGAGTGCTTTTGCACCAGAGGGAGCCTGAAGAGTTTTAGGAGAGATCCTAGTTGACACCCACGACAACTATATCTCGCTTTATGCGAGAGTTTCTTCTGTCTCGCTAAGCAGTTTTCCCTTGTGACGTAGCTATTGGGCCAACCCATTTACGTTTGTTGGACCCATAAGTGCCACACGTCAGGTACAAGCACATGGCAACTCCAACATTTTCGTGGATGTCAACTGTAGTTGCCAAGCCTAGCAACATTCATGCTTCAGTTTGTTTTTGAAAAGAAACTTGTCGTGTGTTGGATTTTTCATCCATGCATGACTGGAATTGCCATCGAAAAATGTCAGGTCTGGACTGCCACGCGCCTGACATGTGGCACTTATCATTTGCTTTTCTTTCACGCTAGGTGTTGTGATCGAGTTTCCCTGTTGCACATCGTTCGCTTGTTCACAGGTTTCTATTTTTCCTTTTTATTTATTTTTATGTGTTTCTTTATTTTCTCGCTAGTTTCTTCAATTTTTTTTATTTTTTAAACAATTTTCTTCTTTTCTTCTTGGTTTTCACTGTATCTTTTTCATTTTCGATTTTCATTGATTTTTTCTTAGTTTTCTTTGTTTTTGATTGGTCCTTTCTAATTTTTCATCAGTTTTTCTTTGTTAATTTTCACTATTTCCATTCTTTTATTGGTTTCCTTGGTTATTCTAAAAGTTATTTATTTATTTATTAGGTCTCTTCATATTTTTTAATTTCATTATTTTCGTTTACCTATTTTCTATTTTCTTTTATTTGCACTTTTTTCTTTGTTTTTTTATTTTTTACTTTCTTTCGTTCCTTTCGTATTTTCGGCTTTCATTGGGTTTTTCATTTCTCTTTGTTAATTTTACTTTTCATTCTACATTTTTGTATAACGCAAAACTTTTTTGTAATACATGTATAAAATTATCAAATACAAGTTTAACATTTTTAGGTACATAATTAGCATTTTTCCTATACCTATTTTTAACATTTTTCAAATGTTTGATTAACATTTTTCGAGTACAAGGTTAACAATTTTTCTATATACATTTTAAGATTTCAATTGCTTGATTTACATTTTTCAAATACAAGTTTAAATATTTTTGAGGACACGGTCTACATTTTTATACCTATTTTAAACATTTTTCAGATGCTTGATTAACATTTTTTCAATACTAGATTAAAATTTCTAATACGTGGTCAACGTTTTTATATACACATTTCAAATGCTTCATTTACATTTTTCACATATAAGGCTAACATTTTTTAATAAATTGTCAACAGTTGTTATACACATTTAGCATTTTGGAAATGCTTGATTAACAAATTTTCAATTACCTGATTCACATTTTTTAAACATTGTCAATATTTTTCCTATACATGTTTAACATTTTTCAAATGCTTGATTAACATTTTCAAATACTTATTCAACATTTTTTAATTATATGATCAAATTTTGTCATCATAGTTTTAATACAAGGTCGAAATTTTCTCTATACACATTTAACATTTTTCAAATACTTGATTAACATTTTTCAAATACTGATTTAACATATTAATTTTTATAATACACGGTAAATATATTTTCTATGCACATTTAACATTTTTCAAATGCTTGATTAACATTTTTGAAATATTTGTTCAATTTTTTTCTTCAAATGCTTTGATTAAGCTTTAAAAATATATTTTCCATGTACATGAGAAACAATATTTTCTCTATACACATTTATCATTTTTGAAATGCTTGGATAATATTTTTGTAATGTTAAATGTAAAGTTATTTTATAATATATTTATTTATAATATTTGGAAGCATGAATGCAAGTTAAAAAACTACTCCCTCCGTTCCAAAATAGATGACCCAAGTTTGTACTAACTTTGTACTAAAGTTAGAATAAACTTGGGTCATTTATTTTGGAACGGAGGGAGTAACAAAAAACGAAAACGACGCGTGAAAAAATACTGAAAAAAGGTGGGCGTGAGGAAGAACCTAACTGGCCGGCCCGTCGTCTGGCTTTAAGCGAGACATAGCACCTCCCATTCATGGCTGTGTGCGTCAATTAGGGGTGTCTTCGCTAAAGGTAAGCCGAGTCGGCCGGCATACTTTTCCCTTCGAGCTGCTTTTTATATTTTCCTCTTCAGATTTTTTGTCGGGTTTTAAGCACAAAAAAGGCTACATTCTTTTGGCGCTGGATATTTGAAAAATATTAAAAATATATAGTCTAGGAAATTGATCGTTATGTGTTATACCAAAAAGTTCAGTATACATAACAAAAAAAAGTTCACCTTCAATAAAAACATTAGTATACATTAAAAGTATTCATCTTATAATTTTAAAACGTTCATCATATATTAGAAATTGTTCAATATATAACAGATAATTTTCACAGGGTGTATTTGAAAAATGTTCATCGCATACAAAAATTTCAGTCTGTATTTGGAAAAAAAGTCACTGTACAATTGTTCAATATATATAACAATAATGTTGATTGTATATCAAAAAATATATTAAAGCCTGTTTACCTTTTTTATGTTTTATTTTTCTCATTAGTTGGTTTCTTCCGCATTCTTTTTTTATTCTTCCCTTTTTCCTTTGCAATTTCAAAATGTTAGACATTTTTTAGATTTGTGATTCTTTTTAAGTATTGGAATATTTTTTTTAAAATTTTGTGAACATTTTTTAGTTTAGTACTTCAAAAAATTCATACTCAATTTTAAAATTTGCCACATTTTCTAAAAGCGATGGACATTTTTTTAAATTTGTGAATATTTGTACAATTTGGTATCTTTTTTTAAAATCCATAAATATTTTTAGAAGTTTTTAATAATTTTGAAATTCATAAATACTATTTAAGTTCATGAACATTTTCAGGTTTGCTGACATTCTAAAATCCACAAAAAAGATATTAAATTCATGAACATTATCCAGGATAGATATGAAGGCAATTCAGGATAGATGTTTTGCTTTGCTGACATTCTAAAATCCACAAATATTTTTCAAATTCATGAACATTCTAGAATGTGTTGTTGCCTGTTTCCTTTGGGATTTTAGCTAGCATTTCCTATTTCTGAGCGCAAGCTTCCGCTGACCGTTTTAAGGTCATATACATACACCATTGTTACGCAAAATGTGTTGAAAATTAAAGAGGCATGCCTTCAAAATTATGACCATAGATCTTCATCAACTATATAATAAATATGAGCAAACAGTATTTTTGTACATATATAAACCGCATATCCCTCTCCTTGTTACATTCACAGTTCCACAAAAACAGACACCCGTTTGTAGGCTTGTAGCCCAATCCCATCCTCTACCGTTACATTCATGGTCACTTCGACTCCACCGTGCAGGGATGAGCTGGGAACAAGAGCTGGTTGGAGATCACACCATTGCAACCCACTACTGGTGTAAGCTGACACTACCCAGACTTATCAAAACCTTTACTAAATCTATACGAATTGCTGTTCAATCACTGTTCATTCATATAATAAGCTGAGATAAACATCATAGATTTGTTTTCCACACCTTCGTTGTTGCCTTCATGCCGCTTGCTCTACTGTAGCTTGATGGTGTTTCTGCCTTGCCTTACCTGTTCTTGTTTTTCTCTACTCGATCGTTATCTCATTACATGTACTTTTACAGACAGAGAAAATGGACTTTTGTAAGTGCATCTAGTGCCCCTTAGTGATTTTGGTGTATTGAAGACTTATAGGTTAAGGGTCTAATGCATTTATGAGTGTACACAGGTCTATAAGTCTATGAAGATTTTGATATTTACAGAGAAAGTCGACCCCTAAAAATGAAGTTCTTGTTGAAGACTTTGGTATTACGAAGACTTTCAAGACTTTGAAAGTGAAGAAATTGGTGTGACCTTGAAGACTTGGTATTCATTCGAGGAACATGAAGCGTGAAGACTTTTGTTTTCGTAGTTTCATTTTCTCTTTATTGAGTCATAGGAAATACCGTCTTTGTTAAAGGGTCGAGGAAATACTAAGGAAAAATTTCCATGTGATGCTCAACTCAAAATCCTACACCTACCAATCCCTTCGAGTGAAGCCATTGGAAATCTCATACGATTCAGTCAATTTCTTCAAAGGATGTAGACGAAGTTCTTCCGTCGTTTGAGAATTTGGTCTGACTGAGGAGTTAGGAATTCTCCAGTGCGGATTGCCTACACAGTGAGGAACATGATAGCCCTGAGGAATTTGAACCTCAAGTTTCCGACCGTTGTTGTGCTACGTGCCAGCTGTCTCAAAATATCTTATCCACCTAACGGTCATATCATTGAAGGGCATTTATGTTTTATCATGTCGGGTTGCTCCCTAGGCTATAAATAGCCGCCCCCTACAACCACTAGCTGGTTGGCTGCTCCGAGATAAACTGACACTTGTCATTTGAGAGCATCCCATCCTCCGAGGACTTTGAGTGAAAATCATCAAGTGAGGAAAACCCAAACCCAAAGTGATTGAGAATCACTGAAGAGATTGATCCTGCGTGGATCCGACGCTTGTTACCTTTGAAGACTGTGCTTCTTCCAGACGGTTAGGCGTCATGGTCTAGAGCATCCAAGAGGAATTGTGGATCGCCGAGTGACCGAGTTTGTGAAGGTTTGGAAGTCGCCTGAAGACTTACTACGAGTGATTGGACAAGGTGCATGTGACCTTAGTTCAAGGAGAATACGGTGAGGACTTGGTGTCCGGAGCTGCGTGCTCAGGACTGGGTGTCCGAGACTGTGTGTCCTCAAGTTTAAATACTCAGCCGCTCCAACCAGACGTACAACTGAGACATCAGTTGGAACTGGTCTACCAAATCATTGCCTTCACCAAGCTTACTGGTTCTATTTCCTCAACTCTTTCATTTCCTCATTACTGTGTTAAGTGCTTCATCATATCTGTGTTTGAAGAATTTGGCTGAAGACTTTCTCAATTTCCTTAGTTCAATTTCTTCAGTCTGTTTGTCTTCATCTTGTGCTATCCTGTGTTTACGCTTTCTGTACTCTTTGATTGTCTTCATTTCATCATGATGACCATGCCTGCATTATCTTATGCTTACTTCTGAGTACTTATTCCGCTGCAAGTAGTTCTTCGCTAAGGAATTTCCTCACCGGCAAATTCCTCGATGAAGAATTCATAAAATCGCCTATTCACCCCCTCTAGTCGATATAACGCACTTTCAATTGGTATCGAGCAAGGTACTACCTTGTTACGTGTGATTTTGGTTTAACCACACGGAGTTTTAGTTATGTCGACCGCAGGTATGATCAAGGTCTCAGCAGGGTGTCCTACCTTTGATGGGACGGACTACCCCTTTGGAAGAACAAGATGCGAATGCATCTTGAGGCAATTGATAACGATCTACGGTATGTTGTGGAAAATGGTGTTCCCTCGGTCACACCTTCTCTGAATCTGCCGATGTGAAGAGATTCAAGCAACTCGATTCTCAAGCGAAGAATATCATATGTGGCCATCCGAGCAAAGGACAATATGGAAGAGTGAGTGCTTTGAAAACTGCCAAGCTCATACGGGACAGGCTGTCCAAAGTAAATGAAGGTGTCTCAACTCAGCGTGACTCTCGAGTTGATGTTCTTGAATCTCTTCAACCGCTTCAAAAGACTCAACAACGAAAATGTTCAACAAACCTTCGATCGCCTCATCGACATCTCAAATGAGCTTCAAGCGCTTGGTGCCAATCGACATCACCGACCATGAGGTGGTGAAGAAATTGTTGAGATCGCTTGATTCCTCATTTGATACTCCGCACCGATGATACAAGAGCGTCGACTACAAGTCACTTGATCCGGTGATATCCTCGAGAGGCTAAATACTCATGAGTTCGACTTCGAAAAGAGAGATCTCTATGGTTCTAGCTATGGAAAAACACGTGCCACGAAGGCCAAGGCGTATGCGAATCTGAGTGTGAAGACTTTGGTAGTAGCCTTGGAGATCTGAAGAATTAAGCCAGGAGCTAGCACTGCTCGTGAAGAAATTCCATATGTTCTCAAGTCGTGGTCACTTTGGAAAATCCTCAAGAAGCGTGATTCCTCATCCAGTGACTATAAGAGAAGACTTTGCCACAACTGCAAGAAACCTGGTCACTACATCCAAGATTGTCCTCAGCGGGAAAAGGAATTAAAGAAGAAGAAATACAAGGATTACAGTTCTGATGGCGCTAAGAAGAAGAAGAAATCGTCGAAATCTTCATCATCAAAATCCTCAAAGCCCTCTTCTCACAAGAAAAGCAGCTCCAAGAAGGCTCGGGCATTCATTGGCAAGGAAATGGACTTTGAAGCTGAATCGAGGAACATGAGGAAGAGGAGGCATCGGAAGAATCTGAGTGCGGTGTGGCGAGTCTAGCTCTCGCCATCGCTTTCATCGACAAGTCCATCTTCAACTCTGAAGAAAATGACCTCACCAACAAAGTCGATGAAGATAGTGATGACTACGCTCCCACCTATTGCTTCATGGCAAAGGGTGCCAAGGTACTCAAATATACCTCCTCTGAATCTAGTGAAAATGAATCGATGAAGATCTAAAGCCCGATTACTCAAAACTTGCTAAGATTGCTGTAAAACAACAAAGGGCTTTTGAAAAGGTTCAAAACATGCTAGATAAAAGTGATGATATGTTAGGTGAAGAAATGGATCGCACTAAAGCCCCGATTGAAAATCTTGAGACTTGGTCTAGGTTTGACAGCCTTCAAGGTCATCATAACACTCTCTTATGCGATCATGAGAAACTTTCTTATGAATTTCTTCAAAGAAAGCAAGATCTTGAGAAGCTAAGAGTGAGTTATGAAGATCTTCGAAGGCCTTGATTCATTACTTGCTCAACAAATCGCGCTTCTCGGAAGAATTTGTTCCTCCATGCTTAAAGTGCATTGAACGTGAATACTGCTAATTCTTCACCTGAATGTTCAAATGCTTCAACTGTTACAAATTCTTCACCTGCCTCTGCTATCACTAATTCCTCATCCGAGGACATTGCTAGTATCACTTGACGATGCACGAAATTTGAAGGAATTGTACATGACAGGCATGTAAAAAGCCTCAAAGGGCATCAGACTCTTTGTGATGTGCTTAAAAGCAGATCCTCAACATGAACCCTAGGAAAGAGGGTATTGCCTTTGAGAGGAAACTCAATGCTGATGGAACATATTGGAAGCTTTGAGCGGTATCCCAAAACCTCATGGAGTTCTGCAAAGGGACCTCGATTGATCCATCTAACTTATCTGGCTTTACATGCAAATATCCTCATTCTTCTGATGAGTCATTTGACTCCAACTATAAACTGTTCAAAAATCAGAATGGTGAAGTATTTGCTAGATATGTTGGCACTAACTGCAGGAACAGTTCCCCTATGAAGAAAATCTGGGTTCCCAAGAAGTGCCTTGAAAGTCTTCGGTGAATGTCCTCATGACACCACCTGTGAAGAATAGGAACCCCAGATCAAACTCTTCATATGGACCAAATTCTTCATATGGATCCAAGTCCTCATACGGATCAAATTCCTCAAAAGGATCAAAGTCCTCATATGATTATCATCGTGCTAACAACTCTGTTTGAGGTAGAGCTAAGGGCTATGAATATGTGCATTATTCTTCAAACCAATATGTTCATAAGTCCTTGAAGAATTTCTCTGCTTATTCATATGCTTACCCTAACCCCTCTTATGTGAAACGAAATGGATTGGCCTCTATGCCACCATTCTCATATGGTGCTCGCAGAGTGATGAACTCTTTGCCACCCCTTCAGATGTGGGTGGTGAAGAAAATAACTAACCTCTTCTGCAGGGTCAGGTCTCGGGCGTGCTTTAAATGTCTGAAGAATTTCTTTGGGAGCGACAACAATGCTGAAAGGGCCTTGAGCTAATCATGGTGAAATGAACTTTCATTTCACACGTCCTCATCTTGCTTATCTCGTTATCTTTGCTGATGAAATTCATCAGATGAACTTGATATCATATTCTTCACTGATGAAGTATATGAGATCGTAAGTTGCACTAATTCATCTGCAGGATGATCAACCCAAAGCCACTGAGTGGGTTCTCGATAGTGGATATACAAATCACATGACTGGTGACAAGAATCTATTGATGGATGCTCCCTTATCACCGTCACATCTGAAGCATATCATCTTTCCGACAAAGGCAAACGTCGTGTATTGGATCTTGGTAAGGTTGCGATCTATAAGGACATACACATGGACAAAGTCATGCTTGTTGAGTCCTTAGGATACAACCTCATGTCGATCTCAATGCTTTGTGATCTTGATATGGTTGTTATCTTTGGCAAGTATCGTTGTGTTGTGATTATGGAAGCTGACAATTCCAAAGTCTTGAAGGCTTTAGGAGAGGAGACTTGTATATTGTTGACTTCTCTCTGGGACCACAACCAGCCGTGTGTCTACTTGCAAAAAGCTTGAGAAAGGCTGGCTATGGCATCGGCGACTTGGTCACGCAGGCATGAGGAATTTGCACACGCTTGCAAAGAAGAAGCATGTCATTGGCATTGATAATGTCAAATTCCTCAAGGATCACTTGTGTGGAGCCTGTGAAGCTGGAAAAATGACCAAGGCCAAGCATCCAACAAAGACTATCATGACCACTACTCGTCCCTTCGAATTGCTTCACATGGACCTCTTTGGTCCTAATCATTACTCAAGGTCACTAATGATGCATCCCTATATCGCTTTGTTATTTTTGATGATTACTCTCGTTACACATGGGTACACATTGTTACTTACAAAAATGAAGTGCAGGAAGTCTTCAAACGATTTTCCTCGAGGGCTTCAACTAACTTTGGTGTGAAGATCAGACACATCAGGAGTGACAATGGAACTGAGTTCAAGAATTCCGGTCTTGATGCCTATCTTGATGGACTTGGTATTACTCATGAGTTATCTGCTCCCTATACTCCTCAGCAAAATGGCGTCGTGGAGCGCAAGAACAGAACTCTTGTTGAGATGGCTCGCACTATGCTTGATGAATACAAAACACCTAGTCGTTTTTGGATTGATGCAATTGATACCGCGTGCCACATCATCAACAGAGTATATCTTCACAAATTCTTCAAGAAGACTGCCTATGAACTCCTCACTGACAAGAAACCCAATGTAAGTTATTTCAAAGTCTTGATTGCTAAATGCTGGATTAGAGATCCTCATCACAGTTCTAAATTTGCACCGAAAGCACATGAAGGTTTTATGCTTGGTTACGGAAAGAACTCACACACCTACAGAGTCTTCAACATCGCTCTTCACAAGATTGTTGATACTGTAGATGTGCGGTTCGATGAAACTAATGGCTCGCAAAGAGAGCACCTACCTTCTGTGTTAGATGAACCAGCACCTGAGGACTCTATCAAGTTCAAGGCAACTGAGGATGTCATTCCCTCTTGAAGAATCTGCTGAAGAATTCATTCTGTCTGTGAAGAACGTCGAGCTGATGCACTGAAGATAATTCTCAAGACAATGGTCTTTGAGGAAAATGATCAAATTCCTCGACGACAACCAGCTCATCCTCGCGTTGCAAAGAAGTGCAAGTTGACAAGATCATCGATGACATTGAAGCGCCAGGTCCTCTCACACGCTCAAAAGCTTCACATTTATCTAAATTTTGTGGGCACTATGCTTTTGTCTCTATCACAAAGCCCACTAAGGTAGATGAAGCATTTCTGGAGCCTGAGTGGATCCAGGCCATGCAAGAAGAATTACATCAGTTCGAGCTCAACAATGTGCAGGAACTGGTCAAACGTCCGAGATCCTTGCAAGCATAATATCATTGGCACAAAGTGGATCTACCGCAACAAGCAAGATGAAAATGGCCTTGTGGTGAGGAATAAGGCACGACTTGTAGCTCAAGGCTACACGAGGTTGAAGGAATTGATTTCGATGAAACTTTTGCACTGTGCTAGACTTGAGTCTATTCGCATATTACTTGCCTATGCTAACCATCACAATATCACTTTATATCAAATGGATGTGAAAAGTGCATTCCTCAATGGTAAGCTTGAGGAAGAAGTATATGTTGCTCAACCCCCAGGTTTTGAAGATCCAAAGAATCCTGACAAAGTCTCCAGACTCAACAAGGCCCTCTATGGTCTCAAACAATCCCCACGGGCGTGGTATGATACATTGAAGGAATTCTTCGTGAAGAATGGCTTCACACACGGTTCACTCGACCCTACTCTCTTTACTAAATCATATGATGTTGAACTGTTTGTGTGCCAAATATATGTTGATGATATTATCTTTGGGTTTGTCTTGACCAACGTTATAGTGATAAATTTGCCTATGTGATGAGTGAAGAATATCAAATGTCTATGATGGGAGAGTTGAAATTCTTCTTAGGTCTTCAAATTAAATCAACAACACAATGGCATATTCATATCTCGGAGAAATACCTCAAAGATGTCACGAAGAAATTCGACATGCAAGATTGCAAAGGCGTCAAAATTCCTATGCCCACAAATGGCCATCTATGCAATCGATGAAAATGGTATTGACTTGATCACAAGGTATACCGCTCCATGATTGGTTCTCTATTGTACTTATGTGCATCTAGGCCAGATATAATGCTTAGTGTTTGCATGTGTGCCCGATTTCACGCTACACCGAAGGAATCACACCATAAGGCTGTGAAGCATATTCTTCAATATCTAGCTCACACACCAACACTAGGATTATGGTACCCCAAGGGCTCTACTTTTGATCTCATTGGATATTACGACTCGACTATCTTTGGTGACCATGTGGACCGCAAGTCAACATCTGGTACTTGTCATTTCCTCGGACGATCTTTGGTGCATTGGTCCTCGAAGAAAGCGAGCTGCGTATCACATCTCTGCGGAAGCTGAATACATTGCTGCTGGCTCTTGTTGTGCTCAATTGCTGTGGATGAAGCAAACTCTCAAGGACTACGGCATCAACGTGAAGAATGTGCCTCTCCATTGTGACAATGAGAGTGCCATCAAGATTTCTCACAACCCAGTTCAGCACTTTCGAAGACAAAGCACATTCAAATTCGTCATCATTTTCTTCGTGATCATGTGTTGAAGGCGACATCTCCATCGAAAGCATGTGAAGGCTGAAGAACAGTTAGCCGATATCTTCACTAAGCCCTTGTATGAGAAGAGATTTAGCAAGTTGCGGTGTGAGCTAAATATCTTAGAATCTTGAATGTTCTTTGAAAAGGACACACATCCACGATACTTATGCAAAATTGATGACTTAGATGTGCAACACATGAAGAAACGTTTTCTTCAATCCATGAAGAATAACACTCTAAATGTGAAGAAATTAATGAAGAATTTGATTCTCAAAACCCTCGACAATTATGCAGCGGTGTCTGAAATCATCATTCTTATACGGTGGGTCACGCCACCACCAAAGTTGAAAATCTTCAACTTGAGTTTTTCCTCAGTTTTTGAAATTCTTCAGTTTTTCAAATTCTTCAACTTTTCAAAATCTTCACTGTTTCCGTCGTTTTTCTTCATTAGCTATATATATATATATATATATATATATATATATATGGGTTTATGTCCTCTACAACAATCACTTATGTCTAATTCTTCAAGTTGCTTTTTCTGCTAAGTGAATGTGATCGGACCCTTCCCCTCTATGCTATACTCAACCCAATCTATTCACAAATTCTTAATGTGATTTCTATTTGAAACTCGTTCAAAATCTTCACCGTGTCCTTGTCAGCTGAAGAAATTGCGAACGAAACTTTAAAACTGATCTTATCCAAACTTTCGGTTTTGCCGCTCAAACCGTTCCGCATCCCACGATAGATTTATCTATTCACCCACGATCTAACACGATCTCCACTTTTCAGTACGTGGGTGACACATGTCAAGCGAATGAGAAGGGTCAGGGGCACGTTCGTCCCAAATCTTCGGGCGAACAATTTTTCACCATGGCTATATATACCCCCTCTCCCCTTCCTCACTTCCTTTACTCACATGACCGCTTTCTCTCGCCGAGCTTCTCAAACCCTAAGCGCCGCGCTTACTCCATCGTCGCCCGGTGAGGAAGAGCTTCACTGCCTCGACCTCGTCGCCGACGATACTCGCGCCGATCATGAAATCTTCACTCCGCCGTAGTAGCTGTCTTCCTCCGCCGAGTTAGAGCGTGGAAGATCTGAATCGATTTAACTTCCCATCTGTTCTTCTTAGTTCATCGTGTTCTTCACTTCGGGTAATTAAAAGTTACTTTTATTACTCGCTTTGATTCTCAAACCTTCCTGAAAATTTTCAAAGGTGTTTATTCTTCAAATCTTCACACATATGAACACCTCAAACAAAATATGCTCTTGATTCATTTCTCTAAGCAATGATTTTCTTCAAGATTCCTCAATTGTGTGGATCCTCGATCTATACAACTCTGGAACCTAAGACAAAGATCACTTAGTGAAATTCTTCAAGGCTCATCTGGTCAAATTCCTCAAACTAGTTCTTTTTGAAAAACCTTACGAGAGCATATGACCTCTCCAAATTCCTCGCAACTATACTCATTCACGGTACTCATGTCATTTCTGAATCACTAGGTTCTCATCAACTTAACTCATTTGCAGCGTTCCTTGAAGAAAAGTTGCATACTTCTTGGTGAATTCGTTTGTTCAAATTCCTCACTGAAGAATATGGCGAAGGAAAGAAGCCACGAGAAAGGATGAAAGAGGCACGAGGTCATGACTGCGTTTGAAATCCTCGAGGAAATATATGCTGATTATTGCACACTGATGAAGCCGAGTTCGCAAAGAAAACAAAAATCAGCGCAAGGTGCGCATTCAAAGGATTGAGCGGAGATGGGCAAGGAATGGAGGGAGTACAGGATATGTAACTCCAAAGTACATGAAGAAATTCGCTCTCAATCCTCCATGCCCAAGAGCTCCATTGGCACTGGTCAAGAAGTGACCCCACTGACATCAAGTGTGGTGAGGACTTTCCTGAAGAATGGGCCAAGCGCCAAGCCAAATTGGCAAGACAAGCCAACGAGGTAGTGAGGAAATTCAATGAGGACTCTTCTACTGCTGCTGCCACCGAGGCCTCTGTCAAGCCAAGAAAATCTATGGCAAAGAAGCCCGCACACAAGCCAAGTGCTTCACCAACAGTGCCCTCACGGCCAAGTTCCTCAGCTGTGCCCTCACGGCCAATTCCTCATGCTGCTCCTGCTCCTCCCAAGTCCTCAGTTGCTCCTACAAAGTCCTCAGCAGTTCCAACAAAGTCCTCAACACCTGTGCATCTGGCCACGTGCCAAAGGACTGCAGGCATCTCCATTGCCTCTGGTGTTTGACAAGTTCCTCGGCTGCACCAAATTCTTCATCTGGCCCGACTCTGCTTTGAAGAGTAAGGCCACAGTGGACGAGGTCCTCGGCCAAGTCCCAAGAAGAAGCAGGTCGCCTTCCAAGAGCCACCTAAAGATGATGAGGCTGATGATGATGAACTTGCGGAAATCATCGAGAGACCGCCAAGAAAGGGCCGCTAAAGCCAAAGGCACACAGTACCCTTGCTTTATTGGATCCAAGAGCGATCCTAGACTACATTGATCTACGGCACAAGGACCCAAACACTCCTATGCTCGACTTCAAGTTGACACTGGCCAAAGTCACATCTTGACTCATTTCATCCAAGAGGAGAAATGGAAATTTGATCTGACGGAGAGATCAAGAAATCGCTTGATCTGAAAGGAGAATCTGCGAAGAAAAGCGTTGTCAAGATGACAATGAAGAACTTATCAAGATGCAGGATGACATCAAAGCCCTCGGCGACAAATTTGACTCCTATTATGCTGATTGGCAAGGAGCCAAAGTCAGATTAAATCAACTTTGACGAAGAAATTCACCAATGTTGCTGCCCCAACGCAACAAGAAATTCCTCGGTGGAGCCTCATTTCGTGATGAAGAACATGCCAGATCACCGATGAAGTTCGAGCTGCTGAAGACAATGCTAGTTCGGGGCTGATGATCCCATTCCAGTACCGAAGAAATTGCCGGGCATCCACTAGTAGTGCGCTGAAGAAATCGAACAAGTCAGAGAAGCTGCACTAGCTTGCACTGAGGAAAATCAACCAGATTCCTCAGCTCCTCCTGCGCCAACACCAACTCCAATTCTTCCATCTGCCTCTGATGTGAAGAAGACCAAGGCTGCAGAACGAGCTGCAGTGAAGAAACGGAAAGCATCAGCTGCGTCAAATTCTTCGGCTGTGAAGAAAATGAAGCCAATGACCAGCTCCTTTGAAAATCCTATTGATGCTATTCCAATTTCCTCAATTCCATCAAAGGACCTTGTTCCTTTTGATGAAGATATGAGATCCCAAGCGGATCTGATGAAGAAAATCATTCTGCTGCTTCGTCAGAGCAGATTGATGAAGAAATTGAAGTGGAAGCAATCCCTTCAATCCCAATCATTTCCTCGCCTATGCCTCAGTTCACAGCTGAAGAGGCCGGTGTTGAGGAAATTGAAGAAGACGTGGATATTGGAAGCACAATGCCCGTGATGAACGATGACTTTTGGGAAAGTCAGCATCCAAATTCTCCACTCTTCACCCCAATCCAACAGATTCCTCAGTCCCCTGCTCCAACAGTTCAAATTGGCTCTGAAGAAACTCATCCCACTTCATCATCCATGAAGAAATTCCAGCCACTAGCGATGAACACCGCTCATCGCTGATCCTCGACGCACTCAGAGAGGAACAAGAAATTCCTCACTGAAGAACACGAGATTGCGATTCCGGAGGTCGTGATGCAACTCAACGACACTCCTTTGTCAAAGCCAAAGAATCCCTTCTCAACAAAGCAAAAGTTCAAGGCTGAAGATTTTCGTGAGCATGTATTCTTCACTGATTACAATCCATATGATTACGCTTTCGCATAAGGAAGAGGCGTTTACGGACTGCCGGTCAAGCCAATTTCTATTCCTTAGTGCTCTTCAACAAAGACAAAGTCTTCGATCATGCACATATTCCTCATGTGGACATGGAGTCTCTGCCAGGCTTTGAGCGGTCCTCGGTGTTCTTCACGGCGCAGGACTTCGAATTTCTGCACTAACATACGTGATTGGAATGAAGAACTCATTCTTCAATTCTATGCAACGCTGCACATCACCGGAGACGCTGAAGACGTGAACTCATGGGTGTTAGACTGGATGTCTGAAAATACTCACTACAAGGC
The DNA here is from genome assembly GCA_021605145.1 of Aegilops bicornis. Classification (NCBI taxonomy): domain Eukaryota; kingdom Viridiplantae; phylum Streptophyta; class Magnoliopsida; order Poales; family Poaceae; genus Aegilops; species Aegilops bicornis. Next base: position 37,387,042 of record CM038670.1, read on the forward strand.
ACCAGCAACTGAATTGCTTCGTGCCCTACCACTCAGTCCTCCACTTGATGGTGCTCGTTGTATCTACAACGAACCAGAACTTTCAAATCACTATATGCAAGTGCTGATGAAGCCTTTGAAGCCAGGGCAGGCCCCAAGAACCAAATTCCTTGTCAAGGAATTATTGTATGTGCCTCGGACTGTCTATCGGATTCGAGCGAAGACAATGAGTCCTATCAAAGGCCACGACTCAAATGATGAAGAAGTCGTTGGCATCATGAAGAATATGCTTTTCAATATCATTCATGGCGTTCCCGTCAACTTCCATGATTTCTTCATGAGGACTCGCAAACATTGCTATGTCACCATTTGAGCTTTGAAGCCTTATGCGCCTTGGATAATGAGATTCATCGAGACAAGGTCTTCACTCAATTACAAGGCTGATACTACGAACCACTGCAGCTACTTGCCCCGATTGAAGTCCTCAAGCGGACATTTACCTCGGTGATGACAAGGGCAAGGCAAGCGCTGTGATCGATGAAGGCATTCGTCCATTGGATGGACAGTTTCGCAAAGCTGCATCCTACTCCACCAATGATGACTCTGCCACACATGACTCGCATAAATACCTCGACCAAGCAAAATCCTCAAGCCACGACACCGGTGGTGATGACTGATCGTGAGTTACTCCTCAGTCTTCATCAGAAGGTTGATCGCAATCATAAATGGGTCAAGCGTCAGTTTGGTTCAATTCTTAACAACATGGCCTCTACACACAATGCAGTGAAGTAAAACCACTACTACCTCCATGAAACCTTCAAACGCACCTGGGCTGTTCTTTCAAATGTCTACATCACGGAAGAAGCGGCGACAATGGGTCTCAAGGAAGAATTTGACCGGTACGCACCTCCTCAGAAGAAATACAAAAGGTCAAAGTTCCTTCCTTGGTGGCCAGCTCCTATTCTTCATCACGAGACAACGATGAAAATGAAGACTTGGACGGCAACCTTTGCGGCGGGCCCCACTACAACAAGCGACCCCAACAACGCTGGCGCTCCTTCATCAACTTGAAATTCTTGAGGCGTTAGTCCTCAGTTTCGATCCTTTTGGTCATTCGATGACAAAGGGGGAGAAATTTGAGTTAGTCTTCAAGCGGGTCTATTATATGGGCAATAATTTTTGTTAAGTTACAACTCTCGTGCTTCTGAAACTTTTATTCGATCGAGTTGTAATCTTAAACCCGATGGTGCTTTGATACTTTTGATGCACTGTGCTCTGATACTCTTGATGCGTTATTTTGCATGCCTGTTCCTCATTAATGTTATTGCACGCATGCAGAATTTCATCAAGCACCATATTTCATCATGCATTTCAAATTCTTCATATTATATGTCAAATGCGTGTATGAATTACAAGATATAGGGGGAGATCTCCATGATTCAACTCTTCAATTGTGCATTGCCTCAAAAGAAAATTCCTCACGATGCACATCTTCGTGGGGAGTTCTTCTATATCTTGCAATCAAATTCCTCAACATCAGTATTTACACTTCATATGTTTATCCCCGTTGAAAACTTAACCTATATTGTCATCAATCACCAAAAAGGGGGAGATTGTAAGTGCATCTAGTGCCCCTAAGTGATTTTGGTGTATTGAAGACTTATAGGTTAAGGGACTAATGTGTTTGTGAGTGTACACATGTCTATAAGTCTATGAGGAGTTTGATATTTCTGAGAAATTGACCCTAAAATGAAGTTCTTCGATGAAGACTTTGATATTACGAAGACTTTCTGAAGACTTTGAAAGTGAAGAAATTGGTGTGACCTTGAAGACTTGGTATTCATTTAAGGAACATGAAGCGTGAAGACTTTTGTTTTCGTAGTTTCGTTTTCTCTTTCTTGAGTCATAGGAAACACCGTACTGTTAAAGTGGGTCGATGAAATACTAAGGACAATTTTCCATGTGATGCTCAACTCAAAATCCTACACCTAACAATTCCTTCGAGTGAAGCCTTTGGAAATCTAATACAGACAAGTAAATTTCTTCAGTTACAAAGACGAAGTTCTTATGGTCTCTGAGGAATTTGTTCTGACTGAGGAGTTAGGAATTCGCCGGTCTGGATTGCCTACGATGAGGAACATGATAGCCCTGAGGAATTTGAGAGTCAAATTTCCGACCGTTGCTGTGCTGCGCGCCAGATGTCCCAAAATATCTTATCCACCTAACGGTCATATCATTGAAGGGCATTTATGTCTTATCATGTCGGGCTGCTCCCTAGGCTATAAATAGCCGCCCCCTACAACCACTAGCTGGTTGGCTGCTCCGAGAGAAACTTGACACTTGTCATTTGAGAGCAACCCATCCTCCGAGGACTTTGGCGAAAATCATCGAGTGAGGAAAAGCCCAAACACCAAACCCTGCAAACCCAAAGTGATTGAGCATCCTTGAAGAGATTGATCAGCGTGGATCCGGCGCTTGTTACCTTTGAAGACTGTGCTTCTTCCAGACGGTTAGGCGTCATGGTCTAGAGCATCCAAGAGGAATTGTGGATCGCCGAGTGACCAAGTCTGTGGAAGGTTTGGAAGTCGCTGAAGACTTACCACGAGTGATTTGATGAGGTCTGTGTGACCTTAGTTCAAGGAGAATCTGGTGAGGACTGGGTGTCTGAGCTGCGTGCTTTCGGTATTTGGGTGTCCGGGACTGTGTGTCCTCGAGTTTAAATACTCGGCCGCTCCAACCAGACGTACAACCGAGACAACAGTTGGAACTGGTCTACCAAATCATTGTCTTCACCAACCTTCTTGGTTCTATTTCCTCAACCCTCTCATTTCCTCATTCTTGTGTTGAGTGTTCATTCATATCTGTGTTTGAAGACTTTGGTGAAGAATTTCTCAATTTCCTCAGTTCAATTTCTTGATCTGTTTGTCTTCATCTTGTGCTATCCTGTGTTTTCGCTTTACGTACTCTTTGATTGTCTTCATTTCATCATGATGACCATGCCCGCATTCTCTTATGCTTACTTCTGAGTACTTATTCCGCTGCAAGTAGTTCTTCGCTAAGGAATTTCCTCACCGGCAAATTCCTCAGTGACGAATTCATAAAAATCGCCTATTCACCCCCCCTCTAGTCGATATATCGCACTTTCACGTGTGAAGGTGTAGCTGGTGGGACCCAGCAGTCAGGGGGGAAACGTTTTTTTCATGAAATATGATGGCCCGTCCGGTGGGTCCCCGCTGTCAGGTGGAGGAATAATTATTTTGCGCGTAATAAGGAGGCACTTCCTTGCTGCGGATGTGGACCCAACTGTCAGCCTCTCCACGCACAGTACTCTTCCGATGGAAGTCGGTCGTTGACCACATTGACCACGCCGCGCCGAGAGCACCACGGCGGTGGACGACGGCGAGGCCTAGGAAGGGGACGACGCGGAGCCGGGGAAGACTTCGGCAGTTGTTTCTCACGCAGCGGAGAATCTGTTGTCTGAGGGTTTTCTTGGTTCATCTGTCGTCGCCGGAGAATAACAGCAGGTGTGGGTGAGTAGAGGGATGGATAGGCCAGCAATGGGAGTACGGTGGGGCGGTGAGCTGTGGCTGACCTGGCCCGGCCACAGGGGAGGAGGAGCAGGCAGTCACTTGGCGCTTGTTTGAGCGGCGGAGCAGGAAGAGCAGAGATTGAAGAAGCACGACGGCCGTTGGATGGACATCCAACCGTCCTTTGCTGTCGTCAACCTTTTTTAGGAAAGCCTCAAATCTGTGGAAAACAGCATACAACCCATCTGCCATTATTTCTAATAATTTATAGCCCATTTGCTAATTCTTAAGGTTTTTTTGGAGCCCATATTCTTTTTGTTAGCATTACAGCCCATATTGTGGCCACGGTTAAATTTTTTTACGAAATTTTGCATATTTCGGTGCGGTCCGAACTGTTTTAATCCCGAAATTTCGACTCACATTCAAACTGATTTTAAAAATAAATGTATATCAATATAAAATCCAACAAATTCTCCACGCATAAAAATTAATGTAATTTAAATCTTGAAATGAAAAAAATACATTTGAAACTAATTGCCGGTTTGATGTGTTTTAAAAATGTACAACCCATTTCTTATTACTGATGGGTCATTTTCTCGGCCAGCCGAATGAAAGCTCTCCTCGTCTTGAAAGATTTGCAGCCCAACAGACCTGACAAAGCGACTTACTTGGCAAATCACAAAAAAAACTGGGCTGTAGCCGTGGAGCCAGCTGTCAGCCTCTCCACGTCTGATACTCTTCGATGGAAGTCGTTCCTTGACCACGTTGACCACGCCCGGCGTGGAGAGCACCACGGCGGTGGGCGGACGACGAGGCCTAGGAAGGGGACGGCGGAGCCGAGAAGACGCAGCGGTGGAAGCCCAGCGGAGAGGAGTCTGAGGTTCTTGGTTCGGCTGCGGTGTGAGGCTGCCGTCGCCGCAGGGCCTGGCCAACGGTGGGAATAGTAGGGGGCGGTGAGGCCTCCGCGGCAGCACAGCCGGCCACGGGAGGCAGGAGCATGCGGCACGACCGGCGCTGCTTTGGGCGGCTGGAGCAAGAAGACCAGAGGTTGAAGAAGCACTACGGCCGTTGGATGGACATCGTACGGTCATTGGAGCTAGAATCGTTCATATTGACTAAGTTGAGAAAGCCCTTCGTCCCCGTCAACTTAGTAGGCCCACAAGACAGCCTCCCACCAAGGTGGGTCCCAGCTAGCCGGGGGAGTATTCATTGTTTTGTGCGTAATAAGGAGGCACTTCCGATGGGTCCGAGCTGACAGCGGGGGGAACGTTTTTTTTGCAAAATACGGTGGCCCGTCCGATGGGTCCCAGCGATCGGGGAAATGATTTTTTCGCAAAATACTGTTGGCCCGTCCGGTGGGTCCCCATTGCCGGTGGAGGAATAATTATTTTTTGCGTAATAAGGAGGCACTTCCTTGCGGCTGCCGTGGACCCAACTGTCAGCCTCTCCACGTACAGTACTCTTCCGATGGAAGTCGGTCATTGACCACATTGACCATGCCGCGCCGAGAGCACCACGACGGTGGACAACGGTGAGGCCTAGGAAGGGGACGACGCGGAGCCGGGCCACGGGAGGCAGGAGCAGGCGGCACGACCGGCGCTGCTTTGGGCGGCTGGAGCAAGAAGACCAGAGGTTGAAGAAGCACTATGGCCGTTGGATGGACATCATACGGTCCTTTGGAGTATTGACTAAGTTGACAAAGCCCTCCGTCCCTTAAACTTAGTAGGCCCACAAGTCAGCCCAACAATATGGTGGGTCCCAGCTAGCAGGGGGTATTCATTTTTTGGGCGTAATAAGGAGGCACTTCCTTGCGTGCGAAGATATAGCTGGTGGGTCCGACCTGTCGTGAGGAGCGTTTTTTGCGAAATCTGAGGCCCTTCCTGTGGGTCCTAGCTGTCGGTGGAGGAATCATTATTTTCTTGGCGTAATAAGGAGGCATTTCAGTTAATTCGATGGCGGCCCCTATTCTTAATGATTGCTTTGAGATTTGTAATAATTTTGGCCATGTTAGTTTTGAGCATTGTGCGGCGTGATTGAATCGCGTGGCTCATGAGCTGGCTAGAAGGGCTAGGGTTGATCCTCCGGGTGTGTACGGTGGGGCGGTGAGGCCTGCGATGGGAGATGCGGTGGGGCGGTGAGGCTGTGGCGGCCTGACCCGGCCACGGGGAGGAGGGAGCAGGCAGTCCCGCCGGCACTTGTTTGAGCGGCTGGAGCAGGAAGAGCAGAGATTGAAGAAGCACGACTGCCGTTGGATGGACATCCAACAATATACATGCCATCTGTGGAAAGCCTCAAATCTGTGGAAAACAGCATACAACCCATCTGCCATTATTTCAAATAGTTTACAACCCATTTGCTAATTCTTACGGGTTTTTTTGGAGCCCATATTCTTTTTGTTAGCATTATAGCACATATTTTGGCCACGGTTAAAAATTATACAAAATTTTGCATATGTCGGTCTTGATGCGAACTGTTTTTAATCCCAAAATTTCGAGTCACATTCAGACTGATTTTAAAAATAAATGTATATCAATATAAAATCTAATAAATTGTCCACGCATAAAAATCAATGCAATTTAAAATCTCGAAATGAAAAAAAATATATTTGAAACTAATTGCCGGTCTGATGTGTTTTAAAAATGTACATCCCATTTCTCATTACTGATAGGCCATTTTCTCGGCCAGCCGAATGAAGCTCTCCTTGTCTTGAAAGATTTGCAGCCCAACAGGCCTGATAAAGTGACTTACTTGACAAATCACAAAAAAACTGAGCTAGCCATTTTCAAAAAGAAAAAAACTATTGGGCTGGTCTGTGGTAAACATAAAAGAAAAGGCTGTCTAGACAGGCCAGAGTGTCCCGCATAGCCCAGTTGACACCCTGCTTCCGTCTCAAAAACAAATTAGATAAATGCCACTCTAATTATGGCGATTCATAAAAATGCCACTGCAATTTCCAAACTTTAAAAAATGCCACTGCAATTTTTGCAAACTTTGAAAAACGCCACTTCAGTTTGCAATTTTTGAAAAACGCCACTCCAGACTTCAAAAAATGCCACTATAAATGCCACGAAATGGAATTTTTCAAAGTTTGTAAATTGCAGTGGCATTTCTCGAAGGCATTTATCAAATTAACCCAAAACAAAAATAAGCTGGCGAGCTCTTTGGGTCCACAGTGTCAGCCGCTCGTTGTGCAATTCTCTCGTTTATTGACTATGTTGACAATGGCATGGGACCCAGATGTCAGAAATCCACTAGGAGGAGCCATTTTTTTATTGGCTTGAAATAAGGAGGCACTTGCTTGCGTACTGCCATGACCTTGGCGGGTCCCTGCTGTCATCCTCTCCACGTACAATCATCTCCTAATTGTGTACGCTTCAACTTCCTAGGCCAACAAGTCAGCCTCTAAACCCGTGGAGCACAAATACAACCCATTTAAAAAATAACAGCCCATTCCATACGTTCAAGCGGAAAGTTCAACATTGAGCAAAGTAACATGTCCGATCCACATATAGAGTACTGAACTTCTATGTTGACAACCATCATAGCCAAGTTAACTATCTACTCCCACTAGACAAGTACTAACTTACTCTTAGCTAACTAGGCGATCTGGTGGTACACGCTAACGCCCGGCACGGCGTCCTGCGCCTGCCTCGGACCTGCCGGAGGTGCGATAGGGCGTGTTGCTGTAGCGTTGGCCCTTTCCATCTTGGCGTGGTCCACGAAGCTTGGCTGGCGGGAAACCCACTTGACGAGCTGGTAGTAAAAATCGGCGTCATGACAGCGTGCGTGCCCGTCGACCTCGGGGTTATTTGCGGGCGCCCGGCCTCACGTGGTCGGCCCGATTCGCGGGCGCTCTGCTCGCAACTCGGAGCGTCGGTGCGCTGCTGCTCCATGTCCTGGCGGCGCAAATCGGTGATACGCTGCTCCTCCGCCAGGCGGTCGCGCTCCAACAACTCCTGCTCCTCCGCCATGCGGTCGCACTCCAACAACTCCTTGATCTCCGCATTGCCATCTAAAGGCAGATAGAATGCCTCCTCCCCGTCTGCATTCGGTGAAAAACAAAACACTAGTTCGGCGGTGACCGCCTCCGGCGTCGCCTACCGCGACGGCGGGGCATGGCGGACGTGGAGAGTGGCGTCGGGCAGGTGGGGGCTTATGAGGATATGGCGAGTTGGGTCACGGTGGCCTTTGGAGAAGGCCGGAAACAATACTTATAGGGGAAGGTAGCGCGATGGTCATCGAATTCAATGCATAATGGCTTAGCGCCAGCTTGCCGTGGAAAACTAGGGAAACTGAAACTATGACTGTACCGTCCCGTCCCGTCTGAGTCGCACGCCGGCATGGCGGTCAAACGAGTGCACTCGAATCATCTCCCTCCTTGTCAATAATGATTTCATGGATTTAAAAAGCCCGCAACAATTAAAGCGTATCTTTTTTCGCATCAGTTAGCTGCCTTAATTATGGCCGGCTGCATGCAAGCTTTTCGAGAATCGCCGCAGGCGATGACGCTGACAGCATGCAACGAGTCGCAGCCGAGAACACGCATGCAGCCACTTAAATTGCTAGAATTAATTAGGCTTAAACTTCTGCATGCCGTTAATTATTGCCATGCCTTGGTCTTGCTGCTTTGCTCATGGGACTCATAAACCGGACGGAGGAGTACCTTGGTTGGTGAGAGGTTTGAATTAAGCCCTACAAACCGGAAAGGAGGTACTAGTACGTGCGTGATCCTCTATTTATTCGTGTAGGATCAAGTAGGTCGTTTCTTGAATTGAGCCATGCAAACCGGAAAGGAGGTAGTACGTGCGTGATCCGCTATTTATCCGTGTAGGATCCATAGTGTAGCTTGTCAGTTTCTTCAGAGGTAGGCATTTTTATCCGTGTAGGATCGATAGTGTAGCTTGTCAGTTTCTTCAGAGGTAGGCATTTTTATTCAAAAAACTGCCACTTCGCATCTTCGTCATAAATAAAACTGCCAGGAGCGCATTTGTAGCCTAGCTAGTGATCGACCAGTAACTTGTAAACACTGAGCGAACAGAAATAAGTAACTATAATGCATCTCAATGATTTACAGATCATATACAAATATGTAGCTCCAAAAGCAAAGATCAGCCACTTCGGATCTTGCGTCGCAACTAAAACTAACTAGTACGATTCCCATACATAAGATCAACATGTTAATGCATCTTAATGATTCACAGATCATATACAAATATGTAGCTCCAAAAGCAAAGATCTAGAAAAAACATCTGTTCTTCCTACTAACATGGATGCTTCTCTTGGCCAACATTCAGTACAGACTGAAAGAAAAATTTGTTTGTGAAGTCTACAATTCCTCTTGCAAACATAAGTGGTTTCACCAACAGCTGGAACCATGAGAATGAACCACACATGATGGAGGAACATACACTGCAATATGATTTGGTCTTCTCTCGATCACACCGTGAGACTATTTTGAATACAAACTTTAACTTAGGGAAAATGATGCCCATTGTATAATCAGACCAAAGCAATGAAGCACCTAGTGTTGGCGATAAATAGTACAGTACTACTTTTCTGCAGTCCATGAAGTGACTATCCAATTTTGTGTCTATTTTGAAATGGCACTGCATGCAGTGACTATACTATTCTCTTGTGCAGTTCAACCAAAATTGCGGACACTTTGTTTGTTTGCCAAATAGCAGCAGGCGAACATCTGCATGCGCACAAATATCAAGCAGCTAGTAAACATATACCACACCATGTTCGCGATGATGGAAGAGGTGAAATCGATACAACCGAAATTGAGCATTCAATCATTGGATCCTGTCCTGCACCTCCAATGTAGGTCCACCCTGCCAATAAATTCACATGCAAACCACTAGTATTACTATCTAATGACAGTACAAAAAGAGTAGCAAGATAGTAGCAAACCATGTACCTTCGTAATGAACAGCTCATAGTGCCACCAATTGGATATAAAGGTTTGGAAAAAACATGCTCCTAATGTTGAACCAGTTGGACTTTTGTGCAGCTCCACTAAAATCGAGCATCCCTGTTTGCATAGATATTGAAAGTGTGATTACTATAAAAGTGGCACTAGTTCAAGCATAGACTCACAAATATAAGCATTCCAATTTCTTAATGGGAAAAGGTAGCAAGACTGTTTCTAACCACCTGTTTGAAGGAATAAATAAAGCAACAACGACTGATGTCAGGAAGGCATACATAGTTTTTTCTGAAAAACTGAGCCATTCCTGACCTTTCCTCTTCTTTTAAGCAAATTTTGTGCAGTTCTACTAAAACAAAATGCCATCACTGCCTTGACAATTTAGTGACACTGTACAAAAGGAAATGACTTAACATTACATCATGATGTCGGGTATGTAGTAGACAGGCATTAGAGACAACATACAGACCTCCTCCGATAACATAATGAACATTAATTTTAACAAAGGTGTGACTAGCTTTACCGGGATAATTTGAGTGAACTCTACACCCTTTGTTCCTTAATATAAGATGTTTTCATGGTTCAATTTAAAGTACCCAAACGTCTAGTATTTAGAAAAACAGGTAGTAGTTTTCTTGAGCACATATCTAGGAAAGCTTGCCACACTTTATTTATGTCCATACGCTAATGCAACACCATTCGAATACTACAAATATACACTAATCCGATTGGCTAGTGCAGCGATGAGAGTAGTTATTTTATTACAGTGCAGTACAATGGTTTTCCTGAACAGATTTCAATAAACTCTAGCACTGGAAGGTTTCTATAAGAATGAACAATACAAAATGTAAAGGTAACAAGTTTCAGCATTGGTATACTAGCTGTGCATGAGCATTAAACCAAATACAGAAGTCTGAAGGTAACTAGCATTACTAACTAATGACAGTATAAAAAATTGCAAACCATGTACCTCCAAGGTAAATATCATTTCGAACTCGGGGACCTTAAAATTGCTATCCCAATCTTGATAATCGATCAAACATAAAAATTGATCGAGCGAATAAAGAGAACAGCCGGAGGAGGAGGTGCCCTCTCTTGACCTTTACTCTTGTCTTCATAATTATGCATGCGGTTTAACCAAAATAAAATGACATCAGCGCCTTGGCATTTTGGTGACCTTTGTACAAAAAATTAACTTATCTCATGAAAGTGAGGTATGTAATCTATAAGCATTAACGATGCAAAAATCTGAAGGTAGTAACAAGCTTCATCGTTGGTATCTTGGCTGTGCAACAGCATTAGAATGCCTTAGCTGAAAAATCTTTAATCGTCCACAATCAACATTAACCACGAAATGATCCGGTGACATTAAATGGCGCTGCTTAAATTTATCTATGGCATTAGGCTGAGGCGGCATTAGTTAAATGTGGCATCACTTTAGCAGTAGCATTGCTTGACTTATTTGTTGGCGTTATACCAACAGCAAAAAAGTGGCAATAAGAGCATGGGAGGCCCATTCGGACAGAGGCGCGCAAGACGATGTACCTCCACGGACGCAGAGTGGTGAGAGAGGTATGGTTGCCCGAGCAACAAATATCCAGGCAGCATATGTGGATTACGTCCCATTTTGTTCTCTTTAGCCACCTTTTTCCTATGTGAGGACAACAAACCGATCGACCTGTCATTCTCTATTGTGTTGTCATGCCTTTCTACCCTTCTTCAACCAAGATACGAGACTCGTTCCTTAGCTACTGATTTCCCCTTTTCAACCTAGATGCGGGTTCGATGCCTACTCTCTTGGGCGATACAGTCTCCCTTCCTTTCCTTATTCAACCCAGGACATGCATTAGTCTGCATGAAGGAGGGTTTCCTTTAATAGTGCAAATTATGGTTTTCGTCTGCGTGGCCAGCAGAAGCGAGAGGATAGCAAATTGGGAAGATGGTGGAGTGGAAAAAGATCCATATGCAACGACGTGCCAGATGGGGCAATAGAACAAGGGTATGGTTCGAAAAGAGGTAGCATACCTGAGGGTCGGCGGGAAGTGGCTTCGCTCGTGGTCGTCGTCCTCCGCACACACTACGGCAGCGAGCTTGGGGACGGAGGCCATCCCGCGCGGGCGCTAGGTCTGAGAGCACGGCCTTGTCGTCAGTGCGTGACCTCGCTCGCCGACGACGAGTGCGTCAACGCTGCACGTCCTTTTCTTCCCCGGCGGATCCGTGACCACCGGTGAGGAGGGAGAGAGGGGCTGTCTTTTTTAGATCTGGAGAGAGGGTGGTAGTGTGAGAAGCAAGTGGGCAGCCCTTGGCAAGAAAGCGCTGAAGCTCCAGCCTATATATCTTCTTTATACTACTAATCTTTGGAGGTGGAGTAGTGGTAGAGTAGTTTATATTTTCTGCATACAGTACCCGATTAGTCGTGTTTCAAAACTGAACGGCACGCCATTAAAAAATAAAGGTCGATAACTAATGCGGCACCTCGGGCCAAAGCGGCGGATCGCATTTTGCACGAGAAATTACACACCATGTTTCGTTGACATGTGGTCCCGTTCCACATATCGGTGAGGCGATGGCGAGTAGTAGGAGTATTTCCGAACCGGCGTGTAGGCGGGCGCGCCTTCGTGAACCGTGGCGAGCGGCAACCGTCCACCGACTCTTCGCCTTTCCCTCTCGATTTGGAACTAGCCGCATACGCTCTTCCTCTCCCTCCTCCATTTTCCTTCAGCCCTTCACCCTTTCTTACGCCATTGTTCGATCGTCTTCTCCATGGAGGAACAGGACGGAAATGACCCTGTTATTCTTGCCCGATCCGAAAGATGGCGTGGTGGAGGAACTCATTGATCGGTGCTGACGTCATCACCTCGGCTAGCATGGCAGGTTCGTTCAAGCCCATTCTCGACTCAACTAATAACATCATTACAAGGAACCCAAGAGTCAAGGCGGTTTGATCTCCCCTATCTTCTTCGCCGTGACCACGATGGCTGGCGCGCCGTCCACGGAGGCATCGTCCTGTGCAAGTTGATGCCGCTTGATAATGATACGTATGATGTTAAGATGCCATCGCTTGAGGGCAAGGCTTGGGCAGGCACAAATGGAGATTGGGTTGTTTACATTGGGTCCAACTGTGAGTGGGAACTTGTGAATGTGTACACTCGTGACCGGGTTCCACTTCAAAAATCTCAGCAGACTGCCCAGAGGTTGAGCACACGGTATTGTATACGCGTTCAAATACAATCATGGTGACTGTCTTCTCTGGAAGATAGCAATTTCTCGAGTCCCCAACCGCTCTTGGAATTACAACAACTATGAAGTTGATGCTATCTTCGACAAGCTTGTTGCCGTCCTTAGTGGTTTGACTGGATGGATATTGCTAAAAAATCAGCTTCTGTACATGGATGAGTACTGTGATGCAATTCAATACGAGGGCCTTGTGTTTGCTGCCACCACTCGTGGCACTGTTTTTGCATGGCATCCTCGTTGTTTCGGTACGTTTGTCTTCCACCGTAATTATAATTGTTTCATCCACATGCATGCGGGTTAGCAAGTTTCCCTTTAGTGCATAGTATCTTAGATTAGTATCATTGGTGGTCTCATTTATTGCCACGCATGACACATAGTAGCATCACATTTATTATGTTACGGTATCTACCCATGTTACTATAACCATCTCTCTCTTCCTTAATTGCATGCCAAATAATCATGTTTGAGAGTCCAAAGTGCATGATACTACTTATGTTACCCCCACTATGGCCAGCCTTACTAATTAACCTTCTTCTTGTGTTTCCGAGGTCCTGTGAACATTCCACCACCTATACTTGAATATTTTTATAACCAAGGGGGAGACGATGATGGTGATGATCACGAGCATGAGGACGAGCAACGCCCATATACTATTTGGCGCCTGGCAACTAATTCCGATGGATCACCTCTTCTCGTGTGTATACAGCCCATCGATGATGTTCTTGCTAAGGAAGCGGTGTAGTCTCCCATGGTCGCACTCTCCGGACCTATTCCAACACCCATTACATGGTATTCGGGATGGATACTAGTGTGCTAGCGCCAACTCCTTCTCCCTGGTACAGAATTGATAGTCTTGGAGAAAACTCGCTCTTCCTTGGACAAAACTATCCAATGATGGTGAAAGGCGATCAAGCTGCTGTTGACACAATGTTACTACCATTTATGAGAAGCAAGCGTGTCTATACCTCGGACATTTGGGTGGTTCCCTACCACGATGCGATATAGTAGGTCGCTTCACTGGATGATCAGTCCGCGTTGGTCTCGGATCGACAATGGATGGCCCATCGAGAGAATCACTTGTGGTTCAAAGCAAGCGTTTCCAACGCCGAGGAATGGTTGAGTTGAAGTTCATTTAATTGCTTGTTATTTGTTGTGTGGTGAAAACTTTAGTATTTATAATGTATCCTCGTTTTCGATGTGGGTTGATGACCTGTTGTATGTAATAAAATGATATGCCTGTGATAAACTTACTAAATTTATGAATGGCTTTCGAGTTGCTTCTGTGAGTGAGTGGTGCGACGAGGCAAACAAATAATTTCGAATACATAATTGTACGTGCATTGCAACAGGTTATCGGATGAGGCCAATCAACAATAGTAGTACACTATTTGTACTAGCTTCACATGCTTCGGCGTCGTCTTTGGTGTTTTCTTGTAGCCATATTGTACTACGTAACCAGCACCTCGAATCCTCAATACTAGTAGTACTATATAGTAGTAGGAGTAGTAGGGTGGCATGGGTCGAGAACAAGCATTCACGTCCGAGTGCGGCACACGCCACCGGCACAACTTCCATCGACACCATATTTCTTGGAGTCCGTGCTAGAGCAATCTCTTCAACCTCATCATTTCTCTAACTCAGCCATCGGCAAGGCGAGTTGGGGGTTTGCCGATAGTCGGTTTCCTTAACTGCGGTCCCACTTGTAAGGCCAACTGCAACGACGACCCCAAAGCGGACCTCCGTTTTGCACGAACTCAATGATAATTTTGACTAGAAAAGCAAGACCAAAGAAAACAAGAACCACAAGAATACATTTTACTACTCACCTGTAAGTTGGATTAGTACCTTCTTGATGCATTCATTGTTGATCTGCGGAGGCTCGATCTTGCGTGCTTCTTTCTTCTTCGAGTGTAAAGAAGTAGACGTTGCTTCCTCGCATCTAGTCTCATGTCTAGCCTCTATTCTAGTACTCCCTCGGTCCATTTTTCTCTGCGTCTAAGTAGCAACATGCATACCAAGTAGGAGTATCAACAAGTGCACTAATCTCATCTATAGCCTCTGTGCTAGCTAAAAGTGATAGAACATCTACTAAATTGCGCTCTATCAATATATGGATGTACTCTTCTTCCCAATACAAAAACTTGCATCCATTCTACTCCCTCCGTTGCACAATACATGCCTTCTATTTGTCAAAATATATATGTATCTAGACATGTTTTAGTATATAGGTACATCCATTTTCGGACAAATGGAAGTCAAGTATTTTGGAGCGGAGGGAGTACACAATAAATTTTTAAGTTAGCACAACTAGTCTAATCCGAGAGCACAACCGAAGATTTGGTCAGGTTCTTCCTCCTTTTGCCGACACACAGGACATCCAGCATCCAGTCGTGTCATGAAAGAAAATAGAGTGGTAGTTGAAGCCACGAGATGTGCATCTTAGGTTAAACTGTAAATAGAATCTTACTACTCTGAGTAACTCCAAAAGCGGCCACCGAAGATCTTTCTTGGATTTGTTTTCATCACCGACGTCGAGGTGAAAGATGTGCAGGTTCGATTGGGTCCGCTTGCGTTTTCAGCGACATGTGGGACCGCATGTGAGCAAGCAGATGATGGGCTCCAGCGTCCGATGGCTGGCTGAGAAGAGAGATCTGAGTGCTTGAGCACGGACTGCAGGAAATTTGTTCTACGTGCCTCGATATAGGCTCGATATAGTGGCATGGCATGGGCCATAACTAGCATTCACGTCTAGCGATGCGACACGCCACCCACACGAGTCCCATCCGACACCAATTTTCTTGGAGTCCGTGCTACAGCCATCTCTTCTCCCTCCTGTTTTCTCAGCCATCGCGCGGTGGGCGGGATGGGGGTTTGCCGATAGTCGATTTGCTCAACTACGGTCCCACTTGTAAGTGAAAATGCAACACCGCACGCATTCTTGCTTGAGCGGCGTGCTGGACCAACCGTGTGGGGGTGCGACGCGAACACGGCAGGCTTTTCCTTTTGAACTCGTAACTTGTAAAATTTGGTTCTGCTCCATGGCGCGATCCATAGAGTAATGAGAAGTTTGGTTCTGGCGCCGTTCATGCATGGAGTACGTACGAAAATTATGAAGTTGATGCGAAAGGTAAGATAATTACTGTAGTATCATATACTACTACATGGATTTGTGGAAAGATAAAAATACATACGGATCCATCAACGACATCCTCACGCCCTAGTGCTTGGTCACCAACCGGCGTGTGAGGAGCAGCGGCGTTGGCGGCGAGCTCAACGTGCTTACGAGCAGTGCCGTCTAAGGTTGCCCTGCGGTCCAAGAAGGCCAGCGTCCTATCGTCCTCCTCTTGCATGCGGCGTGAAGCGTGGGTGATTATGTCGATGGTGTCTTCTTGTGCCGGCTGCTTGGCGGCCTTGACCTCGAGGTGGACATTCTCCGTGTGACGGCCAGGCGATCTCGAGGCCACCGGTCGTCGAAGAGTTTGTCACCATAGTATTTATTCTGAGAGGAGTAGTACATTTTTGTGACATGCATTACTAGATATTGCTAGTCAAATACTAAAATCCAGATGGGCGTGGTAGTACTCCTAAATCCGGAAGGTGGTGCTACTAGTACTACTAGTAGTACTACCAATGTAGTACTCCTAGGAGTACTAACCTTTGTACTACCCGTTGGTCAAATTATTACGTGCTTCTCCTCACAGTGAAGTGACAAGACCCTGTGCCAGAGATGACACCAGAGTATAGGCGCTGTGTTCGGCATACCATAGTCAGCCTCACCGTCTGCAGTCACTATCATCATGGCTGTAGAGCTAGCCTGCTTACAACTAGCCATGTTTGACATAATTTCCCATGCATAGATGCCCGTGCATTGCACGGAACACCAAGATTGGGGTGGGCGGCTCGGCGTGACCATCGCGCCAGATTTTTCCACGGCCTTCTAGATGTGGTGGGGAGGAGATAAGGCTGATTGTGAGAGACAAGGAGTTGTTTGTAAATAGGGAACAAGTGAGGGCATCTTTCTGCAAAAATGGAGAAGCTTGGTTTGTATGCGCCAGATCTAGATCCGACGACTATTGGTGAAAGATGGGAGGCACAACATCATCACCAACTCAGGACCTGTTTGATTCGCAGGATTTTGAAAACGCAGGAATAGGACACGGCAATATTACAAGTTTCAAACTGATATTACAAATGTTAGGAGTAATGCACACCTAGGAAGAGGGAATTACTAGGAAGTTTATGTAAGAACTTTCGTTACTTTAGGTGGATGCAGTGTTATCATACAAACTAAAATCCACCGCCCTGACAAGTCACTAATGGGCAAATAAGTTTTCGAGTCTCTGGCCACTTGATGTTTCAAAAACAAATTCAGCTTCTGCGGAGACTTTGTCATTTAGGCTTAGACGCTTGCGGTGATCAGCACACCATTCATTGTTGCGCCAGAGAACGTCAAACCTCATTACCTTGAGCACACTTGCCTCCAGAACAAAGAACCTGGCCAATTTAATCTCAGATGTGCTGCCTCGGTAGTCGATCAAATCAATTTCTGTAAGATGGAGATCAAGGCATTCGATGAGATTGTTATAGTGCAGCACATTTTTCACTTTTGGGTCCTTTTTTATCTGCAAAAGAAGAGAACATATTAGAGCAGCTGGCTGCATAAGATTGCCATGTCATCAAGAGGTACCAATATCATTCGCTCATACGATAGGGTTGGCTGGCTAGTGATATTTTTTCACTCTCTCTCTCTCTCTATCTGTCTGTTTCCTCTCATTTAACTAGGAGCATGTGAAGAGCTTGGACATTTGTTTCCTTCCACTTTGTGTCCGATGCCATATTTACATAAAAAGTATGCCACATAATACGCATCGATGTCAAATCAAAAGATTTTGGCACCGCTCTCGCGATGTGAGAGAGTTGGCACCGCTGTGCACACAGAGACCCACATGTATAAACAAATCAATCAAACCAACTACACCAGCCTCTCACTCTCCCAAACAAGTGTTTTTATTTCCTCGGTCCTCTCTCTCTCCCATGCAGTGTTTTTCATTGCGTGAGTTAATTTGGCACGGAGCAAAGTAGGTGATCCAGATTGGGGCACCAGGTGAGCAATGGAGGGGCATCGATGCCAAATGCATCACAAATGAATTTGGCACGTGTTTTGGCCTACATAGCCCACTTTTGTACTCCCTCCGTCCCAAAATTCTTGTATTAAATTTGTCTAAATACGGATGTATCTAGTTATATTTTAGTGTTAGATACATCCATATCTAATCAAATGTAAGACAAGTATTTTGGAGACGGAGAATCTACTAAATATTTAGTATAAAATTTTGACCATAGATTTACCTAAGAAAATGCCAATGCATGTCACTAAAAATTACACCATTTGAAATTATGTTCAAATACGAATCCAATGATATAGTTCTTAGTGACATGCATTAAGATTTTGTCAGTTAAATCTATGGTCAAATTTTGATACTACAATATTGGAATAGTAAACCAGTACGGAGGTAGTACTTGCCCTTAGGGTAACCATAGAGTTCTTGGAGTAGTCTAAGTTACTTTCCACTATGACTAGCCTAGGCTACTATAGTAGTACTGACATAAAAATGATGCAGGTGATCACGTGAGAAAAAATACTAAAAACATTTCTTTTAGTGCAGTGCGTAGATGTAGTTTTGAACATACACTTGTCATCGTAATTTGGGAAAATTACGAAAAAATTGAGCTACGTTGTGATTACCGTTTACTAATAGGAAAGAAGTTTCACCTCAATGAGTAGCTTCTCCGTGCATGGAAAGCATGTAAGGAATCCAACAACTTGATCCAGATTGGGGCCGATAGATTTTAGTGCTAAGATCTTCACTGTGCGCATGGACTGGGTCAAGCTTGTGGGAATCATTTTTGGAAAACGGTCGTAAATACATCAAGAAGAAATTTAAAAATGTGAATTTCAAGAAGACGGAGAAGAAGATGAGTGCTGTACCTGAATGATTATGGATCCAATAAAGAGTTCGGAGAATTTGGCAGACGAGTACACCAACGCTGTCAATTTCGGCGCGTTAATGAACCTGATTTTTGTTGGACCTTCTAGATCCGATACAAGCAATCTCTCAAGGAAAGGCGCATTCTCAATGACCATAACGTGGAACAGCTGGAGTGATCTCTTCCCAATTGATGTCTTATTGCGGGGCCAGCAAGACACATAAATCCATCGGAGATTTGATGGAGGCTAATGAACCCGTGGATCTGCTCAAGATGAAGGTACTCGGCCTTGATACAGCTGCGGAGCAGGTGCTCCATAGCCTTCTTCGAGATGACAACGTCGAAGAGTTCGAGCTGCTTGAGTTGAGGGAGAAGAAGGCGGGTGCGGCATTAACTGGGGAAGATAGCGGGAGCTGAAGCTGGCCTTGGCGCAGCGTTGGCGTGAGCGGAGCCAGCGGATGTTGAAGGCGACATTGTCCAGCTTCAAAGCTGAGCTCCCGAGCTGATCTAGGGCGGGGATAAGAACCACTCGTCGAACTTGGGTTGGACCTTGCAGTTGGTACTAAACATGCGGATGTCAAAGGCGTCTGGCTGGTCCAGTGCGATGAAACGATCTTGGAGACTGCGGCCATGCATTTGCAATCCCGTCGCGGAGGCAGCTATCGACGGTGAGGTTGAGGGGGACTGGCCTTGAGGGGCGCCACCGCCGGAGAGCAGGGCGGTCCGCATGGCAGATTTGGTGGGAGGAGGCCAATGATGACGAGCAGCATGTCGTCGGGAGGCCTGATGAAGTCGAGCTTGCGGATGCGGTTTTGCCTCGAGCCGCCTCCGGCTTGTTGGCTGCCTCGCCGTCCATCTCAACTTGGTGGCGGCCTTGGTGTACGATGTCTTTGGTGTGTGTTGTGTCTTTGGGTGTCTTGTGAGTCGTCATACATGCATGCCGCCCATGGTGGTGAATTGTGCGTGAGTTCGTCTTTCGCGCACAAGAAGTTTGCCCTCTAGTTTACTTATTTTCACCCACCGCCACATGGGCGGCACACCAAGATCTGAACACGAGCTGACAACGCAGCATGTGGATTGGTTGACCGGTCAACTAAACAATATATAGAGCTATACGCTGACACAGTGAGCGTATAATCCGTCGGTATAGAGAGTTCGAGTGAGAGGGGAGGCCCATGAGAGATAGCAGAGAGAGAGAGAGAGAGAAAGAGCTACTCCCTCCGTTCGATAATGTAGTTACAACATTTTTTGAAGTCAAACTTTTGAAACTTTGACCAAGTTTATAAAGAAATTACTTATATCTACAATACCAAAGATAAATGATAGTATGAAGTAAGTACATGTTGTGATGAATCTAATGATCGTTCAAGATGTAAATTTTTTTCTCCAAATATAACTGGTCAATCTTTTCTGAGGTTTGACTTTTCAAAACACCCATATGCTTATGGACGTGTGAGTCCCTATCGAGAGAGAGAGAGAGAGAGAGAGAGAGAGAGAGAGAGAGAGAGAGAGAGAGAGTGAAAAAAGTGTGTGTGCGTGTGAAAGAGACATGGACAACACACGATGAAAGTGGAAAAAAGGCGTGCGTGTCTTATGCAAACATATCACACATGCATCTTCGACAACGGAGGCAAGGTGAGGAGATAGTGTGTGGTTGTTTGGAACCGAGAGAGGAAGACCCTAGCACGTGGCCAAGAGGGGTCGACAAACAAGGAAGAGAGGTCGAGAGAGGCGTCTGGAGAAAATGCAGACATGGGGAGGAGAGAGTGTATGTTTGTCATAGAGATCCCACGGAGATCGTGATGGGACTACATGGGTGGGAGATCGAGTGACAAGGTGTGTGCGCGATAGAAGATGCCCCGAGAGATATCGAGATAGACTTATGGATGGAAGGAGACAATCATGTGTTCACGATGGCTAGTAAGAGATAATCATACTTAGGGAGTGCTTGTGCCTATGGCCCTGTTTGGATAGTCTAACTCAGTTAGAGGTTAGAGTTAGATTCTAACCCTGAACTAACTCTAAGTAAAGAGGTGTTTGGATGCAAGGGTTAGATGGAGCACGGATCTGTGAGGCACCTTCACAGGCGGTGCGAGAGAGGGAGGGAGGAGAGGACGAAAAGCTTCGAGGAAGTGGGGAGGGATCTGCTGCGGAGAGCGAGAGAAAAAAGTGTTTATTAGTGGTCTCGAGAAGAACCAACCCAAATAAGCACCTCTTGGATGGGTTAGTTTTTTGGATGGGTTAGATGCATCTAACCTAAACTAACCCTCTGTTTGGATCTTTTGGGTTAGTTAACCCCAAACTAACCCAAACTAACTCTAACCCATGGATCCAAACAGAGCCGATGATGGAGTGAGGATTATGGTACTTAGGGGGTGCGTGTCACATGGAGAGAGAACAACAAGGCGGAGAGTGTTGGATCATGGCCGAGACATGTGTATATGTGAACGAGGAGATATAAGGCCAGTTTGGCTTGCGTCGTGAGCATCTTTGCGTGGCACAGGGGTTGTGGCTAGATTTCATGCACACTTGTTTGGTTGCTACCTGTGAAAAAGAAAGCCACTGGGCTGGGTTCCTGCACTTTAATTAGCTTTGGCTGAACTCCGGACAACGCAAGTAGCCTGGCCCAAGTGACCGATTTCAAGCGCTGGCCGTGCACAGTAGATGCGGCCACAAGGCTAACATCAACATGGATGGATATTAGCATTAAATAATTGATGCATGTATTGATTGATGGGACGTTGATGCTTTGCCTGGCCCAGGCATGAAGCAAACGCTTCAGCACCACACAAGCCAGGCCAGGCAGAAATGTTTTACATCTCACGTCCACACCAGGCAGTACCGGCCATCAAGGCATGAGGGTCAGGTCACGAACCAAACTGACCAATAAAGTTTAAGAGAATTTGAGGAGCCCCGATAAGGCTGAGTGGTGCGTCAGATAGCTGAGAGGGAAAGAGATATTCCATCCGCTCGATAATGCAAAGGTTGCATGTAAATTTTTAGAAGTCAAACTTTGGAAACTTTGATCAGGTTTACGCAAATGTTATTTATATCTACAATACCAAAGATACATCATACAAAACTACTTCTCATGGTGAATCTAATGGTATATGTTAGCCGTACTAGATGTAATTCTTTTCTCCACGTACATGGTCAAACTTTGTGATGTTTGACTTTTCAATAAATCTATGTGCTATGGATGGAGGAGAGTGCCTCAGTCGAGACAGATCAAGTGCGTGAAAAGGAGAATGAGTAAGTGTGCAAAAAGAGTATTTGTGTGAAAGAGAAAGTGACAACAAACGATAAATTAGAGAGAGTGTGTTTTTTCGTTTCTTATGCGAACATATCACGTATGCATCTCCGAGATGAAAAAGCGAGGTGAGGAGATACATGAAGATAGCTAGTGTGTGATTGTTTGCAACGGAGAGAGACACCCCTATAGCGCATGTCCAATAGAGGTCTGGCCAACAAAGAAAAAAGGTCGAGAGGGACACATGGATGGCATGGGCGCATGGGGAGGGAGAGAGGTGTGTTTGTGATAGAGAGATCCCTCGAGATCGTGAGGGACTATATGGGTGGGAGATTGAGGGAGTGCATGCGCGATAGAAAGATGCCCGAGAGAAATCGAGATAGACCATGCACATGTTTGTGATGGAGACTAAGATTAGCTAGTCATATACATATGGGGGGACTGCGTGTGCCTACAATTGAGTGAGAGACCATCATACTTGGCTAGCTGGGCATGAGATTGTGTGTGTGTGTGTGTGCGTGTGAGATGGAGAGAGAACGAGGGAGAGAGATAGAGTTTTAGATGGGCCTATCAGTGCAGTGAGATATGCATGTGTATGTGTGACCAGGTGGATGGAGAGTTTGAGAGAGAGGGGGGAAGAGCTCAGAGGCGACATAGTGGTGCGTGAGAGAGTTACGGGCAAAGAGCCAAGGAATTTGTGTGCGTCTGATGAGTGCACCCAAGATATCTAGCTTGGACTAGCTAGAGTATCATACATAGTGTCTTGAGAGAGACCTATAGATGGTGTATATATGCATGCGAACTAGAAAGACCCCCCCACACACAAAGAGAGAGAGAGAGAGAGAGAGAGAGAGAGAGAGAGAGAGAGAGAGGGAGAGAAAGGGAGAGTGACCCACAAGGTTTTGTGTGGGATGCGTCTGTGTAATTGAAGATTGTCGGCGAGAGAGTGAGAGAGAGAGAGAACATGAGTCCGGGAGAGGGGGAGGTCGCGTTTTATGCATCAAAGACTGATATAAACCATGTTTTGATATAAACTTGCATTCAAATATTTAAATTGGAGAACATGTTGTCTGCAATCCACACATGAGCGGATATATGCGTATATCAAACAAGTTCATTAATTTGACTTTCAACATGTTCATGGAGTACTATAACACTGTACAACATGCTACTCAATTGAGGTGTTCAATTTTGCATTTAGTTCACTATTTTGACCTACTGAATGAGCTAGTTCATTGAATCGAGATATTTCATTTTGGGTTTGATTCGCGTTTTTGAGTGGGTCAACTATTTGTCATATAGTAAATCGCTAGCAACAAGCATGTAAAAACACATTATTCCTGAGCATCATCTCTCCATCTAAAAAAGAAGTGGCAAGCCAAAATTTGATTCGAATCGACTTGGTAAGGTAGACGTGGATGCTCATTCTCCCAAAATTTGAACGAACCGTTAAACATCCTCTCTGCTCGGTGGAATTCGCCCGAGCAAATAAATGGGAGACGCGAAATTACCTTCCTATGTGGGACACGCATCAATTGGCCCGTTGTACATCGAGGGTAGGTTCGTAAATTCATCCAAGCGCGCCTTTTCCTCGGCTGAAATGACATGTGCCAAATAATTTATAAACCATGGTTGGCAAAACACGCTCTCCTACTTGAAATAGCCCGCGCCCACTATTTCAAAACACGCTCTCCTACTTGAAATAGCTCGCGCCCACTATAGTTCAAAACACGTCCTCCTCGCCGAAATCGCTCCCGCCCACTATTTGGGGAGAAGCAAAGTTACTCTACTATCCCGACCCTCGGTACAGACCCAGGCCGAGAAGCCTATAGGCAAGGGTAGAACTGTAACTCCCCTCACATTTCAGACAAATCGTCCGTAAGACATGGTTTCACTCCTCCCAATCCCCCGCCCGCCCCATTCATACCTCGTGGGCATCAAATCACCTTCTCCTCGAAGCTCCCTTCTCCCGAGCATGAAACCTCAGCCCCCACCTCCATGACGCCCCCACCGCACCAATTTCATAGCCGCCCTCCTCCCTAATGCCGGAGGCGCTGTCCAATTGCCATCGTGCCTTTGGGCCGTGTGCCTCTTACTCCTTCTGCCGGTGCTGCCTCGGCAATGACGCGTGAACTGTCTGCGGAGCGATTCATCCCGCCGTTGTTCACGGCGCGGGCCAACTCCAACCGGATCCGTCCGAGTCTGGCGCTGCTTCAGCGTGGCCGTCGGCCGAAGGCGACATCGCTCTTTCCTCGCCGGTCACCACCGCAAGAACCGCTGACCTCACCGACTCGGCAGCCGGACCTGCCTACTTTGTTGGAAATATGCCCTAGAGGAAATAATAAAATGGTTATTATTATATTTCATTGTTCATGATAATTGTCTATTGTTCATGCTATAATTGTATTAACTGGAAATCGTAATACATGTGTGAATACATAGACCACAACATGTCCCTAGTGAGCCTCTAGTTGACTAGCTCGTCGATCAATAGATGGTTATGGTTTCATGAGCATGGACATTGGATGTCATTGATAACGGGATCACATCATTAGGAGAATGATGTGATGGACAAGACCCAATCCTAAGCATAGCACAAGATCGTGTAGTTCGTTTGCTAAAGCTTTTCTAATGTCAAGTATCATTTCCTTAGACCATGAGATTGTGCAACTCCCGGATACCGTAGGGAATGCTTTGGGTGTACCAAAGCGTCACAACGTAACTGGGTGGCTATAAAGGTGCACTAAAGTTATCTCCGAAAGTGTCTGCATTGGGTTGTACGAATCGAGACTGGATTTGTCACTCCGTATGACGGAGAGGTATCTCTGGGCCCACTTGGTATTGCATCATCATAATGACCTCAATGTGACTAAGTAGTTAGTCACGGGATCATGCATTACGGAACGAGTAAAGTGACTTGCCGGTAACGAGATTGAACGAGGTATTGGGATACCGACGATCGAATCTCGGGCAAGTAACGTACCGATTGACAAAGGGAATTGTATACGGGATTGCTTGAATCCTTGACATCGTGGTCATGTCTGCATGGTTCCCGAACCCGTAGGGTCTACACACTTAAGGTTCGATGAAGCTAGAGTTGTTATGGGAAATAGTATGTGGTTACCGAAGGTAGTTCGGAGTCCCGGATGTGATTCCGGACGTCACGAGGAGTTCGGAATGGTCCGGCGGTGAAGATCGATATATTGGACAAAGGGTATTGGAGTCGGAAGTGTTCCGGGTGCGAACTATGGCCAGCATGACCGAAAGGTGTTTGGGAGCCCGACAAGTGTTGGAGGGCCTCATGGGTCAAAGGGAAGGGAAAACCAGCCCACTAAGGGGTGGTGCGCACCCACACCCTTTCCACGTTACTTGGGGAGGTGGGGCGCCTCCACCTGGCTTGGGAGGCAAGCCTCCACCTGCTTGGCTTGGGGGGCAAGTCTCCCTAGGATTTTCCCTAGGGAGATCCAATCTGCTTGGCCGCCGCCCCCTAGGGGAAACCCTAGGGCGCCTCCCCCTCTCCCCTTGCCCCTATATAGTGGAGGGGTGGGAGGGCAGCCGCACCTCTTCCTGGCGCAGCCCTCTCCTCCTCCAACAACACTTCCTCCTCCTCCGTAGTGCTTAGCGAAGCTCACTTGGGAGAACCACGAGCTCCATCACCACCACGCCAGGCCGCCGGAGTTCTCCCTCAAATTCTCCGCTCCCCTTGCTGGATCAAGAAGGAGGAGACGTCCCGGGCTGTACGTGTGTTGAACGCGGAGGCGCTGTCCGTTCGGCGCTAGATCGGATCTTCCGCGATTTGAATCGCCGCGAGTACGACTCCATCAACCGTGTTCTTGTAACGCTTCCGCTTAGCGATCTTCAAGGGTATGAAGATGCACTCCTTTTCTCTCATTTCTAGCATCTCCTAGATTGATCTTGGTGACACGTAGGAAAATTTTGAATTATTGCTACGTTCCCCAACGATGGCATCATGAGCTAGGTCTATGCGTAGATTCTATGCACGAGTAGAACACAAGTAGTGTGGGCGTTGGTTTTGTTCAATATGCTTACTGTTACTAGTCCTATCTTGTTTCGACGGTATTGTGGGATGAAGCGGCCCGGACCGACCTTACACGTACGTTTACGTGAGACAGGTTCCACCGTCTGACATGCACTTGTTGCATAAAGGTGGCTAGCGGGTGCCAGTCTCTCCCACTTTAGTCGGATCAGATTCAATGAAAAGGGTCCTTATGAAGGGTAAATAGCAATTGTCATATCACCGTTGTGGCTTTTGCGTAGGTAAGAAATGTTCTTGCTAGAAACCCATAGCAGCCACGTAAAACATGCAACAACAATTAGAGGACGTCTAACTTGTTTTTGCAGGGTATGCTATGTGATGTGATATGGCCAAAAAGAATGTGATGAATGATATGTGATGTATGAGATTGATCATGTTCTTGTAATAGGAATCACGACTTGCATGTTGATGAGTATGACAACCGGCAGGAGCCATAGGAGTTGTCTTAATTTATTGTATGACCTGCGTGTCATTAAATAACACCATGTAATTACTTTACTTTATTGCTAAACCGTTAGCCATAGTAGTAGAAGTAATAGTTGGCGAGACAACTTCATGTAGACACGATGATGGAGATCATGGTGTCATGATGGTGACGAAGGTGATCATGCCGTGCCTCAAAGATGGAGATCAAAGGCGCAAGATGATATTGGCCATATCATGTCACTTTATGATTTGCATGTGATGTTTGTCATGTTTACATCTTATTTGCTTAGAATGATGGTAGCATAAATAAGATGATCCCTCATAAAATTTCAAGAAAGTGTTCCCCCTAACTGTGCACCGTTGCGAAGGTTCGTTGTTTCGAAGCACCACATGATGATCGGGTGTGATAGATTCTAACGTTCGCATACAATGGGTGTAAGCCAGATTTACACATGCAAAACACTTAGGTTGACTTGACGAGCCTAGCATGTACAGACATGGCCTCGGAACAAGAGACCGAAAGGTTGAACATGAGTCATATAGCAGATGCGATCAACATGAAGATGTTCACCGATGATGACTAGTCCGTCTCACGTGATGATCGGACACGGCCTACTTGACTCGGATCATGTATCACTTAGATGACTAGAGGGATGTCTATCTGAGTGGGAGTTCATTAAATTAGATGAACTTAATTATCATGAACATAGTCAAAAGGTCTTTGCAAATTATGTCATAACTTGCGCTTTAGTTCTACTGTTTTAGATATGTTCCTAGAGAAAATTTAGTTGAAAGTTGATAGTAGCAATTATGCGGAGAAGGCTTATGTCCTTAATGCACCGCTTCGGTGTCTTTGAACCTCGAACGTCGTCTGTGGATGTTGTGAACATCTGACATACACGTTTTGATGACTACATGATAGTTCAGTAATGTTAAATGGTTTAGAATTGTGGCGCCGAAGACGTTTTTGAAACATCGCGGAACATATGAGATGTTCCAAGGGCTGAAATTGGGATTTCAGGCTCGTGCCCACGTCAAGAGGTATGAGACCTCCGACAAGTTTCTTAGCCTACAAACTAATTGAGAAAAGCTCAATCGTTGAGCTTGTACTCAGATTGTCTGGGTACAAAAATCACTTGAATCGAGTGGGAGTTAATCTTCCAGATGAGATAGTGATGTTTCTCCAAAGTCATTGCCACCAAGCTACTAGAGCTTCGTGATGAACTATAACCTATCAGGGATAGATATGATGATCCTTGAAATATTCGCAATGTTTGACACCGCGAAAGTAGAAATCAAGAAGGAGCGTCAATTGTTGATGGTTAGTGAAACCACTAGTTTCAAGAAGGGCAAGGGAAAGAAGGGATACTTCATGAAATGGCAAATCAGTTGCTGCTCTAGTGAAGAAACCCAAGGTTGAACCCAAACCCGAGACTAAGTGCTTATGTAATGAGGGGAACGATCCAAGCGAGAACTACTCTAGATTCTTGTTAGATGAGAAGGCTGGCAAGGTCGACAGAAGTATATTGGATATACATTATATTGATGTGTACTTTACTAGTACTCCTAGTAGCACCATGGTAATAGATACCGGTTCAGTTGCTAAGTGTTAGTAACTCGAAATAAAAGGCTATGGAATAAACGGAGACTAGCTAAAGGTGAGATGATGATATGGTTTGGAAGTGTTTCAAGGTTGATGTGATCAAGCATCACATACTCCCTCTACCATCGAGATTGGTGTTAAACCTAAATAATTTTTATTTGGTGTTTGCGTTGAGCATAGACATGATTGGATTATGTTTATACTTAATACTGATTTATTCATTTAAGGAGAATAATGGTTACTCTGTTTATTTGAATAATACTTTCAATGGTCTTGCACCTAAAATGAATGGTTTATTGAATCTCGATCGTAGTGATACACATGTTCATGCCAAAATATATAAGATAGTAATGATATAGTGCCACCTACTTGTGGCACTGCCATTTGAGTCATATTGGTATAGAACGCATGAAGAAGCTCCATGTTGATGGATCTTTGGACTCACTCGTTTTTGAAAAGATTGAGACATGTGAACCATGTCTATTGGTATATACGCATGAAGAAACTCCATGCATATGGACCGTTTGGACTCACTTGATTTTGAATCACTTGAGACATGCAAATCATACCACATGGGCAAGATGACTGAAAGCCTCATTTTCAGTAAAATGGAACAAGAAAGCAACTTGTTGGAAGTAATACATTTTGATGTGTGCAGTCCAATGAGTGCTTAGGCACGCAGTGGATATCGTTATGTTCTTACTTCACAGATGATTTTATACTAAGTATATTTACTTGATGAAACACAAGTCTGAATTATTGAATGGTTCAAGTAATTTCAGAGTGAAGTTGAAGATAAATCGTGACAGGAGGATAAAATGTCTATGATATGATCATAGAGATGAATATCTGAGTTCTTGAGTTTGGTACACAATTGAGACATTGTGGAAATTGTTTCACAACTAACACCGTCACGGAACACCATAGTGTGATGGTGTGTCCGAACATCATAGCTGCACCCTATTGGATGTGGCGCAAACCATGATGTCTCTTATCGAATTACCACTATCGTTTATGGGTTAGGCATTAGAGACAACCGCATTCACTTTAAATAGGGCACCACGTAATTCCGTTGAGACGACACCGCATGAACTATGGTTTAGAGAAACCTAAGCTGTCGTTTCTTAAAAGTTTGGGGCTGCGACGCTTATGTGAAAAAGGTTTCAGGATGATAAGCTCAAAGCCAAAGCGGATAAATGCATCTTCATAGGACACCCAAAACAGTTGGGTATACCTCCTAATTCAGATCCGGAAGAAAAAGTGATTGTTTCTGGAAACGGGTCCTTTCTCGAGGAAATGATTCTCTCGAAAGAATTGAGTGGGAGGATGGTGGAGACTTGATGAGGTTATTGAACCGTCACTTCAACTAGTATGTAGCAGGGCATAGGAAGTTGTTCCTGTGGCGCCTACATGAATTGAAGTGGAAGCTGATGATAGTGATCACAAAACTTCAGATCAAGTCACTACCAAACCTCGTAGGTCGACAAGGATGCGTACTACTTCAGAGTGGTACGTAATCACATCTTGGAGGTCATGTTGCTAGACAACAATGAACCTACGAGCTATGGAGAAGCGATGGTGGGCCCGGATTCTGATGAATGGCTCGATGCCATAAAATCTGAGAGGATCCATGTGTGAAAACAAAGTATAGACTTTGGAAAAACTACTTGATGGTTGTAAGGCTGTTGGGTGCAGATGGATTTTAAAAGGAAGACAGACAATGATGGTAAGTGTCACCATTAAGAAAGCTCGACTTGTCGTTAAGATGTTTTCCGACAAGTTCAAGGAGTTGACTACGATGAGACTTTCTCACTCGTAGCGATGCTAAGAGTCTGTTGGAATTATATTAGCAGTTACTGCATTATTTATGAAATCTTGCAGATAGGATGTCAAAAACATTATTTCCTCAACGATTTTCTCGAGGAAAGGTTGTATGTGATACAACCAGAAGATTTTGTCAATCCTGAAAGATGCTAATAAGTACGCAAAGCTCCAGCAATCCTTCTAAGGACTGGAGTAAGCATCTCGGAGTTGGAATGTACGCTTTGATGAGATGATCAAAGATTTTGGGTTTATACAGAGTTTATGAGAAACTTGTATTTCCAAAGGAGTGAGTGGGAGCACTAGGAGTGAGTGGAATGCTGCTCCTGCTCCTCCCAAGTCCTCAGTTGCTCCTACAAAGTCCTCAGCAGTTCCAACAAAGTCCTCAACACCTGTGCATCTGGCCACGTGCCAAAGGACTGCAGGCATCTCCATTGCCTCTGGTGTTTCAAAGAAGTTCCTCAGCTGCACCAAATTCTTCATCTGGCCCGACTCTGCTGAAGACTAAGGCCACAGCTGGACGAGGTCCTCGGCCAAGTCCCAAGAAGAAACAGGTCGCCTTCCAAGAGCCACCTAAAGATGATGAGGCTGATGATGATGAACTTGCGGAAATCATCAGAGACCGCCAAGAAAGGGCCGCTAAAGCCAAAGGCACACCTGTGCCACTGCTGTTGGATCCAAGAGCGATCCTAGACTACATTGATCTACGCACAAGGACCCAAACACTCCTATGCACGACTTCAAGTTGACACCTGCCAAAGTCACATCTTGACTCATTTCATCCAAGAGGAGAAATGGAAATTTGATACGGCCAGAGAGATCAAGAAATCGCAGTACAGAAAGGAGAATCTGCTGAAGAAAAACGTTGTCAAGATGACAACTGAAGAACTTATCAAGATGCAGGATGACATCAAAGCCCTCAGCGACAAATTTGACTCCTATTATGCTGATTGGCAAGGAGCCAAAGTCAGATTAAATCAACCCGACGAAGAAATTCACCAATGTTGCTGCCCCAACGCAACAAGAAATTCCTCAGTGGAGCCTCACTCAGCAGATCGAAGAACATGCCAAGACACCGATGAAGTTCGAACTCTTTGAAGACAATGCTAGTTCCAGGGCTGATGATCCCATTCCAACGGCTGAAGAAATTGCCGGGGCATCCACTAGTAGTGCGCTGAAGAAGCCCGAACAAGTCAGTATAATTGCACAGTTGCACCCGAGGAAAACCAACCAGATTCCTCGGCTCCTCCTGCGCCAACACCAACTCCAATTCTTCCATCCGCCTCGATGTGAAGAAGACCAAGGCTGCAGAACGAGCTGCAGTGAAGAAACGGAAAGCATCAGCTGCGTCAAATTCTTCGGATGTGAATAAAATGAAGCCAATGACCAGCTCCTTTGAAAATCCTATTGATGCTATTCCAATTTCCTCAATTCCATCAAAGGACCTTGTTCCTTTTGATGAAGATATGAGATCCCAAGCGGATCTGATGAAGAAAATCATTCTGCTGCTTCGAGAGCAGATTGATGAAGAAATTGAAGTGGAAGCAATCCCTTCAATCCCAATCATTTCCTCGCCTATGCCTCGGTTCACGGTGAAGAGGCCGGTGTTGAGGAAATTGAAGAAGACGTGGATATTGGAAGCACAACGCCCGTGATGAACGATGAATTTTGGGAAAGTCAGCATCCAAATTCTCCACTCTTCACCCCAATCCAACAGATTCCTCAGTCCCCTGCTCCAACAGTTCAAATTGGCTCTGAAGAAACTCATCCCACTTCATCTGTCCATGAAGAAATTCCAGCCACTAGCGCTGATGAACCTGCTACTGCTGATCCTCGATGCACTCAGAGGAACAAGAAATTCCTCGACTGAAGAACACGAGATTGCGATTCCGGAGGTCGTGATGCAACTCATCGACACTCCTTTGTCAAAGCCAAAGAATCCCTTCTCAACAAAGCAAAAGTTCAAGGCTGAAGATTTCTTCAGCGAGCATGTATTCTTCACTGATTACAATCCATATGATTCTGCTCGCATAAGGAAGAGGCGTTTCTGGACTGACGGTCAAGCCAATTTCTATTCCTCAGTGCTCTTCAACAAAGACAAAGTCTTCGATCATGCACATATTCCTCATGTGGACATGGAGTCTCTGCCAGGCTTTGAGCCAGTCCTCAGTGTTCTTCACGACGCAGGACTTCTGAATTTCTGCACTGACATCTGTGATTGGAATGAAGAACTCATTCTTCAATTCTATGCAACGCTGCACATCACCGGAGATGCTGAAGACGTGAACTCATGGGTGTTAGACTGGATGTCTGAAAATACTCACTACAAGGCACCAGCAACTGAATTGCTTCGTGCCCTACCACTCAGTCCTCCACTTGATGGTGCTCGTTGTATCTACAACGAACCCGAGCTTTCAAATCACTATATGCAAGTGCTGATGAAGCCTTTGAAGCCAGGGCAGGCCCCAAGAACCAAATTCCTCGTCAAGGAATTATTGTATGTGCCTCGGACTGTCTATCGGATTCGACGAAGACAATGAGTCCTATCAAAGGCCACGACTCAAATGATGAAGAAGTCGTTGGCATCATGAAGAATATGCTTTTCAATATCATTCATGGCGTTCCCGTCAACTTCCATGATTTCTTCATGAGGACTCGGCAAACATTGCTATGTCACCATTTGAGCTGAAGCCTTATGCGCCTTGGATAATGAGATTCATCGGGACAAGGTCTTCACTCAATTACAAGGCTGATACTACGAACCACTGCAGCTACTTGCCCCGATTGAAGTCCTCAAGCGGACATTTACCTCACCGATGACAAGGGCAAGGCAAGCTGCTGTGATCGATGAAGGCATTCGTCCATTGGATGGACAGTTTCGCAAAGCTGCATCCTACTCCACCAATGATGACTCTGCCACACATGACTCTGCCGCAAATACCTCAACCAAGCAAAGTCCTCAAGCCACAAAGCACCTGTGGTGATGATCGATCGTGAGTTACTCCTCGGTCTTCATCGAAGGTTGATCGCAATCATAAATGGGTCAAGCGTCAGTTTGGTTCAATTCTTAACAACATGGCCTCTACACACAATGCAGTGAAGAAAAACCACTACTACCTCCATGAAACCTTCAAACGCACCTGGGCTGTTCTTTCAAATGTCTACATCACGGAAGAACTGACGACAATGGGTCTCAAGGAAGAATTTGACTGGTCTGCACCTCCTCCGAAGAAATACAAAAAGGTCAAAGTTCCTTCCTTGGTGGCCAGCTCCTATTCTTCATCACGAGACACTGATGAAAATGAAGACTTGGACGGCACTGCGGCAGGCCCCACTACAACAACTGACCCCAACAACGCTGGCGCTCCTTCATCAACTTGAAATTCTTGAGGGCGTTAGTCCTCGGTTCGATCCTTTTGGTCATTCGATGACAAAGGGGAGAAATTTGAGTTAGTCTTCAAGCGGGTCTATTATATGGGCAATAATTTTTGTTAAGTTACAACTCTCGTAAGCTTACGAAACTTTTATTCGATCGAGTTGTAATCTTAAACCCGATGGTGCTTTGATACTTTTGATGCCTTTGTGCTCGATACTCTTGATGCGTTATTTTGCATGCCTGTTCCTCATTAATGTTATTGCACGCATGCAGAATTTCATCAAGCACCATATTTCATCATGCATTTCAAATTCTTCATATTATATGTCAAATGCGTGTATGAATTACAAGATATAGGGGGAGATCTCCATGATTCAACTCTTCAATTGTGCATTGCCTCAAAAGAAAATTCCTCACTATGCACATCTTCAGGGGGAGTTCTTCTATATCTTGCAATCAAATTCCTCAACATCAGTATTTACACTTCATATGTTTATCCCCGTTGAAAACTTAACCTATATTGTCATCAATCACCAAAAAGGGGGAGATTGTAAGTGCATCTAGTGCCCCTAAGTGATTTTGGTGTATTGAAGACTTATAGGTTAAGGGACTAATGTGTTTGTGAGTGTACACATGTCTATAAGTCTATGAGGAGTTTGATATTTACAGAGAAATTCGACCCCTAAAATGAAGTTCTTCGACTGAAGACTTTGATATTCTGAAGACTTTCTGAAGACTTTGAAAGTGAAGAAATTGGTGTGACCTTGAAGACTTGGTATTCATTTAAGGAACATGAAGCGTGAAGACTTTTGTTTTCGTAGTTTCGTTTTCTCTTTCTTGAGTCATAGGAAACACCGTACTATTAAAGGGGGTCGAGGAAATACTAAGGACAATTTTCCATGTGATGCTCAACTCAAAATCCTACACCTACCAATTCCTTCGAGTGAAGCCTTTGGAAATCTCATACAGTTCAGTCAATTTCTTCAGTGACAAAGACGAAGTTCTTCTGGTCGCTGAGGAATTTGTTCTGACTGAGGAGTTAGGAATTCGCCAGTGCGGATTGCCTACACAGTGAGGAACATGATAGCCCTGAGGAATTTGAGATTCAAATTTCCGACCGTTGTTGTGCGGCGCGCTAGATGTCCCAAAATATCTTATCCACCTAACGGTCATATCATTGAAGGGCATTTATGTCTTATCATGTCGGGCTGCTCCCTAGGCTATAAATAGCCGCCCCCTACAACCACTAGCTGGTTGGCTGCTCCGAGAGAAACTTGACACTTGTCATTTGAGAGCAACCCATCCTCCGAGGACTTTGAGCGAAAATCATCGAGTGAGGAAAAGCCCAAACACCAAACCCCTGCAAACCCAAAGTGATTGAGCATCACTGAAGAGATTGATCCCGCGTGGATCCGACGCTTGTTACCTTTGAAGACTGTGCTTCTTCCAGACGGTTAGGCGTCATGGTCTAGAGCATCCAAGAGGAATTGTGGATCGCCGAGTGACCAAGTCTGTGAAGGTTTGGAAGTCGCCTGAAGACTTACCACGAGTGATTTGATGAGGTCTGTGTGACCTTAGTTCAAGGAGAATACGGTGAGGACTGGGTGTCCTGAGCTGCGTGCTTTCACCGATTTGGGTGTCCGGGACTGTGTGTCCTCGAGTTTAAATACTCAGCCGCTCCAACCAGACGTACAACTGAGACAACAGTTGGAACTGGTCTACCAAATCATTGTCTTCACCAACCTTACTGGTTCTATTTCCTCAACCCTCTCATTTCCTCATTTCTGTGTTGAGTGTTCATTCATATCTGTGTTTGAAGACTTTGATCAAGAATTTCTCAATTTCCTCAGTTCAATTTCTTTAGTCATTTGTCTTCATCTTGTGCTATCCTCGTGTTTTCGCTTTACGTACTCTTTGATTGTCTTCATTTCATCATGATGACCATGCCCGCATTCTCTTATGCTTACTTGAGTACTTATTCCGCTGCAAGTAGTTCTTCGCTAAGGAATTTCCTCACCGCAAATTCCTCGGATTTAATTCATAAAATCGCCTATTCACCCCCTCTAGTCGATATATCGCACTTTCACGTGTGAAGGTGTAGCTGGTGGGACCCAGCAGTGGGGAAACGTTTTTCATGAAATATGATGGCCCGTCCGGTGGGTCCCCGCTGTCGGTGGAGGAATAATTATTTTCTTGGCGTAATAAGGAGGCACTTCCTTGCTGCGGATGTGGACCCAACTGTCGCCTCTCTCCACGCCTGAGTACTCTTCCGATGGAAGTCGGTCGTTGACCACATTGACCACGCCGCGCCGAGAGCACCACGGCGGTGGACGACGGCGAGGCCTAAGAAGGGGACGACACGGAGGCAGGGAAGACTCGGCAGTTGTTTCTCACGCGGAGGGGAGTACGACTGTACGAGGGTTTACTGGTTCATCTGTCGTCGCCGGAGAATAACAGCAGGTGTGGGTGAGTAGAGGGATGGATAGGCCAGCAATGGGAGTACGGTGGGGCGGTGAGGCCTGCGGCAAAGACAGCCGCCACGGGAGGAGGGAGCAGGCAGTCCCGGCCGGGCGCTTGTTTGAGCGGCCGGAGCAGAAGAGCAGAGATTGAAGAAGACGACGGCCGTTGGATGGACATCCAACCGTCACTGCTTAAAGGCGTCAACCTTTTTAGGAAAGCCTCAAATCTGTGGAAAACAGCATACAACCCATCTGCCATTATTTCTAATAATTTATAGCCCATTTGCTAATTCTTAAGGTTTTTTGGAGCCCATATTCTTTTGTTAGCATTACAGCCCATATTGTGGCCACGGTTAAATTTTTTACGAAATTTTGCATATTTCAAAAGCGGTCCGAACTGTTTTAATCCCGAAATTTCGACTCACATTCAAACTGATTTTAAAAATAAATGTATATCAATATAAAATCCAACAAATTCTCCACGCATAAAAATTAATGTAATTTAAATCTTGAAATGAAAAAAATACATTTGAAACTAATTGCCGGTTTGATGTGTTTTAAAAATGTACAACCCATTTCTCATTACTGATGGGTCATTTTCTCGGCCAGCCGAATGAAAGCTCTCCTCGTCTTGAAAGATTTGCAGCCCAATGACACGACAAAGCGACTTACTTGGCAAATCACAAAAAAACTGGGTCAGAGCTGGAGCCACTGTCGGCCTCTCCACGTCTGATACTCTTCCGATGGAAGTCGTTCCTTGACCACGTTGACCACGCCGCGTGGAGAGCACCACGGCGGTGGACGACGACGAGGCCTAGGAAGGGGACGACGCGGAGCCCGAGAAGACGCGGCAGTGGAAGCCCGCGCGGAGAGGAGTACGAGGGTTCACTGGTTCGGCCGCGGTGTGAGGCTGCCGTCGCCGCAGGGCCTGGCCAACGGTGGGAATAGTAGGGGGCGGTGAGGCCTCGCGGCAAGACAGCCCGGCCACGGGAGGCAGGAGCATGCGGCACGACCGGCGCTGCTTTGGTAGTGGAGCAAGAAGACCAGAGGTTGAAGAAGCACTACGGCCGTTGGATGGACATCGACGGTCACTTGGAGCTAGAATCGTTCATATTGACTAAGTTGAGAAAGCCCTTCGTCCCGTCAACTTAGTAGGCCCATTAAGACAGCCTCCCACCAAGGTGGGTCCCAGCTAGCCGGGGGAGTATTCATTGTTTTGTGCGTAATAAGGAGGCACTTCCGATGGGTCCGAGCTGACAGCGGGGGGAACGTTTTTTTTGCAAAATACGGTGGCCCGTCCGATGGGTCCCAGCAGTCAGGGGGAAATGATTTTTTTCGCAAAATACTGTTGGCCCGTCCAGTGGGTCCCCGCTGTCAGGTGGAGGAATGATTATTTTTTGCGTAATAAGGAGGCACTTCCTTGCGGCTGTCGTGGACCCAACTGTCAGCCTCTCCACGTACAGTACTCTTCCGATGGAAGTCGGTCATTGACCACATTGACCATGCCGCGCCGAGAGCACCACGACGGTGGACAACGGTGAGGCCTAGGAAGGGGACGACGCGGAGCCGGGCCACGGGAGGCAGGAGCAGGCGGCACGACCGGCGCTGCTTTGGGCGGCTGGAGCAAGAAGACCAGAGGTTGAAGAAGCACTATGGCCGTTGGATGGACATCATACGGTCACTGGAGTATTGACTAAGTTGACAAAGCCCTCCGTCCCCTTAAACTTAGTAGGCCCACAAGTCAGCCCAACAATATGGTGGGTCCCAGCTAGCAGGGGGGTATTCATTTTTTTGGGCGTAATAAGGAGGCACTTCCTTGCGTGC
This sequence comes from Aegilops bicornis, assembly GCA_021605145.1. Classification (NCBI taxonomy): domain Eukaryota; kingdom Viridiplantae; phylum Streptophyta; class Magnoliopsida; order Poales; family Poaceae; genus Aegilops; species Aegilops bicornis. The sequence goes on from CM038670.1 coordinate 37,424,518, forward strand.
GAAGATATAGCTGGTGGGTCCGACACATCGTGGGGAACGTTTTTTGCGAAATACTGAGGCCCTTCCTGTGGGTCCTAGCTGTCACGTGGAGGAATCATTATTTTCTTGGCGTAATAAGGAGGCATTTCAGTTAATTCAAGAGCGGCCCTATTCTTAATGATTGCTTTGAGATTTGTAATAATTTTGGCCATGTTAGTTTTGAGCATTGTGCGCGTGATTCGAATCGCGTGGCTCATGAGCTGGCTAGAAGGGCTAGGGTTGATCCTCCGGGTGTGTACGGTGGGGCGGTGAGGCCTGCGATGGGAGTACGGTGGGGCGGTGAGGCTCTTGGGCAAAGACAGCCGGCCACGGGAGGAGGGAAGCAGCAGTCCACTTGACACTTGTTTGAGCGGCTGGAGCAGGAAGAGCAGAGATTGAAGAAGCACGACGGCCGTTGGATGGACATCCAACAGTATACAGGCCATCTGTGGAAAGCCTCAAATCTGTGGAAAACAGCATACAACCCATCTGCCATTATTTCAAATAGTTTACAACCCATTTGCTAATTCTTACGGGTTTTTTTGGAGCCCATATTCTTTTTGTTAGCATTAAAGCCCATATTTTGGCCACGGTTAAAAAATTATACAAAATTTTGCATATGTCGGTGCGGTCTGAACTGTTTTTAATCCCAAAATTTCGAGTCACATTCAGACTGATTTTAAAAATAAATGTATATCAATATAAAATCTAATAAATTGTCCACGCATAAAAATCAATGCAATTTAAAATCTCGAAATGAAAAAAAATATATTTGAAACTAATTGCGGTCTGATGTGTTTTAAAAATGTACATCCCATTTCTCATTCTTGATAGGCCATTTTCTCGGCCAAATTAATGAAGCTCTCCTTGTCTTGAAAGATTTGCAGCCCAACAGGCCTGATAAAGTGACTTACTTGACAAATCACAAAAAACTGAGCTAGCCATTTTCAAAAAGAAAAAACTATTGGGCTGGTCTGGTAAACATAAAAGAAAAGGCTGTCTAGACAGCTGTGAGTGTCCCGCATAGCCCAGCTTGACACCAGCCTTCCGTCTCAAAAACAAATTACATAAATGCCACTATAATTATGGCGATTCATAAAAATGCCACTGCAATTTCCAAACTTTAAAAAATGCCACTGCAATTTTTGCAAACTTTGAAAAACGCCACTTCAGTTTGCAATTTTTGAAAAACGCCACTCCAGACTTCAAAAAATGCCACTAGAAATGGCACGAAATGGCATTTTTCAAAGTTTGGAAATTGCAGTGGCATTTCTCGAAGGCATTTATCAAATTAACCCAAAACAAAAATAACGGGGCGAGCTGTCGGGTCCTCGTGTCAGCCGCTCGTTGTGCAATTCTCTCGTTTATTGACTATGTTGACAATGGCATGGGACCCAGATGTCAGAAATCCACTAGGAGGAGCCATTTTTTTTATTGGCTTGAAATAAGGAGGCACTTGCTTGCGTACTGCCATGACCTTGGCGGGTCCCTGCTGTCATCCTCTCCACGTACAATCATCTCCTAATTGTGTACGCTTCAACTTCCTAGGCCAACAAGTCAGCCTCTAAACCCGTGGAGGACAAATACAACCCATTTAAAAAAATAACAGCCCATTCCATACGTTCAAACGGAAAGTTCAACATTCAGAGCAAAGTAACATGTCTGATCCACATATAGAGTACTGAACTTCTATGTTGACAACCATCATAGCCAAGTTAACTATCTACTCCCACTAGACAAGTACTAACTTACTCTTAGCTAACTAGACGATGCTGGTGGTACACGCTAAACGCCGGCACCGGCGTCCTGCGCCTTGCCTCGGACCTGCCAGAGGTGCGATAGGGCGTGTTGCTCGCGCGCGTTGGCCCTTTCCATGCTGGCGTGGTCCACCGAAGCTTCGGCTTCCAAGCGGGAAACCCACTTGACGAGCTGGTAGTAAAAATCGGCGTCGCGAACGCGTGCGTGCCCGTCGACCTCGTGGTTATTTGCGGGCGCCCGGCCTCCACGTAGTCGGCCCAGTTGCGGGCGCTCTGCTCGCGACTCAGAGCGTCGGTGCGCTGCTGCTCCATGTCCTGGCGGCGCAAATCGGTGATACGCTGCTCCTCCGCCAGGCGGTCGCGCTCCAACAACTCCTGCTCCTCCGCCATGCGGTCGCACTCCAACAACTCCTTGATCTGCGCATTGCCATCTAAAGACAGATAGAATGCCTCCTCCCCCCGTCTGCCTTCCGGTGAAAAACAAAACACTAGTTCCGGCGGTGACCGCCTCCGGCGTCGCCTACCGCGGACGGGCGGGGGCATGGCGGACGTGGAGAGTGACGTCGGGCAGGTGGGGGCTTATGAGGATATGGCGAGTTGGGTCACGGTGGCACTGGAGAAGGCCGGGAAACAATACTTATAGGGGGAAGGTAGCGCGATGGTCATCGGAATTCAATGCATAATGGCTTAGCGCCAGCTTGCCGTGGAAAACTAGGGAAACTGAAACTATGACTGTACCGTCCCCGGCCCCGCTCGAAGTCGCACGCCGGCATGGCGGTCAAACGAATGCACTCGAATCATCTCCCTCCTTGTTAATAATGATTTCACGGATTTAAAAAGCCCGCAACAATTAAAGCGTATCTTTTTCGCATCAGTTAGCTGCCTTAATTATGGCCGGCTGCATGCAGGCACTCAGAATCGCTCGCAGGCAGTACGCGAAGCAGCATGCAACGAGTCGCAGCCGAGGGCACGCATGCAGCCACTTAAATTGCTAGAATTAATTAGGCTTAAACTTCTGCATGCCGTTAATTATTGCCATGCCTTGGTCTTGCTGCTTTGCTCATGGGACTCATAAACCCGGACGGAGGGAGTACCTTGGTTGGTGAGAGGTTTGAATTAAGCCCTACAAACCGGAAAGGAGGTACTAGTACGTGCGTGATCCTCTATTTATTCGTGTAGGATCAAGTAGGTCGTTTCTTGAATTGAGCCATGCAAACCGGAAAGGAGGTAGTACGTGCGTGATCCGCTATTTATCCGTGTAGGATCCATAGTGTAGCTTATCAGTTTCTTCAGAGGTAGGCATTTTTATCCGTGTAGGATCGATAGTGTAGCTTGTCAGTTTCTTCAGAGGTAGGCATTTTTATTCAAAAAACTGCCACTTCGCATCTTGCGTCGCAAATAAAACTGCCAGGAGCGCATTTGTAGCCTAGCTAGTGATCGACCAGTAACTTGTAAACACTGAGCGAACAGAAATAAGTAACTATAATGCATCTCAATGATTTACAGATCATATACAAATATGTAGCTCCAAAAGCAAAGATCAGCCACTTCGGATCTTGCGTCGCAACTAAAACTAACTAGTACGATTCCCATACATAAGATCAACATGTTAATGCATCTTAATGATTCACAGATCATATACAAATATGTAGCTCCAAAAGCAAAGATCTAGAAAAAACATCTGTTCTTCCTACTAACATGGATGCTTATCTTGGCCAACATTCAAGATGCAGAAAAAAAAAAAATTTGTTTGTGAAGTCTACAATTCCTCTTGCAAACATAAGTGGTTTCACCAACAGCTGGAACCATGAGAATGAACCACACATGATGGAGGAACATCCTTTGCAATATGATTTGGTCTTCTCTCGATCACACCTTGAGACTATTTTCGAATACAAACTTTAACTTAGGGAAAATGATGCCCATTGTATAATCAGACCAAAGCAATGAAGCACCTAGTGTTGGCCAAGAATAGTACAAGATTACTTTTCTGCAGTCCATGAAGTGACTATCCAATTTTGTGTCTATTTTGAAATGGCACCGCATGCAAAGTGACTATACTATTCTCTTGTGCAGTTCAACCAAAATTGCGGACACTTTGTTTGTTTGCCAAATAGCAACGGGCAGACATCTCCATGCACAAATATCAAGCAGCTAGTAAACATATACCACACCATGTTCGCAGTGATGGAAGAGGTGAAATCGATACAACCGAAATTGAGCATTCAATCATTGGATCCTGTCCTGCACCTCCAATGTAGGTCCACCCTGCCAATAAATTCACATGCAAACCACTAGTATTACTATCTAATGACAGTACAAAAGAGTAGCAAGATAGTAGCAAACCATGTACCTTCTTAATGAACAGATCATAGTGCCACCAATTGGATATAAAGGTTTGGAAAAACATGCTCCTAATGTTGAACCAGTTGGACTTTTGTGCAGCTCCACTAAAATCGAGCATCCCTGTTTGCATAGATATTGAAAGTGTGATTACTATAAAAGTGGCACTAGTTCAAGCATAGACTCACAAATATAAGCATTCCAATTTCTTAATGGGAAAAGGTAGCAAGACTGTTTCTAACCACCTGTTTGAAGGAATAAATAAAGCAACAACGACTGATGTCAGGAAGGCATACATAGTTTTTTCTGAAAAACTGAGCCATTCCTGACCTTTCCTCTTCTTTTAAGCAAATTTTGTGCAGTTCTACTAAAATAAAATGCCATCACCGCCTTGACAATTTAGTGACACTGCATAAAAGGAAATGACTTAACATTACATCATGATGTCGGGTATGTAGTAGACAGGCATTAGAGACAACATCTGAGACCTCCTCCGATAACATAATGAACATTAATTTTAACAAAGGTGTGACTAGCTTTACCGGGATAATTTGAGTGAACTCTACACCCTTTGTTCCTTAATATAAGATGTTTTCATGGTTCAATTTAAAGTACCCAAACGTCTAGTATTTAGAAAAACAGGTAGTAGTTTTCTTGAGCACATATCTAGGAAAGCTTGCCACACTTTATTTATGTCCATACGCTAATGCAACACCATTCGAATACTACAAATATACACTAATCCAGTGGCTAGTGCAACAAAGAGAGTAGTTATTTTATTACGTGGTACAGTACAATGGTTTCTTGAACAGATTTCAATAAACTCTAACCTTTGGAAGGTTTCTATAAGAATTAACAATACAAAATGTAAAGGTAACAAGTTTCAGCATTGGTATACTAGCTGTGCATGAGCATTAAACCAAATACGTAAGTCTGAAGGTAACTAGCATTACTAACTAATGACAGTATAAAAAATTGCAAACCATGTACCTCCAAGGTAAATATCATTTCGAACTCGGGGGACCTTAAAATTGCTATCCCAATCTTGATAATCGATCAAACATAAAATTGATCGAACGAATAAAGAGAACAGCCGGAGGAGGTGGTGCCCACTCTTGACCTTTCCTCTTGTCTTCATAATTATCCGTGCAGTTTAACCAAAATAAAATGACATCAGCGCCTTGGCATTTTGGTGACACTGTACAAAAAAATTAACTTATCTCATGAAAGTGAGGTATGTAATCTATAAGCATTAACAGTGCAAAAATCTGAAGGTAGTAACAAGCTTCATCGTTGGTATACTGGCTGTGCAACAGCACTAGAATGCCTTAGCTGAAAAATCTTTAATACGTCCACAATCAACAGCTAACCCTGAAATGATCCAGTGACATTAAATGGCGCTGCTTAAATTTATCTGTGGCATTAGACTGAGAGCGGCATTAGTTAAATGTGGCATCACTTTAGTAGTAGCATTGCTTGACTTGACTGTTGGCGTTATACCAACAGCAAAAAAAGTGGCAATAAGAGCATGGGAGGCCCATTCGGATAGTAGGCGCACCAGTACGATGTACCTCCACGGACGCAGAGTGGTGAGGGAGGTATGGTTGCCCAGAGCAACAAATATCCAGGCAGCATATGTGGATTACGTCCCATTTTTGTTCTCTTTAGCCACCTTTTTCCTATGTGAGGACAACAAACCGATCGACCTGTCATTCTCTATTGTGTTGTCATGCCTTTCTACCCTTCTTCAACCAAGATACACGAGACTCGTTCCTTAGCTACTGATTTCCCCTTTTCAACCTAGATGCGGGTTCGATGCCTACTCTCTTGGACAGTACAGTCTCCCTTCCTTTCCTTATTCAACCCAGACATGCATTAGTCTGCATGAAGGAGGGTTTCCTTTAATAGTGCAAATTATGGTTTTCGTCTGCGTGGCCAGCAGAGCAGAGGATAGCAAATTGGGAAGATGGTGGAGTGGAAAAAGATCCATATGCAACGACGTGCCAGATGGGGCAATAGAACAAGGGTATGGTTCGAAAAAGAGGTAGCATACCGAGGGTCGGCGGGAAGTGGCTTCGCTCGTGGTCGCTGCCCTCCGCACACACTACGGCAGCGAAGCTTGGGGACGGAGGCCATCCCACGCTGGTGCTAGGTCCGAGAGCACGGCCTTGTCGTCGGTCGTGACCTCGCCGCCGACGCAAAAGTGCGTCAACGCTGCATCGTCCTTTTCTTCCCCGGCGGATCCGTGACCACCGGTGAGGAGGGAGAGAGGGGCTGTCTTTTTTAGATCTGGAGAGAGGGTGGTAGTGTGAGAAGCAAGTGGGCAGCCCTTGGCAAGAAAGCGCTGAAGCTCCAGCCTATATATCTTCTTTATACTACTAGTACTGGAGGTGGAGTAGTGGTAGAGTAGTTTATATTTTCTCGCATACAGCATCAGCTTAGTCGTGTTTCAAAACTGAACGGCACGCCATTAAAAAATAAAGGTCGATAACTAATGCGGCACCTCGGGCCAAAGCGGCCGATCGCATTTTGCACGAGAAATTACACACCATGTTTCGTTGACATGTGGTCCTGCTCCACATATCGGTGAGACGATGGCGAGTAGTAGGAGTATTTCGAACCGACGTGTAGGCCGGGCGCCTTCGTGAACTGTGGCGAATCGGCAACCGTCCACCGACTCTTCGCCTTTCCCTCTCGATTTGAATCTGCTGTCAGACGCTTCTTCCTCTCCCTCCTCCATTTTCCTTCAGCCCTTCACCCTTTCTTCTGCCATTGTTCGATCGTCTTCTCCATGGAGGGAACAGGACGGAAATGACCTGTTATTCTTGCCCGATCCGAAAGATGACGTGGTGGAGGAACTCATTGATCGGTGCGACGTCATCACCTCAGCTAGCATGGCAGGTTCGTTTCAAGCCCATTCTCGACTCAACTAATAACATCATTACAAGGAACCCAAGAGTCAAGGAGCGGTTTGATCTCCCTATCTTCTTCGCCGTGACCACGATGATCGGGCGCCGTGACGACGAGGCATCGCCCTGCAAGTTGATGCCGCTTGATAATGATACGTATGATGTTAAGATGCCATCGCTTGAGGGCAAGGCTTGGGCAGGCACAAATGGAGATTGGGTTGTTTACATTGGGTCCAACTGTGAGTGGGAACTTGTGAATGTGTACACTCGTGACCGGGTTCCACTTCCAAAAATCTCAGCAGACTGCCCAGAGGTTGAGCACACCGGTATTGTATGCACGTTCAAATACAATCATGGTGACTGTCTTCTACGGAAGATAGCAATTTCTCGAGTCCCCAACCGCTCTTGGAATTACAACAACTATGAAGTTGATGCTATCTTCGACAAGCTTGTTGCCGTCCTTAGTGGTTTGACTGGATGGATATTGCTAAAAAATCAGCTTCTGTACATGGATGAGTACTGTGATGCAATTCAATACGAGGGCCTTGTGTTTGCTGCCACCACTGTGGCACTCGCTTTTTGCATGGCATCCTCGTTGTTTCGCACGCTTGTCTTCCACCGTAATTATAATTGTTTCATCCACATGCATGCGGGTTAGCAAGTTTCCCTTCAGTGCATAGTATCTTAGATTAGTATCATTGGTGGTCTCATTTATTGCCACGCATGACACATAGTAGCATCACATTTATTATGTTACGGTATCTACCCATGTTACTATAACCATCTCTCTCTTCCTTAATTGCCTGCCACATAAGCATGTTTGCGAGTCCCAAGTGCATGATACTACTTATGTTACCCCCACTATGGCCAGCCTTACTAATTAACCTTCTTCTTGTGTTTCCGAGGTCCTGTGAACATTCCACCACCTATACTTGAAGATTTTTATAACCAAGGGGGAGATGATGATGGTGATGATCACGAGCATGAGGACGAGCAGCGCCCATATACCATTTGGCGCCTGGCAACTAATTCCGATGGATCACCTCTTCTCGTGTGTATACAGCCCACTGATGATGTTACTGCTAAGGAAGCAGGTGTAGTCTCCCATGGTCGCACTCTCCGGACCTATTCCAACACCCATTACATGGTATTCGGGATGGATACTAGTGTGCTAGCGCCAACTCCTTCTCCCTGGTACAGAATTGATAGTCTTGGAGAAAACTCGCTCTTCCTTGGACAAAACTATCCAATGATGGTGAAAGGCGATCCAACTGCTGTTGACACAATGTTACTACCATTTATGAGAAGCAACTGTGTCTATACCTCGGACATTTGGGTGGTTCCCTACCACAATCGATATAGTAGGTCGCTTCACCGGATGATCAGTCCGCGTTGGTCTCCGGGATCGACAATGGATGGCCCATCGAGAGAATCACTTGTGGTTCAAAGCAAGCGTTTCCAACGCCGAGGAATGGTTGAGTTGAAGTTCATTTAATTGCTTGTTATTTGTTGTGTGGTGAAAACTTTAGTATTTATAATGTATCCTCGTTTTCGATGTGGGTTGATGACCTGTTGTATGTAATAAAATGATATGCCCGTGATAAACTTACTAAATTTATGAATGGCTTTCGAGTTGCTTCGTGAGTGAGTGGTGCGACGAGGCAAACAAATATTTTCCGAATACATAATTGTACGTGCATTGCAACAGGTTATCGGATGAGGCCAATCAACAATAGTAGTACACTATTTGTACTAGCTTCACATGCTTCGCGCGTCGTGCTGGTGTTTTTACTGTAGCCATATTGTACTACGTAACCAGCACCTCGAATCCTCAATACTAGTAGTACTATATAGTAGTAGGAGTAGTAGGGTGGCATGGGTCAGAACAAGCATTCACGTCCAGGAGTACGGCACACGCCACCAACACAACTTCCATCTGGCACCATATTTCTTGGAGTCCGTGCTAGAGCAATCTCTTCAACCTCATCATTGCTCTAACTCAGCCATCGCACGGTGGGCGAGGTGGGGGTTTCCCGATAGTCGGTTTCCTTAACTGCGGTCCCACTTGTAAGGCCAACTGCAACACACGACCCCAAACGGACCTCCGTTTTGCACGAACTCCAACGATAATTTTGACTAGAAAAGCAAGACCAAAGAAAACAAGAACCACAAGAATACATTTTACTACTCCTGTAAGTTGGATTAGTGCCTTCTTGATGCATTCATTGTTGATCTGCGGAGGCTCGATCTTGCGTGCTTCTTTCTTCTTCGAGTGTAAAGAAGTAGACGTTGCTTCCTCGCATCTAGTCTCATGTCTAGCCTCTATTCTAGTACTCCCTCCGATCCATTTTTCTCTGCGTCTAAGCAGCAACACGCATACCAAGTAGGAGTATCAACAAGTGCACTAATCTCATCTATAGCCTCTGCTAGCTAAAAGTGATAGAACATCTACTAAATTGCGCTCTATCAATATATGGATGTACTCTTCTTCCCAATACAAAAACTTGCATCCATTCTACTCCCTCCGTTGCACAATACATGCCTTCTATTTGTCAAAATATATATGTATCTAGACATGTTTTAGTATATAGGTACATCCATTTTCGGACAAATGGAAGTCAAGTATTTTGGAACGGAGGGAGTACACAATAAATTTTTTAAGTTAGCACAACTAGTCTAATCCGAGAGCACAACCGAAGATTTGGTCAGGTTCTTCCTCCTTTTGCCGACACCTGGGACATCCAAAGCATCCGTGTCGTGTCATGAAAGAAAATAGAGTGGTAGTTGAAGCCACGAGATGTGCATCTTAGGTTAAACTGTAAATAGAATCTTACTACTCTGAGTAACTCCAAAAGCGGCCACCGAAGATCTTTCTTGGATTTGTTTTCATCACCAAAGACGTCGAGGTGAAAGATGTGCAGGTTCGATTAGGTCCGCTTATGCGTTTTCACCGACATGTGGGACCGCATGTGAGCAAACAGATGATGGGCTCATGGCGTCCGATGGCTGGGCTGAGAAGAGAGATCTGAGGAGTCTTGAGCACGGACTGCAGGAAATTTGTTCTACGTGCCTCGATATAGGCTCGATATAGTGGCATGGCATGGGCCATAACTAGCATTCACGTCTAGCAAGACGACACACGCCACCCACACACGAGTCCCATCCGACACCAATTTTCTTGGAGTCCGTGCTCGACCATCTCTTCTCCCTCCTGTTTTCTCAGCCATCGCGCGGTTGGCGGGATGGGGGTTTGCCGATAGTCGGTTTGCTCAACTACGGTCCCACTTGTAAGTGAAAATGCAACACCGCACGCATTCCCGCTTGAGCGGCGTGCCGGACCAACCGTGTGGGGGTGCGACGTGAACACGGCAGGCTTTTCCTTTTGAACTCGTAACTTGTAAAATTTGGTTCTGCTCCATGGCGCGATCGATAGAGTAATGAGAAGTTTGGTTCTGGCGCCGTTCATGCATGGAGTACGTACGAAAATTATGAAGTTGATGCGAAAGGTAAGATAATTACTGTAGTATCATATACTACTACATGGATTTGACGGAAAGATAAAAATACATACGGATCCATCAACGACATCCTCACGCCCTAGTGCGCCGGGTCACCAACCGACGTGTGAGGAGCAGCGGCGTTAATGGCGAGCTCAACGTGCTTAACAAAGGTTGCCTAAGGTTGCCTTGCGGTCCAACAAGGCCAGCGTCCTATCATCCTCCTCTTGCATGCGCGTAGACGTGGGTGATTATGTCGATGGTGTCTTGCTGTGCCAGGCGCTGCGCGGCGAGCGCGACCTCGAGGTGGACATTCTCCGGCGCGACGACGGGCAGTCTCAGGGCCACCAGTGCGTCGAAGAGTTTGTCACCATAGTATTTATTTACAGAGGGAGTAGTACATTTTTTGTGACATGCATTACTAGATATTGCTAGTCAAATACTAAAATCCAGATGGACGTGGTAGTACTCCTAAATCCAGAAGGTGGTGCTACTAGTACTACTAGTAGTACTACCAATGTAGTACTCCTAGGAGTACTAGCACTGTACTACCCGTTGGTCAAATTATTACCTGCTGCTCCTCACAGTGAAGTGACAAGACCCTGCGCCGGAGATGACACCTGAGTATAGGCGCTGTGTTCGGCATACCATAGTCAGCCTCACCGTCTGCAGTCACTATCATCATGGCTGTAGAGCTAGCCTGCTTACAACTATCCCTGTTCGACATAATTTCCCGTGCATAGATGCCCGTGCATTGCACGGAACACCAAGATTGGGGGTGGACGGCTCGGCGTGCCATCGCGCCAGATTTTTCCACGGCCTTCTAGATGTGGTGGGGAGGAGATAAGGCTGATTGTGAGAGACAAGGAGTTGTTTGTAAATAGGGAACAAGTGAGGGCATCTTTCTGCAAAAATGGAGAAGCTTGGTTTGTATTATGAGATCTAGATCCGACGACTATTGGTGAAAGATGGGAGGCACAACATCATCACCAACTCAGGACCTGTTTGATTCGCAGGATTTTGAAAACGCAGGAATAGGACACGGCAATATTACAAGTTTCAAACTGATATTACAAATGTTAGGAGTAATGCACACCTAGGAAGAGGGAATTACTAGGAAGTTTATGTAAGAACTTTCGTTACTTTAGGTGGATGCAGTGTTATCATACAAACTAAAATCCACCGCCCTGACAAGTCACTAATGGGCAAATAAGTTTTCGAGTCTCTGGCCACTTGATGTTTCAAAAACAAATTCAGCTTCATGCGGAGACTTTGTCATTTAGGCTTAGACGCCTGCGGTGATCAGCACACCATTCATTGTTGCGCCAGAGAACGCCAAACCTCATTACCTTGAGCACACTTGCCTCCAGAACAAAGAACCTGGCCAATTTAATCTCAGATGTGCTGCCTCGGTAGTCGATCAAATCAATTTCTGTAAGATGGAGATCAAGGCATTCGATGAGATTGTTATAGTGCAGCACATTTTTCACTTTTGGGTCCTTTATACGCAAAAGAAGAGAACATATTAGAGCAGCTGGCTGCATAAGATTGCCATGTCATCAAGAGGTACCAATATCATTCGCTCATACGATAGGGTTGGCTGGCTAGTGATATTTTTTCACTCTCTCTCTCTCTCTCTATCTTTCTGTTTCCTCTCATTTAACTAGGAGCATGTGAAGAGCTTGGACATTTGTTTCCTTCCACTTTGTGTCCGATGCCATATTTCGCAAAAGTATGCCACATAATACGCATCGATGTCAAATCAAAAGATTTTGGCACCGCTCTCGCGATGTGAGAGAGTTGGCACCGCTGTGCACACAGACCCACATGTATAAACAAATCAATCAAACCAACTACACCAGCCTCTCACTCTCCCAAACAAGTGTTTTTTTATTTCCTCGGTCCTCTCTCTCTCCCATGCAGTGTTTTTTCATTGCGTGAGTTAATTTGGCACCGGAGCAAAGTAGGTGATCCAGATTGGGGCACGAGGTGAGCACTGGAGGGCATCGATGCCAAATGCATCACAAATGAATTTGGCACGTGTTTTGGCCTACATAGCCCACTTTTGTACTCCCTCCGTCCCAAAATTCTTGTCTTAAATTTGTCTAAATACGGATGTATCTAGTTATATTTTAGTGTTAGATACATCCATATCTAATCAAATGTAAGACAAGTATTTTGGGACGGAGGGAATACTCTCAGATTTAGTATAAAATTTTGACCATAGATTTACCTAAGAAAATGCCAATGCATGTCACTAAAAATTACACCATTTGAAATTATGTTCAAATCTGAATCCAATGATATAGTTCTTAGTGACATGCATTAAGATTTTGTCGATTAAATCTATGGTCAAATTTTGATACTACAAAATTGGAAGAGTAAACCAGACGGAGGTAGTACTTGCCCTTAGGGTAACCATAGAGTTCTTGGAGTAGTCTAAGTTACTTTCCACTATGACTAGCCTAGGCTACTATAGTAGTACAGCATAAAAATGATGCAGGTGATCACGTGAGAAAAAAATACTAAAAACATTTCTTTTGGTGCAGTGCGTAGATGTAGTTTTGAACATACACTTGTCATCGTAATTTGGGAAAATTACGAAAAAATTGAGCTACGTTGTGATTACCGTTTACTAATAGGAAAGAAGTTTCACCTCAATGAGTAGCTTCTCCATGCATGGAAAGCATGTAAGGAATCCAACAACTTGATCCAGATTGGGGCCGATAGATTTTAGTGCTAAGATCTTCACTGTGCGCATGGACTGGGTCAAGCTTGTGGGAATCATTTTTTGGAAAACGGTCGTAAATACATCAAGAAGAAATTTAAAAATGTGAATTTCAAGAAGACGGAGAAGAAGATGAGTGCTGTACCTGAATGATTATGGATCCAATAAAGAGTTCGGAGAATTTGGCAGACGAGTACACCAATTTGTCAATTTCGGTAGCGTCAATGACCCTGATTTTTGTTGGACCTTCTAGATCCGATACAAGCAATCTCTCAAGGAAAGGCGCATTCTCAATGACCATAACGTGGAACAGCTGGAGTGATCTCTTCCCAATTGATGTCTTATTGCGGGGCCAGCAAGACACATAAATCCATCGGAGATTCATCGAGGCGATGTGGAGGCTAATGAACCCGTGGATCTGCTCAAGATGAAGGTACTCGAGCGCAGTACAGCTGCGGAGCAGGTGCTCCATAGCCTTCTTCGAGATGACAACGTCGAAGAGTTCGAGCTGCTTGAGTTGAGGGAGAAGAAGGGCGGGTGCGGCATTAATCTGGGGAAGATAGCAGGAGCTGAAGCTGGCGCGGCGCAGCGTTGGCGTGAGGCGGAGCGCGGATGTTGCAGAGAGCGACATTGTCCAGCTTCAAAGCTGAGCTCCCCGAGCTGATCTAGGGCGGGGGATAAGAACCACTCGTCGAACTTGGGTTGGACCTTGCAGTTGGTACTAAACATGCGGATGTCAAGGCGTCTGGCTGGTCCAGGGTGCGATGAAACGATCTTGGAGACTGCGGCCATGCATTTGCAATCCCCGTCGCGGAGGCAGCTATCGACGGTGAGGTTGAGGGGGACGGCCTTGAGGGGCGCCACCGCCGGGAGAGCAGGGCGGTCCGCATGGCAGATTTGGTGGGGAGGAGGCCAATGATGACGAGCAGCATGTCGTCGGGAGGCTGCTGATGAAGTCCAGGCTTGCCGGATGCGGTTTTGGCTCGAGCCGCCTCCGCTTGTTGGCTGCCTCGCCGTCCATCTCAACCGGCGGCGACGCCGGTGTACACGTGTGCTGGTGTGTGTTGTGTGCTGGGTGTGCGCGAGTGCGTCCTTCTGTGCATGCCGCCGCGCAGTGGTGAATTGTGCGTGAGTTCGTCTTTCGCGCACAAGAAGTTTGCCCTCTAGTTTACTTATTTTCACCCACTGCCACATGGGCCAGCACACCAAGATACAGAACACGAGCTGACAACGCAGCATGTGGATTGGTTGACCGGTCAACTAAACAATATATAGAGCTATACGCTGACAGTTGAGCGTATAATCCGTCGATATAGAGTTCGAGTGAGAGGGGAGGCCCGTGAGAGATAGCAGAGAGAGAGAGAGAGAGAGAAAGAGCTACTCCCTCCGTTCGATAATGTAGTTACAGCATTTTTTGAAGTCAAACTTTTGAAACTTTGACCAAGTTTATAAAGAAATTACTTATATCTGCAATACCAAAGATAAATGATAGTATGAAGTAAGTACATGTTGTGATGAATCTAATGATCGTTCCAGATGTAAATGTTTTTCTCCACATATACCTGGTCAAACTTTTCTGAGGTTTGACTTTTCAAAACATCCATATGCTTATGGACGTGACAGAGTCCCTAACGAGAGAGAGAGAGAGAGAGAGAGAGAGAGAGTGAAAAAGTGTGTGTGCGTGTGTGAAAGAGACATGGACAACACACGATGAAAGTGGAAAAAAGGCGTGCGTGTCTTATGCAAACATATCACACATGCATCTTCGACAACGGAGGCAAGGTGAGGAGATAGTGTGTGGTTGTTTGGAACCGAGAGAGGAAGACCCCTAGCACGTGGCCAAGAGGGGTCTGACAAACAAGGAAGAGAGGTCGAGAGAGACGTACGGAGAAAATGCAGACATGGGGAGGAGAGAGTGTATGTTTGTCATAGAGAGATCCCCTGGAGATGGTGATGGGACTACATGGGTGGGAGATCGAGTGACAAGGTGTGTCTTGTGATAGAAGATGCCCCGAGAGATATCGAGATAGACTTATGGATGGAAGGAGACAATACGTGTGTTCCTGATGGCTAGTAAGAGATAATCATACTTAGGGGGGGGGGAGTGCTTGTGCCTATGGCCCTGTTTGGATACTCTAACTCAGTTAGAGGTTAGAGTTAGATTCTAACCCTGAACTAACTCTAAGTAAAGAGGTGTTTGGATGCAAGGGTTAGATGGAGCACGGATACGGCGAGGCACCTTCACGGGCGGTGCGAGAGGGAGGGAGGGAGAGGACGAAAAGCTTCGAGGAAGTGGGGAGGGATCTGCTGCGGGGAGAGCGAGAGAAAAAAGTGTTTATTAGTGGTCCCGAGAAGAACTAACCCAAATAAGCACCTCTTGGATGGGTTAGTTTTTTTGGATGGGTTAGATGCATCTAACCTAAACTAACCCTCCTGTTTGGATCTTTTTGGGTTAGTTAACCCCAAACTAACCCAAACTAACTCTAACCCATGGATCCAAACAGAGCCGATGATGGAGTGAGGGATTATGGTACTTAGGGGGGTGCGTGTCACATGGAGAGAGAACAAGGGCGGAGAGTGTTGGATCACGAGCGAGACATGTGTATATGTGAACCAGGGAGATATAAGGCCAGTTTGGCTTGCGTCGTGAGCATCTTTTGCGTGGCCTGGGGTTGTGGCTAGATTTCATGCACACTTGTTTGGTTGCTACCCTGTGAAAAAGAAAGCCCGCCTGGGCTGGGTTCCCTTGCACTTTAATTAGCCTGGCTGAACTCCAGACACTGCAAGTAGCCTGGCCCAAGTGACCGATTTCAAACGCCTGGCCGTGCCTGGTCGTGCGGCCACAAGGCTAACATCAACATGGATGGATATTAGCATTAAATAATTGATGCATGTATTGATTGATGGGACGTTGATGCTTTGCCTGGCCCAGGCATGAAGCAAACGCTTCAGCACCACACAAGCCAGGCCAGGCAGAAATGTTTTACATCTCACGTCCACACCAGGCAGTACCGGCCATCAAGGCATGAGGGTCAGGTCACGAACCAAACTGACCAATAAAGTTTAAGAGAATTTGAGGAGCCCCGATAAGGCTGAGTGGTGCGTCAGATAGCTGAGAGGGGGAAAGAGATATTCCATCCGCTCGATAATGCAGTGCATGTAAATTTTTTAGAAGTCAAACTTTGGAAACTTTGATCAGGCTTACAAAAATGTTATTTATATCTACAATACCAAAGATACATCATACAAAACTACATCTCATGGTGAATCTAATGGTATATGTTAGCCGTACTAGATGTAATTCTTTTTCTCCACGTACATGGTCAAACTTTGTGATGTTTGACTTTTCAATAAATCTATGTGCTATGGATGGAGGAGAGTGCCTCAGTCGAGACAGATCAAGTGCGTGAAAAGGAGAATGAGTAAGTGTGCAAAAAGAGTATGTGTGTGAAAGAGAAAGTGACAACAAACGATAAATTAGAGAGAGAGTGTGTTTTTTCGTTTCTTATGCGAACATATCACGTATGCATCTCCGAGATGAAAAAGCGAGGTGAGGAGATACATGAAGATAGCTAGTGTGTGATTGTTTGCAACGGAGAGAGACACCCCTATAGCGCATGTCCAATAGAGGTCTGGCCAACAAAGAAAAAAGGTCGAGAGGGACACATGGATGGCATGGACGCATGGGGAGGGAGAGAGGGTGTGTTTGTGATAGAGAGATCCCCTCGAGATCGTGAGGGGACTATATGGGTGGGAGATCGAGGAGTGCATGCGCGATAGAAAGATGCCCCGAGAGAAATCGAGATAGACCATGCACATGTTTGTGATGGAGACTAAGATTAGCTAGTCATATACATATAGGGGGGACTGCGTGTGCCTACAATTGAGTGAGAGACCATCATACTTGGCTAGCTGGGCATGAGATTGTGTGTGTGTGTGTGTGCGTGTGAGATGGAGAGAGAACGAGGGAGAGAGATAGAGTTTTAGATGGGCCTATCGAGTGCGAGTGAGATATGCATGTGTATGTGTGACCCTGGTGGATGGAGAGTTTGAGAGAGGGGGGGGGAAGAGCTCCGAGATGACATAGTAGTGCGTGAGAGAGTTACGGGCAAAGAGCCAAGGAATTTGTGTGCGTACAATGAGTGCACCCAAGATATCTAGCTTGGACTAGCTAGAGTATCATACATAGTGTCTTGAGAGAGACCTATAGATGGTGTATATATGAATGCGAACTACAAACACCCCCCCCCCCACACACAAAGAGAGCGAGAGAGAGAGAGAGAGAGAGAGAGAGAGAGAGATAAAGGGAGAGGGACCAAAAAGGTTTTTGTGTCGGATGCGTGCGACAGAATTAAAGATTGTCGGCGAGAGAGTGAGAGAGAGAGAACATGAGTCCGGGAGAGGGGGAGGTCGCGTTTTATGCATCAAAGACTGATATAAACCATGTTTTGATATAAACTTGCATTCAAATATTTAAATTGGAGAACATGTTGTCTGCAATCCACACATGAACGGATATATGCGTATATCAAACAAGTTCATTAATTTGACTTTCAACATGTTCATGGAGTACTATAACACTGTACAACATGCTACTCAATTGAGGTGTTCAATTTTGCATTTAGTTCACTATTTTGACCTACTGAATGAGCTAGTTCATTGAATCGAGATATTTCATTTTGGGTTTGATTCGCGTTTTTGAGTGGGTCAACTATTTGTCATATAGTAAATCGCTAGCAACAAGCATGTAAAAACACATTATTCCTGAGCATCATCTCTCCATCTAAAAAAGAAGTGGCAAGCCAAAATTTGATTCGAATCGACTTGGTAAGGTAGACGTGGATGCTCATTCTCCCAAAATTTGAACGAACCGTTAAACATCCTCTCTGCCGGTGGAATTCGCAGAGCAAATAAATGGGAGACGCGAAATTACCTTCCTATGTGGGACACGCATCAATTGGCCCGTTGTACATCGAGGGTAGGTTCGTAAATTCATCCAAGCGCGCCTTTTCCTCGGCTGAAATGACATGTGCCGAATAATTTATAAACCATGGTTGGCAAAACACGCTCTCCTCGCCCGAAATAGCCCGCGCCCACTATTTCAAAACACGCTCTCCTCGCCCGAAATAGCTCGCGCCCACTATAGTTCAAAACACGTCCTCCTCGCCCGAAATCGCTCCCGCCCACTATTGGGGAGAAGCAAAGTTACTCTACTATCCCCGACCCTCAGTACACAGACCCAGGCCGAGAAGCCTATAGGCAAGGGTAGAACTGTAACTCCCCCTCACATTTCAGACAAATGCGTCCGTAAGACATGGTTTCACTCCTCCCAATCCCCGCCCGCCCCATTCATACCTCGTGGGCATCAAATCACCTTCTCCCACAGAGCTCCCTTCTCCCGAGCATGAAACCTCAGCCCCACCTCCATGACGCCCCCCACCGCACCAATTTCATAGCCGCCCTCCTCCCTAATGCCGGAGACGCTGTCCAATTGCCATCGTGCACTGGGCCGTGTGCCTCTTACTCCTTGCTGCTGGTGCTGCCTCGACGACGGCTGACAGCGTGGCATCGAGCCGATTCATCCCCGCCGTTGTTCACGGGCGCCGAGCGGCTCCAACTTCGGATCCGTCCAGTCTGGCGCTGCTTCCAGCGTGGCCGTCGGCAAGGCGACATCGCTCTTTCCCTGCCGCCGGTCACCACCGCAACCGCGCCGGCCTCACCGACTCGGCAGCCGGACCTGCCTACTTTGTTGGAAATATGCCCTAGAGGAAATAATAAAATGGTTATTATTATATTTCCTTGTTCATGATAATTGTCTATTGTTCATGCTATAATTGTATTAACTGGAAATCGTAATACATGTGTGAATACATAGACCACAACATGTCCCTAGTGAGCCTCTAGTTGACTAGCTCGTCGATCAATAGATGGTTATGGTTTCCTGAGCATGGACATTGGATGTCATTGATAACGGGATCACATCATTAGGAGAATGATGTGATGGACAAGACCCAATCCTAAGCATAGCACAAGATCGTGTAGTTCGTTTGCTAAAGCTTTTCTAATGTCAATTATCATTTCCTTAGACCATGAGATTGTGCAACTCCCGGATACCGTAGGAATGCTTTGGGTGTACCAAACGTCACAACGTAACTGGGTGGCTATAAAGGTGCACTAAAGTTATCTCCGAAAGTGTCTGTTGGGTTAGCACGAATCGAGACTGGGATTTGTCACTCCGTATGACGGAGAGGTATCTCTGGGCCCACTTGGTATTGCATCATCATAATGACCTCAATGTGACTAAGTAGTTAGTCACGGGATCATGCATTACGGAACGAGTAAAGTGACTTGCCGGTAACGAGATTGAGCGAGGTATTGGGATACCGACGATCGAATCTCGGTCAAGTAACGTACCGATTGACAAAGGGAATTGTATACGGGATTGCTTGAATCCTTGACATCGTGGTCATGTCTGCATGGTTCCCGAACCCGTAGGGTCTACACACTTAAGGTTCGATGAAGCTAGAGTTGTTATGGGAAATAGTATGTGGTTACCGAAGGTAGTTCGGAGTCCCGGATGTGATTCCGGACGTCACGAGGAGTTCCGGAATGGTCCGGCGGTGAAGATCGATATATTGGACAAAGGGTATTGGAGTCCGGAAGTGTTCCGGGGTACAAACTATGGCCAGCATGACCGAAAGGTGTTTCGGGAGCCCCGACAAGTGTTGGAGGGCCTCATGGGTCAAAGGGGAAGGGGAAAACCAGCCCACTAAGGGGTGGTGCGCACCCCACACCCTTTTCCACGTTACTTGGGGAGGTGGGGCGCCTCCACCTGGCTTGGGAGGCAAGCCTCCACCTGCTTGGCTTGGGGGGCAAGTCTCCCTAGGATTTTCCCTAGGGAGATCCAATCTGCTTGGCCGCCGCCCCCTAGGGGAAACCCTAGGGTGCCTCCCCCTCTCCCCTTGCCCCTATATATAGTGGAGGGGTGGGAGGGCAGCCGCACCTCTTCCCTGGCGCAGCCCTCTCCTCCTCCAACAACACTTCCTCCTCCTCCGTAGTGCTTAGCGAAGCTCTG
This sequence comes from Aegilops bicornis, assembly GCA_021605145.1. Classification (NCBI taxonomy): domain Eukaryota; kingdom Viridiplantae; phylum Streptophyta; class Magnoliopsida; order Poales; family Poaceae; genus Aegilops; species Aegilops bicornis. Next base: position 37,444,845 of record CM038670.1, read on the forward strand.
CCGGAGAACCACGAGCTCCATCACCACCACGCCTTCGTGCTGTCGGAGTTCTCCCTCAAATTCTCCGCTCCCCTTGCTGGATCAAGAAGGAGGAGACGTCCCAGGCTGTACGTGTGTTGAACGCGGAGGCGCTGTCCGTTCGGCGCTAGATCGGATCTTCCGCGATTTGAATCGCCGCGAGTACGACTCCATCAACCGTGTTCTTGTAACGCTTCCGCTTAGCGATCTTCAAGGGTATGAAGATGCACTCCTTTTCTCTCATTTCTAGCATCTCCTAGATTGATCTTGGTGACACGTAGGAAAATTTTGAATTATTGCTACGTTCCCCAACAGTGGCATCATGAGCTAGGTCTATGCGTAGATTCTATGCACGAGTAGAACACAAGTAGTGTGGGCGTTGGTTTTGTTCAATATGCTTACTGTTACTAGTCCTATCTTGTTTCGACGGTATTGTGGGATGAAGCGGCCCGGACCGACCTTACACGTGGTTCGTGAGACAGAGTTCCACCGTCGACATGCACTTGTTGCATAAAGGTGTCTAGCGGGTGCCAGTCTCTCCCACTTTAGTCGGATCAGATTCAATGAAAAGGGTCCTTATGAAGGGTAAATAGCAATTGTCATATCACCGTTGTGGCTTTTGCGTAGGTAAGAAATGTTCTTGCTAGAAACCCATAGCAGCCACGTAAAACATGCAACAACAATTAGAGGACGTCTAACTTGTTTTTGCAGGGGTATGCTATGTGATGTGATATGGCCAAAAAGAATGTGATGAATGATATGTGATGTATGAGATTGATCATGTTCTTGTAATAGGAATCACGACTTGCATGTTGATGAGTATGACAACCGGCAGGAGCCATAGGAGTTGTCTTAATTTATTGTATGACCTGCGTGTCATTAAATAACACCATGTAATTACTTTACTTTATTGCTAAACCGTTAGCCATAGTAGTAGAAGTAATAGTTGGCGAGACAACTTCATGTAGACACGATGATGGAGATCATGGTGTCATGATGGTGACGAAGGTGATCATGCCGTGCCTCAAAGATGGAGATCAAAGGCGCAAGATGATATTGGCCATATCATGTCACTTTATGATTTGCATGTGATGTTTGTCATGTTTACATCTTATTTGCTTAGAATGATGGTAGCATAAATAAGATGATCCCTCATAAAATTTCAAGAAAGTGTTCCCCCTAACTGTGCACCGTTGCGAAGGTTCGTTGTTTCGAAGCACCACATGATGATCGGGTGTGATAGATTCTAACGTTCGCATACAACGGGTGTAAGCCAGATTTACACATGCAAAACACTTAGGTTGACTTGACGAGCCTAGCATGTACAGACATGGCCTCGGAACAAGAGACCGAAAGGTTGAACATGAGTCATATAGCAGATGCGATCAACATGAAGATGTTCACCGATGATGACTAGTCCGTCTCACGTGATGATCGGACACGGCCTACTTGACTCGGATCATGTATCACTTAGATGACTAGAGGGATGTCTATCTGAGTGGGAGTTCATTAAATTAGATGAACTTAATTATCATGAACATAGTTAAAAGGTCTTTGCAAATTATGTCATAACTTGCGCTTTAGTTCTACTGTTTTAGATATGTTCCTAGAGAAAATTTAGTTGAAAGTTGATAGTAGCAATTATGCGGAGAAGGCTTATGTCCTTAATGCACCGCTCGGTGTGCTGAACCTCGAACGTCGTCTGTGGATGTTGTGAACATCTGACATACACGTTTTGATGACTACATGATAGTTCAGTAATGTTAAATGGTTTAGAATTGTGGCGCCGAAGACGTTTTTTTGAAACGTCGCGGAACATATGAGATGTTCCAAGGGCTGAAATTGGGATTTCAGGCTCGTGCCCACGTCAAGAGGTATGAGACCTCCGACAAGTTTCTTAGCCTACAAACTAATTGAGAAAAGCTCAATCGTTGAGCTTGTACTCAGATTGTCTGGGTACAAAAATCACTTGAATCGAGTGGGAGTTAATCTTCCAGATGAGATAGTGATGTTTCTCCAAAGTCATTGCCACCAAGCTACTAGAGCTTCGTGATGAACTATAACCTATCAGGGATAGATATGATGATCCTTGAAATATTCGCAATGTTTGACACATGAAAGTAGAAATCAAGAAGGAGCGTCAATTGTTGATGGTTAGTGAAACCACTAGTTTCAAGAAGGGCAAGGGAAAGAAGGGATACTTCATGAAATGGCAAATCAGTTGCTTTGCTCTAGTGAAGAAACCCAAGGTTGAACCCAAACCCGAGACTAAGTGCTTATGTAATGAGGGGAACGATCCTTTGAAGCAGAACTACCCTAGATACTTGGTAGATGAGAAGGCTGGCACGGTCGACAGAAGTATATTGGATATACATTATATTGATGTGTACTTTACTAGTACTCCTAGTAGCACCATGGTAATAGATACCGGTTCAGTTGCTAAGTGTTAGTAACTCGAAATAAAAGGCTATGGAATAAACGGAGACTAGCTAAAGGTGAGATGATGATATGGTTTGGAAGTGTTTCCAAGGTTGATGTGATCAAGCATCACATACTCCCTCTACCATCGAGATTGGTGTTAAACCTAAATAATTTTTATTTGGTGTTTGCGTTGAGCATAGACATGATTGGATTATGTTTATCCATAATCTGATTTATTCATTTAAGGAGAATAATGGTTACTCTGTTTATTTGAATAATACTTTCAATGGTCTTGCACCTAAAATGAATGGTTTATTGAATCTCGATCGTAGTGATACACATGTTCATGCCAAAATATATAAGATAGTAATGATATAGTGCCACCTACTTGTGGCACTGCCATTTGAGTCATATTGGTATAGAGCATGAAGAAGCTCCATGTTGATGGATCTTTGGACTCACTGCTTTTGAAAAGATTGAGACATGTGAACCATGTCTATTGGTATATACGCATGAAGAAACTCCATGCATATGGACCGTTTGGACTCACTTGATTTTGAATCACTTGAGACATGCAAATCATACCACATGGGCAAGATGTTTGAAAGCCTCATTTTCAGTAAAATGGAACAAGAAAGCAACTTGTTGGAAGTAATACATTTTGATGTGTGCAGTCCAATGAGTGCTTAGGCACGCAGTGGATATCGTTATGTTCTTACTTCACAGATGATTTTATACTAAGTATATTTACTTGATGAAACACAAGTCTGAATTATTGAATGGTTCAAGTAATTTCAGAGTGAAGTTGAAGATCGTCGTGACAGGAGGATAAAATGTCTATGATATGATCATAGAGATGAATATCTGAGTTGCGAGTTTGGTACACAATTGAGACATTGTGGAAATTGTTTCACAACTAACACCGTCTGGAACACCATAGTGTGATGGTGTGTCCGAACATCATAGCTGCACCCTATTGGATGTGGCGCAAACCATGATGTCTCTTATCGAATTACCACTATCGTTTATGGGTTAGGCATTAGAGACAACCGCATTCACTTTAAATAGGGCACCACGTAATTCCGTTGAGGCGACACCGCATGAACTATGGTTTAGAGAAACCTAAGCTGTCGTTTCTTAAAAGTTTGGGGCTGCGACGCTTATGTGAAAAAGGTTTCAGGATGATAAGCTCAAAGCCAAAGCGGATAAATGCATCTTCATAGGACACCCAAAACAGTTGGGTATACCTCCTAATTCAGATCCGGAAGAAAAAGTGATTGTTTCTGGAAACGGGTCCTTTCTCGAGGAAATGATTCTCTCGAAAGAATTGAGTGGGAGGATGGTGGAGACTTGATGAGGTTATTGAACCGTCACTTCAACTAGTATGTAGCAGGGCATAGGAAGTTGTTCCTATGGCGCCTACATGAATTGAAGTGGAAGCTGATGATAGTGATCACAAAACTTCAGATCAAGTCACTACCAAACCTCGTAGGTCGACAAGGATGCGTACTACTTCAGAGTGGTACGTAATCCTGTCTTGGAGGTCATGTTGCTAGACAACAATGAACCTACGAGCTATGGAGAAGCGATGGTGGGCCCGGATTCTGATGAATGGCTCGATGCCATAAAATCTGAGAGGATCCATGTGTGAAAACAAAGTATAGACTTTGGAAAAACTACTTGATGGTTGTAAGGCTGTTGGGTGCAGATGGATTTTAAAAGGAAGGCAGACAATGATGGTAAGTGTCACCATTAAGAAAGCTCGACTTGTCGTTAAGATGTTTTCCGACAAGTTCAAGGAGTTGACTACGATGAGACTTTCTCACTTTCGTAAGCGATGCTAAGAGTCTGTTGGAATTATATTAGCGATTCTTGCATTATTTATGAAATCTTGCGAGATAGGATGTCAAAACATTATTTCCTCAACGATTTTCTCGAGGAAAGGTTGTATGTGATACAACCAGAAGATTTTGTCAATCCTGAAAGATGCTAATAAGTACGCAAAGCTCCAGCAATCCTTCTAAGGACTGGAGTAAGCATCTCGGAGTTGGAATGTACGCTTTGATGAGATGATCAAAGATTTTGGGTTTATACAAAGTTTATGAGAAACTTGTATTTCCAAAGGAGTGAGTGGGAGCACTATAGAATTTCTGATGAGTATATGTTGTTGACATATTGTTGATCAGAAATGATCTAGAATTTCTGGAAAGCATATGGGTTATTTGAAAAGTGTTTTTCAATGGAAAACCTGGATTAAGCTACCTGAACATTGAGCGTCAAGATCTATAAGGATAGATCAAAATCGCTTAATAGTACTTTCAAACGAACACATACCATGACAAGATTTTGAAGGAGTTCAAAATAGATCGGCAAAGAAGGAGTTCTTGGCTGTGTTATAAGGTGTGAGTATTGAGTAAGACTCAAGACCTGACCACGGCAGAAGAGAGAGAAAGGACGAAGGTCGTCCCCTATGCTTTAGACGTAGGCTCTACAGTATGCTATGCTGTGTACCGCACCTGAAGTGTGCCTTGCCATGAGTTAGTCAAGGGGTACAAGAGTGATCCAGGAAAGGATCACATGACATCGGTCAAATTTAACCTTAGTAACTAGTGACTAAGGAATTTTCTCGATTATGGAGGTGGTAAAAGAGTTCGTCGTAAAGGGTTACGTCGATGCAAACTTTGACACTAATCCGGATGACTCTGAGTAGTAAACCGGATTCGTATAGTAGAGTAGTTATTTGGAATAGCTCCAAGTAACGCATGGTAGCTGCATCTACAAGATGACAATCGAGATTTGTAAAGCACACACGGATCTGAAAGGTTCAGACCCGTTAACTAATAACCTCTCTCACAAGCGAGATATGATCAAACCCCATGGGTGTTGGGTTCATTAAATTCACATAGTGATGTGAACTAGATCATTGACTCTAGTGCAAGTGGGAGACTGTTGGAAATATGCCCTAGAGGCAATAATAAAATGGTTATTATTATATTTCCTTGTTCATGATAATTGTCTATTGTTCATGCTATAATTGTATTAACTGGAAACCGTAATACATGTGTGAATACATAGACCACAACATGTCCCTAGTGAGCCTCTAGTTGACTAGCTCGTTGATCAATAGATGTTTATGGTTTCCTGACCATGGACATTGGATGTCATTGATAATGGGATCACATCATTAGGAGAATGATGTGATGGACAAGACCCAATCCTAAGCATAACACAAGATCGTGTAGTTTGTTTGTTAAAGCTTTTCTAATGTCAAGTACCATTTCCTTAGACCATGAGATTGTGCAACTCCCGGATACCGTAGGAATGCTTTGGGTGTACCAAACGTCCTGGCAACGAATCGGGTGGCTATAAAGGTGCACTACGGTATCTCCGAATCACATGCATTGGGTTGTACGAATCAAGACTGGGATTTGTCACTCCGTATGACAGAGAGGTATCTCTGGGACCACTTGGTATTGCATCATCATAATGAGCTCAATGTGACTAAGTAGTTAGTCATGGGATCATGCATTACGGAACGAGTAAAGTGACTTGCCGGTAACGAGATTGAACGAGGTATTGGGATACCGACGATCGAATCTCGGTCAAGTAACGTACCGATTGACAAAGGGAATTGTATACGGGATTGCTTGAATCCTTGACATCGTGGTTCATCCGATGAGATCATCGTGGAACATGTGGGAGCCAACATGGGTATCCAGATTCCGCTGTTGGTTATTGGCCGGAGAACGTCTCGGTCATGTCTGTATGGTTCCCGAACCCGTAGGGTCTACACACTTAAGGTTCGATGAAGCTAGAGTTGTTATGGGAAATAGTATGTGGTTACTGAAGGTAGTTCGGAGTCCCGGATGTGGTCCGGGACGTCACGAGGAGTTCCGGAATGGTCCGGCGGTGAAGATCGATATATTGGACAAATGGTATTGGAGTCCGGAAGTGTTCCGGGGTACCCGACCTATGGCGACATGACCGAAAGGTGTTTGGGAGCAGGACAAGTGTTGGAGGGCCTCATGGGCCAAAGGGAAGGGCAAACCAGCCCACTAAGGGTGGTGCGCCCCCACCCCCACACCCTTTTCCACGTTACTTGGGAGGTGGGGCGCCTCCACGGCTTGGGAGGCAAGCCTCCACCTGCTTGGCTTGGGGGGCAAGTCTCCTAGGATTTTCCCGGGAGATCCAATCGCTTGCAGCCGCCCGCCCCTAGGGGAAACCCTAGGGCGCCTCCCCCTCTCCCCTTGCCCCTATATGTAGTGGAGGGGTGGGAGGGCAGCCGCACCTCTTCCCTGGCGCAACCCTCTCCTCCTCCAACAACACTTCCTCCTCCTCCGTTGTGCTTAGCGAAGCTCTGCCGGAGAACCACGAGCTCCATCACCACCACGCCGTCGTGCTGTCGGAGTTCTCCCGCAACTTCTCCTCTCCCCTTGCTGGATCAAGAAGGAGGAGACGTCCCCGGGCTGTACGTGTGTTGAACGCGGAGGCGCCGTCCGTTCGGCGCTAGATCGGATCTTCCATGATTTGAATCGCCGCGAGTACGACTCCATCAACCGCGTTCTTGTAATGCTTCCGCTTAGCGATCTTCAAGGGTATGAAGATGCACTCCTTCTCTCTTGTTGCTAGCATCTCCTAGATTGATCTTGGTGACACGTAAGAAAATTTTGAATTATTGCTATGTTCCCCAACATACTTCACCATGCCGCCAAATAGGTCGCACCCTCATCTGAAATCACTTTATTTAGGCGTCAGCTGTCTGAATTTTTATTCTGGGCCAATCGATTCCCAATGGGAAGCAGCACCCCTCGAGGCGGAGGAGCTCCTAGGCTGCCGGTTGGCTGGTGTCTAACGTAAGGGTGCGGGGCCGCAAGTTCGCCGCGGAAGCAGCGCTTAAGATGGCTATCTTTTAGAGTTGCGTGGGTTGAAGGTACTGCCGCCGTCGGATCTGGATGATGGGGAGTCTTTGTGGATTGGCCTGGGGGCCGCGCAACCACGGCAGCGGTGCGATGGGGGAGGCGGGGTTTTGGCGGGGCCCGCAGACGGCGGAGGCGAGGCTGCTCTGCCGTTGGTCACCGGCTCTTCGGGAAGATTCGAGCAGTGTCGGCCGGGAGGCACAAAGGCGACCATCAAGCCATCCGGCGTAGATCGGACGATACCAAAATAAAATAAAATCGTGTGACCCCAATTTAGTCTTGAGTCAACAGACGTGTGACCACTCTCGTACCTTCTTTGTTGATCTCTTAGTGTATTTCTTCAGATCAAAGAGATATGTCATTCTTAACATTATCGTTATTTGCATCTTGAGACACACCGTCTTCCGAGCTCACCGCAGCTGCTCCAACAAGGGAAGCATACACGGAAGGGAGCTATGATCCCCACTCAACAGTTCCACGCATCGAATGCGCGTGCAGACATGGACAGCCACAACAAGCTGAGGGCCATCGACAAGTCAGCACATGATGCTCACTCCTATGGATGGCAGCCAGATAGGTTGTACCCTCATCTTACTTGTGTGCAACATTTATGGCTTTGTTATTTAAGCACGGAAAATAGATCATCACATTTGACTGTATGTTCATGCTGATCTCTTACGGGTCTTGCTCAGGAGTTCACGCTGTTCCATAGTTCAGCTAAGATACTTGTTCTTTAGGTAACGCTGTTCCATAGTTATCATCCATCATCCAATGCTATCCCACAGGCTGGTGACTATAGTATTATACCACTTCTAGTATTACCTATGTTGTTCTTTAATACTTTTATGTGCCATCTAGTTCATCTCGAGTACAAACGATACATATTCTGTAGCTTTCATCTGTGTTCTCCCTTTAGTTTATGAGACCTGTTGCTGCTAGTTAACCCCAGTCCTACTATTTATGTCGTCTCCTACAGGCACTCATTTACATAAATCTAACTACTAGTTGTCTTCCATGCATGTCAGATATAATTGCACACACCGATATATCCACAAGAACCTCACGAGCAATGTAAAGGCCAATAAACTTGATGTCAATGATACCCAATATGATGGAACATGTAAAGGCGGTTCTTGAGAAGACTTGCGAGAAAGATGATGAATCCTCTTCACCCCACAAGGTCCTTGCTCTAACTTGGCATGTGATATGGGTACAACATGCATATAATGTCTGGAGTGTATCTACTACATTTGCAATGCCATGTGCTTAGCATGCTGATCATGCATGTAAATATGTCATGCCTTCCTGTTTTCAGTACCTATTCCATTCATGATAACATGTTTTCAAATTCAAGTGTTGTCATTCTACTCTATCGCAATGCCATCTGCTTAATTTGGACATCATGCTTCTGAATATCTTATGCATTGTTATTCATCAGTATGTACTTCATCTATCTGCCATACCATGTTTTTTTACATTGAAGTGTTGTTCTAGTGCTCTGTTGCAATGCCATCTTATTTTACCAATCATACACATGTATGTTGCCTTAGTTATTTCTGTATGTATTCCGCTAGCATATAGTTTTACATTCAACTAGTGTTTTTTTGTTGTGTTGTCCTGTCGTATCCCTAGCTCTTACACCATACTCCCTCCGTCCGGATTACATGTTGCGAAATGGATAAAAGGATGTATCTAGGACTGAAATACGCCTAGACCCATCCATTTTTTTTCGGATGGAGGAATACATGTCAATATGTCATGCCTTTCTATTCTTGATTACCTATTCCATCTCTCTGCTATCGCATGTTTTATAATTAAAGCACCATTCTTCTATACAAGGCATGCAAGGGAAGGCGACTATGTTAGAATCTAAAGGGTTACAAACAAGGCCTTTGCAAAAGATCCAAACGCCGAGGAGATAATAAACCAACTCCAGTTTTTATAGATCTGCTCCGGCCTGAGAGAAACCCAACTCCTACTGATAATAAGCATAGTCCGCTCCAGTCGAGCAAAAATATGTCAACTCAATTCTAAGAAGCGTGTGCGTATCCTTGCATCATGAAATTTTATAGCATGCTGATCATATTTTCTACATGTTTCTTACCCATCTCTCTTTTAGAAAATAAGCTTAACATATAGAAGAATTTCTGCAATGGTATCGTTTATGAGGAAAGATTCTTGCAGGAATTCTCTGTGCTCCAATGTAGATGTAAGTACCTGTTGTATATCACTATATTTTTACATCAGCATGTATTTTGTTAATCGGCGTGAATCCAACCTTTATCTGATCTAAATTTAGTTGTAGCAAAATGTATGATTAAAGGCCACAATGTTGATTTTTGTAAGTAAACCGCACAGTAGTTTTGCATCCTGAGCTGCATGAGTGTACTATCTCATATCAGTGGGTTTGAATACTTTGGTTCTACAGTGGGTTTTCAGTGTTTTTTTTACTGTGTTGTCATGTCCTATCCCTAGCTCTTACATCATACTCCCTGTGTCCGGATTAAATGTCGCAGAAATGGATAAAACTGGATGTATCTAGAACTGAAATATGCCTAGACCCGTCCATTTATTTCCGGATGGAGGGAATACATGTCAATATGTCATGCCTTTCTATTCTTCAGTACCTATTCCATCTCTGTTGTAGCATGTTTTATAACTGAATCACCATTGTTCTATATAAGGCATGCAAGGGGAAGACAGCTATGTTAGAATCGAAGGGTTACAAACCAGGTCTTTGCAAAAGATCCAAACGCCAGGAGATAATAAACCAACTCCATTTTTCATAGATATCTGCTCCAAAGACAGAGAAACCCAAGTCCCGCGATAATAAGCAGATTCCGGTGGCCAAAGAACTAGTCCGCTCGATCCGGCAAAAAATGTCAACTCCATTCTAAGAAGCGTGTGCGTATCATCGCCTCATGAAATTTTATAGCATTCTGATCATATTTTCTAAATGTTTCGTACCCATCTCTCTTTTAGAAAATAAGGTTAAACGATAGAAGATTCCCTCCATTGGGATCGTATTCGAGGAAAATATCTTGCGGGAATTCTCTGTGCTCCAATGCTGATGTAAGTACCTGTTGTATATCACTATATTTTTACATCAACATGTATTTTGTTAATCAGCATGAATCTAACCTTTATCTGATCTAAAATTAGTTGTAGCAAAATGTTAAAGGCGCCAATGTTGATTTTTGTAAGGAAAACTGCCTGGTATGTACTATCTCATATCATGCACATTACTGAATTGCAGTGCTGCTATGGTTGCCCATTCATTCATTGTGTCAATTTTGCTTTCGTATTACCTTACCAGGCTGATGATAGCTATGCCATATTGTGTTAATTTGGTGTAGGCTTGTGTGGTCTGGTTGCCCAAACGTTCGTTGTGTCAATGTTGCTTTCCTATTATCTGACCTGGCCAATAATAGCAATGCTAGTGTGTTAATTTTGTGCGAGCTGCTTTGAAGATAAGAAGACAAACTACGAAAACAGCAAGAAGGCAACCCCATTGTTTCTTTCCGGAAAATCTAGGCCAGGTAATATGGCAATAACTCATGATTAATCTGTTTGGTTCCGTCCTAATTTATGTTATGATGCGATGGCGAGACACTCTCCACTATCAATAATACAAGCACCTGCCAAAATCGCCATCTGAATACATTAGGTATCCTACATCTCGAATGCAACGGAATAAATGTATGTTTGTGAACCAATTAATGGCTGAAGCAATGATGAAAATGGTGGATGAATCGGAGGTGCGAGTCGTGCGACACAACAAGCGATCAATGTTTTCGGAGAAAGTGTAGCAAAGCGTAAAGAACTTGCCAACATGCTTATGGGCGTCATCTGTCTTTGAGGTTGCAGATTGTGGCGTTGTAGATGGTTAGGTTACGCTCATTTATTTGCACTGGCATCAATCTTTGATTGCCCAGTGGATGTAATTTCCTGTAGTATATGTTGGATGTGCAATGTTATTCCCTGTATGCCGTACCTTTGCGTGATCGGTTTTGGTCCTGTGCATAATTGCTCGTCGTAATGGGCTCAAATTATCTAATTTGGCCTAAAGACATGTATGAACTTTAGTGGGCCCATTAAGTTAATGGGCCGTTACTATGCCGAAAGTTAATGGCCGGCCCTCTTACCTCCGGGTCGTTAACGAGCCGACATCGAAGCGGGCAACAGGTGGCCCCGATTTATTTCACGGGCCGTTAACGAGGCCGTTACTAAGTTTGGTCTACATATGGCCCAACTATCTTTGTAGGCCTTTAGCGAGCCGAAAGAGACAATGGGCTTGTCTTTGGACCATGAAGACCATGGGCCGCTAAGAGGCCGAAAGTCAGGTCGTATTGTAAATGGCCCAACTGTGTTGTGGGCCTTTAGCGGGCTGAGGTATTGGACCATGAAGGGCATGGGCCGTTAAAAGGCCAAAACTAAGGTCCGACTACAAATGGCCCAACTCATTTATGGTCCGTTAACAGGCCGAAAGGCACATAGGGCCGGGAATTGGCCCAACACTTAAATGGGTCGCTAAAAGGCCAAAACTCAAGTCCGACTACAAATGGCCCAACTGATTTATGGGCCGTCAACAGGCTGAAAGGGATAACGGGCCAGAAAATTGGCCCAACACTTAAATGGGCCGCTAAAAGGCCGAAACTCAGGTCCGACAACAAATGGCCCATCAGATTTATGGGCCGTCAGCAATTTGAAAGACACATCGGCCGTAAACTAGCCCAACATTTAAATGGGTCGCTAAAAGGCGAAAGATGTACATCCTGAAAATTGGCCCATCCATTACATGGGCCGTTAACAGGCCGAACTCTCATCGGGCCGATATTGAGCCCAAATATATATCGGGCTGTTAACGGGCTCGAACTGACGATGGGCTGCAATGGTGTCAAATCTTTAACGGGCCGTTGACGGGTCGAATTGGCACATCTCATATGGGCCGTGGGCTTAAATGGACCTGACACAAGTAGGCCTTATATGGGCTGGCCCGCTAATTTTCTTTGGGCGGCCTTTTCACATGAATGGGCCTCTGTTGGGCCGTGCCACGTGTCGACGTATCATAGGCGCCTTTCGTCCAATGAGTGGATGACATATGTCCCAACGATGAGCCGACACGTGTTTCCTCCAGCCAATGATGATTTTACACGTGCAAAATCCCCATTGGGTGGGGCTGTTAACGGGTTATCGGATCCAAAACCCGACCCGATAGCTTAACGGCGTTCCGTTACGGTGGATGCCACGTGTCGGTCACCCTTGACGAAAGCACTTCTGTGACGCGCGCGATTTATCGTCATGGAAGTGGACACTTCCGTGATGATAATCGGTAATGTCATGGTACACTTCTCTGACGGCACAAATATGACTATCTTGATTCTATCATAAATTTGTCATGGATGTACATGCATGACAAAAAACGCGACCTACTGTGACAAACACGTATCATCACGGAAGTGTATTTTTTTGTAGTGCTTCGAGTGAAGCCATTGGAAATCTCATACAGTTCGGTCAATTTCTTCAGTGACAGAGACAAAGTTCTTACGGTCATTTGAGGAATTTTCTGGCCCGAGGAGTTAGGAATTCGCCGGTCGGATTTCCTACGATGAGGAACATGATAATACGAGAATTTGAACCTCAAGTTTCCGACCGTTCTTTGTACTCTGCCAACATCTCAAAATATCTTATCCACCTAACGGTCATATCATTGAAGGGCATTTATGTCTTATCATGTCGGGCTGCTCCCTGGGCTATAAATAGCCGCCCCCAACAACCACTAGCTGGTTGGTTGCTCCGAGAGAAACTGACACTTGTCATTTGAGAGCATTCCATCCTCCGAGGACTTTGAGTGAAAATCATCAAGTGAGGAAAACCCAAACCCAAACACCTACGAACCCAAACTGATTGAGCATCACTGAAGAGATTGATCCTGCGTGGATCCGATGCTTGTTACCTTTGAAGACTGTGCTTCTTCCAGACGGTTAGGCGTCATGGTCTAGAGCATCCAAGAGGAATTGTGGATCGCCGAGTGACCGAAGTTTGTGAAGGTTTGGAAGCACGAAGACTTACCACGAGTGATTGGGCGAGTGCATGTGACCTTAGTTCAAGGAGAATACAGTGAGGACTTGGTGTCATGAGCTGCGTGCGCAGGACTGGGTGTCCGGGACTGTGTGTCCTCGAGTTTAAATACTCAGCCGCTCCAACCAGACATACAACTAAGACAGCAGTTGGAACTGGTCTACCAAATCATTGCCTTCACCAATGTTGGGGATATTACTACTGGGCGTAAACCGGCCAGGAGAGGCCGGGTTAACTTCATCAGTAGTCAAGTATGCTTGAAGCCCGTGAGGATATTCTATAAGGGCCCAAGCCCCGGAACCGGTTTAAGGCTTGTAGCCGTGAACCGGCATTAGTATGTAACTTGTGTTGTAAGTTAGAAATACTAGAGACCGAACGGACACGACTATGAGCCGGTCTCGGGACTACTGCAAACCGACAGGTGTCACCCATGTATATAAGGGGACGACCCGCGTGATTCGAGAACAACAGACAACAACTCGAGACTTAGGCGAAGCTTGTTTGCTCCCTAGTCATCAAGACCCCCATCAATTCCATCACAACTAGACATAGGCTTTTACCTTCATCGAAGGGGCCGAACTAGTATAAACTCTCTTGCGTCGTTGTGTCCGCTTTAACCCCTTCAAGTTAACCCGTAGCGATGGCTCCACGACTAAGTCCTTTCATAGGACATCTGCCGTGACAAAACCATGACAGTTGGCGCCCACCGTGGGGCTATCGCACGATGGTTTCAAGTTCTTGGAGGGCAGGTTCGAAGGACTCAAGGGTTACGCTGTGGGCCGGATGACCAAGAGTCGTCGCGGCAAGCTCTACATCGACGATTCAGGATGGGGCCCCGAGGCCGGCTCGATTGAGTACGGGTACCGGGTCCCCTTTGGTGGCATACACGTCTTCATTGGCAAGATCGGTGAACCGGGCCCTGAGCCGGACATCTGCACCGACCTCGTCGAAACGGCTCAGCGTGCGAGATCTGCCCAGGGTAAATCGGCCGTGAGGCGTGCCTTTGTGGGAGTCATCCATGGAGGAGAATATGATGGTGGATCGGAATCTGGTAGCGAGACCGTCGTTTATTCCGGCGACGAGTCCTCGAACAGAGAAACCGAATCATTGTATCAGCTACAAGACGGCCGAATTGGGGGATGTTCCGATGGTGACAGTATTCCGGACCCCTCTGATCTACCCAACCGGGATGGGATATTCATGGCCGGTACACAGGCGGTGGTCCACTCTTCGACCGCAGCAGCAATGTTCTCCGGGTCAGCAGCGGCGGCCGGGGCAGGAGGCCCTGTGCACCTGCCGGCTCAAGTCTCATCTGATCTGTTTGATGCGTTGGCTGTGCTTATCGTGGGAGGCTAACCCGGCAGATCAGGACGCCCGCAACGCGGAAATTGCAAAGGTGAGGGAACAGATCACTCAGGCCAAGGCCGACCTGGCAGCCGAGAATAACAAGATGGCCGTAGAGCGGGCCGCTCTGAATCTGCGAGCCTATAAGCTTATCTTTGGACGAACGCGTCACATGAAGTCTTGAAAAGGAAGCATCGGTCTACTTTGCCGACGGTTTTCGATGCCAGAAACCTCTTTAATACCCCAGGAGCAGGGACTACTAACCCGCCGTGGCTAAACCGGGCGGAGGCACCTGGGCCAGGTGCGCCGGTTCAGCCTCGCTTGATGGAGCCGCCTCGACATAATAATATCGTACCTCAGCCTGTCCAGACACCTCCCGGTCATTATTCCAATCCAATGGACAATCTTATCTCCGCCGCTTCACGGCTGGAGGCCATCCCAATTGAAGGTGATTCTCCATAGCGGTGGAAGCGCTACCGGGTTAAGGAACTTCTTCGAACAGCCTTGGTTCAGCAGGAAGCATATTCATATAGCCGTGACCGAATTCATTCCACCCCCCGTCCAAGCCGGAGTTACAGCAGGCGGATGGATGAACCGGCCGTATCCAGTAATGCACGGAACCGTGAAGCGCCCCGTGGCCATAACCCGGCGGGTGATGCTCAGGGGTGGTGGACCGGGCCCGAGCACGAAGGGATGCTGAGTTAGCAGCGCAACATGAGGCTCGTCAGCTTACGCCGGTTCGTCCAACCACCTCGATCGAGCCAGGAGTTACTTCTAGTTCTTTGGGAGTGCCTTGTCTTGTTCCCGCTTTACGCAATGTGCGCCTGCCCAAGGATTTCAAGGGCCCGTGCAAGGTGCCAAATTACACGGCCGATTTGTCTCCGGAAGCATGGGTAGAGAGCTATGAGATGGCCATGGAGATGCTTGACGTAGATGAAGCGGCATGTGCAAAGTATTTCACCATGATGCTTGAGGGGACAGCCCGTATTTGGTTAAAGAGCTTACCAGCCAATTCTATCAGTTCATGGGCCCGATTCTTGAGCCCGGTTTATCGAAATTTCAAGGATACATGTAAGCAGCCCATGTCGATAGTGGACTTAGCGGCCTGTGTCCAGGAGGAAGGAGAGTCAACAACCCGCTGGGTACGCCGAGTCTCGGAAATTTTGCACTCATCAGACCGTATCAACGCCGACTCCGCGGTTATAACTTTGGAAAGCAACTGCCGGTTTAAACCTCTGAAGTTGAAATTGGGACGGATGAAACGCCATTGTAACGATATGGGGACCCTCATGACTGCATTAGTGAAGTATGCTGATTCTGATGGTACCAAGGATCCCGAGTCTGATGATGACAAGACAGGGAAGGGAAAGAAGAACAACAACTCCAAGGGGCAGCAACACAACACGGGAGGTCATGGTAACGGAGGCAAGCATAAAGCGGATGGCAGCATGGACTTTGTTGCTAATACTAGTCTGTGAGGACAGGTGCGGCTGACGGAAGGGTAAACCGCCCGAATCGCGGTGGAGCTCCAAACCCCAACCGGACTGCTCGACCTATCTATTAAACCAGCCTGTCCAAAGCACGGGGACGAAGGAGGTCACCACCCACCTTTGGAAGGATTGCTATATTATGCGGGAGTTCAAAAATTCTAATGCTTTCGGTATGATCACGGATCGGTGGTGGCTTAGGATCCGAATTCCATGGGCCGGTCACGGTGGAGAAAGCGCGGTTCAGGCTTCAATGGAGATCGTGGGTGGACATAACCATCAAAACAATCGAGTAGCTGTGGTGGTTACAACCAGCAGCAACAGTCGGGTTATCAGAGCAATCCAAAGCAGATGAATAGTGGGCAATATCATGTATTCACCACTAGCTTGGATAAACGAGACCAGAAGCTTCACAAGCGAGTAGTGAATTCTGTTGAACCGGCCGTGCCTCGTTATTTACGCTGGTCCGAACAGCCAATCATATGGAGCAGAGAGGATCACCCTCCCCGGGTTGACAATCCGGGTCAACTAGCGTTGGTGGTGGCACCTCAGGTGGGAGGTTATAAGTTCACCAAGGTGCTCATGGATGGAGGAAGCAACATTAATATTTTGTACTATGAGACCTTCCGTCGTATGGGGCTAACAGACAAGAATCTTAAACCGTCCAATATGGTATTTCATGGTGTGGTACCTGGTAAGTCAGCATATCCCGTTGGCAAGATAGCTCTGGAGGTGGCCTTTGGAGATGATCATGATTCCAGGTCAGAAACATTAGTTTTTGAGGTGGTTAAGATCTGGAGCCCGTACCACGCTTTATTTGGGCGGCCGGCTTATGCCAAGTTTATGTACGGCCTGTTATATTTATCTGCAGCTCAAGATGACGGGTCACAAGGGGACCATAACCGTTCATGGAAGTCGCATAAGATTGCCTTGGAGTGTGAAGAAGGTGATGCGGCCTATGCAGAGTCGGTTTGTGCCACGGAAGAGTTGAAGTACTACAAGGATAATGTTGATCCGGCGGACATGACTCCGTTGAAGAAGCCAACCACAGAGCATGATCCGGCTTTAAAATTCAAATCGGCAGCTGAGACTAGGCTTGTTGACTTTGTACCTGGCGATTCGTCCAATCAGTTTAGTATTAGCACCAACTTGGATCCAAAATAGGAAAGCGCGCTCATCGAGTTCATCTGTGAGAACCGGGACATTTTTGCATGGAAGCCTTCTGACATGCCAGGTGTACCGAGGGAACTCGCTGAGCACACTCTTAATGTTGATCCTAAGTACAAACCGGTGAAGCAGTTTCCCCGCAGGTTCAACGAATAAAGGCGAAAAGCTATTGGAGAGGAAGTGGCGGGCTCTTAGCGGTCGCTTTATTGTTGAAGTGTTCCATCCTGAATGGCTGGCTAATCCGGTCTGGTCCTTAAGAAAAAGCGGCACCGGCGCATGTGTGTGGATTACACAGATCTTAACAAGGCTTGTCCGGCAGATCCTTTGCCCTCCCCGCATCGATCAGATTATTGATGCTCTGATGGGTTGCGAGTGTTTGAGTTTTACGGATGCATATTCTGGTTATCATCGGATCAATATGGCGAGTAAGGACCAGGAGAAGGCGGCGTTCATAACTCCCTTTGGAGCCTTACGCTATGTATCTATGCCCTTTGGGCTCAAGAGTGCCTGAGCAACTTATCAACGGTGTGTACAAAATTGCCTTCATAAGCAGATTGGCCGTAATGTACATGCCTATGTGGATCATATTGTGGTTAAGTCAAGGAAGAAGGAGACTCTGGTTGATGATTTGAAGGAAACCTTTGATAACCTACGGACATACAAGATGATGCTCAACCCGGCCAAGTGTGTTTTTGGTGTACCGGCAGGCAAGTTATTGGGTTTTCTGGTGTCCAACAGGGGAATTGAGGCTAATCCTAAGAAGATTACAGCTATCACCTCCCTGGCTAAACCGAAATGTATCAATGATGTCCAGCGCTTGGCAGGCCGGATTGCCGCGCTGAGCCGGTTTATCAGCCGCCTCGGTGAGAAGGCGATCCCTTTGTATCAGATGTTAAAGAAAGCAGACCCCTTTGTCTGGAGTCCGGCCGCTGATAAAGCATTGGAGGATTTAAAGCAGCAGCTAGCCAATTCGCCTATTCTTGCTGCTTCGATTGATAAGGAACCATTGCTACTATATGTGGCAGCTAATGCTCGTGCAGTCAGCGTAGCTATCGTGGTGGAGCGCAAGGAGGTGGGCAAGGAATATCCGGTTCAACGTACGGTTTACTATATCAGCGAGGTGCTTATTAAGTCCAAGCAAAGATACCCGCATTGGCAGAAGCTGGTGTATGGAGTTTTCATGGCAAGGCGGAAGCTTAAGCAATACTTCCAGGGACATCCCATCACAGTGGTCAGCTCTGCTCCCTTGGGAGACATAATTCAGAACAGGGAGGCAACTGGTCGGATTGCCAAGTGGGCTATAGAGCTTGGGCCGCATGGTTTGAAATGCGTGCCTCGGACGGCGATCAAATCTCAAGCACTTGTGGATTTCATCAATGATTGGACGGAGCTACAGGCACCTGAAGAAAAGCCGGATCACACCTATTGGACTATTCATTTTGATGGGTCCAGGCAATTGGAGGGCTCGGGGGCTGGAGTCGTATTAACTTCCCCGTGAGGTGATAAGTTCTGTTACGTTCTCCGTTTAATGTTCCCTTGTACTAACAATGCAGCTGAGTATGAAGCTTTACTCCATGGTCTCCGGATGGCTAAGGAGATGAATCTCAGCCGAGTCAAGTGCTTCGATGACTCGGATCTGGTGGCCCAACAAGTGTCTGGTACTTGGGATTCTAAGGACCCGCTCATGGCAGCATACCGTCGTGAGGTGGATATCATTGCAGGCCACTTCAAGGGATATCAGGTGGATCATGTGGACAGACGGAAGAACGAAGCAGCGGACGCTTTAAGCCGGCTGGGCTCTCAGCATAAACCGGTCCCACCTAATGTTTTCTTGGATGTCCTGCATAAGCCGTCGGTCAAGCTCCCTGGCGAAGAGGATTTGGCTATTCCTGATCCGGAGGCTCAGTTGGTGGCGACTCTGCATGTCATTCCGGATTGGACGGTTCCTTATCTTGCGTACATGAACCGAGGCGAGTTACCAGAGGATGAGACGCTGGCCAGGCAGATAATCCGACGATCCAAGTCCATGACTATTGTCAATGGCAAGTTGCATCGTTGCAGTGTGTTAGGAGCGTTTCAACGTTGTGTGTCGCCAGAGGAAGGTTGTGAGATCTTGCGCGAAATCCACGAAGGAGATTGTGGTCACCACGCCGGTTCAAAAGCTCTGGTGGCTAAGGCGTTTCGTCACGGTTTCTATTGGTTGACTGCTCATGCGTCGCGGAGGACCTGGTTAGGCGATGTGATGGCTGTCGGAAGTTCTCAAGACGCGCTCATGTGCCGGTTCAAGAATTGAGGATGATTCCAATTACTTGGCCGTTTGCGACTTGGGGGTTGGATATGGTTGGGCCTTTCAAACGGTCCAAGGGCAAGAAGACCCACCTCTTGGTGGCGGTTGATAAGTTTACAAAGTGGGTGGAAGCAGAGCCCGTCAGCAAGTGTGATGCAGCCACGACGGTTCAATTCATTAAAAAGGTGATTTTCCGGTTTGGCTTTCCACACGTATCATTACGATAATGGTACCAATCTGTCTAAGGGTGTTATGAAGGAGTTCTATGAGCGTGAGCACATCCGACAGCGTTTCATCGGTGGCTCACCCACAGTCCAATGGCCAAGCAGAGAGAGCTAACCAAGAGATCTTACGAGGCATCAAACCCCGGCTCATGGTTCCTTTGCAGCGGACGCCGGGATATCCGTCAATACTACGCCCAACAGATCGACAGGATACACACCGTTCCTCATGGTTTACGGAGCGGAGGCGGTTATCCCCAGTGATATCCGTCATGATTCACCTCGTGTAGCAGCTTATGTTGAAGCGGACAACGAGGTAGCTCGGCAAGACGCTTTGGACCTGTTGGATGAGGAGCGTGACATTGTAGCTGCCCGTTCGACGATCTACTGAGGGATCTTCGTCGCTATCACAGTCGCCGAGTTAGAACCAGAACCTTTCAAGAAGGAGATTTGGTGCTCCGGCTCATCCAAGACCAGACTGATATGCACAAGCTATCCCCACCTTGGGAGGGACCTTTCGTGGTCATCAAAAATCTGCACAACGGGTCGTACTATCTGATTGATATTCGAGAGCATAAAGACTCACGTGCACCAGAGGAGGAGACCAACAGGCCGTGGAACATAGCTCATCTTCGGCCCTACTATACTTGAACCATAGGCTCTACTTATGTACCTATTATGACAATGTATATATTATGATTAATACAATAAACCGGAGCCTTAGCTAAAGCGGGGTCTCTGTTATTTTTACATCATGAGTGGTTACACGGAGTTTTAATCTTAAAGCGGTCTCCGGTTTACTCCTTGAGTTAGCTTTTCAAACAAAGCTTTATATCATGTCATTTGGGGGCTTGGTCGTGTCCGAACCAATGCAACACCTTTTGACAGGCGAAAGCCACGAGATCACTTGGGGACTTGGTCACGTCTAAACCAGTCACGCCTCTTGATCGGCCTAAAGGCCACAGAATCACTTGGGGGCTTTGGTCGAACCCGAACCATCGCTACACCTCTTGATCGGCGTAATGCCAACTTTGCATCATTTGGGGACTGGCTGACATGAACCATAGCTACGCCTATTGGGGGCTTGGTCGTGTCCGACCATGGTAATGCCACTTGATCGGCTTAAGCAGCCTCTTTTATAAAGATTTTGTCTTTGCATTTGCTTGATATTTGTTTGTCTTTTTGCATATTTATCTTGTTGTGTTCTTAAACCGACAATTATTAAACAGATTCGACTGTCAGTTGACGGGACACGGTTTGTTTTTCACGGAGACACTTTTGCGGTTTGATTTTTGATAAACATCCTATTATGGAGTAACACGGTGTTCATCTTAACCGGAGCAGTTTACCTGGTAAACCGACCCTATATACTACAGAGCTGTTTTCTCCTTGATGAGCGGTTTTCTTACAACTCCGCTTCAAGATTGGCACAGCCAACTTCATGCCCTACGATGGCAGGTATCATATATTCCCATATTTTATCATATGTTTAATCTAAAGTATTATCTTTAATTTCATATACATGGATATGATGACCCGCTTGGTGATACAACCACAATGGCGTTTTAAGCTTTTTACCGCAGACAACAGTTTAAGGTTGATGATTCAACAAAAACATAAATTGCAATAAATATGCACGAAGGCATATCAACACAAAGTGTGACAACTAGTCTATTACAAGGCAACACAGTGCCCAGATAAGATAATTGTTACTGGTATAACGAAAGGAAGCAGTAATGTAAACCGGCCTCCGGTTTATGCTTGATCGCCTGCTTGGCCTGATGGTTGCGGGTCATCCTGCGCCGCTTCAACTTCTGATTCCCTACCCAGCGGCTGGAAATCAACAGTTGTCGGTCGATTCCATTAATGCTTGGAATACGGCTTCATCATTGATCAGCAACAACGATTCAATATCAGGAGCGTAAGTATGCTTCTGGATTGGCGGTATAAGGTTCTCCGCTTGAGAATTGGTGCGAGCACTCGTGTATTTTCTCCATCATATTGGGCTTGATAGTGAGACAGATTTGCCTCTTCAACCAATTGGCAATCCAAAGGCGCACTTCGGTTTATCGTTCGGAGATCCTCTTCGCTGAATTCGGTCCGTCTTCCTTCAAGCTTGGGAAGCCTGCGCCACTTCATGAGATCAAAATCCGGCACCCATGCTTTGGCCCGGATTAAGGCGTTTATGGCACCGGTTCTAGCAGCAGATTTCTTTAATTCTTCAAACCGGGCAGGAAGCATTGACAACCTTTTAAGGGTATCCTGGATCAAGGTCGGTGCCGGGTTGTTATGAGAAGCGGTGCTGATGATCATTGCACCCGAGTATAGAGTTGCTCTATCATGTATAAGAGGCTTTCAATTTCTTCCGCACGTCTGATCCCAAGTGGCCAATACGTGTCCCTGTATCATTCAAAGGGTTAATAAACCGACAATTACATGAGAAGGATTCATTACGTCAGAAATCAAAAAGACTTACCAAACACAGCGGCGGTCATGGCATGCACTTGCCGCTTTACACTGGTCAGTTCGTCAACCACCGGTTTGAGTGCAGCCTCAGCATTCTCTGCCCGTTGAGTTAAAGCGGCCTTTTCAGTGGCCCAATCCGCCCGCTCCTTGTTGAAGCCCTCCTTAAGCTTTTCCATGACGCTTAAAGCGCTAGTTAATTCGCTCTTTGCTTTGGAGGTTTCAGCTTGCTGGGATTTCACGTTTTCTTGGAGATCAGCGATTTGTTTTTCTTTCTTGTTCAGATCAGCCTACATACAGAAAATCATTTGATAAAGATTGAGGTGCAGACTTGAAGTACCAACCCCATAACAAGCTATGCCTTTGGTACTTGGGGGCTAATGCATATTTGCTGTTCATCCTACAATTTCTATATCAAGTCCCAAGCTCAATACAAGTATTCAGTTTGGCACTTGGGGGCTAATGCTTATTTGCTCTATCCTTGAGGGATACTGGATTTCTTATAGAAGTCTCGGTTTAACTACATTAGGTTGAACCGGCCCTTGGGGGCTACTTTCCCAAAAGAACAGCTTTGCTCAGAATTATATTGGGAAGTCCCGGTTTAAGTTCACATCTTAAAACCATCACTTGGGGGCTATTAGAGCTGACAGATTGAAATATACAAGCAGAGAGTATGGAATTTACCTCATATTTGTCCTTCATCATATTTACCAGACCGGCTTCATAATTACGGCTGGTATATAACCGGTTCAGATAACCGGAATGAAGATCTTGGGGATTTAAAGCGGCATAAGTTGCCAAATCGGCATTCCATTTGCCTTTACCAAACGCAGTAAATTCATCCTTGGCAGTGTGCTTGGACAAGGCGACAGGATTACCTGGCTCGAAATGGCCAAAGCCAGTAATAACAACATCGTCATCCTTGGCTTCGCCGGTTCGCACTGTGGTCGCCGGTTTATCCGTATGCTGTGGTGGACTCATTGTCTTGTCGGTTTGAGCAGGACTCGTGGGTTGATTTGAAGGGCGGTGGTACCAACATGTGCCTCTTCAACAAGAACATCATGATCTTGCAATGGTGGGTCGGTCAGCATATCATCCTGGATGTGTTCCTCGGGATTTGGTATTTGGGTCGGTTCAGGAGCATCATCTTCTGCCGCTTTGTCCAGGCGAGCTTTCTTGCTTGGCCTAGGCTTGGCCCTGAAAGGAAAAAGATGGATCAGTCCAATGAACATTGAAAGTGGTATACCAAATAGCATTATCAGGAATATGGCTCACCCAAGCACTGTCTTGAGTGGTGGGAGTTGGGTGCCTGTCGACTCGCCAGAGGAAGAATGAGAAGTCACCTGATAATCGGAGTCAGATGGATTAAGAGGTTGACGAATGCAACCCGCTTTAGGATAAGCATTGACGAAACAGAGACCTCTGAACGGCTTTTCCGAACCGGACTGTTCGGTAAACCGGTGGAGGTGACTACCTGGCCGTTGTGCCGGGGTGCGCGACGAGCTTCATGTTGTTGTGTCTTCATAAGAAAGTTTCGATCCAAGTAAGCAAGAGGATGAGAAAATTTAACTTTCCGGTTTACCCGATGGATTTTTACTGAAGGTAAAGGGTTTGAATCGGAAGAAAGAGCGATTACCTCTACAACATCAGCATGACTAGCTTCAGCATCATCCTGGCAATAATCATTATTAATAAGGCGTGTAAAAAATAGACCAAGTGAGTCAAGTTCTACCACAAGATCCGGATTACCCACATCATGGTCAGCTGGTGGATCGGAGGAGGCAGTGGTTTTCTTTCTATTTGCTGGTTTCTTCACAACTTTGGCCTTGGGCCGGGTTATTGCCATCGGTTTCTCTTGTGGAGTTTTCCTGCTCCAAAATGGATCAGCACCCTCTTTGAAAGATGTTAATATCAACAAAGAGTACCTAAACATAGTAAGGTTTTATAAAGGCATAAGATATGAGTCCTACGGCTGGCGGTTTGTTAATGGCAGAAAAGGGAGCCAGGCCGGTTTGGGCACAAGCAGCTTCCGGTTCGTTTAACATCCTCTTAACAGCCTCAGTAACTTCATCGTCTGTCAGCTGGATCTCGATATGCCGTAGAGGGTCTTTCACATCTTCTTTGTATTTGCACATCAAACCGGAGCGCAGGCTCAGGGGCAGTATACTCCAAGATATCCAGCAGCGAGCAAGATCAACTCCTATCAACCCGTTGGCCATGAAGGCCCGGAGCTTGGATAGTTGAGGGGCATATTTGCTTCTTTCCTTAGCAGTCAGCCTGTGAGGGAGGGGATGTGTATTGCTTAGCCGCTCCGGACGGTAACCCGGTAAAGGGTTTTCTCCCTCAGGAGAGGTATCTTTGCAGTAAAACCATGTTGAGTTCAACTCTTTGGGATGGCTGTGCAATTTGGTGTGACGGCAAGTGACCTCTTTCCGCTTTTGAATCGCCACACCACCCAACTCAGTGTTAGGACCGTCAGAAAATTCAGTGCGGCGGTTTAGATGGAAGCAATCTCTGAACAATTCAACTGTGGGCTCCTCTTGAAAGAACACCTCACAGAGCACTTGAAAGTGACATATATTGGTTATGGAGTTGGGGCCAATATCTTGTGGACACAGTTGGAAGCTGGCCAAGACATCTCGATAAAACTTTGAACCGGGTGGACTGAAGCCCCGGGCTAAATGATCAGCAAAAACAACAACTTCTCCATCCTTGGGTTCTGGAGAACTCTCCGGGCGAGGGACCCTCCAGTGAATGGCGTCTTTTTTGCCTAAAGCGCCGGTGCGGACTAAGTTATCCAGATGAGTTTCAGTCACTCGAGAAGGGACCCAGTTTCACTCATACACTTGCTTGGCCATGATGCAATCTGCAAAGCAGTAATACCGGTTCAAGAATATGTTGGAAGGTTATATATTGATAAATTCATTGTTAAACTGGAAGAAGTTGCTTATAAACCGGAGTTCTGCAAGGTGGCAATACATAACCGGAAAACCCTGGCGGTTCAACAAGGGGACTAATGGTATATGCCGAGTTGTCAATTTCTCTACAAAGTTAAACCGCCTGGTCTGAAACATTGATGAATCAAGAGTAGATGTGCGAAAACAGGTTTCACAAAAGTTTGTCATAGTTTTGGATCTGGAGCATATTCAGAAAAGAAATAAATATTCAAGATCCAAAATGGAGCGGTACCGAATCAATGAGCAAGGATGCAGGGAGATCTATGACTTTGAGATGCGCAAGTGACAGCGGATGCTAAAAAACTACCGCTACGCAGAACAAAGATTCGCAGACTTGACTAAAAGTTAGCATATGAGCAAGAAGCAAGCGATGAGCACCGAAGAACAGGGAAACCCTAGAACAGATCTATGGTGAAAGGATAGAAGACTTATCGGGGTTGAGGAAGAAGCGGAAGGTCGCCGCGATGCTCTGGTACGTTCAGGGTGATGCAGCGACCAAGGTTGGTGCAGAAGTTGACGGCGGTGGCGGAGCTCTGAAGCTGGGCAGCGCGAGGAAGACGAAGCAGAGGGGCACGAAGGGGAAAAAAGAAATGACCCTTCGGTCTTATTTATAAAGCAAGGGACATGTGTCAGGCGCGAGAATCAAGGAGCCGCAAGTTTGGAAACGGAGCTGTCGCCTCGATTGTCGCAGGTCTATTAACAAAAGAGGTATTGTGGATAGTTTTTATGACAGGTGACGTCACGCCGGTTTACGATGACCAGAGAAGATGACATCATGGCGGTTCACCCAATTGCACAAAGTTGCTGAAGACGAAGTTTTTGCGGAGGATTGACATGAACCTGTTCAAATCAATCTGGGGCCTAATGTCGGGGATATTACTCAGGCGTAAACCCGGCCGGAGAGGCGGAGTTAACTTCATCGGTAGTCAAGTATACTTGAAGCCCGTGAGGATATTCTATAAGGGCCCAAGGCCCAGAACCGGTTTAAGGCTTGTAGCCGTGAACCAGCATTAGTATGTAACTTGTGTTGTAAGTTAGAAATACTAGAGACCGAACCGGACACGACTATGAGCCGGTCTCGGGACTCTGCAAACCGACGGGTGTCACCCATGTATATAAGGGGACGACCCGGCGGCGGTTCGAGAACAACAGACAACAACTCGAGACTTAGGCGAAGCTTGTTTGCTCCCTAGTATCAAGACCCCCATCAATTCCATCACAACTAGACGTAGGCTTTTACCTTCATCGAAGGGGCCGAACTAGTATAAACTCTCTTGTGTCCTTGTGTCCGCTTTAACCCCTTCAAGTTAACCCGTAGCGATGGCTCCACGACTAAGTCCTGTCATGAGGACATCTGCCGTGACAAAACCACGACAACCAAGCTTACTGGTTCTATTTCCTCAACTCTTTCATTTCCTCATTACTGTGTTAAGTGCTTCATCACATCTGTGTTTGAAGACTTTGACTGAAGACTTTCTCAATTTCCTTAGTTCAATTTCTTCAGTCTGTTTGTCTTCATCTTGTGTTATCCTGTGATTACGCTTTCTGTACTCTGTGCTTGTCTTCATTTCATTATGATGACCATACATGTATTCTATTATGCTTACTTCTGAGTACTTATTCCGCTGCAAGTAGTTCTTCGCTAAGGAATTTCCTCACCGGCAAATTCCTCAGTGAAGAATTCATAAAAATCGCCTATTCACCCCCCCCCCCTCTAGTCGATATAACACACTTTCAACTTTCGAAATGGAACAAGAATATTGGATCACTGAAATTCTGGATATATCTACATGGTGTTCTGCTTCTAGTGTGATTTCTTGCCTAGTTATTACCTATGATTTTGTGCCAATTTAGTTGTTTCAATTTGGTTCTCTGTTTTCTAGTTGTTCTATGAACGATGCATCCATATAGGTTGCTTCAGGTTTGTGTTGTTGTCGTGCTGGATCGGTAAAATGCCTGAACCATTTCAACCATAAATATTACCCAAAAAAAGAAATGTGTTTGTTCATTTTTGTGTTCTTAATCTTTGAGATGTATCACTTGACGAACATACTGTTGTTTCCTGAAAATCGCCCTTGAGATAACTCCTGATTGCATATTTGATTGTTTTAGCACTTGCCATGTCAGTATCAACCTACTGTTGAGATTAAATTGATTCAATTCCCAAAAGAAACAGTGTCGCCAATGTATAGCTCAATCAGTCATCGCCACATATGATTTTTGCGAGCCGATGATTCAGTTGGATCTCTTACTTATAGCTGGACCTTATCACATCTTGATATTGTTTTCATATTCTTCATCCATCTCTAGTCTGACCAAGAGGGAAAGCCAAGCAAATTGATAGGAGCAAATCGTGCAATGCCCTAGGTAGGGCCCAAATATATCTATATTTTTAAATGAACTACAAAAAATAATTTGCGAACAAAAAACAACATGGACAGGGGGCATATGCCCCCCACCTTCCTGGACACACTTCACCACATTGTATTTATTCCCCCCACCTTCCTGGACACACTTCACCACATTGTATTTATTCAATAGACCGCAGAGCACGCCGACGGTGCAGAGTACACTAGTGATAAGTAGAGATCTCAAACACACATTCTGTGCTCAGATTTGGTGCACGCGCCCAAAATTTTGTTCTCTTCTCACCATAATTTTGTGCTACCTGAACACTGACCGTGACATTGTCTTTTGTTGCCTGCTTTCTCATCTGAGATCAGAATAAGCGATGTCAACCTCCAAGATGGCGGTGGTCACTGGCAGAGCAAAGAGCATTCCAAAGCCTGGGCAAGCCTCGCCCCTGGTGAGGCACAAAGTTGCTCATATGGGCCAGGAGAGCAGGCGTGAAACAACGCGGCCCAACAACCTGGCACTTGAGGCCTACATCCAGGAAGCCCGGGCAATAGCCCTCGAAGGAGGAGCGGTAGGTCTACCAGCGATGGTGGCTATCATGGGCGCCACGGGGACCGGGAAGACAAAACTATCCATTGACATTGCAAGCCATGTCAATGGCGAGGTAATTAACACCAACAAGATGCAGGTCTACGGTGGTCTTTGACATACTGACAAACTAAGTGCCAGAGCATGAACAAGGGGGTGTTCCGCACCACCTCATGTCCACGATCAGCACACACACGGATGACTTTCCCGTGTCCTTTTTCCGTTCGCGGGCCGCGGAGATCGCCGACTCGATCGCGACCCGCGGGAAGATGCCCGTGGTGGCATGCGGGTCCAACTCTCTAATCCAAAGCCTGCTCGCCAGCTGCCTAGATGCCGCGCCGGCAAACCCATTCACCGCCGTAGGGTATCTGCCGGAGGTGTGGTACCCTTACTGCCTCCTCTGGGTCGACGCCGATGAGGCGATGTTAAACTATTACCATGACCGTCGTGTCGACGAGATGGTGAAATCGGGTATGATCGAGGAGGCGAGGGAGTATCTGGCGACTGCTCCCGAGAGCCACTGCGTTAGGATAGGCAGATCCATTGGCGTGCCTGAACTTGTTGGATACTTCGCTGGGTGTACCAGCCTCCAAACGGCCACGGACCATACCAAGGCAATCACAAAAGCTTTGGCTAAGGTGCAGACGGCCAAGATTCGCCATATGGCTGGGGAGTGGGGCTGGCCGATTCGACGGCTTGATGCTACGATCACCATTCGTGCACGCCTTGCCGGTTGTCATGCCGCCGAGGCAATGGCATGGGAGCAAGACGTGACTTGCCCTGGCCTCGCCGCTATCCGCAACGAGTTCCCTGGTTTACTCGGCCCTAGCAGCAGCGGCTACTAGTATGCTGCAATAATTGAGGCGAAATAATTATACTTGGTGCGTGCTGTGGTGTGGCCTCATGGTGTACTATCGTATTGTACTGGCATATGGGTTTGAAAGACACCTCCGTAAAAGTTACATAAGGTATATTGTACTGGTGTGTTGTACTGGCGTATTGTACTGGAGTACTGTACTGGTGTATTGTATCGTATTCTATAGCAATAAAGGTAAACCAGTAATGTATGTTTTTCTTTTGCCAGTATGCATTTTGTGGCAATGCGTACGTCTTTCATGCGTGTTTTTTCTTTGCTCTCCTTTCTTTATCCAGATTCCTTTTAGCGAGAAAGTTGTTCATATTCATCGCAAGCAAAAGAAAACCGATTCTACTTATACATGACGGGTGAATTACCCGGGCCCCGGGCTCTTGGCAAATAAAGTCTTAATACATCATTTATATGTGATTATATGATGCAAATAATGATTAGAACATACTCAACTACAAATAATTACTGAATAAATACAACGTGGTGAAGTGTGTCGAGCAACATGAGGGGCATATGCCCCCTGTCCATGTTGATTTTTGTTCACAACTCATTTTTTTTATAGTTTACTTAAATATAAAATATACGGTGAAGTAGAGGCAGTATCGCATGCAAACAAATTCATGGAGCAAATCAAGGAGGGAAATCTTTGCCTTATGCGAGATTTCCTTGTCCAGTCATCAAATGAAATGTATAGGCATGCTTATGAGAGTTTGATGATTAAAATAACCAAATGGTCGACCATGGAGATGCAACATTAAGTGCCTCTTGATTTTCCTCGATATGCATACTCGTTGCGTAACTTTGAGTTGCTGTCTAATCTAGTTGGGCAAGAAAACACATGTATAAGCAAGTTAATTGTACTTTACTTCTGCCAAACAACTTTTTCATAATGTTTATTTAGTGTTGGATTAACCTTGTGCTTCATTTTCATTAATGTTTACATGTACAAATATGATTGGAATAATTTCAGCTATATCCGATCCTCATGAAGGTACAATTTCCCGGTGAATCCCAATAGTCTGATAAGAGGAACTTGAAGATCACAGATATTGAGCAAGCTATCTCCTGTAAATTGTCACACATCTATTAACCCATTGCTCCTCTATGTCTTTACTCTATGATTCTTTATTTAATGGGAACATTGTGGATGTTGCACTGGGGGATCATGCAACTTCTTTTGAGGCTGACAATATATATATAACCTTGGTCAGTCCGAGGAAATAGTAATACTTTTGGTTAGTACTCCAGTAAGAACCTACTCACCTATGCCTCCAACTATCAGTCATTTCATATATCAATGCTATGGAGCATTCTCACTTAATTGTAAATAATGCAGGGCATGGAACAATAATCCACAGTGACACTAGTAAAACTACCGTAACGATGAATCCATATAAATTTTGGTAACACGTGTTCTCTTGTAAGTTCCCCAAATCTACATGGATTGCTTTGTTTGGTCATGATTGAATCATGAGCAGGGCGGCCCTAGGCCATGGCATCCAAAACTACAGGTGGTGGCACGAACCAAGCGCTCATTTACACCAGCAACAACCACACGCGCACCCAAAAGCAATGACAAAAGCGGCTCACCCTGTCTTAACCCCACCTTCCATAGACACACCCAAAGGCAATGACAAAAGCGGCTCACCCTGTCTGAACCCCACCTTCCATAGACACACCCAAAGGCAATGACAAAAGCATCAATCTGTTTGTCAATATACTTTTAGTTCTCCGGACTATTGAAAGATTCAAGGTTTAATGAAATGTTGAATCGGATCTTTCTTTAGAGCGGATCCGCAATTTAACAAGTTAACCTACGGGTCTTTTTTCTTTAGATGGGAAATGGCAGTAAACTGATTGATCACAGCCAAATCCGTTGGGGCGTGTGTTCACCAGTAGCCAAATGATCTTCTTTTCTATCTTGTATCTTCACCTCCACCTTATGGTAAGCCTTTGTCAGTACATCTTGCATGCAAGCACACTCCTCTTTTTCTTTTTGTCCTCTCCTCCACACAGGTAAAAGAGAGGTGAATACATCTTAGAAAAAAAGGAGGTGAACTGCGACCAAGCGGGAGCATTGCTTTCAGCCCAGGTTTCAATCTATTTGACTGTTTACATGTAGCATCAATAGTCTTGTCTATCTTTCGTAAAAATGATCTCTCTTGCTCAGTATATACCGGTTCATCTTCTAGTTCTAGACCAAGAACCGTCACCAGGGAATGGCCGGTGGTGTCGGCCCGACGGCTGTAACGGTGTGGAGATCCGTGATGTCCAGTGGCGTAGCCAGTCCAATAAGCCACGGTGGTCCATCAATAAAAATATTTACATAAGTTTATTTATTTTTAAAGAAATATTTTTTTACTACACTATATACAAGCTATGGGGAAATTCCAGGGTGGTCCATGGACCACCCTGGCCACCCCCTAGCTACGCCACTGGTGATGTCTTCATGAAATTGCTAATCAAACATGCAAAGAAAAGCAAAGTTATGGCCATGCAGCATCACCAGCCGGAGATTAATTCTTGGGCGTTGCTGGAGGTGATGAGCCAAGAGCCCAAGACAAACCTGCTGGCATGTAGCAGATGTTTGCTGCACCATCCTCAAAAAAGTTTCCTTTGTTTCTTTGGCTGAACGTTTGAAGGTTTAACTGGGTACAAAATGTATAAATAAAGTTCTAGCTGTGTTATTTTTCGTCTATCCTCATTCTTGATGTATTAGTACATGATGATTGTCCCCTGAATTATTTCAACCGGTGACATTAATAATACATTGTAGTGTAGTTGTACTCTGTGTTTGGACATATAGTGGTGAGTTGATGCTATTGGCTCTCACTAGGATCCTCTTGATAGGATAGGTACCAAGCACTAACATGTGCTACTACTCGTAGCATACTCAATTATTGCATTGCATGGGCTCAGTATATTAAGTAGAAGTATCATTAAGATAAAATAAACATACCAAAATATGTAGGAAGCTCATAATTTTTTCTGACAGGAAATCCGAGAATTCCATCAGGACTCGACACCATCGTTGAAATATGTAGGAAGCTCATAATGGCATATGCTAGAAGATTATGGTATTGAGCTGATAATTTCAACAGCAATGATTTGAGAAAATAAAAATTTCATTATACATGCTACGAAAAGATGCCTATTGTATCATCTTACAATCTTCATCTTATAACCTTCTAGAGATAACCAACCAGCTCCTTATAATGAAGAAATGCTAGATATGAAAGGAAAAGGTAAGATTTATTGAAGTGATTATCATTCATTATTACATAAACATAAAAACACTAATCCCATTTCAATTTGCAGATACTATTTCCAAGGTGAATCACTGCGAGTCCTTTTAATTATCAATTTCTAAGAAAAAAGGTAGCAATAACGTGTCGATAATAGGTCTTGGCAGCCCAACGCCATACTACAATACAAGGAGATGACTTGATGCTCACTGCTCCTCCTTGATGCTGGGCGCCCTTGCCACTAACTTCATGATGCCCTTGTTCTTCAGGTGACAGTTCTATTATGATTACAAAGAAAAATGATATTATGGAATCAGGACATCACGCATCAGACAGCAGAATCAAACACAGGAGAGAAGGCACAATGGTAATAAAATATCATGTGGCAACCACAAGTCAATATAATACATATATGTTCCAGCACAAAGATTAAATGACAAGTTACAGAACAGAAATATTTCACCTTCATAGTTTATCCACTAAAACGTTGCTTAACTAGAGTTCCTAGAATAACCTATGGAATCAATCATATAGTACCACCGGCTGAAACATTCAACGGTTCTACGAAACAGTGCAATGGTGGATGAGATGAACTACTTACATAAGTTATGTAGCATGAACAGAAAACAATTTTTTACGATGATGTATATTAATTATAACTACGAATCCTAACCATGAATAAGTATATACAATACACAGGAGAAACAAAATACTAATAGAATCCACATTGTCAATTTTGGTCATCTCAAGTACAAATCACCGAAAGACTAAAGACAAACCTTGCAGGATCATCCTTGAGCACAGGGAATGTGGGAGGCCATGTCATCATAAAAGGATGGATCTGTTATAAAGTTTGATCATCTGCCACCTCAGACACTTTACACAGCTCCCTGCGCTCAATATCCAGGTAAAGTGCACATCGGCCCATCTTGAGGAATACAAACTGGAGATTATCCCCCATTTGGTTTGTGTCTAAAAGAGTAAGCTGCTCACCATCAAGACGTTTGATATTACATCCCCAAAGCATCCAACATCTCACGCAAGCAAATGGTATCCAAAAGCGACCAGTTTCTGATGCTGCAACCGCTGTCCTCCCCGTGGAGCCAGATGCGAAGCTGAAGTTTCTCAAGATGTATGAGATAAAACCCTGAATCATTGGCCCGTGACAAGATCATATCTTTAGAAATATATTGATCCATTCCTTCCGGGAGCGGAATTGAGGAGAAGCTTGAGGTTGTCAAATCCAATGCGGCAATGCTCGTGCAGTTCTCCATATAGATCTTATTGCCAGACAACAGAGGCTTTACACCATTCGATCGTGGAAAATGAAGCAGTGCCATTGCTGAAGAACGCCAGTGCCAAAGACCATCTTGCAGCACATATATGTGTGCCTTGTATTTTAAGGAATATTCTTTTCCCTTTCCCTCTATGAGATAATCCACTGAGAACCATATGCAGGTCAAGCTCTTACCGTCACCTTCATCCTTCAAGAGGAAATGAGCGGCGGCGATTCACAGCGTCACCGAGTTGTTCATGTGGATGTGGGCTCATTGGGATGTGAATGACGCCTCTGTTAGGGCACAACGGCCAGTGCAGTTCAAACAAGCTTATCATGCCTTGGAAGCCACAGGCGATGATGATGTCGTTCTGGCACTCAGAGATGCATGTGAAATCTTCTTTGTACCCGTCCAGGCTGTAGCTCTCGGCCCGGCGGGCGGCAGCCACGACCTTCGGGGTCTGAGGCAGCATCGGGACGAAGTGTGGACGGATCTGCTTGAGGCTAATTGACATCCTGGTGGAGACATAGAAGCCGAGGAGACATGGCGGGTGGAGGCTGCGGAAGCGGCGGAGAAAGGCCTTTTGGGAGACGATGCCGAACCAGCGCTTGCAGACAAGGATGGCGCGGACGAGGGTGGTGGGGAGGCCAAGCCGGACAATGATCTCAATGAGGAGGTCATCGTCGTCGAGCACCCTGGATACGGCGTCCGCGGCCAGCGGCGGCTGTGGGCAATGCCTCTGCATCTTGCCATCCGTACATGATGTGTTGTTGGGACTGGTATCGGCTCTGAAATTAATCAGCATCCTCAATCAGTTACTACTCTACTACTGCTACAATTTACAATCCAGGTGGACATGAATGCGAAGCAGCACACACGTGCAGGCTGATTGCGTGAAATCAACGGGTGGAATTTAAAGAAGACTGAATTTTACATACCCTCCCGGAATCTCAGCAGGATCCATCTGCACCCTTCAACTCCCCCTCACAAAATTCAGTCCACTACTGCTAGCACAAGAAGAAAACATAGGATTTGATCTGATAGTGCAAGAAAAGAAAACAGGAGTTGTGGGCAGGGGGGAAGGGGATCACTCACCTCGCCAATCCGGAGTTCGCTCCGTGGTGGAGGAGGCGCGCGGGTCAGCGGCGAGCTCCTTGCCAATCTCAACGGCAAATAAAGCAGAACCGATCCACTATCCTGCTGGGCAATTCACAGATTCTTAAATCAACAGGGAGCGCTGGTACAGGAGTACAAATTATGCTTCGATCTTTCAGTACAAATTCACAAAGGGAGGATTTTACTTACCCTCCTCTGTAGCTCATTCACTGTGAGGCGAGGTCTGCTCGCGCTCGAGGTCGAAGCTACCCCGACCGGGGCCGGGAACGCCCGTGCTCGCCCGCAGCCGTCTCGCCAGTCGCCCGCGCGCAGCGCTTCCTCGCCCAGGACTTCGCCGGTCGCGGTCGCCGCTGGCGTGTCGTTTCCAGCTCCGGGAGACTTTTTTTTTTTTTGAGCAATAGCTCCGGGAGACCCGAACGTGATGAATTTGTGCGTGGAATATAGAACCAAAACGCTCACTGCACCGGCCCACGATATGCGCACGTGCATGAGTGGCGCGGAAAGCGGCCCACCGTGTTTCGGCCGTTTTTCTAGTTTAAAAGGTTTCATGAAATTTCAAAATGTTCATGAATGTAAATAAATTCACGAGTTATAAAATATGTTCACACAAGTTTTAAAAAAAATCTTTACAATTTTATGAATGAACGTGGATTTTTACAAAATGTTAATGAATCATGACAAAAACTTTATGATTTGAAAAATGTTGATGAATTTATTACTACTTGAAGGGGTACGACCAAGATCAGTTAGCAATCAAACATGGTCTGATAAGGCCTCAATTTTTTTCCAACGCCCATACAAAAGATAGAGGAAATTTATATGCCTAGCCGATGGTCACTAGCATCAGGTCAAGTTTATCATAAGTACCAGATATAGTGAGCTCTTGCAAATTCTTAGTAATAACATTGAATATGAAAGGTCGTCGACTGTCAAATCGGACATTGCTTTTCTTCTCTGCTGTTAACAAAGAATGCTGCCAAAAGAGAAATATCTTAGCTACTTTAGTAACTCTACCATTTTCTCTCTAGTGAACGACCTATATGTTGTACTAAATGCCATCTTAGTTGTTCCATTTTGGTAGCACGGATGGAGTAGACACGAGTCATCAACGGATTAGCGAACAACCCTAAAAAATAGATTAGTGAACAAAAAAATGGTCATTAACGATTTGGTGACAAGATCCTGAACATTGTATGTACTTTAGATTTTTCTTTTTGTTTATGTATAATCGTAATCTAGAAAGCTCTATCAAGATATTCTTATACTCTACACGGAATAGTTATCTTGAAAAATAATTATGGATACACAGAGGCATATACACTATATCCATACAAGTGGCACAAATTAATGAGAGATGTAGCCTTTTTTCTTATTTTCTCACATTTTAGAGGTTTCTAGTTTAAGTTTTTAATGTGAAATGTGTTATAAAAAAGCACTATCACCTTTATTTTAAAATATTTGTATAGATTTAGCACAACATATTAGTTGTGACTTTAAATTAACAAAATAAAATTAAGTGATAAAAGATATAAAAGTTTAGCATAAACTTAGAAACATTATAAACATATCGTTGAAATAAAGATTGTATTCAACAGATTCAGCACGCCTTATCTGGATTCGGAAAAGGATATGATAAATTATCTCGTTCAGGAAATGGCAGAGGATGACACACAGGCATACTGCATACATTATATCTGTAGTAACATCGATGTTTACTATTCTTCCTACTGATTGTGTTGAGAAATTTACAACATTTGAGGTCTCAAGTTATTAACTGTACATTGTTAAGTTCAGTTATTTCTGACAAACTGAAAAATGCCAAGTGAGTTGTGGGTATGATCATTTTTCAAGTAAATGGATGCTCTCCGGGTTAGGATACAATACTGCTAAACTATATTTGCTACCCCACCTCAACGGTCACACCTTAGAACCTACAACCCGAATGCTCGAAACCTGTTTTTTTACTTCCTCACTGATAGTGTGTTAATTCACCACTATCTAGCCCCTAGCCCTGCACCATTTTTCATTTTTGATTGTTAATTCACCCATATTGCCCTGCACACCAACCCAGCCAAATAAATATAGCCAGGAAACAAAGGAAGAATGCATAACATCTAGTGTGTTTAACTGATAAGCTTGATCAAACACCGTTAAAAGACTTCCTTAAAAAAATAATGTCGAAGCAATGAACATGAACAGTCGGTCAACACTTATATATAAATTCTAAATATGGGAGAAAAATTAGTTTCATGTGAAAACTGAAGGGAAGGCACATGATGTGAACTTCTGACATTATAAACAATATTCTCATTCATAAAATTGTAAAGTTACTGCCGCCTATACGAATAGGATGGCATTGGTTAGGTACACTGTACTTCCAAAGATGACCGGGAAAAAATACAGCATGAGAGAGATACCTTGTTAATTAAACAAGCTCAGTCAAGATAGTGAGATGAGATCTCCTACTTCTCTACAAAATGCAGGGTGAAAAAATATACAACGCTTGTTATAGTTATCAATTTCTCATTAGCAAGTACAACCATAGGTATATGAACCATGGTCCAGACTAGATCAATGAGAAGCTTAAGATTTCTCTGAGATTATTAGTATTAACTATACACATCAGAGTGACAAAAGGCTAGGATATACAGCAAAGCAAGATAACATCCTTCAAACTGGTAGCTAAGAAAAAATTACTGACATCAGTCATCAACTCCTAATTACTGTTGCAAAATATCCAAAACCAGCTACTTGCTCAATTGTTGCAACCATTCTACACCAGCATCATCTACTTGCTACCATACACGTTGCTGCCACTCAACCGTTGGGAAATTTTTATAAGAGACTATTTTTTTACACCATGTAACATTTTGATTCGAGAGGCATATTTTTTTTAATTCTGGGATACACCCTATACAGTAAGCAAGAACAGTAGACAAATGAAACAAAAAGGCTGGATTTGCCCATTAGTACCAACCTTTATCATGTTTCATTAGAATAACAGGGCAGGATCGATTGAAGAAATCTTTCGCTTGAGTTTCTTGTCCTTGGTCGTTTCCAGAATCTAGGCACAAAATAAGTTAGAAGGATGGTAGGCATGAAAAGAAATAATAATGAAAACAGAAAACAACGTACGGAACACACAGTTAGAGCAAGTAAGATGTTGTATATGAAATGAGCTAAACAACGGAAAGTCAAAGGAGAAAGGTAGAACCTTGGCAAGAAGAAAGGCAGCACACGAGGCGGCGGGCCGGCGTAATAGCAACAGGACCTGGAACACAAAAGAAAATAAGTATCCCGAGATGATAGATTGGTAGGATAAGGAACTGAATCACAACACACAGACTCTTTTCTTGCACAGAACGATGCTTGCAATACCAATTTTTTTTCATTAACAGCTCTGAGAGTGCATGGTCATAACAAGCTGATCTAGCACAGGATACAACAGGCAATACAAACAAACTGGACATAGGCACCGCAAGTACACAATAGAAAAGACAAACCAAAAGGGAAACAATAATTATGCAAGGCAGGATGAAAACAAAATAGATCTGACAAAGGAAGCAAACCACTATACATACCACAAAAAGCAAAGATAAGATTGGTGTTCAGATTTTGTGTGAATATTGAGATAAAGATGATCTGCCTTGTGTATAAACCACTGTGCAACTGTAAAACAACTGAATAAATTACTGATAAGCTTTTTGCATCTTCCAATCTTAAAGCCCTGGAGCAAGGAGCAAGCTGGCCACATTTTGTCAATCTTCCAAACTTGAAGCATATCAAACAGAAGCAGCAGGGGGTACTTACAAATTGAAGGATTCAGGAAGCATCTTCCCCTCTACCAGGAACATGTTGACAATTTAGAGCAAGCAGTCATGGATATGTACATCAAGCCTGCACAACC
This sequence comes from Aegilops bicornis, assembly GCA_021605145.1. Lineage (NCBI taxonomy): Eukaryota > Viridiplantae > Streptophyta > Magnoliopsida > Poales > Poaceae > Aegilops > Aegilops bicornis. The sequence continues at coordinate 37,483,563 of CM038670.1, forward strand.
CACCACCAGAAATTAACCGAGAAAAGGTAACCGACTTCATCCCAAGAACACATCAAAACATTGAACACCTTGTGTGCGGACGCTCGGAAAGAGGAATGAGTGGGGCGTGGTGGTGTACCTCTGTGGAGAAGTCAATCTGGGCAGGCTCGTCTCTGGTCACTAACATCCCCATGCCCTTCCTCTCCATCCCAACGAGAGAGAGAGAGAGGAACACGAGCCCCTCCTGACAATGAAGGAGAAAGGAGGAGCGACGGGGGAGAACCTGCAGCGGACGTAGAACGAGGAGTGACAGGGGGCGCCGCATCGAGTGCCTGCTGCTGGCGCTCCTCGGCCGCGCGCACCGTCTGGCCTTCAACTTGGCCGAGACCCTTGAGCATGTCGGGGTCACCTGCGCAGCCGATGGAAACGGCGCGCATCACCTGGCCTCCTCCCGTCGACGCGCCAGCTGTTGGCGACGGTGTGCCTCCGACGGCTGGCCTCCTCCCGTCGATCCGCTTGGCCTCCTCCCATCGACAGCGCGGCGGCGTGCTCCTCCAAGAATAGGAGCGCCAACTTCCTCTCCCCCGGACGACGTGACGCGCGAGCTCGACGGGGAAGCGCGGCGCGAGCACCAGGTCCACCATGGCGACCGCGGGGCGAGCAGCAGAGAGAGGCGCGGGAGCGGGGCGGAAAGAGGCGGCTAGGGTTCTCACGAAGGGGGCGAATGGGAGCGCGAAGAGGCAAGCCGCTGCCCTCCCCCACCCCATAGCCGCATGGGCCAACCACAGCACACCACGCACGAGGCCTGAACGTGAAAAGAACGAAATACCCTCGGCGGGGGGCAAGATTTACGTGCGGTGGCACGGGATATTAACTCGCCGCACGCCTTGGCCGACGCACCGCCGCACCAGCACTCCTTCACGGACACGGCCCATCTGCCGGGACCCCACAGGTCAGCGAGATCCGGTCAGACGGAAGGAGTAACCGACGCGCGAGCCAGGCGGGATCAAACATGCTACAGGGGGACGGCATTTCGATCGGACGGACGAGATCTGCCGGCGGCTCGATCCGACAGCCGAGAACGCATCAAGGGAACCGATCGGACGACCAGAAGGCCCAAATCGCTGAGGAGCCAGATGTTTCGCCGGGTCTCGTTTTTCTGGATAGCCAACAAACGTGCACCCTCCTGTCGCTCCTGCACGCTAGTGGGCAGGCCATTTTTCAGTTTTCCTCCCAACCGGTTTGAGAAGGTTCTAGAACCTTCCCTTAATTGTTTTCTTTTTGTTTTTCTGTCGGTTTTCTTTCTGTATCATTTTTTCTTTTCATACAGTCATTATTATTTTTCCCTTTTTCAAATCCGCATACATTTCTCGAGCTCATGTATTTTTTTTGAATTTGTGAACTATTTTGAATTAGGGAATACTCCCTCCATTACTAAATATAAGACCTTTTGGAGACTTATATTTAGGATTGGAATCTCTAAAAGGTCTTATATTTAGAAACAGGGGAGTACTATATATATATATATTCGTGAATTATTTGTAAACTCGCAGACATATTTTTAATTCATGAATATTTTATAAATTTTGCTAATATTTTTTTGAAATTTGAAGATACTTTCTTAAATGGTGATTTAAACAAATCATGAATACCTTTTGAACTTAAATACAAACTTTTTGCAAATTCGTGAGCATTTTTTTAGTGAATATCCATGACGGCTTCCGAGCTCATCTGATCTTAGTGAACAGTAATATTGAAAAATATTAAAAAATACTAAAAAATCAAATTTGTTTGCATGGAAAATATTTTAGTGTATGAAGTATGTTTCAAATTTCAGCGCATTCGAACATCTGAAAAACTCTTAGTAAAAAATTAAAAACGATCTCGAACAGTGCGCGAACCGTAAACTTGTTCACATACTTCAATTTTTTCTTTTTGCTAAGCTGCTCAGATGTTCAAATGAGCTGAAATTTGACACGTGCCAAACATCTTTTATGAAAAAAAATCTATTATTTATTTTAATTTTAGTGTTCATGCGCAAGAGAATATGAGCTCGGAAGCCATTTAGGTACTTTTTATAGTGTCAAATAGGCAAACTATGTTAAATAAGGAATTCACTCAATCATTTACCTTGTTCTTACTACAGCGGTAGAGAAGACTCGAGTTGGCGACGTGGCCAGTCGACAAGGCGAATAGACGATTCCACACGGCGGTGCCCCTGAGTTGGCATCGGTTGCCAATGCATCGTGCGGACGAACAAAACGTGCTCCCTATTTCCGGCGTACCATCTACCATGGTAGATAGCCAACAAACGTGCACCCTCAGGTCGCTCTTGCACACGACGGGGATACTTGTGTGAGATCTCACATTAGATGGAGAGAATTCCTTATTTGATACTCTCTTAAAATTGTGTTTCTTATTTGACACTGGAGAATTTTTTTTTCCTATATGATCTCTAGTCTTAATTTTTTCCCTATATGACACTCTAGTGCATTTTGTACACGTGAAAAGACCATTTTACCCATATGTATAATGTGACCACAAATATGTACAAGATAATAGTTGTTCGAAAACAAATCAGTCGAGTTATCCATATATGACATCAGATATCTTTGGTATTGTCATGCCGGTCGATTTGCTCTTGTTAGGTTAGATTGTATAGGCTGCGTTAGCATATCTGTGGAAATGATCCATGCTACATTTTATTAAATACGGGAACACGCCAGCATGCATCATCATGCAACTGTGCAACACGAGGAGCACCGTACGTACGTAGGTGCGTACGTGCAAGGTCACGTAAACATTTGACCTCAAGAAACAGGGGCGATTTCACCGTCCGGACACCCTGGGCACGTGCCCGGGCTCGAGCGCTGCAGATTTTTTGACGGGTCGGAGTCACAATCGCTGAATACGTACGATATACGCGCAAAAATATAACAGCTTGGTCAATTTACCTAGTTAGGGCGTTGTTTTGCCTTTTGGGCTTACTCACGCCAAACCAAAACGCCTAAGGCACATCCATTAATTTCTTTACATGGGCCACGTTAGGGTAGTCAGATCGATCGCGAGCCTGCGGGCTGGTTCGCTCGCCTAGCTCGCCTGTTTGGCTGCCTCGCACGGTGTTCGGCTGTGCGCCGCGCCGCAAGACTGCGGGGGCCACCAATGGCAGCGCCAAACGACAACTAGTGAGTTATCCGACTCCAATTATGTTTGTTCAGCTACATAATTGAGCATATTATTCAGTGACACTAGTGTGTTGGTGGTCACATTATGTACAGGGGTAAAAAGGTCTTTTCACATGTATAAAACGAACTAGAGTGTCATATAGGGAAAGAAATTAAGACTATAGGTCATATAGGGAAGAAAAATTTTCCGGTGTCAAATAAGGAACATGATTTTAAGGGAGTGTCAAATAAGGAATTCTCTCCATTTGATGAGATCAATGAGATCGATTTATTTGAGAAAAATCTGCATGTTCAAACATTCTCAAAAAAATTGTAAACACACATCAATAGTGAGGTTCAACCTCAAAAAGTCTCAGTTCGTAATTTAACGTACATTAATAAAAACAAAAAGGACAAAATTACATGTGAATAGTGTCAAAGTACTATTCACCCAAAGCTGCCACTATTTACATTCGAATTTGTCTTTTTTGATCTCCAAATGTAAATCGAGTTTTGAGCTGATTTTTTTCAGAGTTGTAGGCATACCCCACATGAATTTTGTTAAATAATTTCAACTTTTTTACAAAATGTCTAAATATAAATTTTGGGGGTTGATCTTTGATGTGCAGATCTCACACAAGTCTCCCCCGACCATTTTTCAATTTCCTCCCCACCGGTTTGAGAAGGTTCCAGAACCTTTCCTAAATTGTTATTTTGTTTTTCTGTCAGTTTTCTTCCTGTTTCTTCTTCTTTTTTTCTTTTCGTACATTCTTTATTCTTTTTCCCTTTTTCAAATCCACGTACTCTTTTCCAGCTCATGTATTTTTTAAATTCGTTAAGTTTTTTAATTAGGGTATATTATTTATAATCGTGAATCATTTTTAAACTCGCACACATATTTTTAATTCATGATCATTTTGAAATTTTGCTAATATTTTTTAAATTTGAAAATACTTTCTTAAGTGGCAATTTAAAAAATCATTTATGAATTTCAAGAACCATTTTCAAATTCATGATGTTTTCTTAAATATGAAAATTTCTCAAATTCCTGAATGTTTTTTGAATTCACGAGCATTTTTGGAAAATCATGAATGCTTTTTAAAAAAGCACAATTTTCTTTTGAATTCACATTCATTGTTTGAATTCATGAACATTTTCTATAATTGTATATGTTTTTAGGAATAACAAATAATTTTTTAATTGATGAACATTCTTTTAATCCTTGTTGTTTTCTATTCGCAAACATTTTCCAAAATTGCAAGAAAAGTCAAATTGATGAACATTTATGAATTTCCCAAATTGCAAAAAAGTCAAACTGATGAACATTTTATTAATTCACAAGTATTCTTGTTTCCAAATTCTTATACATTTTATCGATTTTTGGTGATCATTTTACGAATTTCCCAAGAAACACTAGTAGAAAACAGGGCTTTGGTCACAGCTCAATGTACACATTAGTCCTGGTTGCATCACGAACCGGGAGTAATGTGAGCATTAGTCCCGGTTCGAGCGGCTAAGGCGTCGGGAAGACATTAGTCCCTGTTCAAATGAGACCTTTAGTCCCGGTCTGAGACACGAACCGGGACTAAAGGGTGCGATGCCCTTTAGTCCCGGTTCGTGTCCCAAACCGGGACTAAAGGTTCAAACTCTACCCCCCCTTGCATCGTCTTTTCATTTTTGTAAAAACCAAAAGAAAATGATAAAAACTTCAAAAATTAAAATCCTTCGAGATGTAGTTATATTACTACATCTACTAGTTTGGAAAATTAAAAAACTTAAATTTGGACATATTTTGCAAAAAAGTGTTATGAAAAAGTAAAATGGCCATATCTTTTGCATACGGTGTCAAAAAAAAAACCGCATAATATATCAAAAAATCAGCACGAAAATCCACATCCGATTTTGACGGCCATATGCCTGTTTGCAATTTTTTAGAATCCTCAAATTCTGAAAGGAAAAAAGATATGCTCAAATTTTAGTATTTTTGACTTTTTGTTAAATGTGGTCAAACTATGGTCAAACTACTTAATCAAGAAATATTAGTGTTAATGAATAATTATTTTTATTTTTTGCATTTTCGTCAAATTGTTGTCAAACTATGGTCAAACTACTTATTCAAGAAATATTAGTGTTAATAAATAATTATTTTTATTTTTTGACTTTTGGTCAAACTATGGTCAAATCTGGTCAAACTGTGGTCAAACTACTTATTCAAGAAATATTAATGTTATTAAATAATTATTTTTATTTTTTGACTTTTGGTCAAACTATGATCAAATCTGGTCAAACTGTGGTCAAACTACTTACTCAACAAATATTAGTGTTACTAAATAATAATAATTATTATTTTGACTTTTGGTCAAACTGTGGTCAAACTATGGTTAAACTATGGTCAAACTGTGGTCAAACTATGGTCAAACTACTTATTCAAGAAATATTAGTGTTACTAAATAATTATTCTTTTTTAGAATAATAGTTTCAAACTCAAACGGTGCTTAATGCTCAAGTTCAATTTCTAAGGGTTAATAGGATTGCCAGCTTAGTATTGTTAGGAAAACAACAAGTGCAGACTTGAAAACTGAGGGAATAAAACTCGAAAGTCAAGCGTGCTCAGCCTGGAGTAGTGAGAGGATGGGTGACCGGGCGAAAAGTTAGATGATTTGAAATGAGTGGTTCATAATTGAGCAGTGAGCAGTGATAAGGGGTGATTGGATTGTGAGCAAACGCTCGGTACGGCCCCGCCCCCAACGTCGGAGAGGTGACGCCGGTTCCTCATTCATGCGGTATCGCGACGGGGATGGCGTCTCGTCCTTGACGGGACGCGGCGGTGAGGGCGGCGTCGGGCCACACACCTGGAGCGATCACTCCGTTATCAACTCCATCTTATGGATGAATTCCTCATCCGTCGGAGCGGCCTCCGCGAGGAGGCGCGGCTGCTGCTGCAGTGACACCTAGTCCTCCTCTTTGTCGGAAGAGCCGGATGCCATGGAGGCAGAGGGCCCCAAAAATCTAGGGCGGCGGCGCCATGAGCCTGACGAAGACTTACTATCTCCGCCTGCCGATGCAGAGAACCAAGATTTTATTATCATCGGAGGAGAAGAGACTCTGAGAGGAGGAGGGACTCGAAGAGAAGGTGTGGATGTGCACCATTGGAGCACAACTTATATAGCCGCGACCAGGCTATGCGAATGGATGGGCAGTCCGCTTCAACGCGGCGCAATGGCCGAAGTAAGTTTCTCATGACGCGGCATCCGCATTGAAACGACGTCACTCAAGAGGCCACGTCGGTCAGCGTTGTCCTCCCGTCTGGTTACGTCGCCTGACCTCAATGTCGTCCGCTATGTATTCTGGGCCGGCATGAATGCAACGCAGGAAGAAGCGCGTAGCGCGGGAAAGATGAAAGAGGTTTTTGGTCGTGAAGTCTGCCTGCCCAAGTGCCCATGATCGCTCGTCGCGCACGTAAAAGGTGCATGGTACCAACTTGTTGCATACCTTTGACACCGGCAGCGACACAGTTTGATGGCAATCACGATCAAACAATGACCGTGCACCGTGCTCCTTTAGAGCAGGACGTGCTACTACTAGCACAGTGTCGCGTGGACGTGTACCTTATCGGTCCGCATCCTTTCATCTCATCTAGGAGCACTAGGGCACCGAGGCACACAGTGGCCATATAACTGTCTGCAACATCGATTTGGATCCTTTCATCTAATCGGTAGCACCAGGTCCTGAAATTTTAGGGGCCCGGGCGAAGCCAAAATTCAGGATCTCTTAATATAAGGAAAAAAGCTTAATGTATGTGTATGTGAAATGTGTATAAAGTGCATCCGAAAGCAATATTCATATCAAATACTCCATACAATACATATTGCCTTCAGATATTCTCCACGGCATATATTGCAAACTCCTATAGATCCTTGGAAGATTAGTACTCCCTTCGTTCTTAAATATAAGTTTTTTTTAGAGATTTCAATACATATAAACTACATACGGAGCAAAATGAATGAATATATACTTTAAACTACGTCTATATACATATATATGTAGTTTATATTAAAATCTTTAGAAACCGAGGGAGTACTACTTACTAAAACAATTATCGAAGCTGTGTTTGTAGGTTTGTAGCTAGCTCCCATCCTCCACTTCACGGTTACGGTCACTTCGACTCCACCGTGAAGGAACGGAGCTGCCGAGCTGGCACCAAGACCTGGTTGGTGTCCACGCCATTCCAACCCACCGGTGTAAGCTGACACTACCGAGACTTATCAACACGTTCATAAATCTATACTCATCGCTGTTCAATCACTGTTCATTAAAATAAGTTGACCCCACTGTTATTATACTAGAGATAAACATCATAGAATCTTTTTCTCTAGCTAGCTTCGCTGTTGCCTTCATGCAGCTTGCTCTACTGTAAGCTTGATGGGTTTTCTGCCTCTCCTTTCCTTTTCTTGTTTACTTGTTGTACACCATGTACATATCCAAAACGAAATTGCTTTGCACACGATCTTTGTACATACGATCTGACGTGTCTTCACTAGACAACATGCTGCATTGGTTTTCTTTTCCCGATGGAGCTGGTTGATTGGACGAAAGGACATGCAATCGCACATCGTATGTGTTTCCGACATGAAAATGTCGTATGTATAGCAGCTCTGTATCCAAAAGTTGATTTTAGAGGATCAATGGGGCGGAGCGTATAGGAGCACCTGCACCATGGTCCAGTGGCCATATTATCGCAAGGCAGCACTCAGCAACTAGATGCCCAATGTAAGTGATTGCGACGGTCATCATTTCTGGTGTTTCGATGTGCTAGCTGTTGCGTGATGAGTGGCGCTTCTGCTTATGTGGAACGGTTCTCTACTCGTGTGCATTTTCCGGTCGGCTACAGAAATCCATGGACAAAGTGGTGGATCAAGTCAAGGCTGATCGGTGTTGAGCCATCAACAGGTGAGGACGAAAGCATGTCTGAGGAGAAAGATAGTGCAGGGCACACGAAGCCTGAGATCCATGAAGTAGAAGTTGAACCTGCTGTTGATCTTGATAACCCACAATTAAAGAATCAATGTTATGATAAAAGAGACTTTGTTGCTCGGAAACATGGTAAAGAAAGAGAACCATGGATTCAGAAACCCATGCCTTTTCCTCCGAAACCATTCAAGAAAAAGGATGATACGGATTTTGAGCGCTTTGCTGAAATGATTAGACCTATCTTTTTGCGTATGCGATTAACTGATGTGCTCAAAACAAATACTTATGCTAAATATATGAAAGATATTGTTACAAATAAAAGAAAAAATACCGGAAGCTGAAATTTCCACCATGCTTGCTAATTACACTTTTAAGGGTGGAATACCAAAGAAACTTGGAGATCCAGGAGTACCTACTATACCATGCTCCATTAAAAGGAATTATGTTAAAACTGCTTTATGTGATCTTGGAGCCGGTGTTAGTGTTATGCCTCTCTCTTTATATCGTAGACTTGACTTGAATAAGTTGACACCTACTGAAATATCTTTGCAAATGGCTGATAAATCAACTGCTATATCTGTTGGTATTTGTGAGGATGTGCCTGTTGTGGTTGCAAACGTTACTATTTTAACGGACTTTGTTATTCTTGATAGTCCAGAGGATGATAGTATGTCTATTATTCTTGGAAGACCTTTCCTTAATACTGCAGGGGCTGTTATTGATTGCAACAAAGACAATGTCACTTTTCATGTTAATGGTAATGAACATACGGTACACTTTTCGAGGAAACAACCTCAAGTTCATAGTATCAACTCTATTGGAAAAATTCCATCGATTATATTTGGAGGTTTTGAATTTCCTCTCCCTACTGTCAAGAAGAAATATGATATACTTATTATTGGGGATGTCCATATCCCCGTTGAGGTAACATAGTGTTATTCGAAATTTCTCCGGTTCCATGACTATCGGAATGAGTTTGTTAATAAGACTTGATCAACCTTGTTAGTGGATTCTTTTTGATGAGCATGAGATGGATGAAACTAGAAGCACAACCTTCTGTACCCTCTTTATATTCTCTGTTATTTAAAAAATAAAGTAAAATAATATTTTTCTGTCTGTTTCCTGATTTATTCGTGCAATATAAAAATACCCCGAAAATAAAAGTCCTCAGAATGCCATGCCAATTTAATATGATTTTTTCGGGAATATTTGAGGATTTACTGTGCAAAAATTACCGCGGGGGGAGCTGCCACCTGGCCACAAGGGTGGAGGGCGCGCCCTACCCCCTGGGCGCGCCCCCTGCCTCGTGGGCCCGCGGTGGTCCTCCTTCACTTATCCATGCACCCATCTTCTTCCTCTGCCTCACACAAACCCGAAAAACCAACTCAAGCTCGTGTTCCAGCCTCTTTTGCTGTGATTTTCGATCTCCTTGCTCAAAGCACCTCTCATAAAACTTCTTGGGGAGATTGTTCCTTGGTATGTGACTCCTCCATTGGTCCAATTAGTTTTTGTTCTAGTGCTTTATTCATTGCAAATTTGTGCTGCATAGGTGACCATGTTCTTGAGCTTGCATGTCAAATTTATATGGTTCCAAGTAGTTCTAATGCTTTATATATGCTCTAGGCACTTGTATGAGTAGTTGCTATCATTTTTTTTATTGAAGTTGGTTCACTTTTGTTTGAAGTTACTAAAAATTTTAGATTGTTTCAGAAATAATGAAGAAATTTTTGAGGGGCTCGTTGAGCCGAAGCTCGAGGGAAAAACAAAAGGAAGAAGAACAGAAGCCCAAATTTAATTTGCCTCGCACCGCGGAGGTCCGGCCGTGTGAATGGCCTTCCGATGACTTCTTGAGGAGAGCCGGGATTTATGAGGATTTCTATCTATTGATTGAGAACGCCGGCCTCACCAACTTCCTCCGCGACCAACGTCATCAGTATCTCTTACTCACAAATACTTTTGTGCAGAACTTCTACTTTTTCCCTAAGAAATCACCTCCAACAGTAGAGTTCCATTTATATGACGTTGTTAAGGAAATGCCATTAGCTGAATTTTGCGAGGTTTGCAAAATACCTTTTGAGGGTTCTTTAGATGAACCACACCGTAATGAAGTAGAAGCTTTTATTAACACTATCACTGTGGGAGAAACCAGGAAGGTTTCTGATGCAAGAATTACGAGCATACATTTTTCTGTTTTACGCTACTTTGCCTTATTTGCTAGTCGTTGCTTGATTGGTCACGGGAACTGTGGAAACCTCAGCATTCCTGATATTATCATTTTGTTCCATGGTTTATACCGCAATAACTCTGTTAGTATGGGTGGAATTGTTGCTAGACGGTTAAGTCTGAACTGCATTACTAAGGGCCCCGTCTTTGGAGGCATTTATGCTTCACGCCTAGCTGAATATTTTGAGATACCTATTAGGCATGAGGAGAAGGAAGAAACATCATTGCCTCGTGTTTATTTAGATTATAAGAGTATGCTAGCGCATGATATTCTTGTTAAGAGTCGCGAAGGGGGGCTCAAATATAAATTTTACTTTGATAAACATCATCCTGAGACTATTACTTTGCCTGCTCCCTCTTTGTTTAACTTATCTGCAGGTACTCACATTGTTTCGTGGGCGGCTGTTCAAACCTACCGGAATCCTGCACCAGCCCCGGAACCGGAGCCACAAGATGAGCCTCCACGAATGTCTGTTTATTCTTGGGATCCTGAGGCGGTTGCCAGTCAGTGGCAGTCAGAGTCCTCTTCATCACATTATGATCCCAACTATTCTTCATCGCAGTACGACCCCAGCTACACCTACGGGTATCCGTCAGGCTATCCCTGGCAATAGACCAACTTAGGCCAAAAGCCTAAGCTTGGGGGAGTACGTATTTCCAACCGACATTACATTTATGTTCACACACACTCATTGCTAGATGTCGGTGCTCATACTCTTTCACTGTAATATCCATGCTAGTTTATTTTCCTTTTTCCTGCTTTCTTCTTGTGTGTTTAATAAACCTTAGAAAAACCAAAAAAAATAGTAGTAGTTTATTTTTCCTGCTGTAGTAGTAATAATTAAAAAGAAAACCCAAAAATATTTCCCGTTCTTCTTTTGCTTGTTGGGAGCTTTCCCGTGTAAATAGTTTTTATTTCCTTTCTTTTCTTTGGGGTCAGTAGGAGAAGACCATGATTAAATTGTTGAAGTGGCTCTTATATGCATGATTGTTGATTTAACTAAGAGCCCATATTGCCTTGTCTTCTCCTGTTTATTGAATGCTTGCAGATTCCATCTTAGTCCAATGCACGTGCACTCTTATTATTATACACACCGTTCGGTCGTGCAAGTGAAAGGCAATAATGATGATATATGATGGACTTATTGGGATGAGAAAAGCTGGTATGAACTCGACCTCTCTTATTTTTGTAAATATGATGATTCATCGTTCCTGATTCAGCTATTATGAAGTAAACATATTTGCAATGACATTTAGAGATTATAGTCGCTTGTGCCATGCTTGATTAGCTATGAGTTATAATGGTTTACCTTGCGTGCCAACATGCTTTTAGAATGATTATGATGTGGTATGATGGGATGGTATCCTCCTTTGAATGAATTGAGTGACTTGACTTGGCACATGTTCACGCATGTAGTTGAATCAAATCAACATAGCCTTCATGATATTTATGTTCATGGTGGATTATATCCTACTCATGCTTGTATTCGGTGTAAATTAATTTTAATGCATGTTTACGACTGTTGTCGCTCTCTCAGTTGGTCGCTTCCCAGTCTTTTGCTAGCCTTCACCTGTACTAAGCGGGAATACTGCTTGTGCATCTAAACTCCTTAAACCCCAAAGTTGTTCCATATGAGTCCACCATACCTTCCTATATGCGGTATCTACCTGCCGTTCCAAGTAAATTTGTATGTGCCAAACTCCAAACCTTCAAATGAAATTCTGTTTTGTATGCTCGAGCAGCTCATGTGCAACTAGGGCTGCCTATATCTTCCATGCTAGGTGGGTTATTCTCAAGAGGAGTGGACTCCGCTCCTCATTCATGAGAAAGGGCCAAGAATCGGGATGCCCAGTCCCATGATCCAAAAAGATCAAAGCAAATCAAAATAATTAAACAAAACTCCCCCTGGGACCCGTTGAATGTTGGATGCACTCGTTGTTTCGAGCAAGCCATGGATTGATGCTTGTGGAGGAGGGGGAGTATAAACCTTTACCATTCTGTTTGGGAACTGCCTATAATGCATGTAGTATGGAAGATACAACTATCTCATAGTTGTTGCTGATAAAGTGAAAGTATGCCGCTCAAAATATAATTTATCTCTATTTCAAAATCGAGCTCGCACCTCTACAAATCCTGCTTCCCTTTGCGAAGGGCCTATCTATTTCCTTTTATGTTGAGTCATCACCCTTCTTATTAAAAAGCACCCATTGGAGAGCACACTGTCGTTTGCATTCATTATAATTGGTTTATATTGGGTATGACTTGACTGGATCTCTTTTACCATGAATTACAATGTTTAGTCAATCCTTGATCTTTAAAGGTGCTCTGCATTTATGTTTTGCGGTCTCAGAAAGGGCTAGCGAGACACTATTTTGTTATATCATGTTATTATTATTTTGAGAAAGCGTTGTCATCCGAGTTTTATTATTATGGCTCGCTAGCTGATTATGCTATTGATATGAGTAATTGTGAGACCTACGTGTTATTGTGAGTATGGTTAGTTCATAATAATTGCTGAAACTTGAATGCTGGCTTTTCATGTTTACAACAACAAGAGCAAACAGAGTTTGTAAAAGTTTTTCTTTTTCTCTTTCAGTTTGCCAACTGAATTGCTTGAGGACAAGCAAGGGTTTAAGCTTGGGGGAGTTGATACGTCTCCATCATATCTACTTTTCCAAACACTTTTGCCCTTGTTTTGGACTCTAACTTGTATGATTTGAATGGAACTAACCCGGGCTGACGCTGTTTTCAACAGAATTGCCATGGTGTTGTTTTATGTGCAGAAAACAAAAGTTCTCGGAATGACCTGAAACTCCACGGGATGTCTTATAAAAAATAATAAAAAATCCTCGCCAAAGATGAAGACCAGGGGGCCCACACCCTGCTCACGAGGGTGGGGGGCGCGCCCCCTCCCCCTGGGCGCGCCCCCCTACCTCGTGGGCCCCCTGGTGGCCCTCCGACGCCAACTCCAACTCCATATATTGGCTTTCGGGGAGAAAAAAATCAGAGAGAAAGTTTCATGGCGTTTTACAATACGGAGCCGCCGCCAAGCCCTAATCTCTCGGGAGGCTGATCTGAGTCCGTTCGGAGCTCGGGGATTAAATCGCCGTCATCATCATCAACCATCCTCCATCACCAATTTCATGATGCTCACCGCCGTGCATGAGTAATTCCATCGTAGGGCTTGCTGGATGGTGATGGGTTGGATGAGATTTATCATGTAATCGAGTTAGTTTTGTTAGGGTTTGATCCCTAGTATCCATTATGTTCGAGATTGATGTTGCTATGACTTTGCTATGCTTAATGCTTGTCACTAGGGCCCGAGTGCCATGATTTCAGATCTGAACCTATTATGTTTTCACGAATATTTGTGTGTTCTTGATCCTATCTTGCAAGTCTATAGTCACCTACTATGTGTTATGATCCGCAACCCCAAGTGATAATAATCGGGACCACTCCGGTGATGACCATAGTTTGAGGAGTTCATGTATTCACTATGTGCTAATGCTTTGTTCCGGTTCTCTATTAAAAGGAGGCCTTAATATCCCTTAGTTTCCAATAGGACCCCGCTACCACGGGAGGGTAGGACAAAATATGTCATGCAAGTTCTTTTCCATAAGCACGTATGACTACTTACGGAATACATGCCTACATTATATTGATGAACTGGAGCTAGTTCTGTGTCACCCTATGTTATGACTGTTACATGACGAACCACATCCGCATAATTATCCATCACCGATCCGGTGCCTACGAAGTTTTCATATACTGGTTTACGCTTATTTACTTTTCCGTTGCTACCGTTATCATCAAGACAAAAATACCAAAAACATTACTTTTGCTGTCTTTACTTTGTTACCGTTACCACCACTATCATATTACTTTGCTACTAAACACTTTGCTGCAGATATTAAGTTTCCAGGTGTGGTTGAATTGACAACTCAGCTGCTAATACTTGAGAATATTCTTTGGCTCCCCTTGTGTTGAATCAATAAATTTGGGTTGAATACTCTACCCTAGAAAACTGTTGCGATCCCCTATACTTGTGGGTTATTAGCGCCCCTCCCTCCTCGGAGGCGGCGGCTACGGCGAGACGGGTCGCTGGCGCGGATCCATCTGACCTCACCGTCTCCAACCCGCACCTCTCCGTCCGCGTGAGCAGCTTGCTTCATCTCCCATGGTAGGCTCTGAAAATCCGGGCCCTCTGCTCTCATTCATTGTCTCTCAGATCGATTCCCTCATCTTATTGTTATTTGCTTGTTCAATTCAATTAGGTCCGGAGCAGCAGCAGCAGGCCACCTCCAGTTGCTTCCTTCCACTCCGTGGACGGGACGGGATCCATGACGAGGATGACGACGCCCCGCACAAGGTCGCCTCTGAAGGAAATATGCCCTAGAGGCAATAATAAAGTTATTATTTATTTCCTTATATCATGATAAATGTTTATTATTCATGCTAGAATTGTATTAACAGGAAACATAATACATGTGTGAATATATAGACAAACAGAGTGTCACTAGTATGCCTCTACTTGACTAGCTTGTTAATCAAAGATGGTTATGTTTCCTAACCATAGACAAAAGAGTTGTTATTTGATTAACAAGGTCACATCATTAGTTGAATGATCTGATTGACATGACCCATTCCATTAGCTTAGCACCCGATCGCTTTAGTATGTTGCTATTGCTTTTATCCATGACTTATACATGTTCCTATAACTATGAGATTATGCAACTCCGTTTACGGAGGAACACTTTGGGTACTACCAAACGTCACAACGTAATCGGGTGATTATAAAGGAGTACTACAGGTGTCTCCAAAGGCAGATGTTGGGTTGGCGTATTTCGAGATTAGGATTTGTCACTCCGATTGTCGGAGAGGTATCTCTGGCCCTCTCGGTAATGCACATCACTAAGCCTTGCAAGCATTACAACTAATGAGTTAGCTGTGAGATGATGTATTACGGAACGAGTAAAGAGACTTGCCAAGAATCTAGATTGAACTAGGTATTGGACACCGACGATCGAATCTCGGGCAAGTAACATACCGATGACAAAGGGAACAACGTATGTTGTTATGCGGTCCGACCGATAAAGATCTTCGTAGAATATGTAGGAGCCAATATGGGCATCCAGGTCCCGCTATTGGTTATTGACGGAGACGTGTCTCGGTCATGTCTACATTGTTCTCGAACCGTAGGGTCCGCACGCTTAAGGTTTCAAGGACGGTTATATTATGAGTTTTGTGTATTTTGATGTACCGAAGGAGTTCGGAGTCCCGGATGAGATCGGGGACATGACGAGGAGTCTCGAAATGGTCGAGACGTAAAGATTCATATATTGGATGATATGTTTAGGCCAAGGGTCAAGCCCATGAGGCTTTTAGGTCGGTGCAAAAGGAGTTTTATGGAGGCTGGGGCCAAACGCCGGAGACCTGGCGTCGGCTCGGGCGACGCCAAGGCCCATGGCGTCTGGGCCATGGCGTTCGGGCGACGCCAAGGATTGTGGCGTTTGGTCCCGGAGTCCGAGTGGGACTCTTGCCTTTCGGGCAAAACCGACTTTGAGGAGGCTTTTG
The DNA here is from genome assembly GCA_021605145.1 of Aegilops bicornis. Taxonomy (NCBI): domain Eukaryota; kingdom Viridiplantae; phylum Streptophyta; class Magnoliopsida; order Poales; family Poaceae; genus Aegilops; species Aegilops bicornis. The sequence goes on from CM038670.1 coordinate 37,499,475, forward strand.
CTCCAAGTTTCGACCCCGGGGCTCAACATATAAATAGAGGGGCAGGGCTAGCACCAAAGACACAACAATTGATCTCTTGGATCTCTTAGCCGCAGCGGTGCCCCCTCCACCATATTCCACCTCGGTCATATCAGAAGCGGTGCTTAGGCGAAGCCTGCGTCGGTAGAACATCAAGATCGTCCACCACGCCGTCAGGCCGACGGAACTCTCTCTCCGGAGCTTTGCTGGATCGGAGCCCTGAGGAGCGCCACCGAGCTGAACGTGTGCCAAGAACTCGGAGGCGCCGAGTAACGGCGCTGGGATCGGTTGGATCGCGAGGAGAACGTACGACTACTTCCTCTACGTTGTGATCGCTTCCGCTTCGGTCTACGAGGGTACGTAGACAACACTCTCCCCTCTCGTTGCTATGCATCACCATGATCTTGCGTGTGCATAGGAATTTTTTTGAAATTACTACGTTCCTCAACAGTGGTATCAGAGCCAGGTTTTTATGGTTTGATGTTTGCACGAGTAGAACACAAGTGAGTTGTGGGCGATACAAGTCATACTGCCTACCAGCATGTCATACTTTGGTTCAGCGGTATTGTGAGATGAAGCGCCCGGACCGACATTACGCCAGACGCTTACGCGAGACTGGTTTCACCGCTACGCAGCACTCGTTCTTAAAGGTGGCTGGCGGGTGTCATCTCTCTCACTTTAGTTGAACTGAGTGGCTACGCCCGTCCTTGAGAAGGTTAAACGGAGTCTATTTGACGAAGTATCGTTGTGGTCTTGATGCGTAGGTGAGATTGGTTCTTGCTTAAGCCCGTAGCAGCCACGTAAAATTTGCAACAACAAAGTAGAAGACGTCTAACTTGTTTTTGCAGGGCATGTTGTGATGTGATATGGTCAAGACGTGATGCTATATTTTATTGTATGAGATGATCATGTTTTGTAACCGGAAGTTATCGGCAATCGGCTGGAGCCATATGGTTGTCGCTTATTGTATGAAATGCAAACGCCTGTAATTGCTTTACTTTATCACTAAGCGGTAGCGATAGTCGAGAAGCAATAGATGGCGTGGCGACAACGATACTACGATGGAGACCAAGGTGTCGCTACCGGTGACGATGGTGATCACGACGGTGCTTCGAGATGGAGATCACAAGCACAAGATGATGATGGCCATATCATATCACTTATATTGATTGCATGTGATGTTTATCCTTTATGCATCTTATTTTGCTTTGATTGGCGGTAGCATTTAAGATGATCTCTCACTAAAATTATCAAGTAGTGTTCTCCTGAGTATGCACCGTTGCCAAAGTTAAATGCGTCTTGAGACACCACGTGATGATCGGGTGTGATAAGCTCTACGTCCATCTACAACGGGTGCAAGCCAGTTTTGCACACGCAGAATACTCGAGTTAAACTTGACGAGCCTAGCATATGCAGATATGGCCTCGGAACACGGAGACCGAAAGGTCGAGCGTGAATCATATAGTAGATATGATCAACATAGTGATGTTCACCATTGAAAACTACTCCATCTCACGTGATGATCGGTTATGGTTTAGTTGATTTGGATCACGTGATCACTTAGATGACTAGAGAGATGTCTATCTAAGTGGGAGTTCTTAAGTAATATGATTAATTGAACTTTAATTTATCATGAACTTAGTCCCGGTAGTATTTTGCAAATTATGTTGTAGATCAATAGCTCGCGTTGTTGCTTCCCTATGTTTTTATATGTGTTCCTAGAGAAAATTGTATTGAAAAATGTTAGTAGCAATGATGCGGATTGGATCCGTGATCTGAGGTTTATCCTCATTGCTGCACGTAAGAATTATGTCCTTAATGCACCGCTAGGTGACAGACCTATTGCAGGAGCAAATGTAGACGTTATGAACGTTTGGCTAGCTCAATATGATGACTACTTGATAGTTTAGTGCACCATACTTAACAGCTTAGAATCGGGACTTCAAAGACGTTTTGAACGTCATGGACCATATGAGATGTTCCAGGAATTGAAGTTAATATTTCAAGCAAATACCGAGTTGAGAGATATGAAATCTCCAACAAGTTCTATAGCTAAAAGATGGAAGAGAATCACTCAACTAGTGAGCATGTTCTCAGATTGTCCGGGTACTTCAATCGCTTGAATCAAGTGGGAGTTAATCTTCGAGATAAGATAGTGATTGACAGAATTCTCTAGTCACCAACACTAAGTTACTAGAACTTCGTGATGAACTATAGTATGCAAGGGATGACGAAAACGATTCCCGAGCTCTTCGTGATGTTGAAATCGACGAAGGTAGAAATCAAGAAAGAGCATCAAGTGTTGATGATTGACAAGACCAATAGTCTCAAGAAAATTGGCAAAGGGAAGAATGGGAACTTCAAGAAGAACGGCAAGCAAGTTGCTGCTCGAGTGAAGAAGCCCAAGTCTGGACCTAAGCACGAGACTAAGTGCTTTTGCTGCAATGGAACTGGTCACTAGAAGCGGAACTACCCCAAGTATTTGGCGGATAAGAAGGATGGCAAAGTGAACAAAGGTATATTTGAGATCTGATTATTGATGTGTATTTTACTAGTGTTCGTAGTAACCCTCGGTATTTGATACTGGTTCAGTTGCTAAGAGTAGTAACTTGAAACAGGAGTTGCAGAATGAACAGAAACTAGTTGAAGGGAAGTGAAGATGAGTGTTGGAAGTAGTTCCAAGATTGATATGATCATCATCGCACACTCCCTATACTTTCGGGATTAGTATGGAACCTAAATAAGTGTTATTTGGTGTTGAGCATAAGTATGATTTGATCATGTTTATTGCAATACGGTTATTCATTTAAGTAAGAGAATAAATTGTTGTTCTATTTACATGAATAAAACCTTATATGGTTACACACCCAATGAAAATGATTCATTGGATCTCGATCATAGTGATACACATATTCATAATATTGAAACCAAAAGATGCAAAGTTAATAATGATAGTGCAACTTATTTGTGGCACTACCGTTTAGGTCATATTGGTGTAAAGCGCATGAAGAAAACTCCATGCTGATGGACTTTTGGAATCACTTGATTATGAATCATTTGATGCTTGCGAACCGTGCCGCTTTGGGCAAGATGACTAAAACTCCGTTCTCGGAACAATGGAACAAGCTCTTGACTTATTGGAAATAATACATACCGATGTATGCGATCCAATGAGTGTTGATGCTCGTGGCAAGTATCGTTATTTTCTGACTTTCACAAGATGATTTGAGCAGATATGGGTATATCTACTTGATGAAACATAAGTCTGAAATAGTTGAAAAGTTCAAAGAATTTCAGAGTGAAGTGGAAAAATCATCGTAACAAGAAAATAAAGTTTCTGCGATCTAATCGCAAAGACGAATAATTGAGTTACGAGTTTGGTCTTCAATTAAAATAATGTGGAATAGTTTCACAGCTCACGCCACCGAACACCACAATGTTATGGTGTGTCCGAACATCGTAACCGCACTTTATTTGATATGGTGCGATCTATGATGTTTCTTACCGATTTACCGTTATAGTTTTGGGGCTATGCATTAGAGACAGCTGCATTCACGTTAAAAAAGGGCACCATCTAAATCCGTTGAGACAACACCGTATGAACTGTGGTTTAGCAAGAAACCAAAGTTGTCGTTTCTTAAAGTTTGGGGATGCGATGCTTATGTGAAAAAGCTTCAACCTGATAAGCTCGAACCTAAATCGGAGAAATGTGTCTTCATAGGATACCCAAAGGAGACAGTTGGGTACACCTTCTATCACAGATCCGAAGGCAAGACATTTGTTGCTAAGAATGGATCCTTTCTAGAGAAGGAGTTTCTCTCGAAAGAAGTGAGTGGGAGGAAAGTAGAACTTGATGAGGTAACTGTACCTTCTCCCTTATTTGAAAGTAGTTTATCACAGAAACCGGTTTCTGCGACATCTACACCAAATAGTGAGGAAGTTGATGATGTTGATCATGAAACTTCAGATCAAGTTATTACAGAACCTCAGAGGTCAACCAGAGTGAGATCCGCACTGCAGTGGTACGGTAATCCCATTACGGAGGTCATGTTACTAGACCATGATGAACCTACGAACTATGAGGAAGCGATGATGAGCCCAGATTCAGCGAAATGGCTTGAGGCCATAAAATCTGAGATATGATCCATGTATGAGAACAAAAGTATGGACTTTGATTGACTTGCTCGATGATCAGCAAGCCATGTTAAATAAATGGATCTTCAAGAGGAAGACGGACACCGATAGTAGTGTTACTATCTACAAAGCTCGACTTGTCACAAAAGGTTTTCGACAAGTTCAAGGTGTTGACTACAATGTGATTTTCTCAAGCTGTAGCGATGCTTAAGTCTGTCCGAATCATGTTAGCAATTGCCACATTTTATGAAATCTGGCAAATGGATGTCAAAACTACATTCTTTAATGGATTTATTAAAGAAGAGTTGTATATGATGCAACCAGAAGGTTTTGTCAATCCTAAAGGAGCTAACAAAATGTGCAAGCTCCAAATGATCCATCATCGGACTGGTGCAAGCATCTCAGAGTTGGAATACATGCTTTGATAAGTTGATCATAGCATATAGTTTTATACAGACTTGCGGTGAAGCCTGTAATTACTAGAAAGTGAGTGGGAGCACTACAGCATTTCCGATAAGTATATGTGAATGACATATTGTAGATCGGAAATAATGTAGAATTATTCTACAAAGCATAAAGGAGTGTTTGAAAGGAGTTTTTCAAAGAAAGACCTCGGTGAAGCTGCTTACATATTGAGCATCAAGATCTATAGAGATAGATCAAGACGCTTGATAAGTTTTTTTCAATGAGTACATACCTTGACAAGATTTTGAAGTAATTCAAAATGGAACAGTCAAAGAAAGAGTTCTTGCCTGTGTTACAAGGTGTGAAATTGAGTAAGACTCAAAACCCGACCACGACGTAAGATAGAAAGAGAATGAAAGTCATTCCCTATGCCTTGGCCATAGGTTCTATAAAGTATGCCATGCTGTGTACCAGATCTATTGTATACCCTACAATCGAGTTTGGCAAGGAGTACAATAGTGATCTAGGAGTAGATCATCGGACAGCGGTCAAAATTATCCTTAGTGGAATAAGGATATGTTTCTCGATTATGGAAGTGAAAAAAGGTTCGTCGTAAAGGGTTACGTCGATGCAAGTTTTGACACCGATCCGGATGACTCTAAGTCTCGATCTAGATACATATTGAAAGTGGGAGCAATTAGCTAGAGTAGCTCCGTGCAGAGCATTGTAGACATAGAAAATTGCAAAATACATAACGGATCTGAATATGAAAGACCCGTTGACTAAGATTCTCTCACAAGCAAAACATGATCACACCTTAGTACTCTTTGGGTGTTAATCACATAGCGATGTGAACTAGATTACTGAATCTAGTAAACCCTTTGGGTGTTGGTCACATGGCGATGTGAACTATGGGTGTTAATCACATGATGATGTGAACTATCGATGTTAATCACATGGTGATGTGATCTAGATTATTGACTCTAGTGCAAGTGGGAGATCAAGGAAATATGCCCTAGAGGCAATAATAAAGTTATTATTTATTTCCTTATATCATGATAAATGTTTATTATTCATGCTAGAATTGTATTAACAGGAAACATAATACATGTGTGAATATATAGACAAGCAGAGTGTCACTAGTATGCCTCTACTTGACTAGCTTGTTAATCAAAGATGGTTATGTTTCCTAACCATAGACAAAAGAGTTGTTATTTGATTAACAAGGTCACATCATTAGTTGAATGATCTGATTGACATGACCCATTCCATTAGCTTAGCACCCGATCGTTTAGTATGTTGCTATTGCTTTTTATCCATGACTTATACATGTTCCTATAACTATGAGATTATGCAACTCCTGCCACGGAGGAACACTTTGGGTACTACCAAACGTCACAACGAATCGGGTGATTATAAAGGAGTACAGGTGTCTCCAAAGGCAGATGTTGGGTTGGCGTATTTCGAGATTAGGATTTGTCACTCCGATTGTCGGAGAGGTATCTGGGCCCTCTCGGTAATGCACATCACTAAGCCTTGCAAGCATTACAACTAATGAGTTAGCTGTGAGATGATGTATTACGGAACAAGTAAAGAGACTTGCCAGTAACGAGATTGAACTAGGTATTGGACACCGACGATCGAATCTCGGGCAAGTAACATACCGATGACAAAGGGAACAACGTATGTTGTTATGCGGTCTGACCGATAAAGATCTTCGTAGAATATGTAGGAGCCAATATGGGCATCCAGGTCCCGCTATTGGTTATTGACCGGAGACGTGTCTCGGTCATGTCTACATTGTTCTCGAACCGTAGGGTCCGCACGCTTAAGGTTTCGATGACGGTTATATTATGAGTTTTGTGTATTTTGATGTACCGAAGGAGTTCGAGTCCGGATGAGATCGGGGACATGACGAGGAGTCTCGAAATGGTCGAGACGTAAAGATTCATATATTGGATGATATGTTTAGGCTAAGGGGTCAAGCCCATGAGGCTTTAGGTCGGTGCAAAAGGAGTTTTATGGAGGTTGGGGGCCAAACGCCGGAGACCTGGCGTTCGGCCTGGGCGACGCCAAGGCCCATGGCGTCTGGGCGACGCCAAGGATTGTGGCGTTTGGTCACGGAGTCCGAGTGGGACTCTTGCCTTTCGGGCAAAACCGACTTTGAGGAGGCTTTTGCTCTAAGTTTCGACCCCGGGGCTCAACATATAAATAGAGGCCCAGGGCTAGCACCAAAGACACAACAATTGATCTCTTGGATCTCTTAGCCGTGTGCGGTGCCCCTCCACCATATTCCACCTCGGTCATATCGAGCGGTGCTTAGGCGAAGCCTCGCGTCGGTAGAACATCAAGATCGTCACCACGCCCGTCGGCCGACGGAACTCTCTCTCCCGGAGCTTTGCTGGATCGGAGCTGAGGAGCGCCACCGAGCTGAACGTGTGCCAAGAACTCGGAGGCGCCGGAGTAATGGCGCTTGGGATCGGTTGGATCGCGAGGAGAACGTCGACTACTTCCTCTACGTTGTGATCGCTTCCGCTTCGGTCTACGAGGGTACGTAGACAACACTCTCCCCTCTCGTTGCTATGCATCACCATGATCTTGCGTGTGCGTAGGAAATTTTTTGAAATTACTACGTTCCCCAACAGCCTCTTTCTCCTAGCCTCATCCTGCGCTACACTGCTGCTGTTTATCAACCGAGCGGATTTGACAACGTCTGTAAAACTGAATGGTCCGCTTCTTTGATCTTCGATTTGGATGCAGCGGGTGCCCTCCCTCCCTTCCATGGACGAGGAGGACATGGGCCTGGACCTCCACGCCTACCTCCAGTTCCATCCTTTCTTGGACGGCATCCACGGCGAGGATGACGACGACGACCGGGACATGAGACGACCACAACGGCAACGTCGTCCAGCCCAACTACGGCAACCCCCCGCAGAAGGTTGACCATTTGTCGAGTTGCTCCTGCAGGCTGGTCACCGCCGGCCGCCAGAGCTCGAGCGATTGCTGGATCGCGTCGAGGCGGGCGTCGTTGGCGGCGCGCCCGTCGTAGACCGCCTTCGCCAGGGCTGCGATCTGCTCTTCCATGGATGCCGCCTGCTGTGCTGCTTTGGTGTGGTAGCGGGGCTTCTGATAGAGTGGATCCAGGATGATTGACCTCTGATACCAAGTTATAAGGGTCCGGATCTAGATCTGAGGAGAGGTTAGGAGGGGGAGGAGGACGAAGGAGGCCGGAGGAGAAGATCAGCTTCTCTTAATCAATGTTGATACAATAATTCTCGATGCCCACTCTCTCTCAGCCACGCCTAGTAATACCCACGACACGCAGGCCACACACGCAACGCATCCTGACTACGCGGGCCCACTGGTCTCCCCTTCCACTCGTCTTGACTCTGTCAGCTCCTCCGGTCGTGGATCGGTTGCCTCGCTGGCCAGTGAGGCCGTCGTGGCCGGTGGGGTAGCCGTGACAGCCGTGACATGTTGTTTAATTTTTTTTGAGAGCAGCGTAAACTGCGTACCATAACTTTATAGAAAAAAAGAATATTAATACAAGACAACTATCACTCGCTGCGAACAACGAGCATAACACAACTTCACATCTGGCTAGCCCACATACAGCCACACACGACAACACAACTACAACACAACAAAGCCTACCCAAAACCGAGAGCCTCGCCGCGTCTCGACCGCCGTCAGTCACCTCTGAAGAACAGTAGCTCCCGCCAAGCTTCTCTCGTCAATGCACCATCCCCCCATAATGCCTAAGGAGTGGCAGGAGGATGACGGGACTCAATCCGACCCGGAGAAGGCACCGTCTTGGAATCGCCGGCGACGACCGTACGTTGCGCCGAAGCAGAACGATGGTCATCAGCTGCATGCGAGGAGAGATACCGGTGGTAACAATCAGGCCAAGTGTCAAGCGAGTGCCCTTTGTAAGTTGCGAGCCTGCCTTACCCCCCTTTCTTTTTGAATTAGAAAGACCATACGTTGTTTTGAACTTTTAATGGCTTCATCATGTACCATACTACCATATCGCCTTACTGTATAGTCCTGTAGCACCTTTTGGCATTGTCTAAAAATGCATCCTGAATATAGTATTTATAGGAGTAAATCTTGATTTAGCCTGCAAAAAAGGAGTAAATCTAGATTTTACTTACCTAACGCCCCGCTATCCTTCCCTCTCCCGTCCGCCGGCTTCGCCGGTGTCTAGAGGAGTGAGCACCCATCCCTTAATAGTTTTCAGTTCTTGTGGGTCATTGTTTTCCCTAAAGTTTCGGTTGTCCGGCGAGGTGGCAACAACCATGACACATTGGAATAAGGTCCATCCGTGCTCTTTCTAACTCGACGACATCCAAACTTGTGTGGACGAAGGGCATGTTGCCAAATATGTTAGCTGTCTTTGGATCTAGATAATTCATGTGTCCATCAAGGGAACTAGTTGGCTAGATTTTGGTGCGGCAACTTCGACGTCTTCTCTCTGTTTGTTTTGCGGCAAGGTCTTGGATTCTGCAACCCTCGCTCTGGATTGATGGCCAAGAATGAAAAGCATGTGCTGTTTGGGGTGTTTCTTTGGCCAATGTTCTTTCGAACGGTTATTAGATCCAATTGTTCACATGGGTGTAGCTATTGCGGTATTGAAAGCCTTGTATGATGAAAGTGTTTGTAGATGTCTTTTTCCTTCAGTGTTGTTGGGTCCAAATTTCATGCTCTGGCAGGCGGTGAACAAACGAAGAAGAGGATTAATACGATTTTTGGTGTAGTTTTGTATCTTACGCTTTGTATTGTGCCAACTTGACCTTGTACCAACTTGCTATTGTTTTCCTTAACAAACAATGTAACAAAAATGTTACTTAAACAATATATTTAATGAAGAAAACTGTCAAGTTTGCTAACGAACACACCCAACATGACAAGTGTTTAATGATTATATTTGACGCATTAGCAGGTCAAGTGCAACCACCCCTTAAAACTGGGAAAATATCCAGTGCTACGGTTCATCCCATGATACGCTGCTACAAGATCTCCTGGTGCGTTGAATCTCCATGAAAGGGGCAGGATCAATTCACTTATCTTTTTACATACACCCCCTTGGTACATTCGCATCTTGCCCCCCGAAAGGCCTTGCGAACCCACAATAGTACTACTCAACCGAACATAGACTTTGTACTGAACTGAGCATCTTGCTAGGTCGCTGCCAACATCCAGTGTAAATCAAAAGGGGCAGATTAAGCAAACCTGCACTAGATTATTAGGAGGGCATCGCAACTACATGTACAAAATTTGTTTCTACAACAGATTTATTCACTGTAATGCAAAGAAGAGATCGGACATGCTAATCCTTTTCCAGAATGAGCTGCTCGGTAAGTATAAGTAGAAGAAAATGTATTGACATCCATTTTGCATCGCTCACTATCCTGAAAGCAGGACTTTAGCCAGACAATGGTAATACATTGGTAATGAGACTATCTGATCACACGGCAAGTACGGAGAATTCATTCATAGCACCAAAGGATCACTGGAAACAAAAGCACATCAACAAATCTTTATTCAGATTCCTTTTTGCGAGAAAGTTGTTCATATTCATCACAAGCAAAAGAAAACCGATGCTACTTTTACATGACGGGCGGATTACCCAGGCCCCGGGCTCTTGGCAAATAAAGTCTTAATACATCATTTATATGTGATTATATGATGCAAATAATAATTAGAACATACTCAACTACAAATAATTACTGAATAAATACAACGTGATGAAGTGTGTCGAGGAAGGTGGGTAGCATATGCCCCCTGTCCATGTTGATTTTTGTTCGCAAATCAATTTTTTATAGTTTACTTAAATATAAAATGTACGGTGAAGTAGAGGCAGTATTGCATGCAAACAAATTCATGGAGCAAATCAAGGAGGGAAATCTTTGCCTTATGCGAGATTTCCTTGTCCAGTCATCAAATGAAATGTATAGGCATGCTTATGGGAGTTTGATGATTAAACTAGAAACCTCTATCAAGATATTCTTATACTCTACTAACTATAGTTATCTTAAAAAATAATTATGGATACATCGAGTCGTATACACTACATAGTGGCACAAACTAATGAGAGATGTGGCTTTCTTTTTTCTTTCCTTATTTTCTCACATTTTAGAGCATTCTAGTTTAACTTTTTAACGTGAAATGTGTTTAGATAAAAAAACACTATAACTATTATTTTAAAATATATTATAGACTTAGCACAACATATAAGTTGTGACTATGAATGGGCAAAATAAGATAAAGTTATAAAAATACCATGAGATCACTTGATCCCGCTTGGTACACCTTCTATGCTTTGTATGCTTATCAACTTGAATCACTCTTTGTACTTAGTCTTGATCAACTTGTATCATGTCTTCTACATGACCATCATTGGATAATTCCTTGAATAGCACCTTGATCATCTCATAAACTCCTTGAAACCAACACATGGACTTCAAGAAATGCCTATGTGCGAATCCTTCAAAGACAACTCAAGGCAACCATTAGTCCATAGAGATTGTCATCAATTACCAAACCAAACATGAGGGCACCGCATGTTCTTTCAGATGGTCACTACAATCTGGTGAAGTTTGTCATAAGTACCAGATAGTGAGATCTTTCATATTCTCAGTAACAACATTGAACATGAAAGGTCGTCAACTGTCAAATCAACCATCGCTTTTCTTCTCTGTTCATAATGAAGGATGCTAACAAAAGAGAAATATCTTAACTACTTTCGTAAATCTACCATTCTCTCTTTAGTGAATGGCCTATATGTTCTACTAAATGTCTACTAAATGTCATCTTAGCTGTAGGGGTCCTATTTCGGTACCATGGATGGGTTAGAAACGAATCATCAACAGATTAGCGAACCCACTATTATATGTAAGTCGCATTGACAAAAAATGATAAATAAGTGTACTAGCGATTTGGTCACAAGATCCTGAACACCGTATGTACTTTAGATATTTCTATTTGTTTATGTATAATCATAAACTAGAAACCTCTATCGAGATATTCTTATACTCTACACATTATAGTTATCTTTAAAAATAATTGTGGATACAAATAGGCATATACACTCACTAGTAGAAAAAGGGTCAAATGTGAAGCACATTAGTGCCGGTTTGTAAAAAACCGGCACTAATGTGATCAATAGTGCCGGTTCGTGGCGGCGATCAATAGTACCGGTTCGTGTTGAGCCTTTAGTACCGGTTCGTGCCACAAACCGGTACTAAAGGGGTAGTGGCAGGCTGGCGTCAGGCCGGGTCCCCACGAGCCCCTTTAGTACCGGTTTGTGTTACCAACCGGTACTAAAGGTCTAACCTATAGTACCGGTTCGTGCCACGAACCCACACTAAAGGGGACAAGCCTTTAGTGTGGGTTCGTTCCACGAACCCACACAAAAGGGGTCAATTTTCAAACTCTACCCCACCCCCCCCCCCCCCCCCGTGTATCGCCATTTCAGTTTTGAAAAAATCAAAAGAAAATAATAAAAACTTCAAAAAATAAAATCCTTCGAGAGGTAGTTATATTACTATATCTACTAGTTAGGAAAATTTGAAAACTTAAATTTGGACATGTTTTGCAAAAAGTGTAGGGAAAATGTAAAACGGCTATAACTTTTGCATACGATGTCGGAAAAAACGTATAATATATCAAAAAATTCAGCACGAAAATCCGCATCCGATGGAGACCGCCTACAGTCTGTTTGGAATTTTTTAGAATCCTCAAATTCGAAAAGGAAAAAAATATATGGTCAAATTTCAGTTTTTTTTAAAAAATTTGGTTAAATTTGGTCAAACTACTTATTCAAGAAGTATTAATGTTACTACATAATTATTCAAGAATATTAGTGTTACTAAATAATTATTTCAATTTTTTGAATTTTCGTCAAATCTGGTCAAACTATGGTCAAACATATTCAAGAAATTTTAGCGTTACTAAATAATTACTGTTTTTTAGAATAATAGTTTCAAAGTCAAACAGTGAAATGTGTGACTTCATGTTCAAGCTAAACTCCTGAGGGTTAATAGGATTGACATCTTACTATTGTCAGGAAAACAACAAGTGCAGACTCGGAAACGAAGGAGAATAGAACCCGAAAGTTAAGCGTGCTCAGGCTGGAGTAGTGAGAGGGATGGATGACCGGTCAGGAAGTTAGATGATTTGGAATGAGTGATCCACACTTGAGTAGTTAAGAGAGGTGATTAGAGACTAAATCATCAAATAATTAAGGAAAATTAAAAATCGAAAAAAAATCAAAAAAATTCAAAATAAAACCTTTAGTACCTGTTGGCAACACCAAACGGTACTAAAGGTCCCCCATACCAGGGCACGAGCTCACGCCACGTGGTGGCACTTTAGCGCCGGTTCGTGCCGAACCGGTACTAAAGGGGGGGGGGGGGCTTTAGTGTCCACCCTTTAGTGCCGGTTATGCAACCGGCACTAAAGGCCCTTACGAACCGGTTTTAAAGCTCCGTTTTCTACTAGTGACTATATCCATACAAGTGGCACAAAGTAATGAGAGATGTGCCTTTTCTTTTCTTTTCTTGTCTTCTCACATTTTAGAGGATTCTAGTTTAACTTTTGAACGTGAAATGTGTTCAGACAAAAAAGTACTATACCTTTTATTTTAAAATATGGTATAGACTTAACACAACATATTTGTTGTGACTATGAATTAACAAAACAAAATAAAGGTATAAAAGATATAAAAGTTCAATATAAACTTAGAAACATTGTAATCATGTCATTAAAAACGGGTACCAATGTGCAGCTGTATTTTTCAAAAAAAATATTGGCTCCGGTGGATTCACCACCTCTGATATGGATTCGTACAAAGATGTGATAAATTATCTTGTTTTCTCGTTTTTTCGAGTTCTTCTCACTGTTTTATGTTTTCCAACCTTTTTCTCCCAAGAAAACTACGGATCGTTTTCTCCAATTTATGAGTGGTGGATGAGTATGCATTTGTGAAAATAGAGCCATGATAATGAGAGTGTATCATGTGGATGTCTGCTGGGTCAAATGTCGTCGGCACCGAGTGGTGGCCGAGCTACATGACTAGGGTGGAGCAACTCGGGCATTCATGATGCTGCTCGAGTAAATGTTCAATAAATAAATTCTATACTTAATAATAAAGGGGCTATTGTTTCTGGCATTACGTAACGGAAATTGCTCCTAAAGTTGCAAAATATTACCCATCAATGCCACCTATAATTGATAAAAAAATGTTTTACACAGGGGGATCCCCGCCTAGGCCGGCCCATGCACTAGGGACCTCTCCTATACTGCACTCTGCATGCTGGAAGAAGATGAAGCGTGCCCGTTTGGGCAGCCTGTTTTTATTTTTTTTCCTTTTTTCTTTTCTATTTTTGTTTTTTCGACTTTAAATAATTTGGGACTTCAAAAAAGTTCCAAAAATAAAAAACGAGAATTTTAAAATATATTTTTAGTAAATCTTAATTATTTTGAATTAAAAAATATGCAAGATTTTGTAGACAAATGTTTGCGGATTCAAACAGTATTCAAATTTTTGGAAAAACATGTTCAGGAAATGTTGATGCATTTGATAAAATGTTCGTTAAATCAATTTTTTCGTGAATTTTAAAAACTGTTCCACCAATTTCCAGAAAAATATTCATCGATTCTAGAATGTTTGCCAATTCAAGAAATATTTTCGCATTTTTATTAAAAAATGTTTGCAAATAGTATAAAATGTTCATGAATTTATAAAATATTATTAATCTTAGAAAATGTTAAAAAAATTTGTCAACGAGTTTAAGAAAGTTTAATGATTTCAAAAATTGTTCATGATTTCACGAAATTGAGAATGATAATGTATCTCGGTGATGCAGCAAAATGTGGTCATGACCATTGGATATTATGATATTTTTTTCTCGTTGCAATGCACGGGCCCTTTTGCTATAATATTATTAAAGAACAGTGTGTTTCTTCGATTTTTTTGGTCCATCCACCTACCCTAAATTGCCCATAAAGTTGAAATAAATTATCCATCATGTCACCAGTAAGTGAAAAAAACTCTTCGTTAATTGTTTGTCTGGTTTCTTTTCGTTGGTCATCGAAACTGCCCCTAAAGCTGAAGTAAATTACCCACCCGCCATCTGTAAGTGAAGAAAACTATTCGTTAATTGTTTCTCTAAATTTTTCATCTGTCATCAATACTGCCCCTAAAGTTGAAGTAAATTACCCACCTCGCCACCCGTAAAAGTGAAAAATGAGTCCTAATTATTCGTACATCATAGGGCCCTACGGTTTCCATCCATCATGGTACCGACCTTTCATCTGTCGTTTATAGTTTGAATGAATCGAAACGATTCCATTACCCTGGACAGATCTTCGGAAGCATCTACTCCCTCTGCTCCTAAATATAAGTCTTTTTGGAGATTCCAATGCGGACTACATACGAAGCAAAATGAGTGAATCTACATTCTAAAATATGTCTATATATTTTTGTATGTAGTTTGTATTTCAAAATGCTCTGATCATTATGCTTACACATGCAAATTAATCCATCCAGCATATGTGCAGGAGACCTTGACAACACGTGTGCACCGCTGCCGAGCTCAAGGGTATGAATCCCTCCTTCCCTTCTTCTGTTTTTTTCTTCATCTCCTCATCTGATGCATGCGGTTGTCTGCAGTTTGCTCCCATCTGGTCAATGGGGCCAAGGAGAAACTACTGCGTGTTCACGGGCAGTGGCGAATCAATTGGGCAGGCTTTAATAGGGTCGAGCCAGCCCTCCAGCGATGCGAAAGAAAATCTTGTAGTTAATAGTACATGTTCCTAGTATAGTATTCTAGCAAATTTTAACCTTGTTTGCACAAAAGAGCCGGGGGTTAGTGACTTTTTTTTCCACATCATTAACTTTGAGCCTGCCCTTGCTTTTCTTACAAGGTTCGCCACTATTCACGGGCATGCCAACCAAGGTGTTGTGTGTTTGTTTCAGACTTGATGAGCACGATTTTATTATCCCGTTGCAATACAAGAGCCTTTGCTAGTATATTAGAGAAGATGTTGATGCTGACTTGTGGGTCCCACGTGTTAAAGAATAGAAATAACTGTCAAAACTAACAGAGTTGACATTTTGTGTTACGTGAGCCTGATTGGTGGGCCTCACCTGTCATAACCGAGCTTAAACAGACTAAGTCGGTGCCTAAACAAAAGTGATAGTTTATTAGCCAAAACTTAGAACCCACTTCGTAGTTGTAGTTCTGCCCGAAAAAACGTAAAGTAGTCCCTTGGGACACATGATTGAAAACCGATATTTACTTTGTTAAATACTCTGAATTATAAGGAGTTTTATTTTTCCGAATAGAATGTACATAGACGTGTTTTAGTATGCCTTTTCACTCGTTTCAATCTACATGTAGTCTGTATTAATAAAATATTTAAAACTTCTTATAATTCGGAAGTCTCATCTATCCCTGTCAGTCGGAAAAACTCAGCACAGCCAAAGACCGACTGAGAATGAAACTACTCGGAGCCACGCCCGTCCCGTGGACTGCACGCACAAACTCGCGGTCGTTCCAGGGTCAAGGTCGGTCAGGCAAATTCCCTTTCGCACGGGTCAAGTAGTTGTCCGGTCACGCTTCTTCACATGGCAACCCATCATCAGTTTCACCTGAATTTCACACGGTCTTCCCGGTGATCGCCTCGCCGGTCAATGTCAGTTCTAGTTGCGGAGCAACCACGTGTGGGGGTTTCCCGGGAACACGCTGTGTTTCATTCTGACGACTGACCGACCGAATCCCCTCGCCGTTACGTAAGTGCCGTTTCTCGTCGTAAAAAAAAAACGCATTGTAAGAAGGCAAAACAGCAGTGACGCTCGATCTAAAATTACTCAGAACAATTATTACAGAAGAACTTTCCTCTATAATATTTTAAGAACGGGGCCGTTTGTTTTCTAGCCCGGCTATGAACGCGCGTGCTGCTACGGCTGACTGAAATGATGCGGTAGGTGCACAGTAATTTTACTCGATCGTTCGTCTTTTCCTCCCACGTACACAAAAAGCTTGTGACAGAGGCATCACATGCCTGATCGATCGGATTCAAGATTCTTGCACAGATGCCAACGATGCCAAGAAAAAAAAATATAAATCTCGAGCCGACCAGCAGGCAAAATGATCCTGTGGCCAGCATTTCGATCCACTCGAACGACAAATCGGCGTGGGGTGTTGTTTCAATGGCGTCCTGATGTACTCCCTTCGTCCGGGTTTATTAGGCCTCTCAGCATTACAAGCATGTCTTTTTTTATAAGGCCCCGCTTTGAAAAGGTGCATGCATGCAACCATTTCATTGGTTACATTGAAAGTCATTGTTGTTGGTGTCATGACTGAAAAATTAATACACTTCATGTGTGCTTTTTTATTGGCTGCATGCATGTGAGAAAGTGCATTGGGAGTGGAATGGAAGAATTAATGTGAGCAAATTACTATGTGTCTTGGTCTAAGAGAAGTTGTCTTAGGCCTAAGGCTGATCGTAATGGTAGTATCATAGGTAGTATCATGCATGCCAACTAGGCAATTTTGATGAGGTGTCATAACATTAAATGAAGAAAGAGAGGGTGTAGTATCATATTAAATGCTATGCTACTTTGTGTCATGCATGACAATAAATAGAGTACTACATGATACTAATATATGATACTATGCATTAGGGAGGTAGTATCATACACTAGTATCATATGCATGATACTAGTATAGATACTCCCCATTACAACCAGCCTAATAAACCCGGACGGAGGGAGTACCATACTACCATATCGCCTTACTTTATAGTCCAGTACTAGTACCTTCTGGCCTTGTCCCAGTGTATGCGTAAACGGGCACCCTAAACATAGTACTTCTATTCCCTGCATAAAAAGAAACATACTTCCTTCGTTCTTAAATATTTGTTTTTCAGTGTAATTTCATATTTTTTTACTGAAAAACTTTTGATCTATTCATCAAACATCATGGCAGTACAAAGAACAAGAGATGTAAAAAAAATACATCTATGTTCATAGACCACCTAACGATAACTACAAGCACTGGAGCGAGCCGAAGATGCGTTGCTATCATCGCCCCTCCCTCATCGGAGCTGGGCAAACCTTGTTGCAGGAGACATTCGAAAAATCGTCGTGCTAAGGCTATTGTTTTTCTTAATAAATAATGAGATAAGATGCTCTTTGAGCGTCTTTTCTATAAATTTTTTACCTAACCAAATGAACTATACATGTTAATCAACAAAAACTTTTAAGTTTGTTAACGAACACGTCCAACATGACCAAGTGTTTAATGATTATATTTGAAGCATTAGCAGGTCAAGTGCAACCACCCCTTTTAACTACTTAACCGAAATTAACCTAACCTCCAAAGCAAGACTTTACAAAACGATGAGAGTAGACCACTGAGGTAATGAGAATCTGAGACCAACCGCGTGAAGCTCAAGCGCACTATAAGTAGCCGTGGGTAGAGCTGCTGACATGCACAACACACAGCGCAACCAGCACCACAAGACAGCAAGAATCTTTCACTGTCTCACGCGCACAGAGCCACTCCCGGATACGCGCCTCCAACAGTGTAGGCTCCCGCTCCAGCGAGAACGAATTTTGGCGATGGAGGTGATCCCGAACCACACGCAGGCGGTGAGCGGGTGGGCGGCCATGGAACCCTCCGGCAAGGTGGTGCCCTTCGCCTTCAAGCGCCGGGAGAACGGCGTGGACGACGTCACCATCAAGGTGCACTACTGCGGCATGTGCCACACCGACCTCCACTTCATCAACAACGACTGGGGCATCACCATGTACCCCCTCGTGCCCGGCCACGAGATCACCGGCGTCGTCACCCGGGTCGGCGCCAACGTCTCCGGCTTCCGCCCCGGCGACCGTGTCGGCGTCGGCTGCATCGCCGCCTCCTGCCTCGACTGCGACCACTGCCGCCGCTCCGAGGAGAACTACTGCGACAAGGTCGCGCTCACCTACAACGGCATCTTCTGGGACGGCAGCGTCACCTACGGCGGCTACTCCAGCATGCTCGTCGCGCACAAGCGCTTCCTCGTGCGCATCCCGGACGCCCTGCCGCTGGACGCCGCCGCGCCGCTGCTGTGCGCTGGGATCACCGTGTACAGCCCCATGAAGCATCACGGGATGCTTCTGGGTGAGCCCGGGCGGCGGCTGGGCGTGGTGGGGCTGGGCGGGCTCGGCCACGTCGCCGTCAAGTTCGGCAAGGCGTTCGGGCTCAAGGTCACCGTCATCAGCACGTCGCCGGCCAAGGAGCGGGAGGCGAGGGAGAGCCTCAAGGCCGACGACTTCGTCCTGAGCACCGACGAGAGGCAGATGCAGGGCATGGCTCGGAGCCTGGACTATGTGATCGACACGGTGTCGGCGCAGCACTCGCTGGGGCCCATCCTGGAGCTGCTCAAGGTGAACGGGAAGCTGGTGCTGGTGGCGGCGCCGGACAAGCCCGTGGAGCTGCCGTCCTTCCCGCTCATCTTCGGGAAGAGGACGGTGAGCGGGAGCATGACGGGCGGCATGAAGGAGACGCAGGAGATGATGGACCTGTGCGGGGAGCACGGCATCACCGCCGACATCGAGCTCGTCTCCACCGACGGGATCAACGACGCTCTGGGCAGGCTCGCCCGCAACGACGTCCGCTACCGCTTCGTCGTCGACGTCGCCGGGACTGGCTCAAGGCTCTAGCTATTTGATTCCGTTCGGGGTGCCTGTTCATTTTCAGAGTATGGAAAAAGGATGGGTACCTATTTCATTTTCAGCCCAAGTATGACAAGAGTGGTCGATCATTCCGTCGTCATGCAATGCAATGCAAGCGGACAAGGCGTTGTTTTTCTTTTTTTGATGGTAAGGAGTTGTTAATTTGTGTGCATGCGCATGTGGACGTGAAGTATGGAAAAAGGATGGGTACCTATTTCATCTCCAACGCCCGACCCTCGAACATCCTGTCCGCGTGTGTCATCCAAGGCGGTCCTGCAGAGCGGTCGGACGCACTTTCTCCCGTGAATCAAAGACGAACATGGAGGCTGGACGTCCGGACTACACCCACCCACATCCGCTTCTAACACCCTGGCCCACACGAAACCCTTCTCCCTCACATGCACGCGTTCCCGCCCAGCGCCAGCTGCCCGTATTCATGCAGCTATAGAGCGGCCGCTTCACATTGAAGCCGGCTTAGAGCAGACGCGACCTCTTACTGCCTCCGCCGTTAAAGCGGCGTGCCAGCCGAGGACGTACACGCTGCATTCCCGGCTGAACACGCCTTCTCGTGGCATTCAAACGGGTGTAGATTGTCCGCCTTTCTCCATTAAACCCGGGTGTGTGCCGAGAAACTTACTCCAGCCGCAGTCCGTTCGTGAGCCAGTCGGCATTAAACACAACAATGGTTGGCTCGCGTCCGCCCGCTATTTAAATGATGCCAGACATCGAGCAAGAACCGCACCACACCTCTGCTCCCCATTTCCTCCTTGAACAATTTTCTCTATGGCATCCAACGAGCTAGAAGAAGTGTTTTCCGGCCAAAAAGCCGGTTGAGTGGCCCATCGAGCCTGCGTGTCATGAGCTAGGCATCTGTTTGTTCCACCTCCATCGACGCTCTAGGCCAGCGCGCGGAGGCTGAAGCTCCAAGCCGACGCGTGGTTCAGCTCGCTGAGGAATGGCGAGTTGCTCCATGCCGACACGGGAGGGGGGTGGGGGGGGGGGGGCATGACGGAACGGATATCGTGGTTGTCGTGGACGACGTTGTAGTGTAGCGTGCCATCCACCGTCAATGTGCCCTGCCAGCAGAGAAAGAAGCCCGCTATGTGGACATCGACGAGGCGGCAGCCCGCACGTACCGCACCATCCACCGTCAATTACAAGATTAATTTTTTAAAACATTGTTAACATTTTTTTATACACATTTAACATTTTTCAAATGCTTGATTAACATTTTCACATACTGTTTCAACAGGTTTTTTAAATGCTTGATTAATATTTTTTTAATACATGATAAGAAAAATTCATTATATTTTTAATACATGGTTACAATTTTTTCTATACACATTTAACATTTTTAAAATAGTTGATTAATATTTTTCAAATACTTGTTTAACATATTAATTTTTATAACCCATGGTCAATATTTTTTCTATGCACATTTAACATTTGAAATGCTTGATTACCATATTTGAAATACCTGTTTAACATATTAATATTTTTATAATACATGGTCAATATTTTTCCTATACAGATTTATGATTTTTATATGTTTGATTAACATTTTTGTAACACATTTATATTATCAATATTTTCTAACTTGACTTATAAAAATAAATTTTCCATATACATGAGAAACAACACTTTTTCTATACACATTTAACATATGTCCTTGATGCACCGCTAGGTGACAGACCTGTT
Source organism: Aegilops bicornis (assembly GCA_021605145.1). Taxonomy (NCBI): domain Eukaryota; kingdom Viridiplantae; phylum Streptophyta; class Magnoliopsida; order Poales; family Poaceae; genus Aegilops; species Aegilops bicornis. Next base: position 37,520,455 of record CM038670.1, read on the forward strand.
GCAGGAGCTGATGCAGATGTTATGAATGTCTAGCAGGCTCGATCTGATGACTACTCGATAGTTCAGTGTGCCATGCTTTACGGCTTAGAACCGGGACTTCAAAAGCGTTTTGAACGCCACGGAGCATATGAGATATTCCAAGAGGTGAAGTTGATATTTCAAGCAAATGTCCGGGTTGAGAGATATGAAGTCTCCAACAAGTTCTTTAGTTGTAAGATGGAGGAGAACAATTCTGTCAGTGAACACATACTCAAAATGTCTCGGAACCACAATCACTTAACTCAGCTGGGAACTGATCTTCTAGTTGAGAGTGTTATTGACAGAGTTCTTCAGTCACTGCCACCAAGCTACAAAGGCTTCGTGATGAACTATAATATGCAAGGGATGGTGAGAACGATTCCCGAGGTCTACGTGATGCTGAAATCGGTGGAGGCAGAAATCAAGAAAGAGTATCAAGTGTTGATGGTTAACAAGACCACCAGTTTTAAGAAAATGGGCAAGGAAAAGGAAGAGAACTTCAAGAACATTCTTAAATTAGGATAAATGTTTTTCTTTGCTGACATTCTAAAATCCACAAATATTTTTTGAATTCAGAACATTCTAATATGTGTTCTTGCTAGTTTCCTTTGGGATTTCTGGCTAGCATTTCCTATTTCCGAGCGCATGATACCGCTGACAATTTTAAGGTCATATACACAAACCATTGTTATGCAAAATGTGTTGAAAGATAAAGAGGCATACCTAAAAAATTATGCCAATAGATCTTCATCAACTATATAATAAACACGAGCAAACAGTCACTACTAGGGAAAACTCTAGCAGTAGCGGGTGTTTAAAGCCTATCAGTAGCGCGGGAAACAACGCTATTAGTAAGGCGCTACAGCTAAATGTTAGCAGTAGCATGGGTTGGACCATGCTACTGCTATATCGACATAGTAGCAGCACTTTCTACTATGAGCGCTACTGGTAAATAGTAGGAGCGCTTCTCCTAGCACGCACTACTACTATTATTCCGTATTTATTTTTTATTTCATGTTGTATTCATACACCTTTATACAAGTTTTCATACCGCAACTATTGGAGATATGCCCTAGAGGCAATCATGTATGATGATATTTCCTATGTGTTTATGAATAAAGATAGTCCTTGGACATTATCAATGATGTGTATTAGCAAGTACGTGACTTGTTTGTGGGACTATGCATTGTATGATGACTGTCTTAAAGGGTCCCTAGTCGAAAGGGCTGTGTGGACGCGCAGCCGACTAGACTAGCATATGACACGGTCGATGGCTTGGTCTCACTAGCCATGGAGCATTGGATGCTAACCAGATAATATGGACTCGGAAGGATCTGGGCGGATTCGACGTAGTCGAATCCGAGTCGAGATAAGGTCCAAGTCGGACAGACCCAACTATGAGACGCCGCGATATGTCATCTGTGAGTCTCTAGTTCAACATACGTTCTATGTCCTAAGACCTGAGCTGACGCATGTACTCGAGATGGTGACAGACTTGCTTTGGGCCGACCAAACGCTACTCCGTGACTGGGTAGTTATAAAGGTAGGTTTCGGGTTTGTCCAGTCCCATGCTGCGAGACATGGTCGAGCAAGATGGGATTTGCCCCTCCGATTAGGAGAGATATACTCTGGGTCCCTCTGTGATCCGACCAAGAGAACCATGGCCATGCGACAAGGATTATGAGATAATCCAAATAGTGGTCGGCATCACTGGAACGAGAAAGAGGTCGGGCTAGCACAAGGATGACAATCTCGCCTTGAGCCCGACAACATATATCGTGTGGCAAAGGGAATAGAAGTGTGACATGTTGTACAGGTTCGCCTAACCAGCTTCATAGTCTGCTTGGTATTCGGCATGCCTTGCTAGAGGCCGCTACCAGCTGTGCAGTTCGGAGGTGATCCGAGCTGCGACCAAGCCGACTTGAACCTAAGGGGTCGCGCGCTTAAGGGAAGGAACCTACGAGGTTGGTTCGGAGAACACTGGTAGGATGTGATCCGAGCTAGACTTGGAACGCGACCGAGTAGACTTTTGGCTTTAGGATTCGTGCAAGGCCCAAGTGTTGAGCCCGCGACGGATGCCTATAAATAGTGGAGGTGCGGCACACTTATGAGGTTGATCGCTTCGACGCTGCGACTAGGGTTTGCATGTGTTGCGAATAACCACCTCCACTAGCCGCTGACTGTGTGATCAGACCTAGCAGCCCGCCGCACGGTGTTCCTCCTGCACGCGCATATACCGTTAGAGGCGGTGCACTTGCGCCGCTCCGGCAAACTTGTACGTGGGATCGGACGACCGACTGTTCGAGGGAGATCGTACGAGGAGGAGACGATCCACGCAGACGCGCTGCCCCAACTCTTCTTCTGCTGCACGACACTGCGCATCTAGTGGTAACAAACTGTGATCCATCTCCCGCAGCATGTTCTGTGTTGTTCTGCGCGTAGGAATTTTTAATTTGCAGTCGACGCACCCTACCATAGAACCCAACAACAGCAATTTAGAGAATGATTTTACATCATAATGAGTTATTACATCACTGGGAGAAAGAACCGTGGACTAGTTTCAAGTGGATGGACATCCACTTGAAACTAATCCGCGGTTCTTTCACCCAATGATATAATAAATATCATCATCATCATCGTCATCATCATCATATCATTAAGAACTTATCATCATAATACATCATTGTCATATAACACCTCCTCATGATCATCGTTTTCATCAATGAGACATCACATACAAGTTGGTCACTAGACATAATCACAACTACTCATCATCATCAACTCTCATAAACATATTGTACCTCATAGGACCTACTACATTCTCTTAGGACCTACTGTATTATCTTAGGTAAAATAGCATAAAACAAGATAGCCCCTGACTCTCCATTATGGAGAATGGAGATTATCCTGTCTCCAATTCTTGCCTTTCGCACAATGTTGCTTCCAAGAACCTCCTTACGACTGTCCATACATTTTTTCCATTCTTTGATTATCATGTGTTCACCGGTTTTAGGAATCCGGTATGGACAGGTGAGATTCGTAGGACAACCTGGCTGTATGTTCAAAACATCAAGGCGACCATTATGATACATAAAATGAGGCACACAATCCATCGGGATTTTCTGTTGAAAAACATAATAATAACTTCATAGTTAGCAATGTAGTTCAGTTTTAGAAGTATGCAAAAGATGCACGGATGTCGTAACAGTAAAAAATCTTACCAAGATATCTCCATGGAAGTTATCGTGGTTCAACACATGCACTATTGGCGCGTATTGACCATAATTTGGAGGAGTTTGATAAAAGACATTGTAATTCTCAATTTCAGTACAATATGCGACCAGATGATTTTTCTCCTGATAAGTTAATTTAGAGCCATCGGTGTAGTTGGTTCTGTCTACCATCTTCTGCACATTCTTTGAAGAATGAAAGTAAGCTATCAATGGAAATAGCTGTCAAATATTTTGAAATAAACAATATAAATTACTTAATAACTATGTTTGAGGAACTCACATAGCGGTAGAATGGGAAGCGTATCAACAAGGACCCAAATGTCCAAATTGTCTTGGTCGATGTCAGGATCACCAAGATCCATGGTGATAAACATACCCTCTTGAAAATCATACATCTTGCAAAGTGCTTCCCAACCCGGGCAACCAAAATGGGATACGCTCTCAGAATTGTATAGATTTACCTCAAAATCCATACCATGATGGGTCCTTAGGTTAATTTTCTTTATTTCATTCCTCTCATGATCTTCAAAACCCATCCTCTCCAAGACATAGCGTCTTGCATGGCATGGGATAAGCTATTCAAATTGTGAAAGAAGAAAATTACACATTAACTAGTAGAAGTCAAGATTAATTACGAAAAAACACTTTGCGTCGTATCTTACCATATCACAATCGAAGGCCTCCTCGAGCTTAATGCTGAAGCGCCGACCTTCGTCCAGGTGAGGCCTGTCGCAGAAACCCTGGTTGTCGCACCATGTGCACTCCCCGGGACCTTCTTCGTCCGACGACATTTCCTATGTTCATAATTCAAAGATTAAACTTGTAAAATTAAATATATGTACTACAAAAACTAAATTAGATCATTATTATTCATCACGGGTTGACTATCGGTCTGTCGAGTCTTTTCTTGAAAACTCTCAACTCACATGGTGTATATATTCGACCGTCGGTGATGGTAGCTCCTCGTTTCGTTCCCGAGTGCATTGCACAAAATTGTCTAGCACACGGGAACGAAGGAGAAGCTATCCCCACGACAACACTCGGGATTCTTCGTCCTCTCATATATGGTGGAGACTCTCCCTCACTGATTCCTCTCTAACATTTGTGACCGTCGGTGATGGTCGTTACTCCTCCTTCCCCTAGTGCACAACAAAGGTCTAACACAAGGAGAAGAA